>JARBWK010000004.1:105999182-106599182 GCA_030556195.1 Anolis apletophallus
CCAGCTAAGCTTACCTCAGTCTTGTTGCACAAATAAAAAGGGGAAAATCATGTCTGCCCCTTAGACAAAAGATAGAAAAATAAAATAAAATGTAGTGATGCAAATGAAAAATTTGTCCAATGTCCAGAGCTTTGAAAATACACTCCCTTGGACGTAGACTCCCAGCGTTATTGTTTCAGTATGTTCATTTACAAAAATGTCTGTGAACATTTGAAAATAGTATAGAAAAAGTAACTTCTCCAAGCTCTGATATGAGCTTGAAAAAATTTTCAGCTGCTGCAGCACTAAGATCATAGTAGGGGAAGATTTTCAAGAAAGCCAATATACTTGCAGAAACATTGTTAAACAATGCCTATCAAAAGCTTTAAATACTCTGTTTTATTATTCCAGAGAATATATCTGTCCCAGCTCACAATAAACTGAAATGAAATTAGGTTAGAATTTCTAATCCAATAGGTTGGTGATGTAAGGAGATAACATAAGATGACAGTTGGTCTTAATTCTATTCAGACCTCATATTGGTGCATTTTTCTCTTACCAGTTGCAATAAATATATAAAGAGGAAATGCTTCAGACATTTCATGTATATGGGCTGCCCTCATGTAGAAATAAGAGCCAAGCTATTCATTTCCTTTGTATTTCATGTAAGACCATAGATGATGATGCTTCTCCCCCCCCCCCCCGCCTTAAAATTGAGAACAGTTAAGCTTTTCTAATTTTAATACTGTATTTGATCTTTAAGTCATAAATGCAAAGGAGGGGTGAAAGAAGAGGGAGAAAGATGGAGATTGAAATGCAAAGTATAGTAATGTGGGCTGTATATATGTTTCCACAGCATATGAACTGCATATATAGAGGGACCTGAACTGCTCTCTCTCTCACACACAAATATCAATGAGTACTAATCCAACACAGAATTAATATATTACAATACATTCATTAAGAAAGAGCTCACATCATGTGTTACAAGGAAACAATATTATGTTACACTGCCAACATTTAGATAACTGCTTTCTTAAAATAACAATAATCATCATCATCATCTTTATTTATGCACCGCCACCATCTCCCCGTTGGGGACTCGGGGCGGCTTACATGAAGCCAAGCCCAAACAACAAATTGCAATAAAATAAGAATAAAAAACATCAACACAATAAAAATATAAACATATAAATCTCTCTCTCTCTCGGCATTACTTCGCGAACGAAGATTCAGGAAGGACTCATACCACGCTTTTTACAAGCGCGTTGATGACTAAAGAGGCCAATCTGAGATAGGCAAGTTCGGTTGCAGAAAGCGCAGCAGAAAGTCTCCTTGGGTGATGTTTTTTCCAAGTTGCGGTTCTTTCTGCGTTGTCGTTTCTCTTCGAGACCCATTCGGCGTGTCTTCTCGAAAGAGGCCGCAGCATTGTGGATAGTGCTTCTCCATGCCTCCCGATGTGAGGCCAGGGTGGACCATTGTTGGTGATCAATCTGGCCAAGCCTGAGATGTTGTTTCAGGGAGTCCTTATATCTCTTTTGTGGGGCGCCTCTCTTGCGCTGACCCGTGGCGAGTTCACCGTAGAGTAGTATCTTTGGGAGGCGGTGGTCCTCCATCCTAGAGACGTGTCCTGCCCAGCGCAGCTGTGTTCTCAATAGCATGGCCTCAATGCTGGTGATCCCTGCTTGCTCAAGGACAGCAACATTCGTCACATAGTCGGTCCAGTGTATATTTAGGATTGTGCGAAGACAGCGCTGATGAAAGCGCTCGAGGAGTCGTAGGTGTTGGCGATAGGTGACCCATGTTTCAGACCCATAGAGGAGAATGGACAGTATGATAGCTCTGTACACACTGATTTTGGTGCTTTGTCTCAGGTGCTTGTTGCTCCAGACTCTTTTGTGAAGCCTTCCGAATGCACTATATGCCTTTGATAATCTGTGATCTATCTCTTTGTCAATCTTGGCGTCTGAAGAGATGATGCTTCCCAGGTAGGTGAACTGCTGAACGGACTTAAGCACAGATGTGCCTATGCTGACGTGAGGATGGTGGTGTTCTTCCTGTGGTGCGGGCTGGTAGAGGACTTCTGTTTTCTTCAGGCTGACTTCCAGCCCAAACAGCTCTGCAGCTGTTGCAAAGCAGGATGTGAGGCGCTGCAGGGCTGCTTCTGAATGGGCGACAAGGGCAGCATCGTCAGCAAAAAGTAGCTCACGGACTAGATAGTTTAGAGTCTTAGTGCGAGCCCTCAGACGGCTTAAGTTGAACAAGCTACCATCAGTACGATAGCGTATATATATGCCGTCTTCTTCTTGTAGGTCTGCCATAGCCCTTTGGAGCATCATGCTGAAGAAGATTGTAAATAGGGTTGGTGCAAGAACACAACCTTGTTTCACTCCATTAGTTATGAGAAAGGGCTCCGAGAGAGCATCGCCATATCTGACTTGACCGTGCTGGCCCTCATGTAACAGGACAATCATTTTGAGGAACTTGGGGGACATCCTAGACGTTCCAGGATCTGCCACAGACCTTTCCTGCTCACAGTGTCGAAGGCTTTGGTGAGGTCGACAAATGTTACATAGAGTCCTTTGTTCTGCTCTCTACATTTCTCTTGCAGTTGTCTAAGGGCAAAAACCATATCTGTGGTGCTCCTATTTGCTCTGAAGCCGCATTGGCTTTCAGGGAGAAGTTCTTCTGCAATAGCCGGAACTAATCTGTTCAGGAGTATCCTTGCAAGGATTTTTCCAGCAATGGAGAGCAGTGTTATACCTCGATAGTTTGAGCAATCGGATTTTGTTCCCTTTTTCTTATACAGGGTGATGATAACTGCATCTCGGAGATCTGATGGCAGTTCACCTTTTTCCCAGCAACTCACAAGGAGCTCGTGGAATTTAGCATGCAGTACATGACCTCCCTGTTTCCAAGCTTCAGGTGGGATTCCATCGATCCCGGCTGCCTTGCCATTTTTCAACTGCTGTATGGCCTCAATGGTCTCTTCCAGAGTGGGAGCTGTGTCCAGTTCATTTTCATTGGTTGTTGTATCGGGGCTTTGGACCTGATAAGTAGGTCCAAACACTGCTTTGAGAGCTTCATAAATACCTCTGTGATCACCGAGATCTGCACAGCGTTGTGTCTTTTCTGATAAATCAATCCACCACTTGTTCTGGATGTCTCTGAGTTTTTGTTGGAGTTTACTACATGCGAGACGAAAGGCTGCTTTTCTTACATGGCAAGATGGCTGGGCGAGGAATGCCTGGTGAGTGGTTCTCTTCTTTGCCAACAGCTCCTGGATCTCTTGGTTGTTTTCATCAAACCAGTCTTGGTGTTTCTTAAGGGAGAATCCTAGGGATTCTTCAGCAGACTGCAGGATACTGTTTTTGATGTGTTGCCAGAGCGCTGTAGGAGAAGAATCTTTAGGGTGGACTTCAAGTTTTGCTTGCAGATTTACCTGAAGTTGTCTCTCACAACAGCCTGTTGAAGACTGTTGACTTGGAGTCTCCTCTTTAAGATGCCACCCTCTTAGGTGTGAGCTTAAGGTGTAGATATAGTTTACATCTTACAAGGCAATGGTCTGTTTGACATTCTGCACTGGGCATCACTCGAGTATGACGGACATCACGAATGTTTCTCTGGCGCACTAAAACATAGTCAATGAGGTGCCACTGCTTGGATCGGGGATGCATCCAGGTGGTCTTCAAGCTATCTTTCTGCTGAAAGATGGTGTTTGTAATAGTCAGCTGCTGTTCTGCACAAAACTCTAGCAGAAGGCGCCCTTTATCATTACAGTTTCCAACACCGTGCTTGCCTAATACACCTTTCCAGGCTTCAAAGTTTTTTCCTACTCTGGCATTGAAATCACCAAGGATAATGATTTTATCTTCTGCAGGGACCTTTTTTATGAGGTGGCGTAGGTCTGAGTAGAATTTGTCTTTCTCCACAGGGTCAGCTTGCATAGTTGGGGCATATATACTGAAGAGAACAGCATGTGGGAGGCGTAAGGAGATAATGCGATCAGAGTGACCTGTCGGCAACGTCTCGAGTTTAGAGGCGATGGAGTTTTTAATCATAAAGCCTACTCCTGAAAGATGTTTCTCAGTTTTGGGTTTGCCAGACCAGTAGAGAGTGTAGCCGGCACCGTGTTCTTTAAGGCTGCCTTCCTCATGGAGACGAACTTCACTAAGAGCAGCGATGTCAATGTTAAGCCGTGATAGTTCATGGGCTATTAGAGCAGAACGACGCTCAGGACGTCCACTATCTGCAGAATCTTGCATGGTTCTGATGTTCCAGCATGCAAGTGTCAGTCTATTTGCACCTTTGCAGGCAGGTGTTGGCCTTTGTTTCTTTGTCTTTGTTCGACCGCATCGGAAGATGCCCGTTGGCCGCGGCTAGCCAACCAGGTAGACGGGGATGAGCTTTCGTTAGGCCACCTTTTCTAGGCCCCTCTCCATACGGAGCAAGCAGTGCTCTCCTTAAAAAGGCTGCTTGGTCGTTCAGGATGCTGCCGAACAAGACTGTCATCTCCCGGGTCAGTCTCGAGCGACCAAAGTCCTGAACCGCCTGCATGCAGGGTTGGGTCTGCGGCTTCCAGTGCATCTTTACACCTACCGTTTCGTCCTCGCCTATCGCTACAGGGCTTTTTCGGAAGTTGGATGTGTCCTTCGAGCCTGTGCAATGGATTTTTCTGGTGGAGCGCAGCGTGCACAGAACTGGCCTCACCCTTTAAACCAAAGGTTCATCTGCCAGGGCCTAGCAAGCTTGGACGGTGGCAGCGAGGTCCTCAGGTCGTAGGTTTGGTTCGAGTTTCCTTCTCTTAGATGGTTGACCTTACAGGGTTAGACGAGCACCATCTGCCCGGGTTTGAAATCAGAGTTTTCCTTCTCTTAGGATGGTTGCCAAAAGGCTAGAGAGCCCATCCTGCCCATTGACACTCTTTGTCAGACCCTTCGGTTGTGACCTGTCTGGTATGGGAGGCCCTACCGCCGGCTATTATGCCACCGCCAGCATAGCTCACAACTTCACTAGGGTACGCAAGCCTCTCCCCCACTGCAAGGGGGCGCCAATGGAGAGGAAACATATAAATAAGTGACCAATATCACTACTACACCTTTTAAGAAATATGAGTCCCCTGGTGGCACAGCGGGTTAAACCGCTGAGCTACTGAATTTGCTGATCAAAAGATCGGCAGTTCACATCCAGGGAGCAGGGTGAGATCCCGCTGTTAGTCCCAGCTTCTGCCAACCTAGAAGTTTAAAAACATGCAAATCTGAGTAGATCAATAAGTACCGCTTCTGCAGAAAGGTAATGACGCTTCATGGGATCATGCTGGCCACATGACCTTAGAGATGTCTATGGACAATGCTGCCTCTTCAGCTTATAAATTCAGATGAGCACCACCCCCGAGTTGGACACGACTAGACTTAATATCAGGAGAAGCATTTACCTTTAACTTTTAGTGACCATATACCCAAACCATCATTTTTGTTGAAACAGAGTGGTTTTAAATCAATAGAGATCCTAGATATAAGCCATAAGAAACTAACTACAATAACATGCTGCACTTTTTAAAACTTTATTTCTTGGTTTCCATTTCTCTGAGATTACAATTAATGTTTCGAACATAGCAAAAGTGAGTGAAGTAAAAGGTGTTAACAGAACATATTGCTAGAAAGGAAATTGTGTGTAGGTTGCATTTCAAAAACATAAAAATGTAGAAAATGTAAGGACTTGCCGAAGAGGAAGATTATTTGAAGAACATGCATTTGGAACTAAAGAAATCTGAATCACAGACAAGCCTAACCATCAGGTGTTTGTGCATTTATAGCAAGTTGGAATCCTGAAATGTTGGCCTTGGAGGGCAGCCATTATTTGTGGCTTCATTCCCACCCACCAACCTCATACATCACAATGTATTTTCCAACATGTGCAGAAGACACTGGACAAAGAGAAATCTGTCAATAGCTGCAGGTTGCACCACGTTCCTGTTACTTGTCTGGTGCAATGGATTTGTCCCACTTCTTTGTCAGAATGCCAGCACTGAAGGGACATCGGGGCAGAATTCTCCTCTTCCCCCATTCTTCTTCTCTCTTCCCCTTATAATGATTTTAAATGTTATTTTTATTTATTCTCAACTAATATTACTGGAATTGCACAATTGCTTGAAGAATTGAGAGCCACAGAACTGCAGAAGGGCAGAGTCATAAGGCTAAGCATGAATACAACTGAGGGACCATGGATTGGCACAGTTGTGTGACTGCAGAGCGGTGCTACGGTGAGAATGATACTCCTGTTATGTTGCAGCCATCCATGATTGATGAATAGTGGCTTCGTGTGATAAAGTCCTTTAAACAACTGAAAGGCAAAGACTTAATAGCTATTGAAACAGGAAAAAAGAATATTTGGATTGTTGTTTACATGATTTTATTATGTTGTAAGCCGCTGTGTCCCGTGAGGGAGAAAAGCAGGATATAAATAAAGATATTATTATTTAAGATTACATTGCCATCACTTTATTTTCAGAACATTTTTCTTCTTTTTAAGTCCTTGCTGTGTGGCATGATTTGCTATCATACTGCTCCTGGTATCGGTCCATGGCCACCTAATACATTGTGTTCCAATTTCAAATTATGTTAGTGCCTGTGACAAGCCACCTTCAAGCCTGCTCCCCTAACCTGTTGTGGCTGTCTTTGATATTTATAGCAATGAACAAACAATTGATGAGTGTGGATATGGTTGTTCAGGTTCCATTGGATTTCAACTCAAAGGAGTTCCATAGCAAATGGTGAGGAATGCTAGGCACTGCAATCCCACAATCCCTTCGCCCTCCTCTGCTTCAAAGCTGTTTCAAAGCTTCAGGTGGCTGACACAGGTGGCTGACAATGAAAAATTTGATAGCAATGCTTTTACAGTCTGCTTGGAGATAACTTCTGGATGACACAGCGTGGGTCAAATCCTTCTCTATAGACTCAAAAATGTCATTAAATTCTACAGTGGGTTTGATATCCATTTTCACACAAATTTTTGAATAGGGCTATTTGAGCAGGGCACTGGCTTGAAATCCCATTGAAATAATTGAATATTCATAGCTCTAACTTTGGGTTGTTGGATTGAAGCCTGGGGTGTGCAGAACATGGCCCTGAAGCACGTCTCTGTTCCCATAAATTGATAAAAGATAGGGATATCTCTTCTTTTAAATCACAATCACAAAAAGCCACAGTATGAGTCCAGGTGGCTCTTGGTTTTGTTCCCTTAGACTATGTTCCATTTGAGCACATCAACTCTGTCCTATTAGTTCAGACTCTATAGTAGAAATAACCCAACTACCAAGATCTTAGGAAAATCGTTTTATTAATATGTTTGCATTTTTAACTCAATCCTGAGAGACTAAGGTATAGAAAAGTATCTATTTCTCAGAAAAGCAGCATACAGTTCAATAAAATACGCACATACACATATATAATTATGTTATTTCTGACTCTCAAAAGGAATCCATTAATCCACATGCAGCACAACAAGACATTTTCATCCTTCATGTGAAATGCTGAATGCTACTGAAGAACTGAATATGCTTTGGTTGTAAGAGGGTTGGTCCTATTTGAGGGCCGGGGGAGTTGACTTGTCCTCAGTTGGGGTTCAGAAACATAAAATGCAAACATTGTACACTTTCTGGTAGATTAACCAGTCAAAGAATCCACAGATTCAACATGAACAGGGTTGCTTATAATAGATGCCAGAATCCTGTTGGGATCTTGCGTCTTTGTAAGTAGAGTTATGTCTGTGGCTATAGCAATTCTGCCATTGCATAGTGTCCATATCCAGTAGAGGGGTGTTGCTACATTTCTCTAGATAAAAATTGTGATACAAGAGAATGCTAAGATGTTTTTCAATGACTCTTATTTTAAAATTCAGATATTCAACATTACCTCTCCCCATGAAAAAAAGGGAGATTTCTTGTAATATAATGCCATCTAGGGGCAGAAATCTGTGTTGCTTTGGAGTATAACATCTTTTCAGACATAATATTCAGGGGGGAAAGGCAATCATGGGAGCTTGCAGGTTCCAGAGAAGGATGGAAGTTTATCATGTTCTACATGCATGTCAGAGGTCACATCATGAAGCTAAACTGGTGCTTCTCACCCTGAATGAATCATCTTTGACAATGTCAACAGAAGTTCCATTTGACGGTTTTAATAGTATTCTGACAGTTCTCCATCCCTTCCCATCAACAAGTCAGTTAGACATTCTATACCAGGGCTGTCCAACTTCTACTGGCCCAAGGGCTGGAATTTCGGTCACTGATCACCTGGGGGGCCAAAGGGTCTGCCTCCGCCCCCTGCCCAGCTCCGCCCCTCCCCCACTCTGCCCCCTCCCCAGCTCCGCCCCTCCCCCGGCTCCAATTTACTTACAATTACTAGTTGCATTATTAATTCTGGATTGGGGGGCTAGGAATTTAGCCTGCCATTCTGAAGCATGTAAATATGAGTAGACCAATAGGTACTGCTCTGGTGAGAGGTAACAGCAATCCATGCAGTCATGCTAGCCATATGACTACGGTTCCAAGGCAGGTAACTGTGAGTACCTAGCTTAGGCTCCTAAGGTTGTGCTTAGGCTGTGCTTTCTGCAACCAAACTTACCTATCTCAGATTGGCCTTTGTAGTCATCAACACGCTTGTAAAAAGCGTGGGATGAATCCTGCCTAAGAATCTTCGTTCGCACAGTAATGCCGAGAGATACAAATCAGGAAATATTTAATTTGTTGTCTGTTTGCAAGGAATAACATAATTATATGCATACATACATACATACATACATACATACATATATATTTAAGAGTATATACAAACTCAATTACAAAGGTGAATCTTTAAAATACTACTCTGTGACACAAATAAAAAACACCCACAAGTTTTAAAGACAATAACAGTTGATAAGAGGGCACTGGGTTTCAACAAAGCTCTTTTTAAAAGAGACACAGACCAACCTCCTCGAGTTGACTACATCAGTCAGAAGTCTATTCTTAAAGAATATATATAATTTCCTGCTTTTTATTGCTTCCCCCTTTTTATATATATATAAAAATTATATATATATTGTATTTTAATTGATGTTAAAAATATAATTAAAAAGGCAGAAGCAATAAAAAGCCCAGAAAACTCACAACAACACAGTAATTCCAGGTATGAAAGCCTTCGACAATACATTGAACATCTCTACGGGGAGAAACTGTTCCAAGACACACGAGACCTCACAACCTAAGAGGATGCCTGCCATCGATGCAGGCGAAACATCAGGAGAGAATGCTACTGGAACATGGCCATGGAGCCCAGATAACTCACAACAATACATAGGCGATATTGTGTTATCAGAGGCTTTCATGGCTGGAATCACTGGGTAGTTGCTGGGATTGGTAGTTCGCCTACAATCAAAGAGCATTCTAAACCCCACCAATGATGGAATTAACCAATCTTGGTACAAAGAACTCCCATGACCAACAGGAAATACTGGAAGGCTTTGGTGGGCATTGACCTTGAGTTTGGAAGTTGTAGTTCACACTCCATCCAGAGAGCACTGTGGATTAAAACAATGTTGGATCAGGACCAAACTTGGCAGGAATACTCAATATACCCAAATGTGAACACAGGTGGAGTTTGGGGAAAATAGACCTTGACATTTGGGAGTTACAGTTTCTGGGATTTATAGTTAACACACAATCAAAGAGCATCCTGAACTCTTGCAACAATGGAATTGAACCAAACTTGGCACACAGGGACCCACAGAAAACACTAAAAGGGTTTGGTGGACACATTGGCCTTGAGTTTGGAAGTTGTAGTTCACCTTCCATCCAGAGAGCACTGTGGACTCAAACAATGATGGATCTGGACCAAACTTGGCATGAATACTCAATATGCCCAAATATGAACAGGAGAAGGAAAGAAGGAGGGGAAGAAGAGAAGGATGGAAGGGAATGGAGGGAGGAAAGGGAGGAGGGAAAGTGAGAAGGAAGAAAAGATAAAAGGGTGGCAGGAAAGGAAGAAAGGAAGGTGAAAGAGAGAGGGGCAGGGAGGGAGGGAGAACAGTTGAAAGGAAGGACGAAAGGGTGGGTGGGTGGAAGGAAGGAAAGAAGGTGAAAGAGTGGGAGGGAGGAAAGAAGGAAAGAGTGGAAGGAAAAGAAGGGAGGGAGTAGAAAGAGAGCGAGGGAAGGGGAAGGAAAGAAGGCCGGGCGATGGAGGCGAGTGCACTGAGGGCCTGAGCGCCTCTGAGACGGAGCAGTAGCAATCCTGAGGAGGAGGAAGCGAGTAAGAGAAGAAAGATAGAGAGGGAAGGGGCATGGAAGAAAGAAGGATGAAAGGGTGGAATGGAAGGAGAGAGAGAGAAGAAATGTGGCTCACCTTAACGCTGAATGCTCCCTTGCAATAACTCCCCTCACTGGGAAGGGAGGGAGGATGAGAAGGAGGAAGGAGCGCTGCTGAGTGGGAAAGCCATGCGGCCGGGTCGCTCTTCCTGTTTGCTACCAAGGGGGCAGGGCCCGAGAGACGTCACTCCCTCCCATTGGCCCCCTCCCTTAGGAGAAGAGGAGGGGGCCAATAGAAAGCCAAGGGGTGGGACCAAAAATAATAATAAATAATATTTTTATTGAAAAAAATATTTTAAAAATATTTTAAAAAATATATTATTTGTTGCAGGAGGGTAAGGGGCCGTAGCCAAGGGGCTAGGGGGCTGTGTACGGCCCCCGGGCCACCTGTTGGACACGCCTGTTCTATACCATACCCACTACTGTTATTGTTGGTGTGCATCTTCAAGTCCTTTTTGACTTGCTGTGATCCTAAAGCAAATCTACCGTGTTTCCCCGAGAGTAAGACAGCGTCAAAATCCCCACTACGGCTTACTTTCGGGGTACGGCTTACATTAGCCGACGGTACCCCGAAAGTAAGGCGAAAGTAAGACTTACCTCGGGCGGCCCCCTCCCTTCAGTGAAGAATACTCAATATGTGAAGGGAGGGGGCGGATCCAGTGAGAGGGAGAAGGCGCCGGCGGAAGTCCCGCCCCCAGGGCGACTCAGGCGCTTTTAGCCGCCGCCCGGCTCCCGTTTGGAGCGCGGACGAGCGGGGCGGCGGCGGGAAAGACGCCTGAGCCGCCCGCGGGCGGGACTTCCGGCGGCGCCTTCTCCCTCTCGCCGGCGGCGGCTCCGCCCCTCTTCCCTTCAGTGAAGGGAGGGGGCGGATCCGGCGAGAGGGAGAAGGCGCTGCTGGGAGGAAGAGGAGGAGGATGGAAGGCGCCGCTGGAAAGAAGAGGAGGAAGAGGAGGAGGATTCCGGGCCCAGCCAAGCCAGCCACGCCATGCCGCCCAAAGTACGTCTTACTTTTGGGGTATGGCTTATATAAGCCGACCCCTCTGACACCCCCAATACGTCTTACAATCGGGGGTGTCATACTTTCGGGGAAACACGGTACCACAGGATTCTGCTCACAAGATTCTTTGAGAGGCTGTTTCCCTTTGCCTGCCTCTGAAGCTGAGAGAGTGTGACTTACCCAAGATCACCCAGTAGGTTTCGATGGCTGAGTGAAGATTCAAACCCCGATCTTCTGAGTTATAGTTCAATGCTCCATCAACTGTATCATGCCGGTTTCTCCCATAATGGTTTATTTTTTAAACTAAAGTGGAAGGAAATTGGTAGAAAGATTTCAGAAAATGTTGTATTCTTTTTTTTTTTGTTTGATCGATTGGAAAGATAAAATACTATTATTTTGAAAGTTGGTATGGCTTATGATTTAATGTGACATTTTATTCTAAAACTGGTCTCCAAACATGTATCTCCTTGTACGCTGACTTCATAGCTACACTAGGATGGATAATAATAATAATAATTATTATTATTATTATTATTATTATTACCCTGCTTTTCTCTCTTGATTGACACCCAAAGCAGTTCACAACATTCTAAAAATGCAATTTAAACACTACAACATATAAAAATTAAAATAGAATTAAACTTAGAATCAGTTAAAATGCTAGTTTTATGCATTTTATGTTGTCATGGGTAACAGGAGTTCATAATGTTTTAATGTCATAAATTGTTAATTTCTCATTCATGGGGGTTCATGTTCTCACCTAAGGATCTCAGAGCCTGGGCAGGTTTGTACAAGAAGATACAATCTGCCAAAGAGCCTGGACCTGAGCCATATGTGGCTTTATAGGTCAATATAGCACTTTGAATTGTCTGAAAACAGAAGGGCAGCCAGTGGAACTGTTGCACCAGGAGATTTGTGCATTCCCTGTAGCCAGGCCCAGTTAACAATCTGACTGCTGCTCTTTGGACCAGCCAAAGTTTTCAAATACTCTTTATAGAGAGTAATCCAAATGGGATGTAACTAAGTCATGTAAGTTTCAAGTTTCACTATAATCATCCCTCACATTTGCTGGGATTAGGGACTATTGTGATAGTGAAAAACACAAATAAAGAAATGGCTTTGTTTTAACCTGAGATAACACCTCTCTCTGAGTTTCTAGATCTTCCAGGATGTTATAATTCAAACTCGCCCAACTGTTTTCAAGGTTCAGTGCTGTGTTTTGTGGTGTGGGGAAAATGAGATTGGCTTTACCATTTTGTCACCTGAGCAATTCCTGGTTGTTTCTGGGCACCTTTGCTAAAGGTGTCAGCACAACCTGGGGACAGAACGGGAATCACCTACCCCTTACCCCAGGTGTCTCTGGTTTCCCGGTCTCTCCCCCAGCTTTCTAGATGCCCTTGGTTGCATCTAGAAAGAAGCTGGGTAACATCCAGGAGCTCTTTGGAATTCTGTGTCTGCTGCCACAAACACAAAAGAGAACAAAGGTAAGGGTGACTGGGCAGTTGGGACTCTGTCCTATCGCCGCAGTGGGATAAAGATGGGCAGTGCAGCCACCCCGAATGCTAGTCTGGAGAACTGTCCTTAGCTGAGTACTGGCCCAAACTTCATGGAAACATCATTTATCTGCACTTTGGTCACTGGTAGAATGGATTCCTTTTTCCACTAAGTGGCTAAGAAGGCAAAGGGGGACTGGCAATACTGTCACAAATGAGACTAAGTAGTGCTCATGAATAATGTGTGACAGCTACATATGAGTAAACATAGGTAACTTTTCTATATTCACAATCACTACTTAAGGTATTGCTGTGACACTATTTCCACAATCTCTTCAAGCTGGCATTCGATTGTTGAATTCTGTAACTCTGCTTAATTTAATTTTATTACCTTAATTTGATGTTTTATTCTGTTTTATGCTTTTACATGGTTTGTGAGCCACTCTGAGCCCTCGGGGAGTGGCGGCATACAAGACCGAATAATAAATAAATAAATAAATTATTATTCCCTCTATCTAGTTTACTGAGCATCAGCTAGATGAGAAAAATGAGGTCTTTTCTGCTAGCAATGAGAGTGTGACTTTTCCCCCCCATCAGACTTGACCAGGGATGTCAAGAGAGGTTGTTTCATTAAATTAACTATCTATAACTATGTAGCTGAGGCAGAATACTGGGCCATATTACTAATGACTAAAGCAGACCTTCAGAAGATATGACCTGTTTGCAGACAGAAGCCTGTTTGCAGACTGTCAAAGGATTTTGGACAGCCCATGAAAAATGTGACGGATATAAAAGAAAAGGTACAGACGTAACAAGTGCCTTATCCATGAATAACTTGTACCTAATGTTACCAACTGCCGTCCCATTTAACCCGCCTTCCACTAGCCACTATTGTGCTCCTCAAGTGACTTGGTGGATGGGTTGCAACTGTGCACTCTTTCCTGTTGGTCATGTGACCCACAGCAACCAACCATTGCTGTCTCTATAGTCTGAGAGGAGCGAGTGTCATATATTTTTGCTGTGTTTTTGGTCATTACTGGCATTGAAAAGGGACAAGGTGAATGCATTTCTGCACCAATGCAGCTGATGCCCACTATACACTGAGCAGCAACAACACGGGGGCTTCTTCTCGTCCCTTACTGTGTGGCCACCTACCAAGTTACATGAGTATCAATGGCACTCTCTCCAAGATCAAACACACAGTGGAGTATTTCTTTGTGTGTAGGCAGCTGCTGTGGATATTTTTTGGTTCTAATATTAAAGTTCCTGGGGTGACTTTGTAAAATTGGGTGATAAAAAGAAGTGGAAGATCAAATCAGAACATAGAGTGCTTAATCTAAAGTGGACAAATAGATAATTCTATACTTACACTAGAAACAAAATATTGTGTCTTGTTTGCCAAGAAGTAATAGCTGTTCCTAAGGAATATAATCTTCATCACCATTTTGAATCTAAACCTGACAGAACCAAATTGGACACAAATGAAAAACAAATTAAAGATCCATATTGTTGAAAAATCTCAGTGGAGAACAACAGTTTTTCAAGAAAGAAAACTTAGAGGCAGCTACGAAGGTTGGCTTACTAAATAAATTGCTGTTGGGAAGTCTTTTACTGAAGGTGACTTCATAGTCAAGTGCTAGATGTTTGAAGTTTCTGGATTATGTCCCAATAACTATATGTAATCAGTAAGAAAACCTGAGAAATGTATTCAAATCTGTATCACTTAGAAAATATTTTTTAAACATTAATGTAAATTCATGATCAATAAAAATATTTGTTTAAAATATATTAATTGAAATTCCCCTTTTAATATGGTTTATTTTAAAAATAGTATTATTATTATTATTATTATACTTGGAAATTTTAGTGCTGAAAACCTATCTGTGACCTGAAGAATTTTAGTCTATTTTAATTTTGCCTTCTACATACAGCCATATTCAGCAGATCTGGACTAAAAAATTAAAGCTGGAAAAGAAGACTTGTGAAGTGGACTATGGTTTTAACCTGGATTTTATGCTTTTAACATGGATTGTTTTAATATTAATGCTGTTTAATACTGTTTTAATATTTGTATATTTGAAGGTGTACTGAAATGCTTTTAGTTGTGAGCCACTTTGAGTCTGTAGGGAGATAAAAAGTGGGATATTAATATTAATAATAATAATATCATGTTCTTTGCACCATTTTGGAGGGTTAATATAATGGGGCCACATAAATAAACAGGCAAAATGAAAGCAAGCAGCTTTCCATGTGCACACACAAACATACATGATAGGCTCCTTCCAATAACAACACCACAATCCCTCCTTCGATATGTGCAATTTCATGAACGATGAAGAAAGGAAGGGTGCAATTCATCTAAAAAGTATCAACAAATAATTTCGACAATTCTTCCCCCATTGAACAAAAGTCTTAGAAAAACATACTGTTTCTGAATGCAATTCAGGAATCATTAGAGAAAAATTTGTCCTGAATTGCAAAGATTCTTATCAATTTGGGATTATTCTTATCAGGGCTGCTTAGCACTTGAAAAATATGTTTTGACCATTTTAAATATATTTAAGCATTCTCTCCATCATTAGAAGATAGTTTGCTATGATTCTGAATATTCTGTTACATACAATTGGCCCTTGAAACTTTCATGAGTTTCAATAATGGCTTTATTATTGCCACTGAAAGCCACTGCCTCCTGAAGTTGGTGCAGGAGGAAGGCATAGATGCAACTCCTCTTTGTTCTACCAGCATCTTCCTTCCTTTCCTAAGCAAAACAGAGATTTGTGGCACACAAGCAAGAGGAGGAGCTGGCCCTATGCCATTTCACTTATTCTGTGAATCAGGGTTCTCTTATTATGTGTCATAAATCCCAGTTCTGCCTGGGCAAAGGAAATGTTGGGATAACAGAAACATACAGCACACAAAAAGAGGAGACGGAATAACACTCAAGTAAGTGAAGGCACAGGGGTGGGGGGAATTACTCCTTTTTAACCTGGTTGCTGTGAGACTCTGTTCCGCCTGGTGCCTTCTGTACTTTCCCAGGCAAAACAGAGACTCATGGCACACAGGAAAAAAGGATGAGCAGCCCCCGCACCACTTTATTTGGCCTGTGGATTGGGTTTCTTTTCCTCTTGTTCTGTTCCACCTGGGCATAGGAAAAGTACTAGGAGAACAGAAACATGCAGCAGACTGGAAGAGGAGGAGGAACCTGATCTGTGGGGGTTCTGTTTCCTTCTGGTCTTCTGGTTTGATGAGTGTTCCTTCTTTTACCTTTGCTGGGGTAAAATGCACCATGTAGGGAAATAAAATGAAGGCAGGATCCTTGGGGTGCCGTACAGAATCATCTTTTCATCAACACTGAAGACAGCAATTATGGTGTAATCTCCCCTCACCCCCACCCCCGATATTAGCTGGGTTTTTTTCTACTTTCATGGGGGACTGCATCCCTAACCCTAAAAAGTATTCCACATTTCTGAAAAGCAACTCATCCTTTCAAATTATGTTTAACATACAGCCTGAGAATGCTGAAAGTTGTCTAATTCTTTTCTAACTATTTTCTAACTACTTGATTATAAATAAATGACCTTGTTTTAACTTCTGCATTATAATGGACCCATGTGGCTGCAAATATTAGGCTAGTTTATTTTAAAGCCTTATTTTTCTGGCTTGTTTCCTTGCAAAAATATGAATTGGTCTCCACAAAGTCAATTTATTTTGTACATTTACATTCAATACACAAGACAGTTGGCTTAGTAACTGTAGACTGCCTGCAGGTTTTGGCAAATGCTAGATTACTTTTTCAGTGTTTGCCACAGCCACTGGCAATGTGCAAAAACTTGAAAGTTAGAATCATAGGTAACACCCCCAAGTCTAACCCCCATCCCTATAGGAACACACAATCAAAGCACTCCTGACAGATTGGCATTCAGCCTCTGTTTAAAAAACCCAGAGAGGGGGGGTCTGAAGGGGGCAAAGATGGCGGCAGGACGGGTGTTCTGAGGCTCCTCATAACACCAACCGCTGCCCTGATCGGAGGGCAATTTGCGCCCCCTCTCCAGGTGGGAAAAACCCACCAAGGCGACGCGAAGCCAAGGGTCGACGCCGCAGGCCCCAAAAGTCCCCCCTTCCTCAAGAGGGGGAGGCTGAGTGGGCCCGGTAACAGGCCCGACTGGCGAGCGGATCGGGACGTGGGAAGCGGGCGAAAGCCCGCATTTACTGCCAGCCCAGCCCACAAACAAAGGAACACCGAAGGAAGAAGGGAAAGAAAAAACCATATGAGAGGCTGTGAGTAACAAAAGGGGCCTCTTGCCAACAAGGGGGGGGGAAAGATCCATTTAGTTTGGAGGGCAAGCTCTCCCAATCCCAAGCTCCTTAGGAAGGCCACACTGAGTTCAGCTACCTGCCCCAGGCAGGAGGGAGCAAGGGGAAAGAAGCAGGCACTAGAAGATCCAAAATGGAGGACAAGCCCTTGTAGTTCAGAAATTGGAGAAGAAGACAAGCACTTTTGGTTGGAGCGCCATTTTGAAAAAAGGAAGAGGCCCACACCAGGCCATACAGAGGGGCAGCCAATCATTCCTGGCAAAGGAAGAGGGTGAAGGAGGAAAAGAGCTGGTGGGTGCCAAAATGGCGGATGAGCTCTGATAGCCCCAGGAGCAGGGAGGAAGAAGAGCTTTTCGGCGGGAGCGCCATCTTGGAAGGGGGAAAAAAGACATACTTTCAAGAGCAAAACAGAGTAAAGCACAACTGACAGCAAAAGATGGCGGCGCTACATGAATGGGCCCCAGAAGCGGAAGATCGGAAGGAAGGCGGGGAAGGAGACCAGAAGAGGAAGAGATCACTTTGGGGGACATTCTCACAGAACTACGAAGGTTGGGGTAAGCCCAAGATGGACTCCTGCAGACGATCGACTCTATAGCGACGAGGCAAGAGACGCAGATCAAAGCGATCCAGGAGCACTCCCAACATGCAAGAATAGAACCAACCAGAGAAACGCTTACCACAAAGAGGAGCTGATGACCATCTATGAAGATGGAAAAGAAGCGCCTCAGGTCAAGGGAAAAACGTAACAATACGTGAAGGTGGAGTGATGAGGGGAAGAGATTAAAAACCGCAAGAAACATCAGAAGACAGTGAACTCCACTTCAAAAAGAGCGAGGAAGTTCCACTGGAAGTGCCAAGAACGAAAAAGAAGGATTCCAAAATCTCTGCCCCAAAAAAGAGAAGAGGGGGAAACCAAGAAGATGTTGCACCTTCCAAAAGTTCCATCCTGGTTCCAGATAAGAACAAAGACAAAAATATAGGGACGCAGCCCAATAGGAAGAGAAGCTGGATGAGAACAGCCCAACAAAGAGGAAAGAAAAACCTAAAGAAAAGGTGTCTTTACCCTCTAGAGACGTATTTTAGTCATCGGAGATGTGACGAACTGGAAATGGATGTAAAAAGCCTCGAATCTCCTAAAGAGAATGGTTAGAAAGGGGACTGAGGAAGATGAAGGGGTACAGACCTAGCTATATTAAAGGACAAGGAAAGGACGATGGATACCAAACAGGGACTGTACAAGATAAACAAGAAGAACCCAAGAAAAAGGAAGCTAGAAGAAAACTCGTTACCCCTATCTCTATCCTTTCTCAATACCCTTATCCATTACTATCCTTCCCAGATCCCTGACCAGTCTACCACCCTTACCGCCCTTAACCCCCACCCCTCTCTACCCCTCATCCCCCTATACCCCCAGTTCACCCTACCCCAAAACCATCCCCTCCCCCATCTGCACGTATTCAAAACTTTCAATAAAAATTTAATATAAAAAAAAAACCCAGAGAGGGAAACTCCACCACAACCCAAGGCACCATATTCCATTGTCAAACTGCTCTTGCTATCAGAAAGGTCTCCCTAATATTTGGGTGAAATCGCTTTTCTGGAGTTTGAATCCATTGTTCCATGTCATAGCCTGTGAATCAGCAGGGGGAAGCTTGCTCCCACTTGAATATGACATTTATTTCAAATATTTAAACATTGATATCATGTTGCACTTATATCCAATAAATCATATGTCATCATAAGTTTTATATTAGTTTTGCTTTTGTTTTGGCCAGGAAAAAATCAACCATAAAAATTCAGAAATAAAATTAATGAAAGATCAATGCAATTTTTGCAAAGCATCATTCAGATGCCATTCTCCTGTTTCCAGGGATCTAGAGCCATATAGTTTAAAACTGAATTAAACACAAAATATATCATTGATCTGAATCTATGCTCTGATGCACAGATTGCATTGTCCAAAATTAGAACTGCAACTGTTAGGCACTTATGCAGAAGTAGCAGAAGTATATATCCCCACTGCCTTATGGTGCTGTGCTTTGCCCTTCCCTCCAAAGATCAAAGAAATTGTCTTTTCACATAATCTTAGGATGTATCTGCCCTACACAATTATGCTAGTTTCATTCTACCTTATCTGTCCTTGTGCTGTGCTATGAAGTTTTGAAATACATAGTTTGTTAAGATATTCTTTAGAAAATAATTTTAAGCACCTTGTCAAATAACAAATTCAAGATTCCAGAGGCTATAATCATATTACCGACTTACTCGCCTTTCGGAAAGCATGTAAAATAACTCTTTTCCATCAGGCATTTAACCAGTAATCACCTTGGTTGAGCTAATGCTACTAATCTGTCTTGAATTGTTATTGTGTACTTGGTTTGTTTTAACTGTTATTGGTTGATATGCTGTAAACCGTCCTGAGCCATTTGGAAGGACGGCATACAAATCGAAACAATAAATAAATAAATAAATAAATATTAGTTGGATTTGTGAGAATATTGAATAACTGGGCTGAAGATACAACCATCATTTAATTGTTTCTGTGCTAAAGAGAGCCTTAGGCAAAGGTCAGCTTGGTCACCTGATAGCTCAGAATGTTACTTAAGATTGTTCTAGTGCAGTTTCTAATTAGCTCCAAAATCTTGCAACATTGGAAAATGGATTTGCAAAGAAAAGGAATTAAATTTGAATAAAGGCATGATCTACATGATCCTCTATTCCCCCAATAGTAATGCTGGATAAAGTGCATCTAGATGCCGCAGAACTCTAGCTCAGTAAAGGTATGCTCTTCTTTCCATATGGTCGATTTGCATAACATACAAGAAGGATGACATAGGGCACATCTACAAAGAGTACTTAGATCAGTTTGGAACCGGCTTGGTTAGATTAGATTAACATGTCTGGAACAGGTCTGATGGTAAATATTAGGGGTGTGCACGGTGTCATTTTTCAAAATGGGGCCTGGGAATTCTGGCAGTTCCAGAAACCGAACCTCAGGAAATGGGACAGGTGATGGGGCTTGAATTGAATCTGCTGAAAATGGACCACATGGCAGCCGAAATTGTTTGCTTTCGGCTGCACCATGGCAACAGGAACACACATGGGGTTTTCCCTCCTTAGCCTGCCTGAGCCAATCACAGCAGGAAAGTGGATCACATTTCTTTTTGCCAAGCTGGTCCATATATACCAGGATGAGCTCCTCCATTTTCCTGTGTGTGAGAGAGATTGTGTGCTAGACTAGTTAGCTCCATGTTCTAGCTCAGTGCCATCGCTGCTTAGGATTGCTTTTTGACTCAATTCTAATCTTTTTATTTGGCATTTTAATTAAAATTTCTTAGTTTAATATATTTTAGTGCTTTTAAAACTATTTCACTAGGGAGGTGAGGGTGGGAGTGCATTTGAGGGAGCGGTGAAAGGGCCTGGGGGGTTGGTTTTTTTTACTTTGGGGGGGGGGATTTATGGAAAGGAGGAAATAGTCTGATTCCCTTGAGTCCCCACAGGGAGAATACTATATTTCAATTTCAATCCCTCCCCAGCCCTATCTATCTTCCTGCTGCTGTACTCTGTCCCGCACCTTCCTTCCCCCTAAAAGTCAGTGGATGACCAAAATGTTCCAAAACTTGGGGGGCTTGCAGTCGTAAATGTGTCCCCTAAGTGTGGCCATTTTCAGAAAGTTCACCCATTGCCCTCAATGTGATGGATCTTCATGAAACAGAAACAATATTTCCGACTGATGGAACGAGAAACAGTATTTTCCCCCTCCTGACTTTGGAAAGCTCCCAAAAAACGTTTGATCGATTCAATGAGACTATTCTTCATAGGAACAGCAAATACATTTAGACTCCTACATCCCAGACATATATTTGTGCATAAAGCATTATTTTATTTATTTATTTATTTCATGATATTTATATGCTGCCCTTCTCAACCCCGAAGGGGACTCAGAGCAGGTCACAAGCAAATGCAAATACAATGAACTATATTATTGCCACAGTACAACATCAATAATACATATTCATTGTATGTACTATAACAATATCACATTGAACTATACAAATACAATAAACTATATTATTGCCGAGCACAACATCAATATTACATATCACATTGTACTATGACAATATCACATTGAACTATAACAATATCACATTGAACTATAACAATATCGCAATATTATTAGTAATATTGCATGTAACAAAATATATAGTTATAATATCATATTATTATTAGTAGTATTATATTGCATTACATTACAACATTATCAATATATGTATACACAATATATTATACCATACTATATTATACTATAATATCAAATACTACCTACTATGTCATTGTCACAGAACAACAATTACATATCACATTGTATTATAACAGTCATAATGTGCATATATAACATTATATTATATCACATTCCGTATCGAAAAATCCAAAATCCAAAATATTTCAAAATCCAAAAATGTCCACATTTGTGCTAAGATAGTGAAATGTTTGCTTTCTGGTGGTTCAATGAACACAAACGTTGTTTCATACACAAAATTATTTAAAAGATTGTATATAAAATTAATTTCAGTTTGTGTATAGATAGTGTATATGAAACATAAATTAATTTTGGTGTTTTGGCTTGGGTGCCACCTCTAAAATCTCAATCTCTCTCTCTCTCTGTGTGTGTGTGTGTGTGTGTGTGTACGAGGGTTATCTGGAAAGTAAGGTTACAGGCCATGTAGCTCTCACAGGGAATTTTCTTGGAGGAAGTTGGTATCACTGCTGTGTAGTGGGAAGCCAGCGGAAGGGAACGAGCAGTGCCAGATGTCAGTAGCTCATCAACTGACAATGTGGTAAAGGTGAGAGGTAAGCATCCTCATTCCATTTACCTCCAAGTGCGAAGTTTGTGCTGTAATACACTATCTAAGTGCTAAAGGCATGAATGTCTCTATTATTCATTGTGAAATTGTTTCAGTTTATGAAGAGGACGTAATGTCAAGATAGCATGTGACAAAATGGGTATGGAATATATTGTAAGGCCATGAAGAAACTTTGCAAAGCCATCCAAAACAAATGTTGTGGGATACTGATGGCAGGAGTCTGTCTCCTTCATAACAATGCAATTCCACACACCACTCATGCAACACAAGAGTTGTTGACTTCATTTGGTTGGGATGTTTCAAGACACCCCTCTCATAATCCCAATCTCGCACCCAGTGACTGTCAACTGTTCACTACATTGAAGGAACATCTTGGTGGAAAACACTTTTCCAACAACGATGAGGTGAAAATCAAAGTGACAAACTGGCTGAAAAAGGCAGAGGAAAACTTCTATGAAATATATATGTTGTTATTTCAAAACATTAAAATAATATGAACTCCAAAACACTTCAAGTCCTAAGCACTTTCAATAAGTGATATTCAAACTGTATACCTTTAACCTGATAATCTATTTTAAAATCTCTACAAAACATGTTGTAGAGTCACAAAGGAAACCAGGAAAATATGAACTATTAGCCATGTACCATACTGGAATACCTGGGCCAGAAAAAGAAGTATTACAAAAAATATCTGTTTTCATCTATGAAATATTGGGAGGTATGCTATTATGGAATTTCCTGTAGCTATCATGAAATGATTCTCTTTTTCGCCAATAACTTCAAATAGTCACTAGAGGGCAGCAACAATGTAAAAGCAGAAGTTACACATGGAGCTGTAATGTCTTCAAAGAATTAACAATGCAAATATGCTTGGGATATATTGCTTGACAATAAATTTTATTTTATTGATTGATTGATGGGCACTGATAACTTAGATCAGATCTTTCAACCTATGGTGGAAATGCACCATTTTAACCATTTTAGACAGCATTTTCACTCTTATGTTGTCATATCCCTAGAAAATATCATATCTTATATTGTTTCAAGTGCAATACTGATATACCTTTTGAGGTTAGCACAATTAGTGAATATCTGGCTCAATGCGTTCAGTTCTTGTGTTTGCAGCAAAAAGCACAATAGCATGTCACAATTTGAGTATGTTCTTTTCTCCTTAGTGATGACCTCTGTGTGTCATAATAAATGTGTTAGTTTTTAGGGTGACACGCAGAACACATTGGGTTTTTTTGCTGAAACAGCCTGGCATGTCTAATCCTGTGGAAATAATACAAGCCAGTTCCTATGTTGCAAATGCAGAAGTGGTCTAGTTAGATCAATTGAAGCGTTTCAGGTCTCTCTTAGAGCAAATTTATGTGTTATAGCCTCAGCCATGGAGAGCTGCTGAAAAATTCTAATCTTCTACGCTAGAGGTGAACAACATTGTGCTTTCAATTGTTTTGGACGGTAACTCTCATCAATCCTAGTCGGCTATTCTGATTGCTTACAAGAAAAGGTGTAATCCAAAATATCTTGAACTCATTTGCGGAGTTTATCCCCCCAAATTGAAAAATGAGTCATAGGTGCAGCACCTTGTTAGCTTGGAATAGAATATTATGCATGGATCAAAGCTAGCAAAATGTTTCAAATCACTTCAGTACAGGACTTGGAAAATGGCATTTTATCTCAAAAGCATGTATATACTCAGCATGGTTTTTTTTCCAATTGCTATAAAAAATTGTTACCTTTTGGAAACAAGCTCCACAACTGGAATATACAGCCTAAGGACTGCAAAGACCGTATAAACCTAAATCGTCCAAAACATAAGGACATAGAATTATGCCTGCATTTTACATGAACATGAAACATTCATATTAAATAATTAAGATGGGAAGTAAGTGTTAAGGAAATAAAAGTGGAGAGACCAAAAGAAAAGAAATAACAGTACACTGTCATCTAGGAATAAAGAAGTATATCAATGAAAGGCAAAGCATTCCAAGCTGTGACTCAAAATCCTGATTGTGGTAGCCTTCAAGACATAACATCAGAAAAGCAGGAACCTCAAGATCAAAAAAAAGAAAATGGCTCAGGAGTCCAATGTGAATTGCCAAAGTGACACATCGAGTTAAACCACAGCAGAACTTGCTGTCCGCAAAATCAGTGGTTCCAATCTGTTGGACAGTGAGCTCTCATTGTTAGCCCCAGCTTCTGCCAACCTAGCAGTTTGAAAACATGCAAATGTGAGTAGATCAATAAGTAGACCTTTGGTGAAAAGGTAACGGCACTCCACGCAGTCATGCTGGCCACATGATCTTGGAGTTGTCAACAAACCATGCTGGCTCTTCGACTTACAAATGGAGTCGGATTCAACTAGACTTAATGTAAAGAGGAAACCTTTATGTTTATGAATTGTGAAGCATTTTAAGAGCTGGCATGGTGCAGTAGTTTGAGTGTGGGATTATGATTCTGGAGATCAGGGATCAAATCCCCGCTCAGTCATGGAAAACCACTGGATGTTCTTGGGTAAGTGAGACTTTCTCAGCCTCAGAGAAAGGTAAAGCAAAACATCCCCAAATATTTCCTGTCAAGAAAAATAAATGACAGGGGGTTTTTTTTCCAGGAAAAACAAAACATAGGCTCCAGAAAAAGATAGCTTTTAGAGCTATGGTCTCCGTACAACTTGAGTACAATTGGGACCTATATTGTCTGAAAATCCAGCTACGGGTTTTACCTGTTTTGTGTAGTATAGCTCCCAAGTCTATTCCTGGGGAGGAGACGGAAAAACCCTGAAGTCCATTGTGCTGAAGGAAGAATGGTGGGATACAAATGTAATAAATAAATGTGAGAGGAAGGAACTTGTGCAATACTGTAGCTCCTTCTTCCAGAAACAGGAAAGCGGCAATCCTGTTTCATGACAGGAAGAAGGCACTAGCTCACCCAAGAGAATTCCAGTCATAAAAGAAAGTAGGAAGTTGTGAAGGGCATTCATGAAACCATGCACACCGGTTAAAGGAAGTTCTGTACAGTCAGCTCCTTCTCCACATTTCTCAGGAGGGACACTTGACTTTCCCTAAGTTTGCTGCTAATAGAACAAGCGATGTGCATTACTTTTTTTTTTAGAAGAGGGATTTCTCCCTCCTGTTAAGATTGATTTCTAGTTCTCCATACCCAGGGGGGGGGGGGGGAATGTGAATTAGTATGAAAACAATAACTTAACAAGAAACTGATTGCACATTTGGGTAATGAGGATGTAACAATGTTACATTTTAAAGGTAGTAAAATAAGTGAGAATAATGCTACTTTAAGGTATAATGCATAATACTGCATATTTTTGGCTACTTTGAAATAGATATGGGGAAAACCTTTTCCCCTCAAAGTTTCATAGCATTATCTTTATCAACAGTATTTTTAAAAGAATCTTGGAGGGAGTTGTTGTTAGTAACATTAAAAGTAATTTAATGTGCAGATGTCCAACAAATTACCTTGAAAAATATATTTCAGTAGTGCATTTCATTTTTTATATATAAAAAACAGAGAGATCAGCACAGCTTTATAGAGAGTATTTTTAAACATTCCACCAGTCTATCAGTGACAGACAATTTAGGCTGTCTTTAACATGGTTTTGAATGCATAAAACTGTTTTTAAATCCTTACCTTACTGAGCCTCGCAATAACAATGATGTTTAGGTTTGTTAAATGGAAGAATGTTATCATTTTACAGAAGAGAGTTCCTAACATATGAGAGACTACTCTTTGGAATGGTGGATTCACCGCTTAATTTTTTTCATTCAGAAACACATCAGCTCTACAAGATTTTTTTAAATGGAAGAGATATTTTAATATGGAGTGTTGTGTGGTTTCTGGGCTGTATGGCCATGTTCCAGCAGCATTGTCTCTTGATGCTTCACCTGCATCTATGGCTGGCATCTTAGGAGAATCATCTGAAGATGCCAGCCACAGATGCAGGTGAAAAATCAGAAGAAAATCCTGCTAGAACAACCCATACAGCCCAGAAACCACACAACACTCCAGTGATTCCGGCTGTGAAAGCCTTCGACAATATATCTTAAAATGGCAAAAGAGACAGAAGACAATGTACAACTCAAGTTTAGAAATGTAAAGGCATTTTTAAAAAATAAGGATTAAAGTAAAAACTTTAAAGTAAATGTTATAAATGGCATTCTGTGAATCCTTCCGTTAACTTTTTTTTATGTGACAGGACTTGAGAAACTGCAAATCACTCCTGGTGTGAGAGAATTGGCCATCTGCAAGGATGTTGCCCAAGGGAAGCCCAGATGTTTTGCCATCCTATGAGAAGCTTCTCTCATATCCCTGCATGGGAAGCTGGAGCTGACAGATGAGAGCTCATCCTCTCATCTGTCAGCTCCAGCTACACACACACACACACCTTGAACTGAGGCCATTTTCTAGTGCTTCCTTCTTGAAAACAACTGCCTTCTTTAGTATTTAATAGTTGATTTTTGTAACATACTAACAGATGCTTTTTGTCATTGGTGTACACAGTCACCTACAAGTGTAGTTCAGCTTTTACCCTGTCTCTCCCATTCTTTAAATTAAATGTTATATGAGCAATTATATGTATATATCAGACATAAGCCCCATTAATTTCAAAATAATTTGCTACATCTCAGGTATGTTTTTTGCAGGCTTCCATCCCCAGTGAGGAGACACATTTCAAAGCATTGGCATTTGTGCCTGATGCACACATTCATGTGAACAGATACATATGGGCATAAACTGCCAGAACACTGCATCCCCAGAAATACAAATGGTAAAGGTCACTGCCTAATGTGTTTTGAATTGCAGCTATCCATTGTGAGATAAACATGCTGTTAAACAATGATTAATTTTAGAAAGCTGCAATGGTCAGCTTGCTAACACGGTGTTTCAAAAGCCAGTGTTAGATGCATTATCACAGAGGAAATGAATGCAATATATGTTGGCGATGGGGGCTGCAAGGGAAGGAGTGCCACAGTCTCTGGTATTTCAGAACCAAAATGTAAGATCCAAGAACTACCTCTTGTGATGCTACAGGAGGTGGACCTTGGTGATGCTACCAATAGTAGTCCTAGTATGTCACCAATTGAGCATTAAACATAAATTACTGTTGGATAGGTATGCCATTCAATTAATATGCATCAAGTCCAGAAAATAGAGCAACACACAAACACACATTTTAAAGGCAGCATCTTCACCATGATATTTCCCCCCTTAGTTTTGAAAGCCGAAGAAAAAGGGGCAGGCTTTGAGATCTGTGAATGTTTAGTAATTCTTGATGGGAGAAGGGGGTATGGTATTAAAGACCGCTCCATTGTGTTTAATGCACATTAATGTGAGGGTCTCTATTTTCATATATGCATCTTTGGAAGATATTCAACAGATCTGATTTTTTAAAAATAGCAAAATCAGAATCGATCACCAATGCCCAAAAGCTACTTGTTGAAACACTAAGCCTGTCTCTAAGCCATTATTGGACTGAATGTGGTTTGCGAGAATTTAAAATATCGGTTTCATTGGGTTGCTGTGAATTTTCTGGGCTGTACGACCATGTTCCAGAAGCAATCATAGAGTTGGAAGAGACCTTGTGGGCCATCCAGTCAAACCCCTTGCCAAGAAGCAGCAAAATTCACATTCAAAGCATCCCCAACAGATGGCCATCCCACCTGTTTAAAAGCCTCCAAAGAAGGAGCCTCCATTGCACTCTGGGGCAGAGAGTTCCACTGCTGAACAGCTCTCACAGTTAGGAAGTTCTTCCTCATGTTTAGGTGGAATCTCCTTTCCTGTAGTTTGAAGCTATTGTTCCACGTTCTAATCTCCAGGGCAGCAGAAAACAAGTTTGCTCCCTCCTATGACTTCCCCTCACATATTTATTCATGGCTCTCCTGTTTCCTCTCAGTCTTCTCTTCTGAAGGCTAAACATGTCCAACTCTTTAACCTGCTCCTCATAGGGCTTGTTCTTCAGACCCTTGATCATTTTAGTCGCCCTCCTCTGGACACATTCCATTTTGTCAACAGCTCCCTTCAATTGTGGTGCCCAGAATTGGACATAGTATTCCAAGTATTCCATCCCGTTCTCTCCTGATTATTGGCCTACATTATTGGTTTTTGGATATAATGATTATAAAGCAGTGCAACAAGACCCCTAAACTTATACGTTGTTATACCGATGGGTGAAGTGAACCAATACGTTTGTTTTAAATGTTTATGTACAACCTAACGTGATTACCCACCCAACCCTTTACCCACCCCCTTCCCTCCCCCACACCCTACATCTCCTACTGTTATTCATGTCTATGTATTGTCAACTCAACGATGTAATGTTTTGTTTTTTAAACCAATAAAATTCTTTATATTAAAAAAATAAAGTGGTGTCAAACTGCATTAATTCAACACTGTAGATGCACCCTAATTGTATTAAATGCAGACTTAGAACTTATCTAAACACATACATCATTGTACTACATGAAAATAGATTGAAATAGCTACAATTTACTAAAAACAAGGAATGAAAACCATTTTACGACCTTTCCTACGAGCTTCCATTACTCTACACTTCTTTCTTTATAAGATACCACATGCTTTGCAGTACTATTAAATGTATTTAATGTATATACTGTTCAGCATTGCATATACTGCTGAGAGCCAGTGCAGTGTAGTGGTTTGAGTGCTGAATTACCATATATACTCAAGTATATACCCAAGCGTTCAAGTCCTTTTTTAGGCTGAAAAAGCCTCCCTCGGCTTATACTCAAGTCAAAGTTATATATTATTTTACTCTGTTATTATTATAATATTTATATTTATTATACCCTTATTATTATTACATTTATATTTTACTCTTTATTGTTATTACATTTACATTATTTTACTGATTATTTTGTTACATTTATTATTTTACTCTCTATTATTATCACATTTATTATTTTACTCTATTATTTCTGTTATTACATTTTCATTATTTTACTCTATTATTATTACATTTATTATTTTACTCTCTTTATGATTATTGGAAGGATACGTAAGTACATTTATATCGAAGGTTAGAATAATGTTTTAAACAGAGTTGGCCATCACAGTTTTATGTAAATGTTTTTAAAAAATTAACCTACTGATGCCTCAATTAATGTAATTTTATTGGTATCTATTTTTATTTTGAAATTTACTTGTAACTGCTGCATTTCCCACCCTTGGCTTATACTAGAGTCAATACATTTCCCCAGTTTTTTGTGGTAAAATTAAGTGCTTTGGCTTATATTTGGGTCAGCTTATAATCGAGCATATACTTTATAACTCTGGAGATCAAAGGATGAATCCCTTCTTAGGTATAGAAACCAACTAGGACACTTTGAGTAAGTCACTTTCTCTCGGCTTCAAAGGGAAGCAAAAGCAAACGCCCCTCTGACCAAATCTTGTCAAGAAACCCTTTGATTGGTTTGCCTTAGGGTCCTCATAGTCAAAAATTACTTGAACAAACACAACAACAGCAAATGTACTGTTAATGAAGACATTACACTATGGGAAGAAGAAATTAGGATTACTCAACAAAGCATTTTTAGTAAAGGTTTCTAAGCCTGAAATATCCACTAAGGCTTAAAAACTGCCAACTCTAAATGATTTTGCAATTAAGTTTACTTGTGCACAAACAATAATTCAATTTTTTATTATTTTTCCACCAGGCCCGATTGCAATATTTACAGGGTAACATGGATGAATAAGCAGGTGGCATTTACTATCTAATGCAGGCCCATTTGTCACTGTTGCTCATATCACATAGAAATCACTCCATCATCCATCACCTTTTCTGAGACAAAAGAAAGCATTGTCCTCCCGTCCACATATGCAATTCAACTCCATCCAGCACCTTTCTTCCATTTCCTGCAATGCATCATTGGAATGGAATAAAAAACTTTGGGTGGGGGGATATTTCTTCTTCATCATTTTTAAAAGAAAGATAGAATATAAAATATGTTCGCTGAAGATGACTAATACCTGTGATATTTTATGAACGGCACCAGGTTCAAATGAATTGCTGGCATGCGGTTATGAGAATAAGCATTCAGTTGCACTGGAAGCTTAAATCAGAGCTCTTTCTACAACTTAGCATTAAGTTACCATATGAATTTTAAGGTGTAGTCCTGTATCCTCTTCCAGATGATTAATAGCCATCAATTTTGAAAGTTTGTTGAATGGGAAAGGAGACTCTACTCTAAATTTATATGATAATATTCTCTGAAGGAGGAAATAACATTGATAGACTAAGATTATCACACTGGTGATAACGGAATTTTCCATCTCAATCAATCTGCTTGGCAATTTTTGCTTGGCTTTAATACATAATACACACATTTGCTTTAACTTTCTGGTGTACCCCCACACACACACACACACACACTTTTTGTTCTATAGAAACAAGCGTAACTAAGTATATCTTGAACATTCTTGCATGTTCTTTTAGAGCTGTTTTGTATGCCTACATTTTGTACTTTGAGATACAAAATGTATTGCTGGTATATCAAATCTAATGGGTGTTTCTGTGTGATGCTGATTTTCTTGTCAGTTTTCAGATATTTTAAAAGGAGGAGGGAATTCAAAGTCAAAACACAGAAAATGAAAGTTTTGCTTAGGTATTTGTACTTGGGTACAAAAGGCAAAGCAAAGATGGATCAATCTGATAAGTGTGACTGAACCAGATTACTTTTAAGCTCTGACCTCAATGACAGTTCTTTGGTAAGACACATTCAAGTGGTGGGACTTACCGGATATACTCATATAGAAGTTGACCACATGTGTAAGTTGGGGACAGGTTTGGGGGCTCAAATTATGGATTTTGATATGATTCAGGGAAAGTCAATACTGCCCTGTAGGCTCACCACCATTTTCCCATTGAAAAGGGCCAGAAGCAGCATCATGGTGGAGAATGTGTGTGTGTGTGGGGGGTCAGTGCTTCTTTTAGATTTTTCTGGGACAGGTTGAGCTCTTGCCTTTTGCTACTCTGCTAAAAGAAGGGTGTGATTCTTCTTTTGAAAACAATTAGAGTATAATAATATTCATATTGACCTGTGGGTAAGTTGGCTGAGGTTTTTGGGCTTTTGATTTTTTGACTAAAAATTTCTAGATTTACACGGTATGTGCATAATACAGCACTCAAAAGGAATTATCTTAAATAGTAATAAAGGATACGTTAAAATTTGAATTTCATCACTTGGTAGAGGTATTGATAATGCAGAGAAAGTAGGAGAATGCCAGTTTAAAAACTGAATGTACAAGTTTTCTACTCAGTATAATTTTTCCTTAAAATGCCAGATATAGCAAAGAGTCAGAGGAAGGCAACAGCCTTAGTCATCACATCAAAACTGCCCTTTGCATTAGAATATTTAATTTTTTGTTTCATTTGTGAGCCTATTGGCTGTTGAAGCAACAAAGCTCTCTCAGCTGGATTCCTTGCACTCATTCGGAGATCTGTTGTTAAACTATGCACTGCTGTTTGCAAGAGTACAACTGTCCCACTGATTTCTCCTAACCATATGTTGATCTGAAATTTATGATTTGGATCCACACAGCCATATAACCCAGAGTATCAAGGCAGATTATCCACAATATCTTCTTTAAACTGGGTTATCTGAGCCCATACTGCCATATAGTCCAGTTCAATGTGAATTTTATACAGCTGTGTGGAAGTGACCTCAGAAAAGATGAACCAAAATTAATATGGAAAACTTCTCTGGTGAGAGACAGGGGTCAGTACCGAATATTGCATACTTTGTATATGCACTATTTCTGGTCTTCAGCCAATTACCCAGACTTAGGTAAACAAATCCTGTGAGATATATATCTAGAGATAGGTATGGAGCTATATATAAATATATTTTAAGTCTACAGTTTGTAATAGAACAATATTTCATTTTAAGACTTGCAAGATTCATTACTAATATTGTTGTTGTGACAAATATGTTCACCAGTGAAGAAGACTATTAAACTGTTAAATTGCTACTTGGCCATTGCTGCAGTAAACTCTTGGAAGCTTTTTGAAAGTAGCACAGCTCTATTTAATTCAAGCAAATTCTCCTTCTTCTTCAGTGAATACATAGTTAAGCTGGGATACTTTGACAATGTCATTGTTTTTTATGTTGGTGTTCCAAAAATGTTACTCTGCATCACTACCAGAGACTGTAGTGCAGACATTTTAGGATCTGGACTCAGTAACCATGCTACAGCTACAATATGCATAAAAAATACAAATACAAGTAGCTTAACAACGTAATAGAATAATAATTTTCAAAAATCTATGTGTCAGAAATCTGTAAAAGCTTTTTGGGATAATATTGTCAGGTCATACAATGTCTGTTTCCACATATATCTTGAATCTAGTCATAAAATGCCTAAATATTACTAATTTACAATATTGAAGTCATAATCACATACATGCTAACCACTCAAGTTAGTGGGGTTAGGTCTAAGTAGGCATTTATGACATTACATTGTATCTCATTTTGATGCTACTGTAGCTATTTTCATGGATATCCCCCCTCTCAAAAAAAATCTAAACAAAATGAATACAATCTATTTGAATTTAAACATAGTGCAACTCAGCAATTGCTTATTTAGTCTGAAATAAGTGTGGTCAAAAGTACAGTATATTACAATCCCACTGATTTCAAAGGCAGCATTCACCAAAAGAATAAATACCTTTTGTCAGGAATTATGAAATAAATAAAAAGCTTAAATTGAGTCAGATCTCCCACACTGTGTATGGCGAGGGTAACTAATATTCTGCAAATGTTCCAGAATCTGCCTTTTATAACAAAATACAAGAAAATTCAGATTATAAATCTAAAATGTCTTTATATACCTTATAAAGATAAATAATTATTCTGGATTGCAACCATTCTAACGAATGATCAAATTCTTTTAGATTCTTAATCTTATAGTTTTCTTTATAAGGAACTTTGTTTTCTCACACATAGTTGGAAACAGCAGGAAAAATCTCAAACAAGCAGTAATTTATCTTGTTTCTACATATTCATACCCTTTATAGACTCTTCATATTTCAGGATCTCTCTTCATTAGAAACCTACAGAATTTTCCCTTATATTTTGTAAAGGTGGAATGTATAAATTTCAGTCTATTTGACTTCATTTGCAAAAACAGATGTTTGACAAGGAAAAATGACTCAAGTCTGCAAAGGCAGTACATTGAAATGAAAAAAGGAAGAGCAAAAAGCTAACCAGTTATTAAAATGTTGCCTTTTTCTTTTAATTTGCATTCGGGCTGATTAATTGATGAATTGATCAATTAAACCTGTATAAATTTGCATATGATAGAAATGCTCAAACAGTACGATAATTTTCTCTGTCTTTCAAAATTACATAGGGATGGATTACAAGCAGCACCATTTTGTAAGCGGCATCTCCCATTCTCACATGTATAAACTGGAATGCTTTTTTCAAGGTGTAGCTTTAAGGTATTTATATTAAAAATAATTACAAAAATGTTTTCTCACCAATTCACTGCACTTTTAGTAAAATTTTAATTGGAATAGTTGATTAAGTCTCAGTGCTGAGAATTATATCCCAGTGAGTTTAACAAGGTTTACTCCTAGAGAAGTCTGATAAAGGAAAGAAGTCCCAATATTGCAAACTCTTAGGAATGGCTTCAGAAGAAAGAAAAAGCAAGACAGGAACACTTATAGTGCCTTCTCTCCTGATCAGTTTTTCCAATCGGAAAAGAAATATCCTAGTGTTTTTAACCAGAATAAACATCATTGTACGGATTGAGTATTCTTGATCCAAAATACTTCAGACCAGAATTTTTTATTTATTTTGTAATACATACACACAAGATTTTGGAATATGCATACATGAAAAATCTTAATTTTTGTTTAATATACACAATACACAGATAGCCTGAAGGTCATTTTATAAATATTATTTTAAATAATTTTATGTACAGTGCATTGAACCCTCAAAAAGCAAGAGATTTTATAAACACTATTTTAAATAATTTTATGCACGGCACATTGAACCCTCAGAAAGCAAGAGTGTCACAACCATGACCACTCATGTAGGCAATTTTGAATATTAGAGTATTTTGGATTTCAGAATTATGAGTAAGATGCTCAGCATGGAATAGAAAATGAACAAAAAGCATACCCACCATATCCCACCCTTCACCACCCCTGAAGACAGTGTACAACTGAGCTACTGGATTCAGCTTGGCACCTAGGGCACTTGCAATGGTGGTGCTGTTCTTTAAGAGGTCCTTAAATTTTTGCTTCTGGCAATCCTTACACCAAGAGTTAGTGCAAGAAATATGACTCACTTAAGTGACTCGGTTCAATAGGCCCACCCTAAGATTGAGAAAACTGGAATTATATATTCTAACATTGTTAATCAAATTTGGCCATGGTCATTTAAAAAGGAGAAAAGATGACAGAAAAGGATTCCCCTTTGTGGCTTTAATTTAGAAGACGGAGAACTTGTGTCATAAAACCAGTAAACATCCATCTTTTACCTTCTCTTTTAAAGGCCAATTTAGAGAGAGAAAACTAGAGAACAGGAGACCTACCAGAACTTGAAGAACAAGCACAAGGCCACAAAGAAGTTTGATGGAGATAATCTCTTCCAACAAAAGGGTAGAGAGGAAATAGAAAGAACCTTTTAGGGCATGTAACTTCATTTTCCAAACTCTTCTTCAAGTTATTTTAGGTAAATTATGTCTAGGATAACATATAAACAATTTTCAAGGTGTCCATTTGGCCCTCCTATCACTGGACTGTCAACATAATTCAGAAATAGAAATCAGATCTTTTGGGACAATTTATCTCTTCGCAAAAATGAAAAATGATCAATTTTGCAGAAAATGTCAGGTAACATTTATGTTAACATATAAGTTGGTGTGGCAGTGATAATTTATTTTTGCAGACATATTTTTTTTATTTTACAGACAAAAGTGCTGCAAAATGTTTGTCTAATTTTGAGCATTCTTGCAATGGGAGTCTCTACAGCGACATAAATGTATGTTTATAGAATGGTTGCCATGGTTTTCCTTGAGAAATTCAGAAAACACCAATGTGGTTCAGAAAATCCTTCCTAATGTGATACTTGCAAAATAAGTGCTTGAAGCACACACAACTGCTTTGCAGCTATGGACCTTTGCCTCCATGCACTGTAGACACTGTGAATGTGTTAGACTTGATCTAAAACATACTTGAATCCAAATACTTACTCAGCAACAAAGGTCATTGGAATTTGCAGGGAAGTCATACATACCCACTGTCTTGATAAAGGACAATGTCAATTGATTCTTTGTTGTCCCACTTTTTAAGCTGCTCTTAGTATATGTGTTATTTTCTCCTTTGTCTGGTCTCTGTTGTCAATGTACTTCAATTGCTTCAAACTTTCAAAGCGCAAAACCCATTTGAATTCAGTTAACTCAGCAGTAAACTGAAATCTGGGAGACAGAATTTTGTCTTTACTTGTAGGTTGAGGCAAAAACCCCACTCTTGTAGTCTCACATAGGTTGTATGTTAATAACTTTAATAACTTTTGCCATCTGGACCATGTCCTAGTTTTCATGGACATTATTTACTCCAATAGGTCATATGTTTTTATCCAATGATGTCCTTCTCTAAATGGAACAGCACTTATCAGTTGTTTATTGGGGAGGGCTTCCTCTTCCCACTGTAGTCCATTGTGTTCCAAAGGATTCCAGAGGTTAAACTTCCATTGCACACATTAAAATTCATTCATAAGACATAAATTGTGCAAGAATTTAATAAAATAATCCTGTATATATTACTTCAAACTCTTTGAAAAGAAGCAAAAAATAAAGAACATTAGAACACACACACAAAGTGTGTTGCTTTTTACTGGATTCTAAAAATCTCCTGGACTGTACTGCTTATGTAAAAACAAACAAGCAAAGGATTTAAATAGCTAGAATGTTTGAAATAATATATCCTATATGCATCCTAAGGGTCTCAAAAGAGAACCAAAAACAGATCCCAATCATTACTTTATTTCAGCTAGTTTGGACTGATCTCTTCTGAAATAAGCGTACTATGAAATATGTTCAGTCTGAAATTAGAATAACATCCCACTAATACGAGTATAATTAAAAAAAAGTCCAAGCTAACATTTAGTCCTAGACTTATATCTTATAAACAGCGGAAAGAGTAAAACTGTATTTGGAATGTACCAATGCATATTTCAGCTGTGCTTTCATAGGGCTGCATGCTCTTCCGTACAAAAAGGAAACAATAAGCAATGTGAAATCCATGAAATACTTAATTTCAGAGGGAAGAGTGCTCTAGCTTACTCCCTTGCAAGTTAAATTTCTGTGGTGTCAACAGAATGATTCAGCTGTAGCAACAGTCTCAATCTCATACATAATAGTAAGACAAAGGGCCAGAAAATGGTAATGAGCATCAAGAAAGGTAAAACCCCGGTTTATGTTTATATTGGAAAAACAGGGGTTAAACAGTTCTTTCCCTAAGGGAAATATGACCTCTGTTAAAACCAGTTGCCAGCTTCAGTTCTAAGTAAATATGAAAATGTTCCCTCTTATTGCTTAGTTTTATATACTTAAGCTGAATTAATTAGTCTAGTTATACATATTTATCCAGACTGAAGAACAACTGACTAGCAGAATTTGGTTGCTATTTCAGGATTTTTTTTGACACTAACAGAATCGTGCACACAGTCTAAGAGTATGTAAACCACATCCCTGTGTGACTTCAAAGATATATAAAGACTAGCTGTCCCCTGCCACACATTGCTGTGGCCCATTCTGTGAATATGTGTATATTTGTGTGTATTTGTGTATGTGTTCGCACATATATGTGGTTTTGTGCTTGCGTGGTAATGTAATTTTTGTGGTTTTTTTGCTTTTTAAGTCTCTTCCGCTGTGTTTTCCAGTGTTTTTATGAGTGATGGTCACTCGTTGGCCTGATAGGTGTATTGTGCCCAAATTTGATGTCAATTCATCCAGTTGTTTTTTGAGTTATGTTAATCCCACAAACAAACATTACATATACGTATCTCCTAGCATACTTCTCAGTAAACATGAATTTAATCATCCCCAAGCATTATACTTTGTGTGTGGGTAGTTAGAACAAATACATTATCAAATTTAAGTTTTCTTCAGCCCATGAACTTATCATCTGATTTAAAGCTTCAGTGGGAAATTCTCCCAAGCAAGTGTGGATAGAAAAGCATGAGTGAGAATATTGTTTATGACAAGAATTTACCAAAATCCACACATTTCTCAGTATCCTATTTGGAATTTTTTTTTAAAAAAAAGGTATGGGAGAAGATAAAGCCAATACTGTCACATTTGTCCATCCATGCACAGATTTCAGGATTGTTCTCAAAAGTTTTAAGTCAAAATCCAGCTTTGAAATTGTTGTGTATTTAACTATGTTTATGGTGCTGAATTAGGGTGAGTTTTTCATTTTGAAAGTCAGTTTTGTGGCATCATGGGCCTCTCCATCCCTAGAATACCTTGTACCTTGAACCTTGAATTTGGCCAGTGCAAATGAGGGAGAATTTTATTTCACTTGGCGTCTTTCATGAATTTACCAATTTTCCAAATATGTTCTTGTTTTGGGAACTTGAATTTTAAGAGTCAAATGCGAGACAAAGAATAAAATGGGTACTTTCATGCTTCTATTTTAGCTACCTACTTATAAAATAATCTCAGGGAAGAGTTGCAGTGAAGGACCACAGCAGTCTCAAAAGCTCTGGTCCACCGTAAACTTTGTCATGGTCCTGAACTTTTTGCCATGGGGATTCCCCCCAACCCCTGGAAAAAAAATCATTTGGCCACATTTTTGTGGCAAAAAAATACCCCGGAGAGGATTCAATAATGTATTTTGAAACACATCCACATTTGCCTCCCTTCGCTACCACACCTCCCAAAATCCCTTATGTGTCCCTTTCTGAAGTTGGAAATCTTAGCCTTGATTATGAGCAGGAATCTAGAAATGGGTCCTCAATTTATTTTTTATTTATTTCCTATATTTTATACTTTGCTCTTCTCCCCCCGAAGGGGGACTCAGGTTATAGCATTATCATCAGCTTCAAAGGAGTTCCAATTTATCCTATGGCATCTCTTCATATGACACGAGAGCATTAGAGTCCACTTTAGCTGCCACAGCAACATTCTATAGAGTCCTATGATATTGAAATTGACAAGGAATTACAGCTCTCAGGCTAAGAATTCTAAATCCCTCTCCCTAAACTACAAATCCCAGTATCCTGTAGGATATTACAAGAGTAATAAAGTAGAATAATTGTGCAATACTTCTGTATGTGAATAGGCTCCAATCTGTATCCCAGGAATCATAGGGCTGCAGCCCCAAAAGCCTTAACATGGAAAGCATGCAAATATTCTAGTACACAATAAGCCGTATTTACTAATTGCTTTATGAAAAGGGTTTTTGATGACTTCAGAACACATAAATTAATGTCATTTTTCCTTCAATATTACGAAAAAGAATCATTTCTATATTAACTTGCTAAAAATGGTATTTACAGTTATGGATACACCACAAACCCTTAGATATCTCACTCTTTATATTTATATATTTACAGCATTTTACCCTGCTCTTCTCACTCCCGTAGGGGTGCCCTCCTCTTAAATCTAGTTCAAATATAACACAGAAAAATTACATAACCTCTTGGAGCATCAAGAAAAGTAACTTTAAAAAACTTATTTATTCTTTATAAGTAAATAGCTAACAAAAAGTACTTCTGATTTGTCATAACATGTGGTGTGAACTGCATCTAGAAAGAAGTTGATAGGCTCATCAGTTCTTCCTCAGAAGGATGACATAAAGTATGCACTGTGACATATTCAATGCATATGTATATGTGTGTGTGAACATTTTACGATTGAACAACTTAATAATTGAGTTGCTGTGAGTTTTGTGGGCTGTGTGGCCATGTTCCAGAAGCATTCTCTCCTGATGTTTCACCCAAATCTATGGGAGGCAACAAACCTCTCAACCTATGAGGATGCCTGCCATAGATGTAGGTGAAACATCAGGAGAGAATGCTTCTGGAACATGGTCACACAATCCGGAAAACTCACACACACACAGTGATTCCAACCATGAAAGCTGCCGACAAATTTATTTGCATATAACCTCTTGAGCTGTGATATGCTATCTTCCAGACTGTGTTTTCTTTTAGGAATCGTTTATTTTGTGGTTTTAATGCTATTGTTGACTGTGATTTTATTGTGATGTTGAGGTAAGCCGCCCCAAGCCACTGGGAGTGGCGGCTAATAAATCTAATAATAATAATAATAACAACAACACTCTGTAGAATCAGGAAACAGAAATGGCCATACAGCCCGGAAAACTCACAGCAACCCATAAATGAATACATCTTAGACATTCTCAAAGTTTAAGCAAGTAATATGAGAACTTGACAGTATTACATAAAGTCCATAGCAATCTCATTCGAAATACTTGGCATTATTTACAAGGAAAGGCTTCTTGAGGTGAGGCGGTTTTTTTCTCATTTTTTCCCCAACTGATTGTAAAGAGAAAAATCTCAAGAGCTTTATAATATTGTAATCCAAACATCCCTTCTTGACTTAGTACCAAAAGTGGAGCTAAAACTGTCCAACTCGGCGATTATTTAGGGTGTATTTAAAGAGCCGAGTTAGGCTATCTTTGGCGATCTGGGAAAACTAATTACAAAACAAATATATTTCGAAAAACATTCCAAGAGGAAAACAGTTTGCTCAGTGAGAGGGAGGAAGAAAATAATAAACTCCAGTGGGCTTGGAAGCAACTTAGGGTTTGAAGGAGAAAGACATGAATGAGATTGGGGGGGGGGGGGGGAGTGCCCCCTATTTCTAAAGGGAAGGAAGTGGCCACTCTGCGAGCGCGGGCTCCATCCCTGGAAACGTGCTTCATTGTGTTCCAGCCATGAAGGAGGAAGAGGAGGAGGAGGAGGAGGCGGCTCTCTTTCGAAGTGAAGCGGGAGAAAAGGAGGGAGGGACGAACGGACAACACATCGAGGGGCACTTTGTTTGGACCCAGAGGAAGAGGATCTCGGTGGCTTTGCGAAGGAGGGAGGGAAGGAGGGAGGGAGAAGCCCAGCCTCCTCCGCCTGAGCCTCCTGCACAAAAACAGCCCCCAAAGAGAGCGGCAGGAAGGGGGCGGGGTGCCCAAAGTGCCGCCGCTGCACAACCACACCAGGCGGAGAAAGCACAAGGCGCCCCCCACCTACGGCTCCAGGCCTTCGACGAGAGCCAAACTTCCCGCTCCCAATTATGCTGCGTTGAGCTTTGGCGACCCAACTTCCCCAGCGGGTTGGGAGAGGCCTCAGCCCAACTCTCCTCCCTCGAGGGAGCGAGGCGGGAAACCCGCTCACGGTCCTCACGCCCATTGGGAAGCGAGCAAACCCCTCAGGGTTTTAGTCACTTGTTTACTAGGTCGGGAGCTTGGGAGGCCAGAGAGGCGGGGTGGGAAGACTTGGCTGCAACAGGGCGAAGTCTCCCCGCCCTCTCTCTCTCTCTCTCTCCGCCTCGAGGGAGGGGGGGAGGGAGAGCGCGCGCAGTCCCAGGCCGTAGTAAGGGGAGGGGCGCGGGGGCGGGGCCTGTGGCGGCAAGGGGCGGGGCCTGGCCCTGATTGGCGCCGCGCCGCTCGGAAGCACTTTGTTTTCTATGCTAATGAGGGCGGAGCAGAGGCTTGTGGATATTTACGTTGAGGCGGGAGCCACCGCCCTTCATTTCTTTTCCTCTTTTTTAATTTTCTTTTTTGCCCACATGGTTCTCTCCTCCCTCGCGGGCTTCCTCGCTCCACTCCTCCCCACCCCCCGCGCTCGCCTGGTGCCGCGGCCGCCATCATCCCCGTCGCTAAGGCCGCCGCAGCGCTCGCCTTCCCGCCACTTCGCCGCGCGCTCCCAACTGGGGGGGGGGGGGAGGAGGAGAAGGAGGAGGGGCGGCTCCAGAGAGGACGGCGAAAGAGGCAGTTGCTCGCTGGTGAGTGCGGAGGGAGGGAGCGCGCGCGAGCCGCTGCTCCTGTTGTGGAGTTAGGGCGGGCGGGAGTTCCCTGAGGTTGGCTGTGACGAGAGTGAGGTGGGCTTGGCGAGTGTGTGTGTGTGTTGGGGGGAGGAAGAGGGAAAAGAAGGAAAGGGGCGGGCGGGCGCATGGCAGGCGAGGCGGCGCGCGCGCGAGCGAGAGAGAGGCGCGTAACGGCGGCGACGGAGCTCGCGCGCAGGGGGGCGGGCGGGGCCGGAATGAGGGAGATTTGAAAAGGCCGCGGTAACCGCCGCCCGCTTGGTCTCGCGCAGGAGGGGAAGCACGAGCCCGGCGCCCGGAGGAGAAGGTGCGTGTGGAGGAAAGGGGGGGGGGGGGGGGGCCGGGAGAGGCCGAGCCGCTCCACTCGGAGCAACTCGGCAGAACAAAAGCGGCGGCGGCACATGGGGTGTGTGTGTGGGGAAGGGGGCGGGTTCGAGCTGGCCACGCGGGGCAGGAGTGGGAGAAAGTTTGTGGCGGCGGCGAGTGGGACTTTAAAGGGGCGGGAGGGAGGCCTCGGGGCCGCTCCGCGTGGGCTTTTGTTCTGGGAGGGGCGCGGGCGGCGTGGGCTCCGCGGGGCGGACGGGCGAGCAAGCAGGGCGCGGCCTTGTCCCGCCTCGCTCTCTCCCTCCCTCGGCCGCCGTGGAGAGTAGGGCCCGGGGCCGCGGTCTCCCTCAGCTGGGCCGCGCTTTCAACTGCGAAGTCGCCGGCGGAGGCTGCGGGGCCTCGGCGGCGCCATGTTGCCGAGGGGGCGGGGCCGGGACATGGCGGCTGCGCGTGCGGAGGCCGATTGTTCGGCGCTAGGCCGCGGCCATGTGGGAGACTCCGCCGGCCGCGGGGGAAACAAAGTGGTGGGGCTCAGGGGCGGCTGGGCCCCGGGTCTCGGGCGGGAAACGGAGCGGAAGCAGGGAGGCCGGGCCTGGCTTGGAGGGGAGGCGAGGCGAGTGCGCCGCTGCTCCAGTAGCCGAGCTCTGACCTCCTTCCCTCCCTCCCTCTTTTCTTCCCTCCCGCCTCCGCTGCAGCGCCCCCTGGCGCCCGGGACCGGCCAGTGAGCTCCGGGGCTCAGCACGTGCTGCTCTGGAGAAGCTGCGGGCCCGGCTCGGGGGCGCCATTGTGTTCCCCTCTGCTTCCCGCCACTCGGTCTTGCCGCTCCCCGGGCAAAGCAGGCCCGGCTGCGGAAGGAGACTCAGCCCTTGTTGATCAGAGGCTGGGAGGACTCTGCCTCTTCCTCCTCTCCCCTCCAGGCTTTAAAGGTGGCTCTATCTCTTATCTCTCAACAGAACAAAACAAAAAGAAGGCGTGGGCTGGTCCTGAAGAGAGAGCAACGCGGCTTTTGTGCGCAGCGGTAAGTTGATCTTTCCACATAATGGCAAACAACTACTCATAAAGTGTTTGGCATAGAAAGGAACAAGTTGCAGGTCTGTCAACAAACAGTAAGTATATAGGTTGTTCTTTAAGCAGCTAAAAAGTTTTGTGTGTGTGTGTGTGTATGTTTGCATTTACAGGGGAGTTTGAGAAAACTTTAGGTTTTTAACACTTTATGGAAGTCATGTTAAGGGAATAATGCAGCCTAAACATTTTTGATTGAACACATATCAAAACTATGTGTGGTGAAGTTTGTGTTTTGCGTCACACTTCAACAGTTTCATGGCTTTGTTGTCCTGAGGACTTGCTTGAAGATTCTAAACACTTAAGGATTAAGGATGACTTTAGGTTTATCATTGCCTGTTGTGAGGCCGCCCTGAGTCCCCTAAGTGGTGAGAAGGGCACGGTACAATTGTGGAAAATAAATAAATAGAAAATTATCGTTAAGCAGCTGCTATCAGTAAATAATACATTTATTCGCCACAGTCCTTGAAAAGAAGTGTACGCATAATTTCATTTAAATAAGATTAGATAAATGTGGCACCAACTTTTATAAGGAAACTTTCCACAACATATTTTTAGTATTTGCGATTGGAATTTAAGTGTTCCTAATTTTAAATATACTTGCCATTTCTTTCTAGTTGAATGGATGTTTTTCAGTTATAATTACATTTCTGTAATTTTGGTGTCTTACTAGGTCAGTCAGTAGATATAGAACAGGCAGAAAGAAATGTAATATTTTCTATAAATATGACTGTAAATGTATTTGGAGAATTGTTTACGGTACAAATTAATGAGAGCTTGTTTTCTTTTACCAGGTGAAGCAATGATAAACTGAGAAGATTTAATTCGTGTCAGAGTAATGTCAAAGTGCTTACAGTGCAGGTAGTGATAAGTAGAACCTACTGCAGTGAAGGCACTTGTAGCATTATGCTGGCAACTGCCTCAAAAGGTTTGGAAAATTCCTCTTCTGCCACTCCTGCATAGTGACTGCTTTTTGTTCTAAGGTGCATCTAGTGCAGATAGTGAAGTAGATTAGCATCTACTGCCCTAAGTGCTCCTTCTGGCATAAGAAGTTGTGTTTTCACCCAGTCACTTATACTGAGCCTAAAACCTAATGTTTTGCAGTCCTCTGTTAGTTTTGCATAGTTGCACTACAAGAAGAATGTAGTTGTGCAAATCTATGCAAAACTGATTGTGGCCTGTTATTGTCTGCATTTCAAGCTTTTAATGATTTTGCTTTTAGGTTGACCTCTTTCCGTGTCCAGAATGCCTGTCGGAACAGCTCCTGTAGCACTAAAGTGCTTATAGTGCAGGTAGTGATTAATAATCTACTGCATTAAGAGCACTTAAAGTACTGCTAGCTGTAGAGCATCGGTTTTGTCCTGTCTTTCATGTATCTCTTTCTTGTCCTGTCAGTTGAGCACTGTTCTCTGGTTAGTTTTGCAGGTTTGCATCCAGCTGTATAATGTGTTGCTGTGCAAATCCATGCAAAACTGACTGTGGCAGTGAAAATCAATGAAAATTTGATAAATTGTACCCCTTTCTACACAGGTTGGGATTGGTTGCAATGCTGTCTATGTGTCTGTAGTATTGCACTTGTCCCGGCCTGTTGAGGTTGGTGGGTCTAGAACCTGGAAGAACGTGCCAACTTTCCTTCCCAGCTGATCTGGAACTTCATAAAACTACAGTGAAATGTTGTTAATATAGAATTTATTAAGAGTTTTTTAATTTCATGAAGTAGGCTGCATTTGATGTTTTGTACACTTTTTAGTGTTTCTGAATTGCGAGTGACTATTTCATGCCACTGTTCTTGCCAAATGACTACTTCTTGTCATATTAAACAAATTGTCTAACCTAAAGTTTTAAATAAACAAGTATAGTGAATTGATGGAGTTTTTCATTTCTTCCTGGTGTTAAAGCAATATGTATCTCCCATTTTCCCAAAGTGCCTTCAAACACATCTAGTAAGAGCAGTGATACATCTTTGAGATTTTTCTATAGCAAAAACAGGAAAAAAATATCCTTCTGCTTTGGAGATATTTTCTGGCAGGTTTCTACACTTACAAATCAGAAGTCTGTGTGCTATCTCAAGTGCGTCTTCAAAATCTTTAATACCCATTGCAAAATTTAAAATACATTCTTTCAAATGTAGTCTTAAACATTCAGTCATTTCTGTATAATTGCTAGAAATACTGTTTCTACTACTGTACTGACAACTTTTTTAGTTTGCTATGCAGTACACTTGTAATAATCTTCTTTAATGGAAAAACAACTAACAGCATTTCTGTAGTGTTATATATGTGATAATGGCTATTGAGTTCAGTAGAGTTTATTCTCAAATAGTCCTAAGGTTTTTTTTTTGTGAGAAACTGCAAGTCGCTTATGGTGTGAGAAAATTGGCTGTTTGCAGGGACGTTGCACAGGGGAAGCCCGGATGTTTTAGCATCCTGTGAAAGGCTTTTCTCATGTCCCTACATGGAAAGCTGGAGCTGACAGGCAGGAGCTTACCCCGCGCCCTGGATTCAAACTGCCAACCTTTCTGTTAGCAGTCCTGCCAGCACAAGGGTTTAACCCATTGCACCACTGGGGGCAGTCCAATGAATATAACCGTGACTAAATTGTATTGAATTTATTTAGATGTGTATGGTAAATTGAAGCATTTCTGTTATGATCTGTGTTTTTAGTGATTGGGTCTGAGTTGTTGGTAGATTTCTTCGCTTACTAAAGTGCAGAATTTGAAGTTCAGTCCTATTCCCAGCATGGAATTTGGATTATGTATCCTTCAGTACATTTAAAATGCCCTGGAAGACAAAAGTATCCAGAACCAAATCTATGGTAACTAACTTCTTGAAACCAAGATGACTAAGCAGGCTATTGTACTTTGGACATGCCATGAGATGCCATGAATCATTTGACAATACAATGGTCAGTGAATTTGAAGGTAATACGGGGAAAAAGATCAAATTACAACTGGATTAACTCCTAGAGAAGGAGCCCCCAGTGGTGCAGTGGGTTAAACCCTTGTGCTGGCAGGACTGAAGACCGACAGATCTCCAGTTCAAATCCAGGGAGAGCGCGGATAAGCTGCCTCTGTCAGCGCCAGCTCCCCATGCGGGAACGGGGACATGAGAGAAGCCACCCACAAGGATGGTAAAACATAAAACCATTCGGGTGTCCCCTGGGTAATGTCCTTGCAGTCAACCAATTCTCTCACCAGAAGCTACTTGCAGTTTCTCAAGTCGCTCCTGATATGAAAAAAGCTTTGTTTTTGTTCATAAGATGTGAGCAGTGCTGTTCATGATGGGAGTCTCTTTAGAAGTTTCATTCATAGAATTGCCATATGTTAAAGCCAGCCTTATGGTGCACAATGCTTCCCAGTATTCGAACTAGTAGCATACTTTGCAACATTATTGTAAGGTAAATATTTAAAGAAAAAGTGGAGGTATGTGCTAAGATACTGAGAAGTATATTGGTAAGGATGTTAATTGTACAAAATTAACTCGGGATTACCATAAGGCAATACAGAGCGCAAACATCAGCACAAGTATTATAAAATTTAAACATATCACATACTTAAAAAATTGGGTCTGTAATGAAGGAGTTTAATACTTTCTGAAAACATACTTATGCTGAAGTTTGATCTCTATTGCCTTATGGTAATCCCGAGTTTCATAGGGTTGTCTTAAGAACTGAGGGTTGTTTTTTGCTAGTGCCTTTTCCTAAAACAGCCTCTAGCACATGGAACTTGTTGGTGGACTCCCACTTAAGTACTAACCAGGGCTGATCCTGCTTAGCTTCAAAATATAGTTAGAAGCTGGTGTTTTTAGGCACACATGTATTGCTTCTGACTTAACCAGCACCATAAGGTTGACCTATGGCAGGGTTTTATTGGAAATCTTTATTGGGGGTTAGCTATTGCTGCCCTCAAGCTGAGAGTGGGGATTTGAACCCTGGTCTTCTGAGTCAACAGATCTTAATGCTCAACCAATGATCCAATCTGGTTCTCATATGTAGTTTAGGTACCTGCAAATGGGTTGGGATTCTAGCATTAGTTTGATGGTAGCTGAATTGACGTCCACGTTAACATAGAATGATTTGAAGTGATGCATAAAAGGTTTATTCCAACAGCAGTGTATAGAACTATAATTGGGTGTATTTCAACACCTTATATTACATTCACATGTAATTGAACATGTTTGTCAATGGCAACATGGATGTTCTCATAGTTTTCCCCAGTTGCACTTTATATAGTACTGGCTTACTTGTAAATTACCAGCATTTTGTTCCCAGCATAAAATAAAAGGAAACTGCAACTAACAGTGTATTAATTTAACATCACAACAGATTATTAATTTGCTGGACTGATTTGGCTAGAAGTAACCAGCTGCTAACCAGCTATAGATGCAGGCGAAATGTCAGGAGAGAATGCTATTGGAGCATGGCCATACAGCCCAAAAAACTCATAACAACCCAATAAGCTGTGTTGATTTGCAGCTAAGTAGCGACTTTGTGAATCACATATGTGCAGTATCCTTATTGCTATTTTTCTGTACAATAGCCTAATTATGGGAAGAAAATTGTGAAATTGGCTTGACATTTTCTTTATGTGATACTGTGCCAAGATCTCTGAATTGAATATGTATTCACCAACTCTGTCCCTTGAGATTTTTAAACCGAAGATGACTATATCCCCATACATGTAACATATTTCACCCATGGCCCTTGCTTGGATTAAGTTACTGAAAACCATTTTTAGCCTTTCCAATAAATCGCTTTTTAAAATGTTACCTACATGGAAAACATGATGCTGGGGAAAATGGAAGGAAAAAGAAAGAGGAGGTGACCAAAGGCAATATGGATGGGTGGTATCATTGAAGTGACTGGCTTGACTGAAGGAGCTGGGGATGGGAATGGCTGACACTGAGCTCTGGTGTGGGCTGGTCCATGAGGTCGTGAAAAGTCGGAAGCAACTTAACAAATCAACAACACATGGAAAATAGTGTTGGCATGCAGAGCCCGACCCCAAAAAAAAAAAAAAAAACTAATAAGTTCACCTAAATGTACACTATCCATGCACATTTCATGTATCAGACTTTCTGTGGCTCATGCATTCCTCAGGATGTTAGGAATAGCACCAGTCCGGATGTAGGAAGAAAACTGCATGTAGTGTTTGAACATCAGAATCTTCCTGCCCTGTTCAGAAAAAATGGGTAAATCCTGATTCCGTACTCTTCTAGAAAGAAATAGATGACTTGCTAGCCACAGATCCAGGTGAAATGTTAGAAGAGAATGCTGCTGGAACATGGCTGTGCAGCTCAAACTCACAGCTACCCATTCTAAGAATTCTCCAGTTATTTACAATAATGAGTTTGTGAAATACATATAGTTGATTTGCATCTGTAAACTAGGAACTTTAAGGAATGAAGGATTTGCACATTACGGACGAAATTGTTTTAAGTGTTCTGACTAGCATGCCATAATTCAGTGGTAATCCAGGAATTTATGCCAGTTTACAAACCATCAGCCATACAAGAAACCAGTATGTAGCCAATGGGCATGCATATCGTTACTGATCTCAAATATGGGGAAAAGAAACAAATTTGGGAGCATTGCTAGAGTTTTGAGACATCCTGTGCTAACTAGATAAAATTCATTTAAGTAACCTGAAAATACAAAGATTCTGAAAGAGATTGGAGCCAGTGTGTATGTTAAAATTGCCGTTCCTCAAACTTGTCCCAAAAGAAAATTTCAAATTTCACTGTCCTTTGTCTTGGACCTCACATGACCAAAGAACAGGGAGGGGCCTCTGCCTGCATTGAGTACCCCTCCATACTGTGACAGAAAAAGTAGGCCTGTGATTCAAACAACATTGCTTCTGTATGACATCTATCCTAATGGAGGTAGTGGAGTTTGAAAGCTTGTATAACTTTTCTGCTCTTCCGTTAACCAATAAGAACATCACTCTTATGGATGTATATTGTTTTATCTTAATGTTAACTGGGTTTTGGCACTACTGGGTTTTGGCAGGACAGGTGAACCCTGAAGAGGAAACTTAAGAACTGATATTTAACTCTTGAGGTTTCCACCTCCAGGTACTGTAAACACTGGGGGTGGGGGTGTTCAAATGTAGCAGTACAGAGACTGAGAAAGTCTGCTCTCAAGGAAAGGGTCCCGTAGTTTCACAAAAGACAGATCACAAGAGTTACTTCACTGCTGTTAACAGTTTAAATTGTATTGTTCTTTGTCTCAGTCCCCGCATGGCTCAAAGTGGCCTCTGCCTGCACTGAGATCCCTGCAGATCAACTGAACTACAGTGCAAACAACATTTGATACAAAATGCAGGCCTCTGACTTCTGATACCATCACTTTTCTTCTGTATGGTTTTTTTTAAAAAAACATCTTTTGCCTGAAGAATAAGCTAGCAGAGTGGAGCTTCAAAAGCTTGCATGTGCATTTTGGTTGGCCAGTAAAAGCATCACCTTTCTGTAGAAAAAATATAGTTGCATTTTATGATAAAATCGAAGCCTCCCAAGTTTCTGAAAATGACAAACTGACCACAGTTATAGTTGTTGACTAGATTTAACAGTTTTAGGAGAAAAGAGTCCGGGGATGGAATTGCCTCTTATGTTTTGGAGAGCAATTTTTAAAATGAAAATGGCATGTACCACAGTGGTATCCCCAGACCCAGAAAACTCTGTTTCACTAGAATAGATGCAGAGTTGAAGAATTATGATGAGTAAAAATCTGTTTAAGGCTTTTAAAAATAGTAACATGGGGATTAGAAAACTTATCCTTACCCCCAATTCAACTCGCCTAAGAAAACATGTCCTATACCCATTAGGAAAATAGATTTTAATTTTCCTCAACAGACACAAGAATTGGAGATTAAGAAACAAACTAACAGCAATAGAAGTCTTGAATTAACAGTTTTCACTTCAGAGAAAATTTTAGAATGAGTAAGAAACATTTGAAATACCTAAACACATTCAGCCAACTACCCATCAATAAATGTTTGTGGAAACATTTTAACTACAGAGCATCCTAGGGATTGAAAGGAAAGAGGAAGAAACTGTATAATTAGGTAATGTATGATCCTAGAGTTTTCCTTCTAGGATGGTTGCCAAAAGGCTAGAGAGCCCATCCTGCCCATTGAAGCTCTTTGTCAGGCCCTTCGGTTGTGACCTGTCTGGCATGGGGGGCCCTACCGGTGGCTATTATGCCACCGTCAGCATTGCTCACAACTTCATTAGGGTCTTTATTAGAGCTTTCATTAGGAAAATACTATTTCAAACCCGGGCAGATGGTGCTCGTTTAACCCTGTAAGATCAACCATCTAAGAGAAGGAAACTCAAACCTACGATCTGAAGACCTTGCTGCCACCGTCCCAGCTTGCTAGGCCCCGGCAGACGAACCTTTGGTTTAAAGGGTGAAGCCAGTTCTGTGCACGCTGCGCTCCACCAGAAAAATTCATTGCACAGGCTTGAAGGACACATCCAACCTCCAAATCATCAATGCTCTTGTAAAAAGTGGGGCGAGTCCTTCCTGAATCTTTGTTCGCGAAGTAAAGCCAAGAATGATCCACTGACAGTACAAGGTATAAAGTGTTTGATAAATTGTTTTCTGGAATCAGAATTTGATTTGCCACTCAACTTGGTCCTCTTATTTCTGGTATCTAGATTCAGTACACATCTCTATAATTTAGCATGTATAACTAACAAAGAACAATATATACATAGACTTTCTTAGATCAATGGTTGTTGACTCACAATACAATTTTAAGCTATGTTCTTCACACAGCTGTGTTATTAATACTTTTACAATTCTAATGGGAAAAAGAAATAAAAGATTATTGAAGTCTGAATCTGAGAAACTATCCTGACTAGCTTGATCATAAAGAAATTTCAAGCAGCAGATGATAAGCTTGATTTATACAATATAAACTATCTTGTTTATACTGTATAAACTACATTTTCTGTCTTTAGGTTAAAAGTATATGGCCTACCCAGCATTAACAACCTCTGAAGGAATCGGTCTTATGAAGTGAGAATAAAGCTGCTATAGCAATGAATGGTAAGAGGTGGTTGATAACATCTTTGATTTAATTCATCTGCAACTCATCCTTTTTTGTTTTGTTTTTGGTAAACGTTTAAAAGCAGTATTTATCTATTTTTTCATCTTCAAAGGTGGGAAACTGTTTTAGCCCCAATTCTAATTTTGTTCTTAGCTTTAGTGGATTTTTTTAAAAAAACATGTTGACCCCCTCTATATATTTTTTACAATTTCACCTAAATTTGGGGGCAGAACGGAGATAACAAAAAAAAATTGTATGTATAACGGTATGTCCAATGAAAGTTTCCTCCTGGCTGGGTTTATTGAAATGTTTCAAATTTAGCATTATAATAATATTTGGTGTGTACATGTGCATTTACTTTTACATTACTATATATGAAAGTTAATTGAGACTCTATGGGATTATGTTCTGTTTGCTTCTGCTTGTAGATAAAATGCTCATAGTCAAAGATTAGAAAGAAAAATACTAATCTTCCAGTGCTCAAAAGTCGGAAGATCTTAATGTCTTATCATCTATGCCTGAACATATATTTTACAGACAACTCAAAATAATTGGGGGATAATGGGATTTATTATATTGCATTATATTAATGTATATGCCTAGCCCGCACTAATATCCTGTGCATGTTCTTCCATCCCAACATCTGCTCTCCCTTTCTCTCATTCTTATTTTTTGTTATCTTAACAATACTTCTATTTGAAATCTTAATATAAAAAACAGAAGGTGATTTACATGTTCTGCAGAAATAATTTAAATTTAAACACAAACATAATTCCTTATTCATAAAGTTCTACATTGCATCTTAAGGCAGAAGACCAATCAGTTATTGTGTCTTCATATGAATACGAGGCAACTCTGAATCAAACGTCAGGAGGGAATGCTTCTGGAACATGACCATACAGCCCAGAAAACTCACAGCAACCCAATGATTCCAGCCATGAAAGCCTTTGACAATACAATCTAATGTAGGTTGGTTAAATCCAATTGTTGATTATGAAGAGATTATGAGTGCTATTTTTAATACTTAACAAATTAGAAATTGGTTCACAAATAGTTTACGGTCTTTTGCCAAGTGCAGCCCACCATATTTAATAGTCCTATATATTACTCTTAATTAAGATTAATGTTTGTTACTAACAGAATTCCAAATTATTTTTTTCATTTAAAATACTGCTTTCTCACAACCAGTTATTTTTTTCTGTACAGTGTATGGGAACAGAGGAGTTATGTAGGAATACAGATTTGTTGCTCTTTTTTCCAAATAGTTTTATTGTGTTAAAAGTAAGGTATACAGTGAAAGTGAAGGAACACATTATAGTGGTATAGTGAGAAAAAGGAAAAGAACACGAACAAGCAGGAAGAGTGGGAGAGAAGGAAAAATAATAAAAAATAAATAAATGACTTCCCATTGTCCTCCAAAGAGAAATATTATTTGATAGAGTATTTGTCTTGTTTTTTTCTGTCAATTTGCCTTCTTCACTTGTTGTTCTTCATATATCGGAAAAGTCTATAATTAGTGTTATTCCATTACTTTGAATAAAGTCTTTAAATCCTGACTAGTTTGCTTTATTTCTTGTATCTTTTCATTTTTGTGACAGGCAGTCCATTTGTATTAAATCAAACATTTTAATAATCCATTCTTCAATGGTTGGTACTTTATTTTGCTTCCAGACTTTGGTCAGAGTTAATCTTGCAGCAGTACGCACATGAGGAAAAGCCTTTTGTCACGATGTTCGTTTAGTCTTACATTTGTCATTTGTAGTAAATACATTTCTGGTATTGGGGGGAATTTGGCTTTTAATATTTTTTGGGTTATTGAGTGTACTTCATTCCAGTATCTTTTCCCTTTTTTACATGCCCACAACTGGTGGAAGAAAGTGCCTATTTCTTTTTCTCATTTATTAGAGTTACCCTTATTGAATTTAGCAATTTTGAGGGGATATAATACAATCTAAATAGCATTTTATACCAATTCTCACAAATGTCGGTGGCTATGGTGAATTTAAATTTTTTATTCTAAATTTTTCCCACTGATGTGTATATATATTGCGACCAAAATCTTTGGCCCATTTTATTTGGCAATCTTTTATCTGTTCCTTCTCTGTTTTCCATAGTAGTAGTAGTTGATATAATAATTTAATTATTTTGTTCTTTTTGCATTATCGAATCCCATATACCCTGTTCTTGTTTGAATCCAGTTTTTTCATCTTCCTTATATCCATGAAATAGTTGGTAGTATTGGAACCATGTTATCTTTTGATATATTTGCTTAATTTCTTCATATGTTCTAATTGTTAATCCTTGGTTGTCCTTTTTTAGTATTTGTTGGTATGTTAGCCAAGTCTCTTCCCCTAATTCCCTTATATGCCTTGCCTCTGTTGGGGAGATCCATAATGGGGTTTTATCATATAGCCGTATTTTGTATTTTTCCCAAGTCTTGATTAAAGATGCTCTAATATAGTGGTTACCGAATTATTTTTCAATCTTCCTTTTGCTATATTATAGGTAACCATGCCACCCCACTCGCAGGTCGTGACCTTCTAATGTTAATAATATTCTTAAGGGTGGTCCAATCTTTATGCTCCAAATTTCTTTGAACAGATTCTGCTGCTTCTGTTAAATAAAGATTTATAAACGTTTATTTGGATGCATAGAAACATTTGCAAAGTTTTTTGGACCCCACTTTTATATCTTTAAATCTCCTGAATAGTATAGTAATTTGGAGATTGCAAAATAAAATTATCTTCAGATTAGAATGCAATGCTTTTAGCTAAGGTTAACTTTACTCCATCCATATTCACTTAGGTATTTATTGGGAAGAGTTCCTATATCTTGAATAGATATACAATGAAATTAGTAACGTATACATGTCCTCATTATTCCAACTAAGAGCTATAAAATACATGACTGCAGAAAAAAAGCTAATTATATAATTGCAAAATCATGATACACACAGAGCCCAATGCCACACCGATGGAACAGAAAAACATCGAATGTACATTAAATTATACACATGGGTGTAAACATGAAAAATGCACAAATCATGTAATAAAATATATTCAAAATATTATTTTAATTCCATCCTTTAAAAAAGCTTAATTATTTTTTCATCATTTTTAAAAGTTTTGCTGGACCTCTAAGTGGCTTCTGCTATGATCAGCTATGATATCTTTCAGGGCTGCTTTGCTGTGATAGTGCTGGAAAGGGCCTTTCCTTCCTGGAAGAACAAGATGAGAAGGTAATGATGGAAGATACAAGTTCATAGCCCCAGTTCTACCTCCCCAAGAAGCTGTTCTGATTCTTCACTAGTGCCACGTCTTGGTGATGAATTTGATAAAGCTCAATCCAGATAGGACAGGGGTGCTCCTGACCAGTTAAAAGACCGATTGATGAATAGGGATTCAGCCCGTGCTGGATGCTATTACACTCCACTGAAGAGGCAAGTTTACAATTTGGTGTATATCTGGATTTAACCCTGATAGTGAATGTGAAGAAACATATCTGAACAGTTCATACTAATGTACCAATTGTATCCATTCCTGTGATTGTCAGGTTTAATCATGGTGACACATGCCTTAGTCATATCCTGTTTGCATTAGTGTAACATGCTCTGTGTGGGGCTTCTTTTGAAGAATATTCTAAATTGTAGCTGGAGTACCAATCTGCTTTCAGAAACAATCCAAAATGCTGGTTCTCACCCACAAAACCAAATATGACTTCGTTTCAGGCTATATAAAGGCCAACATTTTAATATCAGATCTCAGGTAGGAGGGTGCAGTTCCTCATGTTGTGGTGACTCCCAGCCATAAAATTATTTCTGTTGCTACTTCCTAACTGTAGTTTTGCTATCAATCAATCAATCAATCAATCAATCGCCTTTATGTCAGTTAACTAACCTTAGGCAGATGTCAGTTAACTAACCTTTATGTCAGTTAACTAACCTTAGACAAAAAAAATACAATACAGATAAAAGTAGTTTTGCTACTGTTTTGAATCGTAATGTAAATATCTAATATGCAGGATGTATTTTCATTCACTGGACCAAATTTGGCACAAATACCTGATATGTCCAAACCTGAATACTGGTGGGGTTGGGGAGACTGATTTTATCATTTGGGAGTTGTAGTTGATGGGATTTATAGTTCACCTACAATCAAATTGCATTCTGAACTCCACCAACAATGGAATTGAACCAAACTTGGCACACAGAACTCTCGTGATGAACAGAAAATACTGGAAAGATTTGGTGGGCATTTTCATTGAGTTTTGGGAGTTGTGGTTCACCTCCATCCAGAGAGTACTGTGGACTCAAACAATGATGGATCTGGACCAAACTTGGCATGAATACTCAATATGTCCAAATGTGAACACTGGTGGAGTTTGGGAGTTGTAATTGCTGGGTTTTATAGTTCCCCTACAATCAAAGAGCATTTGGAACCCCACCAATGATAGAATTGGGCCAAACTTCCCACACAGAACCCCCATGACCAACAGAAAATACTGTGTTTTCTGAAAGTCTTTGGTGACCCCTCTGGCAGTTCCCAACCCCTCTCCAGGGGTCCTGACCCCCAGGTTGAGTAATGCTGTTCTAGCTGGAGTATGCTCAGTGGCCAGAGATTTGGACTTGATAGCCTTTGCAACTATATGCTTGTGTTTCCCTGGGATTTGAGATCTTTGATTCAAGCACTTATATAGGGCTCCTGCCTTCACAGGCATATTTGGCAGAGATACAAGAGAGGACTTCCTTGTTTCTGGAGCTGCTTCTTAGGAAGAGTAGATTTCCCCCTTTTTTGCTCTTCATCCATCAGCAGCCAAAAACTCATTTGTTCTGATAGGTATTTATGAACTGACTGTTTTCAAACAAAGGATTTGTATTTTGATTTGTCTTAAGGACGTATTATTTAAAACTATTTTTAAAAGTTGTAATAATATTTCATTTTTAAAAATGCTATTAACGAGTTTCTTATTATAATATTTTCACCGTCTTTTATATTTTATCAGGATACTAGCTTGGGGACCTGGCAGGCCCGGGTTATTTGAGGAAGGCATTGTGTGCCAAGGTTGGTTCCTATTAGATGTTTATGTGGCTTGCAGTGGTCACAGGAACCTAGTGAAGGTACTGCAAGTCCCATTGGCCATGGTCCATCCCACTCCAAACAGCACCAGGATGTAGAGTGGGTAATGGGGGCTCTATGTGTCACATTTGGTGAGTGAAGGTATTTCAAGTCCCATCATCTGTGGTCCATCCTCCTTGAAACAGCACCAGGGTGTAGAGTGGGTCAAGGGGGCTCTGTGTGCTAATTTTGGTCTGTAGTGGTCATTGGATGAGGGTCACGTTGTGAAGTGGGCCATTGGGCCCCTGTGTGGCAAGTTTGGTCCTGATCCGTCACTGCTGTGGGCCACAGTGTCTGACTACACAACAACACACTGTGGGGTTCTGTATATAATCAATATATTCAGGCTTGCATATAAGCTCAATCTTATTACTTTCCACTAACACAAAGGTATATCTATTACATATAAACGGCGCACAAACCAAAGGAAAATACCAGGGTCACTCACGATACAGTTAGTCCCTCTTCACAGAGTCTAATAGACTCAATAATATAGTCCCATTCTTCTGTGATGTATTCTTCAAGACCCAATGGTCAACTCAAAAATATATTTTATAATCCACGGCCCGTTGGCCCAAAATAAATCAACTTGGACACAAGTGTGGAATGTAATATGCTTCCGTTGTGAGTTCCAATGCGTATTAATCCACTAGTTCGTGGTTATCGCTGGGTAGTCCACCTACGGGTAATCCTTCTCCGGTTACCGACCCGTTTCGTCTCAATCTCGTCAGGGTGGCCCCAATTATACAGAGATGCACAAAAGACTATATGTCTGAAATACAAACAATATACAATAGTTTCCCATCTAAAAACAAGATAGTAACAAAGGGTAGGAGTATAATCTCAACACTTACCACCATAAATCATAAGTATGCTTAATAGCAATGCTGATGTCTCAGCTATGTATGAATCGCCCTCATGGCGCAGACCACAATCAGGTACATGCTATGGTTGAAAAGCTGCTTAAGTGCCTGAGCAGTGCAAGCAAATTAACATACAATAGAATGTGGCTTCCTTGGTTATTTAAAGCAGCAGGTCTGTTAGGCTTAGATTTTCATTGAGGCCTAATGGTTGCTCGCATTTACTGCGGATTATCCAGGTACGTTCACATTTAAGTAATGTAGTTTGGATGTCTGCATGTGGTGGTACTGTCACTTGTTGTAAACCCACAAATTTGAAGTCTGGTACTGAGGCATGCACTGTTTTAAAATGTCTATACAAGAATGTGTCTTCATTTCCTGATAGAATGCGATTTTTATGTTCTCCCAATCTTTTCCTTAAAGATCTTTTCGTCATCCCGACATAATATTTCGGACACGAGCAAAAAAGTAAATAAATTGATTTCTCAGAAGCACAGGTGAAAAACTGATCCAACTTAATGGGTGTGGCATCACCCTCTGCATCACCTTAGAATGTTGGAATTTGGATGGCCAATCGGAGTCCTTTATGCAAATACCATTTCAGTGGCAACCAATCCTCTCTGTCTGGGGCCGTAGAATGTTGGAGTTCTGAGGCTGGCCAACCAGAGTTCTTTATGCAAATGTTCCCTTAGTGGCAACCTATTGAAACGCTGTCACATATTCCTTGGCACCTCTGCACTTTCCAGAAAACGAACATTCCATTTTCAACGGAAAAAAACTGTCATTTGGCTAACTCAAGCATTCAGTTGCATTCTGTTTTGCTGGCCAATCAGAGTCCTTTATGCAAATTGTCTCTCAGTGGCAACCAATTCCCTCTGTCTGGTGCCTTAGTGTGTTGGAGTTCTGAGGCTGGCCAATCAGAGTCCTTTATGCAAATAATCTGGTGCCTTAGAGTGTTGGAGTTCTGAGGCTGGCCAATCAGAGTCCTTTATGCAAATAATCCCACAGTGGCAGCCAATCGAAAAGCTGGCACATATTCCTCCGCACCTCCTGCCCTCCGCAAACACTGACTTATATTATATACATACAGAGATAGATAGATAGATGATAGATAGAAGATAGATAAATCACATGAATAAATAAATGTCTGCTTTCTCATGTAAAAAGGTAACTTTTTCATTGTGATTACATTTATTAAATAAAGACTTGTGTCATTCTATCTAAAAGATTACAAACTCATTCAGTGTAACATCCACAGTGCTCTCGGGATGAAAGTGAACCACAAGTATTGCATCTGAGGTCCTCGGGTAATAAAAAATAAAGCTAATATCTCATTTTTCTTGCACAAAAAGATTTATACTGAGTGGGAACACATGCTTAATCCCTTGGGTTGTAGCCAGATTTAATATTTAAGGTAATCCACCTGAAATCAATGGGACGAATTTTATTCATGACTGCCACTTGTTAATTTCAAGGGCCCTCTTCTACGCATGGCTAAATTGAGCTTCAGATCATTGAAAAACAAAACAGGGGAACATGCCAGTTGTTTAATTTTGCATTGTGCCTAGAGATTCTCTTCGCAAGAAGAAATGATGCTGAGATTTTAAAATCTTGAAATGGATACAATATAATTTATTTTTAATTGGGTATGTTTGTTAAAGCAGTGTTTTTCAACCTTTTCTGAGCCGCGGCACATTTTTTACATTTATAAAATCCTGGGGCACACCACCAACCAAAATGATACAAAATGACACTCTAACACAGTAATATAGTTAATATGTTTTTAAATGTATTTATACACTCAGTGTGAAACCTGGGCCTGTTTCGATGAACACAACATATATATGACTTCCTCTCACATACTTACGTATATATGGCTATCGTGTCTTTTTTCAGCCTTCTCTTCTTTAGGCTAAACATGTCCAGCTCTTCAAGCCGCTCCTCATAGGGCTTGTTCTACAGACTCTTGTGAAATTTCACCCTGAGTGAAACTTGCTTCCAGTTAACCACGTATGTTTTAATGTCAAATGCATGAAAACATTTTGCCACCCAGACCTTACATTTTAAAAGAAAACATGGTGAACATCATCAAACAGTTTTGCACTGTTCTAGAGTTAAGGAAAGAAATAAAGAAAAAACTATCTAAGAGAAATGGGAACAAGAGAGAAGACACATTATTTGCTGATTGAGTTGCGGGTTGGAATGGGTTGCACTGGCATTTACCAGGCTAAACTTTGTCCATTACATGTTCTGTGATTCCAGATTGCTGGGTTTTTTTCACTATTAAATTTTTGAAGTTCTTCCGTTTTTATCTGCAGCCCACTTACAGATTCTAACCATTCAAGGTCTATTTCAAGAAGTTTCTATATGTAAACTAAAGTTTTATATATTATTTTCACACATGCCAATCACATGTTCAGGAGACATAGAGATTCCTGTCTATCATTACCATAACAAAAATATATAGGAAATACTGATTTTAGCCACATTAAAAAAAACAAACCAGTCTTTCCCTGTTGAGAGCCAAAATGGTGCAGTAGTTTAAGCATCAAACTTCAATTCTGGAGATCCGAGTCTTGATATTTCTGCTTTGGAAGTTTTGTGTTGGATCCAAATTATTTTCAAAGTTGAAATAATTTCCCACTGTCACTGCTTTTACGTAGATTGAAAGGAGTTATAGTTTAAACTGAACTAACCTGTAAAATTGTTTAGATTGTAATTGAACATTGATTTTCATTGTTATTATCTAAGTTTAAAGAGGACACTCTATACACTGCTTTTAAAGTGAAAAAATAAAAATAAAATTAACATCTGACATTTTTATACTGTTGAGCAAGGATGGATTGTTTGATCTTATTCTTCAAAATTTTCTTTTCTTTTTTTTAATTTGCTTTGCTGAAGTTTTCTAAATAATTTGAAAGTTACCTTAATGTTTCTGTGACTCTTGGGACTGTCTTTATAAAAGTATTTTACTATTGTATATTTTTTTAATTCTTTACTTTTGTTATATCTTAGCCAGCGACACTACAGGATGTCCCCAAAAATGTATAACCTTTTAACAGATAGTAGAAACTAGAGTGTGTAAAAACATTTATGTTGAAGAATAAATGTTATAATATTGATTTACAAAGTTACAGATTCCATCTTAAATTACAATTTTATGTATGTAAGATGTCTAAATTGTCATCTCCATGCAGCAATATATTGCTCACATTTTTGTCGAGGCACAGATTTACAAACCTCACTTAACATTTATCTTGTAATTTTGCAACAATTGTGTTATTGTAATTGTTAATTCTGTAAATGCAGAATTTTTGATGACCCACACTTTCAACTGGTTTGAATTTTACCCAGAAGCTGTATTGACTTGTCCGCTCTTTCATGATGTTTGCATGACACTTTTGTTATCACAAGTTGCATTTGGCTCTCAATTGACTTAGCACCATCTGGTGGACAGTCCTACATATTGTACAAGTAATTTGTGGTGGGGTTTTTTTTGGTCTTATATCGTACAATATTTGTGCTTACAATATAGATGTTCTGTGTTTCAGGTTTTTGTTTTTTGATAGTGTTCTTGTCTCAAACCCATCAAATACATCGAAAATGCCTGTTCGTGTTTTTAAATTTTTTTTAAAATCCAGAATAATAAGATGTTAAAGGGTGTAAACATATTAGGGGAATACCATGAATGTCTATTTTAAATATTCCTAGAATCTTTTGGGAAAGGAAAAGAGCAAAACCGAAATGAGCAAATCTGAGGTTAAAAAAATAAAATGTTAATCTTGCAGTACATTAGTAGTACACTAAAGTGTATAGTTTTTATATGTTATTGTTGTTGCTTTGTGACTTCAAGTCATTCCTGACTTTTGGAGAACTTAATGCAAGCCTATGATGAGGTTTGCTTGACAAGATTTGTTCAGATAGTTTACCTTTACCCTCCTCTGGGAGAGTGTGACTTGCTTCAATATAGTTTTGTCAACTTGTCTCCAAATTTGTTTTATTAGTGAATGTTGATGTAAAATGATTACTAAGAAATTAACAAAATGGAAACTCAATATGATGAGGGATCTACTCAAGAGATTTACCTTTGTAGCAGTAAAAAACTAACTCACTTTTCAGCATGTTTACAAAGACCTACCTAAGGGGAAAAAATAACTGACCTGCAATAAAGTTGTAGATCAGGTTTCAACTAAGACTCATGTCTCATTTAACCCATGGCAGAAATTAGAGCCAACTACTATTGTCTATCTGGTCTGAGCTCTATGGTTTTCTTCCTTTCTGTACCAAACTCATACCAGAAATAAAACTAGTAAAGAATAAAATTGTCTCCAAAGTTGAAATAAGAAACAAGTTGAAAAATCCAAGTCATTATTTTAAAAGAGTTGAGTATTCAAGCTAACATGACACATTTCTGGTTTTTAAAAAAATCGTGTTGGCAACATTTTCAAGTCTCCAACGTAGTCTCCAAAACGAAATAGTAATAGTTTGATGCCTGTCCAGTGAGGCAGTATATATGAAGATGCAAGAACTGAGAGCCAGCATGGTTTGAGTGCTGAACTGGGACTACAAGCCAGACTTTGAATCCCCAATTGCTTAAGGAAACCCACTGGGTGACCTTGTGCAAGTCACACTCTCTCAGCCTCAGGAGGCAAAATAAAACCTCCTCTGAAGAAGTCATGCCAAGGAACCCTTAAGATAGGTTTGCATTAGAATTACCGTAAGTAGAAAAATTCTCGAAGGCACACAGCAACATCAAGCACTAATTAGTGTGTTTTAAATTAGTGTCTTTCGGTAATGAGAACTGAAATAGAAAGCGGTGAAACAGACTCACTGTTGTAAACTTTGAACAGTTGGTGGTTCCCATGTGTTACACCCATGAACATGGTTTACTAAATTATTTCCCTAATCTGTATCTGTATATCTGTATCTGTATACCTTTATAAAACGGAATGTTTGTATGTGTGTATGCGGAGGGCGGGAGGGCAGAAGGGCGGAAGCAGCCACTTTCACAGGCCAGGGCGGATATGTGGCAGCCACTTTCACAGGCCAGGGCGGATATGTGGCAGCCACTTTCACAGGCCAGGGCGGATATGTGGCAGCCACTTTCACAGGCCAGGGCGGATATGTGGCAGCCACTGGGGGACATGACCCACGGACTATGGGATTTGTAGTACTTTCCAACACTTTGGTTCCCACAGACCACTGAGGCAACCAAAAAGGACCAATACAGACCACACTCAGCACACACAGCCCCCATGACCCACTCTACGTCCTGGTGCAGTTCGGAGGAGGGTGGACCATGGATGATGGGACTTGAAGTGCCTCTACTCACTTCCCAAGTCCGCTGCAACCCTCATCCAATCACTGATCGAGACCAAACTTGGCACACATAACCCCCATGACTGCCTTCACGTCCTGGTGAGGTTTGGGGAGGACTGACAATGGATGATGGGATTTGTAGTACTTTTACACCCCTCTGTTCCCACAGACCACTGTGGCCCCCAACAGACAGTGATAAAGACCACACTTGGCACACAGAGCCCCAGTGACCCAGTCCACATCCTACTGAAGTTTGGAGGGGACAGAACATGGATGATGGGTCTTGCAGTACCTTCCCTCACTTTCCAAGACTGCTACAAACCTAATCCTATGATTGATCAACACCAAACTTGCCACACAGAGCCCTCATGACCCACTCTACATTCTGGTGCAGTTTGGAGGAGGGTGGACCATGGATGATGGGACTTGAAGTACCTCTACTCACTTCCCAAGTCTGCTGCGACCCTCATCCAATTGAGACCAAACTTGGCACACATAACCCCCATGACTGCCTTCACGTCCTGGTGAGGTTCGGGAGGACTGACAATGGATGATGGAATTTGTAGTATTTTTCACACCCTCTGTTCCCACAGACCACTGTGGCCCCTAAAAACACCGAGAAAGTCCACACTTGGCACACAGATCCCCAGTGACCCACTCTACATCCTACTGAAGTTTGGAGGGGGAGAGAACATGGATGATGGGACTTGCACTACCTTCCCTCACTTCCCAATCCTGCTACAAACCTAATTCAATGACTGATCAACACCAAATCTGGCGCACAGAGCCCTCATGACCCACTCTACAGCCTGGTGCAGTTTACTGTGAGACGGACCACGGATGATGGGACTTGAAGTACCTTCACTCACTTCCGAAAAAGAATGCATCCCTCATCCATTCACCAATACAGACCAAACTTAGCACACAGAGCCCCCATGACCCAATCTACATCCTACTACACTTTGGGGGACAGAGATGATGGGACTTGCACTACCTTCAGTAATTTCATGATACCACTGCAACTCCCAATAATGATGGATCAAGACCAAACTTGGCACACAGAGCCCCCATGACCCACTCTACATCCTGCTGCGCTTCACAAATAACCCGGGCAGGGCCGGGTCCCCAAGCTAGTTGATTATATAAAAATAGCTGTAAAACTTTCAGTCATTGTCTGAAATAGAAGTATTTCCCAGTTTCTCAGTTTTATCTGTGCTGAAATATTTACATTAGATGGTGAAACAGTTACAAATGAACTGAGCTCCAGTCTGCAAAATCTGAAGTTCTCATAATGGTTCATAACATATGAAACACACCAGTGAATAAGACCCTGAGATTTTAAACTGAAACATCTTTTTTTCTGATTTGCCTTAATACAAGTTGCTGAATAGTTGGTATAAATACAGGATTTAGTACTTCATCACACTAGAGAATGGATCCACTTTAAATCTGGTTTCTGTCTCCTGCAGAATTCTGGTGTTGAGGCTGTTAAAGACTCCTCCCTAAACCACAAATCCCATAATTCTGCAGGAGGCAGCAACCGGATTTAAAGTGGATTCATTCTCTCTTGTCATGAGGTCCTTATTAGAATGGGTTTAAAGAGCCTGTGGTCTTCTAGATGTTGTGGTACTGAAGCAGACTAGGAGTTATGGAACTCCAAGTACCAAATTAACTTTACCAAAGCTGCTTGTACGCGCGGGTTCTAGGATGAGGGAGAACACACGACAACTGTGAAGTAGGTGAAAATCAAAAAAAGATTTATTTCTGGCACCAGCTGGTGGGCCTTTGCTGCAGAACACAGCTGCAAATCAGGGGCAAAGGAACCCCGTCACATCTCATACAAAGACATTTATACCCCAATGGAGTCATTTCAGTTAAGCCCACCTCTTCTTCATGGATAAAAACAATCATAATTGGCTGGTGATTACTGTTGCTTACTGAAAAAGAGTGAAGAGAAGTAGACGGGAGAGGAGGTCGCAAATCTGCGGTATATTGACTAAGTTTCTCTAGCTGTTTCCCTTGCAGCTGAACACATGACTGTCAGAAGTCTGTCCACACATAGGTTTTAAGTTCAATGGAGGCCTGCCATACAGTCTCTCAAAGGGTGACAAGCCTGTTTTCTTATGCGGAGTACACCTGACCCTCAGGAGGGCCAGGGGTAAGGCCATTCTCCAGTTCAATTTAGTCTCTTGGCAAATCTTTGCTAAACAGTTCTTTAAAGTTCGATTGGCTCTTTCTGCTCTGGCAGAAGATTGCGGATGATATGCACAATGAAGACGCCACGTGATCCCCAGCAGTTTGCACAGTCCCTGGACCACGTGGTGCACGTATGATGGCCCGTTATCTGAGCCTATCTGCAAAGGCATGCCGAATCTAGGAATAATGTCTTTCATGAGGCCTTTCACTACCTCAGCTGATCGCTCCGTGCGTGTAGGAAAAGCTTCAATCCAACCCGTATAAGAATCTACAAAAAGCAGCAAGTAACGGAAGCCTCCACTCATTGGCATTTCTGTAAAGTCTGTAACTAGCACTTCAAAGGGCCAATTCCCTTGATACTGTATCCCAGGCGCTTTCAATGGCCCCTCTCTTGGGTTATTCTTTGCACATGTCCAGCATCTCTGTGCAGCCAAGGACGTCAGGCTGTGCAATCCGTTGATGTACATCTGTCTTTCTAGGAGCGCTGCCAGGGCGCTTTTCCCTAGGTGTGTGTTCTCATGGTAAAACTGTACTATGTGCCACGCTTTTGTTTTAGGAACAAATACGCGGTTGTCTGGCATCTTTATGAAACTATCTTCCCATTCTCCACCCTCACTCAAAGCCCACTCCTCCTCCTCTCTAGTGTAATTGCATTTCTCCACTTTGGGCTCTGAGTCAGTGAGATTTAACATTACAGGTATGTACTTCTGAGTAGCTACCTCTTTGGCAGTCAGATCCGCTAGCCTATTTCCCTGAACCACCGGATCATTACCCTTTTGATGTGCTTTACAGTGCATCAAAGCCACTTTACTAGGGAACCAAACAGCGTCCAACAAATCTAACATAGCATCTGCATATTTGACCGCCTTTCCAGCAGAAGTCAAAAAGCCTCTTTCCCTCCACAATGCCCCGTGGCAATGAAGCGTTAAAAACGCAAAACGGGAATCCGTATAGATATTAACCCTTTGCCCTTCGGCCAGTTTCAAAGCACGAGTCAGTGCAATCAGCTCAGCCAGTTGGGCCGAAGACCCAGGAGGCAAAGGTTCCGCTTCAAGAACCCCATCCTCCCAGGTGACAACAGCATAGCCAGCATAACGCACTCCCTCTCTTATGAAACTGGATCCGTCAGTGTATAAGGTTAAATCTACCTGTTCCCAAGGGAAATCACGCAAATCGGGCCTACTGGAATAAACCAAGTCCATTGTCTCTATGCAGTCATGCTCTGAGAGATCTGAAGGGCTGGGCAAAAGTGTTGCAGGATTTAACATGGGACACATCTCCAAGGTAACGAGGGGGTTATTACACAAGACACCCTCATACTTAGTCAGTCGCTCATTTGTCAGCCAACGTGGACCCTTTGAATCTAACAGTGCTTTTACATGATGGGGAACCCTCACCGTGAGTGCTTTCCCTAGAGTGAGCTTGGTGGCTTCTCTGATTAAATCCACCGCAGCTGCAACAGCCCTCAAACGGGGGAAGCCCCCTGGCTACTGTGTCTAACTGCTTGGACAAATAGGCTACAGGGCGTTGCCATGTACCTAAAAACTGCGTCAAAACCCCTATTGCAGTCCCATCTCTTTCTGCAGCAAAGAGATAGAACGGCTTGTCTAAATCTGGCAGGCCCAGCGCAGGTGGTGAGATTACAGCTTCCTTCAGCATCTGGAAAGCCTGGTCACAACCTTCTGTCCACTCAAAAGGATCCTTGTTACTCCCTCTGGTGGCCTGGTACAATGGCTTTGCAATGACAGCATAATTAGGAATCCAATGTCTTACATAAGAAGTGGTTCCTAGAAACTCTCTTGTCTGTCTTCTGTCTTTGGGGGTTGGAATGGCACAAATGACTTCCTTTCTTTCAACTTCCAACACTTTACTCCCCTGGGTCAGGCCAAAGCCTAAGTACTTAACTTTCTTCTGACACAACTGTGCTTTCTTTTTGGACACTTTATACCCTTTCTCTTCCAGCACTTTCAACAGTTCTAGAGTGTAATGTTCACACCCTCTTTAGTCTTTGTCCCGACCAACAGGTCATCTACATATTGAAGCCAAACACCTTCAGTCTCTGGAATTTCAAATTCTGACAAGTCCTGAGCTAAGGCCTGACCAAAAATGGTAGGGGAATTCTTAAAACCTTGCGGAAGTCTACACCACGTCGTTTGACGTCTTTGCCCTCCCTTTGGGGTCTCCCATTGGAAGGCAAAGATGGGTTGAGAGCTAGTAGCTAGCCTAATGCAGAAAAATGCATCACGTAAGTCCAATACAGAGAACCAGGCAGCGGCACTTGGTATTAGACTCATCATTACGTATGGATTTTGAACAACAGGGGTTAAAGTTACTGTGGCTTGATTGACAGCCCTAAGGTCTTGCACAATGCGATACTTTCCATCTGATTTACGAACAGGAAGAAGGGCCGAATTCCAAGCTGACTCACAATGAACAATAATCCCATGACGCAACAATCTTTGCAACTCTCCTTGGATTCCTTCCACAGCATCTCTGCTTATCGGGTATTGGGCCTTTCTCACGGGAAGCTGACCAGTTCTTATCTCTACCACCACAGGGGCAACATTTATCGCCATTCCTGGTTCATTATCTTCTGCCCAGACCCTGGGAGTTTCTTCCCAGCACCAAATTGTATCTTTCTTGCTAACTTGTTGCAATCTAAACAATCTGTATTCTTCTTGCTGTGGGACTGTAAGTTCCAACTGGCCTGTCTCCAAAAATTCCAACCTTGCCCTTATCTTCGCCAAAATGTCTCTCCCAAGTAGAGGGATTGGACAATCTGGGACATACAGTAACTTATGTATCACCTCTCTGCCAGCAATGTTGCACTTTCTTTGCTGTAACAAAGGACATTTCTGTGGCCTTCCTGACACTCCAACAACTTTGATGTGCTGACCACTAGGGGGCGCTACTTGCTGGTTCACTACAGACTTGTCCGCGCCGGTATCTACTAGGAACTTTATACGTTGACCTTGCACATCTATGGCAATTAATGGCTCCTCTGGGTCAAGTAACAGAAAAGCCTTGCCAATCTTTCAACATTCATCTTCCCACTCAACTTCCTCTTCTTCCTCCTCTTCTTGCATGGCAGCAGCCACAACAGCCTTCTGATAAGGCTTATAACTTCCTCTGCCTCTTCCCCTTGGTTTGCCTGACCCTCTGGCTGGGACTTTGACTCTTTTTGTACTTGCATCACTTTCCTCTGACATTTCCTCCACACAGTCCCTCTGCCAGTGGCCCTCTTTCTTACAACGAGCGCACTGATTTCGCCCCAATTTAAACTGTCCTCCGCTGTTTCCTCTTCCTGACCCCCTGCCGCGACTGCTTCCTCTTCCTCTTCCTGACCTTTCTTCAAACATGCTCACCAACACTCTATATCCCCTCTCTTCTTCTTCCTGTCCTTCTCCTCCTCTTCCACTTGCTCCCTGGCCATAAACACTTGATCAGCTATGGCCAGCAGTTCAGTTAAGTTTTTGCCCAAAAACCCTGGCTGTTTCTGTATCTTCTTTCTGATGTCTGGGGATGACTGTGAGATGAAGGATTGTGTGAGAGCAACCCTCCCATCATTCTGTTCTAGGTTGTAAGGGCTATATTTTCTGTAAGCTTCCTCCAACGCTCGAGGAAAGCAGCAGGCGTCTCAATTTTATCCTGTTGGACTCCCTGTATCTTTTGGATACTAGAAGGCCGGGGAGGGCCTTTTCTGATGGCTTGCAATAGGATTTGCTGATAGTCTTTAATTCTGTCTCTCTGATCTGCATTATTTGGATTCCACTCCGGGTCTCGTTCCACTGGGAACCTGATATTCCCAAATGCAACAGCTTCCATCTGCCCATGTCCCTCTTGAGCTATCAGTCTGGCTTGGTTGACAATGCACCTTCTCTCTGCCGCAGTGAACAGGGCGTTTAACAGCTGTTTACAATCCCACCAAGTGGGGTCATGGGTGGCCATAATTCCTTCCAACAGATCCCCCATAGCACGAGGTTGCTCAGAATATGGGGGGGTATTATGTTTCCAATTAAAAATGTCCGAACTTGAAAACGGGACAATTTGATAAGCTTGTTGGACCCGGTTATGGACGTCTAGTAGCGGGACCTGCCGGATGGGGCATTCTAATGCCCCTCTCTCCACCTTTTCCTCTTCCCTTGCTTCCTGCCCCCTGGTTTTACTTCTGGTTCTCATTGGAGAAGCAGCTCTTCCCACACTGTGCCTTCTTCTGGGTAGGTCTGGCGAGCGCTCTATCGCTCCTACAGACTCAACGGAACTGCTCCTTCGCCTTTGGCGGGGCTGCGCTATCAGCCTCCCTGGAGCCTCGGGGCCTTCATATTCTTCTCCCTCTCTGGCCTGGGGACGCTCTATCGTCCTGCCAGCATTAGGGGGTGGGCATCTCGCTTCTCTCTCTATCTCTCTGGCTTCTTCAAGGGGGTAATTAATCTTCATGGAGAGAGGGGCCTGGTAGGCAGGCGGCTCTTCACGAAGCAGGTCCCTGTCTGGAGGGGAAACCGGGTATGTCCTTATTGCTGATGACTGGAATGGAGGGGCCGGCGCAGGCTGGGACGCTGCTCTGGCAGACGGAAACGTCCCGCTTGAACCCGCATTTGCCAGGCCCCCTAATTCGAATTGCAAAGTCAGTGGAGAATTTACTGGAGTTGAAATTGGCGCTGCAGGAACAGGAAAAAGCTCTGGGCTTGCCGGGAGCGACAGGGCGGGGACGAACGGGATTGGCGCAGTGGGAACAACCGGGACCGCCTCAGACTGCGTCACGGCCGTTGACGTCATCTGGACGGCCGAGCCTGCCCCAAGGGTGGGGAACATGGCTGGAGCTTGGACGGGGGCTCTTGGGCTGGCGTGGAGCGGAGACGCTGGGGCTGCTCCCCATGCTCCGGTTGGGGCAATGAATCTCTCTCTATGCCTTCTCCTTAAGGGAGGGAGGTCTTCTTGTTCCGCCGGCAACACAGAAGGCTTCCTCTCTACCTTTCTGTTCACAAAGCACCCTTTCTTCTCACGGATCTTTGGGCCAGCCCACCACACCCCCTCCGCAACCATCCGTTCCCATGTTGCGGAGTAAATCCATTGATCATTTGGATGTACTGCGAAACAATAATCTGCAAGTCGTTGACACTTATCCCAATCCCAGGTTCCCTCGCTTGGCCATCCGATCTCTCGGACAGATGGCCAAACCTCTGTGCACAGATTGCTAAGTTCAAAAGATTTCATCTCCTGGGTGTTTCCTTCTACTGCCAACAAACAAAACCTGTCCCAGTTATCTAACACACATTGCAAAGGGGTCTCTTTCTTCTGCTTTGAGCCTGCACTCCCCATTTCTCTGGCCTGAGATCAAAACCCACTTCAGTGCTTTCCCCCTTCCCCAATGTGTGTTCCCTCAGTGTTAAAGTGCACGAAATAAACTATACTTGCCGATGTCCTGCAGACCCTGGGATTCGCGTCTCGCCTCCCACGTCACCAATCGAGTTGCGTCGGCTCTTGGCGATCGGACCTGACGTCGCCTCCGACTCTCTGCGCGCTTATGCCGGTTTGCTAGCCCCAACGGCTGGGCACCTTGTTAGGGTGTCCCCGGACTTTATACTAGCTGGCTCTCCAGAGGCTGCTTCTCAGCCAGCCTTCTCCTTCGGGCTTGAGTTCACCCACAACGTTAGTTGCAGTCTCTCCCGTGTCCACAGGCGTTCGTTTGGGACCAGCCAGGCGGCCGGCTCAGTGCAAAAAGTGGTCAAAAACAGGCGGGGCGCCCCTTCCAGCCCTCCTGGGTAGTCTCACCTTACTTGCCTGGGAGCGGCGCTGTCCACGATGGGGACCGTGTTTGTTTTCCCTCAACACAGACCCGTCTAGGTACCTTTTACCATCACGTCGGGGTCACCAAATGAAGCAGACTAGGAGTTATGGAACTCCAAGTACCAAATTAACTTTACCAAAGCTGCTTGTACGCGGGTTCTAGGATGAGGGAGAACACACGACAACTGTGAAGTAGGTGAAAATCAAAAAGATTTATTTCTGGCACCAGCTGGTGGGCCTTTGCTGCAGAACACAGCTGCAAATCGGGGGCAAAGGAACCCCGTCACATCTCATACAAAGACATTTATACCCCAATGGAGTCATTTCAGTTAAGCCCACCTCTTCTTCATGGATAAAAACAATCATAATTGGCTGGTGATTACTGTTGCTTACATGACATTTCATTAATCCAATAAACAGTGCATTTTTCATTAGCATCACATCTTTGTCATACCTAAGAATGAGAACAATAGCCATCTATAAGTTATTTCTTTCACACAGTGCAGTTATCAATGCTGAGTCTCTCTGTTCCCTGATTGAAACATTACTTCCAGGCTCCGTGCCAGCAGCGGAGAAGGACAGACTCTTTGCCATGCGCAGTGGTGTTTCCATTCGCATTAACTTTTCCATAGCTCAAACTGTACTGCTTTCACCCATCTAGCCTAATGTTATCTACAACTCGGGCACAGGGTGTATTAGAGAGCATTAAATCACAGTGTTAGTCTTTCATTGCAAGTGCCTGCCTGATTCTTGGCACCAAAACCCACTTTTCAGAGCTAACACGTATGTAGCATCACTCTCTGACTGTACTTTTACACGCAAAAGTACCACCCCTGCTCGAGTCAGTATAGCCACTGTGCACAATAACCCTCCCCCCTTCCTCTCACACACACAAATATGTATTTCTCGGAGTAGGATAGCTAAACCAAGTCATACTTAGAACAGATGTGTTGAAATTGCTGGTCTATATAACATCTTCCCAGGTGAATCTAAATGTTGATAGAGAGGTACTCATTTATCCGCAGATAATTCACAGATTTACGATAGAATTATGTGGTGAAATAAAATCATAACAAATAGGCTACCATTGCCATAGTAGAGATGGGAATGAGCCTGAGAGTTACCCATCATAGTTATTTGAATAGTTGTAAGATTTGATCAACTTTACAATGTTAGAAGACTTTATCCTCCTAAAGTTATGGCCCCATAGCCTGATTTACTAGGGAAATACTGGTAAAATTTCTTTGACAAGATGAGAGGACTCAATCTTATACAGTTTGCTTTCATTTATTTGGACACTGCAAAGTATTAATTTGCTAGATTAATTATTATTTATTTGTAATTCCTTAAAACTATACATTTTTAAAAACCAAGAACACATTACTTCCAACTGCATTACATTTTGTATGGCACACTAATTGATATAATTAATTAATAATTAATTGATATAATTAATTAATCTAATTAATATAAAACTAAAGCATCTTGGTTGTAAACAGTCCCATATACATATCTAAAGTGGGGTAGGAGTGTTCCCTCTGTTATGTCCAATGATGACAAAACGAAGATCTACTTCTCCAAACAGACTTGCCTATCAAAAATATCATAAGTGTTTTGTATTAGCAGAAGACATATATTTTAATACTTTGTGCACCAGTTAATGTTTAGTGTAAAAACATAAAAATGTTTACAAGTTGTTGTGATTAAATAGATTTTACCTCTATGTGGAAAACCTGCCCTAAAAAGCCTGTGAAAACTTAATCACACTAGAGAACGGATCCACTTGAAATCTGGTTTCTGCCTCCTGCGGAATTCTGGGGTTTGTAGTTCAGGGGCGCCTGAGGTGCCTCCCTGAACTACAAACCCCAGAATTCCGCAGGAGGCAGAAACCAGATTTCAAGTGGATCCGTTCTCTAGATGAGGTCTCTCAAACAGTATTTTAAAAAAGGAACCGGGGAACTCCCTGCCAAATAAGTCACAAGCCTGAACCTCTGTAAAAACGCTCTGGTTCCTGTAGGAGGAAAAACAAATCAGTATAGACAGACGAAAAATAAACAGGACGCAACGGAAAGGAGTACGTTTGGAAGGTGATGCGTCCAAAAAAAACCCTTGAAGTCATTGCAGAAAGAAAGCGGGACTTTGTGTGTTTTGAGGGGAGTCGGATAGGGGGGCACCCCTTTTTTGGGGATAGAGCAGCGTCGTTAAACAGAACCCCTAAACTCCGCCCGGGACTGGAGCATCATGCTTTTTTTGGTGGGGACGCCAAGCCGGAGATGGCCTCTCCTCCCGGGTTTCAAAAGAGGCGCCGCTGGCCAAGCCGTGACCAATGAGAACGCCTCACTCACTGGGGAGCCCGAAGCTCGCGCCTGCCTGCCCGCAAGGGGGGGACACAAGGCGAGGCATTTCCCGGCTCAGGACAACAGGCGGCTGCTATTCTGCTACTTCGGGAAAGAGCCAGGGGCGTGACCCCCGCCCCCTTTTCTTTTCTGCCTGGTTCCTTTGAAGTTCCCCATCCTCGGTGCCGGATTGCCCCCTGTAGCCCCGAGTCTCCTCCTGTGACGCATCCAGGTGTGAGCCAGGGACGGTTCAGTCCAGCTCTGGGCGGACCACGGCCTCCATTTTGCCTGTCCTCCTGAGCTTGCAGTGTCTTCCTTGCTCCCTCCGCGGGTCACGGGCTCCCTTCTCTCCCAACAAGGGACAGTATCCCCAAGCTGGAGCGGAGCAGCTGCTTCCCTCGCCCCGGCTTCTCCCTTCCCCGCCTCCCTCCCCTGCGCCGCCTTCTCCTCGCGCCCCTCTCGCTCCGGGTCCGCCTGGGAGGTCGAATGAAGCCATTGCCTCGAGGCGTCTTCTCCCTCGCGCGTGGGGGAAGAGCCCACCATTGTTTTGACGGCTTGAAGGCTCCCCAGCCCAAGGGACCAGTCGCTGCTGCTGCAATGAGAGCGCTTGCCTCCAGGAAAGGAAGGGGGTGAACGTCTAGGAGAGGAGGCTGGCGTTGGAAATTGAAGTGAGAAGACAGTTTCGCCTCAAACCCCACCCCCGTTTCCTCATCTTGCAATCTGCTTCACCTGATGCGAGGAACACAGCCCAGCCAAGGAATCGCCTGCACCTACACTTCCCATGCAATCCACTCTCTGATCCCAGATGATCTGCTTTGAACTGGATGATATGCCTCTACACTGCCCTATAGGGCCCTTCCACACAGCCCTGTGTCCCAGAATATCAAAATCCCATAATATTTGCTTTGAACTGGGTTAACTGGGTCCACACTCAGATAATGTGGGATTTTCTGTCTTGATATTCTGAAATATAGGGCTGTGTGGAAGGGCCCATAATCTGGTTCAAAGCAGAGCATCTGGGATCAAAAACTGGCTGTGTAGAAGAGGCAACCACCTGGGTGCATCTGCATTATAGAACAGGTGCATTCTGATATCACTTTAACTGCCATGGCTCAATGCTGTGAAATCCCAGGAGTCAGGCATGTGGGGGGAGGGGAGGCTTCAGGGGCTTCAGGGACCACCCCGAAATTCTCAGGTTGGTCCACGAGAAGGCCTTACTGGTACATTATTTAAACTTATGTTTATTCATATGATCTGATCACCATGCTCAATATATCCCATATGCATGGGGGTATTGGGATAATGATACAACAGATTTGCTAGAGTAGACCCTCTCTCACTCAGACTCAGCGCCCCCAATCAAACTCACCCCCCCCAAAAAAAAAAACCAAAATCCTGGCTAGGGGCCTACCAGGAGTTGTAGTTCTAAAAGGTCTTCAGCCTTCACTGAGCTACAGCTGGCAGGATTCCATAGCACTGAGCCCTGGCAGTCAAAGTAGCCTCAAAATGCATTGATTCTGCAGTGTAGGCGCTCTCCCTCCCTCTCTGGGGCAACTGCCGCCCCACACTCCCTCCCTTGTGAGTGAACACAATGCAGTAGATTTTGCAAGTGGACAGAATTCTCTCCCTCGTGGCATTGCCATGTTTTCAAAAACAGCATTGACAGGCAGTCCTACGTCATGGCATCAAGGACGAGCAGCTTTGAATAAGCTGGAAAAAAACCTGATCTGTACAGTTAAGCCATTGTCCATAAATTACATGACACTTCTGTCTGTATGAAGAACACACACCTCAAACAGGATTGTTGGGCTGTTTTGGTTTTTTTTGGCATATTGTTCAGTCTATACAGCTAGCCATCTATATAGATACATCCATGGCCTGTTCCCTCGCTACTTCACGGTTCGCTTATTGCTGACTCGCTGTTTCGCAGATTTCAAAAAATATTAATTTAAAATATATATCATGGTATTTTTGCTGTTTTGTGAGGGTCACTCTCCAAGGCGCATTCCTTCCTCAGTCCTCCCTCCTTCCCTCCAGCCTTGAAGGGTCTTTCCTTCCTTCCTTTCCTTCACTTTATTTTAAGTTTATAAATACTTAAAATAGTGTATAACTAAAAATAATGTATAAACATTAAAATAAATAGAGCATCCCTACATCACGGTTTTTCACTTATTGCGGGAGGTCCTGGAACATAACCCCAACAATAAGTGAGGGAACACTGTATATATTCTGAAAGCAAACCTTGATTTGCCATTTTATATAAGGGGCACTGTTTTACTATATCATTTTATATAACGGGACCTGATTATCCACAGATTTTATTTTCCACTGGTCCTGAAACAAGCTCTGTGGATATCGAGGGCTTACAGTGTCTGTTGAATATCTGCTCACTTGAAAACAGAGTTGTTGACTGCTTTCCAACCCTAAAAGAGAGGATATCCCTTAATGTGGTATACTTGCCAGCTCTATAAGGGACAATCTTGTGCTCCTCCAATAAAAAATGGCATCAAATAGGGACAACTGGCAACCCTATGTGCTCTCTCCATTCTGATTGAATATGATGCAGTACATTTTGTGAGTTATGGAATTCTGCCCGTCACTGCCTTTTCCATGCCTGTTGAAATTGCAAGCCACCACTGAGTATTAGTTGCCAAAGAAAACGTTATGAAGTTCATGGAGATGTGATATGTTCATGTGTGACTCAAAGGCGCACACGTGACTGGATTGATGCTACTACTACTATCTTCAACAGTTCCTGAAGAGCTTTCTTTGCTGTGCTGCTATGTGTCTTCAAAACTGATAGTGAACCCTGTCTTAGGGTTTTCATTACCAGATTTATTTAGAAGAGATTTGCAATTGCTTTCCTTTTAGGCTGAGAGAGTGGAACTTGCTCAAGTTCATACAGTGGGTTTCTATAGGCAAGTAGGGATTCAAACCTTCCACACAGCTGAATAAAATTAAATCTGATTTGCCCTGAACTGAAATATATGACAGTGTGGACTCGGGTCCCTTCCACATAGCCCTGTATCCCAGAATATCAAGACAGAAATCCCCACAATATCTGCTTTGAACTGGGTTATCTGAGTCTACACTGCCACATATCTCAGTTCAAAGCAGATAATGTGGGATTTTATTCAGCTGTGTGGAAAGGGCCTCTGATAACCCAGTTCAAAGCAGATATTGTGGGGATTTCTGTCTTGATATTCCAGGATATAGGGCTGTGTGGCAGGACCCCTAGTCTAACACTTGGATCAGGACCCTGCTTTGCTGTGTAACTCACATACATGTTGCCATTGGATGAGATTGATTTTTTAAAATTGTTTTTACAGGTTATCACATGAAGTCTCAATTCCCTCAGTCATCCAGGTTAAATTTATAAAGCATATTTACTCAGATGTAAGTCCCACTTAATTCAGTTAGTCTCACTCTCAGGGCACTTTCACACAGCCATACAATCCAGAATATCAAGGCAGAAAATCCTACAATATCTGCTTTGAACTGGCTTATCAGAGTCCACACTGCCATATATTCCAGATCAAAGTAGATAATGTGGGATTTTATTCGGCTTTGTGAAAGGGGCCCCAGGTAACTGTCTTCAGGATTGTACCCCAGCGTCTTAACTAAATGATTAATAAGGAGGTGCTGCTCCATTCTAAAAGACAGTTTGATTATTTCTTACCTAATGAACTGGGAATATAGATAATCTGTTTGAGGCTTTTATGTACAGCTTACACAAAGAATTCATCTTCCAATGCATCAGGGGATATTTTAGAATTTACATCAGAAAGCCTCAATAAGCTTCTTTTCTACTAGATTATATTTTCTTGCTGCATTCATATGTATTGAGCCACCTAATGACAAGGTAGAGGAGAAAGTGTTCTTAGTTATTAATATTAGTGCTTTCTTATAAATATTCTGCATGTTTTAATTTAAAGGCAAGTCATAGCCTCTTGTGTTTCCTCCAATACAAATAGCCCAGTAATGCAAAAAGGCAGATACACAATCCTGTTGTGAGATCAGGGAAGTCTGGTACTCTCCTGTGAACTTTTGTTAGGAGTTTGAGATGAATATGAGTGCTGCTTCTAGGTTTTAATCTTTCTTTTTCTCTTCTATTTTATGCCAGTGTTTTCTGTTGAATACATAAAATCTGCTTTTCATTATAAGAATCAGATAAGAAGTGGGTGAAGCCAACAGAAGAGCTCCTTGCTTTAGGTGTTCCCTGATAAGGCTTTTCTTGTGCATTTACCCTGCCAAGTTCATGGAAATTAATAATAGTCTTTTGTATATAACTATCTTGCATTATATTTTGTTACTGATACACAAACTATGTGTGTGAGAGTATATATCAATCGTCATTGTACATGGCGCTGTACAGAATTGAACAAATAAAAAGCTTTCCTGTGCCAACAATCTACTGACTTTCCAAGCCTCCCTCACCTCTCCCAACTACATTGAATCCAATGACAGTATAGTTGCATTATACCTTTCAAGAGGTAGGATTCAGAGCTACTTCTTTGGAAGCCTTCTCTGTTTACTCTGCAAAAGAAACTGTAGTACCTGCAGAAAAGACAAATTTTATGGTCAGAAATGTAATGAGAAAGTAAGGATTATGATATTAGTAGAATTGGTATAAAGAAAGTTACTGCATCCTTCTTCCCCGCTGCCTGTTGTGCATGTACTGAACATTCATTATGAAGATTTCTGGAGAGTTTGGAATCATAGGAAGCTGTCTTTTATTGAAGTCATTTCTAGGAAGAGGGCTCCTTCTTCTGGCCACCAGAAGGTATTGTACTGCTATGCCATCTTTTTCTCTTTAACTGATTTTCCATGCTAAGAAAAAAAAGATTTAAAAAGTAGTGGGAAAATGAGAGTTTTATGAATATCTGAAGCCTCCATTAAATTCAGCAAATGAAGTGACAAGATAAATGTGTTGTCTGGAATCACTCCAATCCAAACTTGTTCAGGTAGCTCATTATTATTAATATAGGCTAGCAGCAATTGTTCAGGGTGTCAAGCAAGCATTCTTAAGTCTCAGTATTTCCACCAGGGATCGTCTGCTTTGGATCATTTTGCTCTGTCCTTGGGTTTTGAAAAACACTCTGAAAGTCCACTTCCTATTTGGTCTTCTTTTAAGTAGTGTTATGCACCTTTAATGTTCTTCTCCTTGATCAGCAGTCTTTCCCTTCCCCGCCCCTCCCCTCCCCTCCCCTTTTATTTATGGTAGTTATTCAATGGCTTATGGTAGTTGTTGGAATTCAACCACACACTGCCCAAGTCTCAAGTCAAATGAGGAACAGTTTAGTTAGTTTAGTCGAGACTAAGGGTTTCCCTTCCCCCATGTCTTCTGTATGACAGTTGGAAACGTATCTATTTCTTCTCTCTGTTTTTACTCTCATTTTATTTATTATTTATTTATTGTTCAGTCTTGTATTCCACTCCTCCCTGCAGGCTCGGGGCGGATAACAACATATAAAATAGGCCAACATGTATCATCCATGCAGTCATACAATAAAACATAAAACATAAAAACACACATCATATCCCGAGGAACAAGATAAAATACAGTAGCATTTCCTTGGACCAGAGGTACCATTACATAGGGAATTACACTAGGCTGGTTTGCCTAGTTGAAGGCTAGTCTAAAAAGGGCGGTCTTGCAGGCCCTGCGAAACAGGATAAGCTCTGGAATAGCTCGGGTGTCGTCCGGGAGGGAGTTCCACAACACCGGAGCTGCCACAGAGAAGGCTCTTTGCCTAGTTGTAGATAAGTGGCAGGCGCGGATTGATGGCACCAGGAGCAAATTCAATTCCTCTGAACATAGTGATCTCGGGGAATATACGGAGCAAGGCGGTCCCTCAATTTTGATTGATTATGTAAAATGGATACTTTTCTACTGTAAGCCTGCACTATGACTTCTGTTTTTCTTACATTGTGGTATGTACTGTGTGCTTTGAGATCTCTCTGTGTATGTCACAGAGATGTGGTGATGGGTATTTTTTCCTTCTCCTTGAAACCTTAGAAGAAATAGATGTTAGAGTAGCCCAAACTCAGTTATTTACTATTAAGGAATGTAGTTATTGTTTATTATTGTTAATAAATCTTTTGTGGCCTTAAAGACTGGACTTTGCAACTTTGCCTGCCTAAGCTCTAAATTCTTTACAGCACAACTAATGGCACTTCACGCTCTGCTCGCTAATGAGCTGAATGCTTAACTTTAAGTATCCTGTTTGATTTTCTGATGCTCTTCTATATTTTAGGTAGTTTTCTCTAACAGTAGTGGCTTCCACAATCTTAGGTTTAAAATATTCATTGTCCAGTGGTTTGAGAATCGGACTACAACTCTGGAGCCAGGGTTTGACTGTGTAACCTGATGTCACCCACATTTCAGCCCCAGAAAACCCCACAATAGGTTTGCTATAGAGTCATCATAAGTTGTAAATTATTGAGAGGCACAGAAGAAAAAGAAATAGGTTTGGTGATCATATTTAAGATGTAAACCTCCCCCATTCCCCAAAAAATCCAATTCAGGCAAAGTTGTTGTTTATTCGTTCAGTCACTTCCAACTCTTCATGACCTCACGGACCAGCCCACGCCAGAGCTCCTTGTCGGACGTCACCACCCCAGCTCCTTAAGAATCAAGCCAAACTACGAATCCTAGGATGCCACTAAAGCAGTTAAAGGGGAATCATAGCACTAAAATTCTGTGGTGAGAAAGAGTCCTGAGTCTGTTTGCCTGAACCATCATTAAAGCCTTCTCTTGAGCAGAATGGAAACACCAAAGCCTAATCATTTCTGTTTGAAGACTGAAGAACCAGTGAGGATGAGCTACAGTATCTTCACTTGTATGAAAGAGTGTTAGGTAACTAACTAGAATGCAATATGAAGATGGTGAAACTGAGGGTGCATCTGCACTGTAGAATTAATGCAGTTTGGCACCACTGTAACTGCCATAAGACAATGCTATGAAATCATGGGATTTCTAGGTTGGTGAGACTATTTGGCAGGGAAGACTCAAGACTGTGTGAAGCTCCAATTCCCATTATTTCATCCCATTATGCCATGCCAGTTAAAAAGGTTTCAAACTGTGTCAATTCTGAAATTACATCATTTCCCTTTTGTGACCTAAATTTCTGTTTCTAAACACACAACTTTTTAACTCTGGCAAACTCTCACGCTGGCTTGTGTCAGTGGTCATAACTATAGCATGCTCAGTCCAAACCACAAGATCCGCAGAAATCCCTCACATCAGGGGATGACTTTTTAAAACACTTTGCCCTAATACTTGAATTGACTTGAGATTGTATTAATAGACATTTAAAACTGTTAATAGTTTGCATTACAGGGGAGAGGTAATTATACAACAACGGTTCTAGTTTGGATTGCAAGTTAAGTTTCAGAATGGAAAAGGGATCATTTTGATTTCCTTAATATCCAGAACATAACAAAAGCATTCTGAAAATAATAAAAATTGTTGCTTTGCAACTATTTAGTCCTACATTTGGTGAAGGTTTTGATAGTAAATGACTCTGATTATTAAAAAACATAATCGAAGTCCAAATATAACAAGTAATTTGCTACAGTTGGAAACAAGAGGAGAGGGAGGAGTGGGAGAAGAAAGGGAACAATCACATAATTCTAACTTTTAAAAAAGCACCTGATGATTATATATCTACCTTAGCAAAGATCTCTTTTTTGTAGCATATAAGCAGTTCATTGCTGCGTAGGAACAGCTTCAAGGTCCTCATTCTTATCTAGTTAAGGGGAAAATATATATAACAGTATGCAAATATTATAAATATCCCCCATTCTTATATACCCAGTTCACATCTGCTATCAGCATTCTTTGCTCATTGCCTTTTGGTTTTCTCTGTCCAGAAACTTTTTCAATTTTTCACGATTTGTACAACTTTTACTTCCTTAATTCCATAAATCCATTCTTGGATCACAACAGGCTCACAGGTTGACTGCCTTGTGGTATTATGAAGTTCATTAATATGGTTTCTGCTATGACCATAAGCTAAATTCATGCATCTTTTGCTATATCCCCCCCCCCCCCACACACACACATTTGTGGTTGAAAGTCATATAACCTTGGCTATAGGGTACTTTAGCAAGTCATGTTACCTCAGTATTTTTATTGCCTTCCTACAGCCTACACAGCTGGAAGGATTGCATTCCCATGATAAGCTCCCCATAGTGTCATCAGAGTCAGAAATGCACAATGAACCAAATCAAGTATGATTAAAAGGGTGGTGGCTATAGGAATGCGAGCAGAGTGTCTTATTGTCACTGTTGAGATCTCTCTTGTTTCCTGGCCTAGCTCTGCTTTATCAGATCTCTTTACTGCTGGGACAAGAATTTATTTACCAAGTAGGGGATAAGTAAGAAGAATGCAATATGAACAGTCCAGCCAATTATATATTTAAGAGAAGCCAACAAACAAACAAACTGGAGGGAATTTGATGCTACATAGCCCTGGGATGGAATGCAGCTGTAAGCCTCGGTCTGTCACACTCTGGCCTCAAATCTGCTGATGGATGAATGCTTTGTGTGTGTTTATTTGTTGCTGCCTCTCCTCCACTGTCTCCTCTTTCTATTCATGTACGCTTCTTGTGGTTCCCCCAAATGCACCCCTTTCTCAAATCCCCCACTCCTTGTCAGAATCACTTCCCCACCAACTTCTCAGATTCTGTTATGGCATCTTCCAAAATGTACTATTTTCTTCCCCAGTGTTAGAATACACACAGGGGGGAGGGAGAGAGAAGAGATGCCACTTCTAGCGTAGGGGAAGGATCCAATGTCAAAATGATTTTGGGGGTGCAGTTCAGCCATTAGCAAAGTGGGACCACAAAAAAAACCTGGGTGAGGTCAAATGTAGATCTGTCAGATTATCCCTGGTGCGATGTTATTCAGGCATGCAAATCCTTAGCAGTGGCAAGTGAAAGAACCGATGCCACACAGAACATTGCTGGCCGACAAATGAGAGTGCCTGTGCCATAGTCTTCCCAGTCTTAAACAGCCCTAAAAAAGAAGTCCCAAAACTAATGGAAAGCATAACATAAATACTTCAATCCAATGTAGGACATGTTGCCTAACGTTGGCAACTTTCAGACAGGCCTTATATCTCAGGATCCGCTCCCATATTTTCTATTTATCCCTGATTATCTGGCAGTGTGTCCTCATATATACCCATTTAAAGCAGAAAACCTGAGAACAGATCTTGAGATATAGGGACTGTCTGGAAGGGCCCTTTGTGAGCTCAACTTCATTACTACCCTTCTGCAGCATTGTAAATGATGCAGTATATGACAATATTGTTATATGCCTTGAAGCTGATACATAATAAATAATTTCTTGACAAGATTTGTTCAAACTTTTTCAAATTCTTGATTTCTTCTGAGAAAATATGACTTGTCCAAGTGCATTTCCATAGCTGAGGAAGGAGTCCTTCTTTCCCAGAGACCTGGTCCAGCACTCAAATTGTTACACACCACACAAACTTCTGTGTACAAAACTACAGCTACAAAACAAACTGAACATGTGTGAGATAACACTGGTAGGAATGGGTACCATAGGCTTGCAAGCACTACAAAAATGCAAATACTGGTGGCACTTCATTGCTCTAAACTTTACCAAGTCAAGAAAAACTTGATTTCTGTGAGAAAGGTGAATTAAATAAGTCAGGAGCTTTCACCAGAATTTGACAGAAATATATGACATGCCTTTCCAAATAGCAGAGTTACACAATCAAATGTGTCTATTTCCAGCACTAATGAAACTGCTATTGCAAAATTTCTTGGTCTGGTTTGGAACTTGACCCAATGGTCGCTCTCTTTATAGATCACGGCTGCAAATATGAAATTGTCAACTGAAGCTTGAAGTTTATAAAAAAGATTTCTTATATCAGGACACATTACTTTATGTCACGATGCAGGGTCTCGGCCCAGCCCCTTAATCACACACACACAGACGGTAATCAGCTAACTATTTATTGAATAATAAAAAACAGGTAAAAAGGTAAATTGTCCATAAGAGTATCAAAAGTTCAATCAAAAAGGTAAAGAGTCCATAAGCAAAAATCCAAGGCAAACGTGGCAAAAGCTCCGCAAAACAATGCGGATCAAGGACTTGGTCCGTGGCAAAGAACAAGGCAAAGTTCATGAACAAGCCCAAGAACTTCTTGGCAAGGCTCGAGCCGGCAACTTGGCTCCGTGGAACTCCGCTTGCTTCACTCCTCTTAGAATAGAAGTGGCCGAGCTACTGAGGATCCTTTCCCACGGATCCTATACTTAATCCCCTTGGCGAGGCCCCCGACGCTCTAGGCTTCTGCGCCAATCTGTGCTACGGGATCTAGCGCTTCTCTGGCGCTCTAGGCTGCGGTGCCAATCCCTCCTGCTGGACTCAATGCTCAGTCTCCTATCAAAGCTCCGTCCTTGCCTCCCAGCACCTGGGTCGCTATCTTCGTGAGAGCCTAACTCCCTTTCAGCTTCCATGGGCTCATCCTCCACTGTTTCCCTGATCCTTTCCTGCGACCCATAACCACCTGGGTTCTCATACTGATCGGAATCATCACTCTCAGGGTCAGCCTGAACTTCCCAGCTATCATAGCCGTCAGGCCATTCATCATCCCAGGCCAAGCTCTCTGTGGGAGAGGAAAGCCCAGCTAACTCATCAGCCCCTTCCTCCATGTCCTCATCAACTGCAGCTGGCCCTAATGCAAGTGGGAACCCTGGTGCTGCCCCCTGCCCCCCAGGCCCGAAAGGGAACTGGGTTGCTACACTTTATGAAAAACCTCTTGCTTGCTCTGTTCTTAGGAGTTATCTAGAATTTTTCTTGAGAGTTTAAATACTGTATGCCAGTCTTTCTCAACCGCTGTGACATGGCACACTAGTGTGCCGTTTGGGATCAGCTGGTGTGCCGTGAGAAACCTCTTCCCCCCCTTTCTCCCCCCTCCGAGGTTTTCCCGCGGCACACTAGCTGATCGCGGATCAGTCGTTGGGAAAGATGACCCTCTCTAGGATCTAGAGAGGCAAGGGAGGCTCAGGAGGGGAGGAGCCGGGCGACGCTCTCCTTCTCCTCCTCCAGAAGTGAGCCACACGATAGAGTCTATCGTGTGGACTCACTTCCAGAGAAGGAGGAGGTGGGAACCTGGGCACCTCGGGGAGCCCCGCCCCTGGCTTGCGGCTCTGCCAAGCCTGGCAGAGCCAGAAACCGGGAGAACCGCTCCCCACAGGGCCCAGGCCCTGCCTGAGAGCCAGGTTTGTCCAACTCGCGTCCTCTGGCGGAAGACGCGAGCCGGCCAAACCCGGCTCTCAGGCAGGGCCTGTTTTCCTGCCACCTCCCTGGTCCCAGCGTGGCGTTCTCCAGCCTCCGGCATGGGGCCTTGCCTCGTCCTGGTGGCTGGAGAAGGCGAGGGAGGTGGCGGGCAAAGCAGCTTTGGAGCTTCTCCTGCCACCATCTCCCTGGGCCCAGCCTGGCCTTCTTCAGCCTTCGCGGTGGGCTGTGCCTCGTCCCGGTGGCTGGAGAAGGCGAGGGAGGCGGAGGGCGAAGCAGCTTTGGAGCTGCTTCTCCAGGCTCTCCCCCGGCTAGCGAGGGAGACCCGGGGGAAAAGGAGGGCATCTCGGGGCCTGGCAGCTTCCAAATCGCTCCCTGTCTATTTTCCCCAAACTCCATCTGTGTTCACTTTTGGGCATATTGTGTAATCATGCCAAGTTTGGTCCTGATCCAACATTGTTTGAGTCCAGAGTGCTCTCTGGATGTAGGTGAACTACAACTCCAAAACTCAAGGTCAGTTAACTATACGTATTACTATGTTAGAGTGTCATTTTGTGTCATTTTAGTTGGTGGTGTGCCCCATGATTTTTTAAATGTTAAAAGTGTTCCATGGCTCAAAAAAGGTTGAGAAACACTGCTGTATGCAATCAATTGTGTACCCCTATTCAATAATTTCTTCCAGTCCATACCTTTAAATATATATACCCAAATCTCCTTCTTCCATTAAAACAACAGCAGGGTTTTCCCCTGTTCAATATGTCGAAGTGAACTTTTAAACTGGCATATGTATCAGATATTTATTTAGTGCTATTCATGACATCAGCACAATGATGAATACATGAGTTACTACCCAATTTTACATAATGTTCACTATTAAATGATAACACCTTGTACCTTTTTACATTTTATTTCTTTTTAATCACATTCATTGCATTTCCCAACTTAATTGTTCATATATGTGCTAGTTTTCAAAATAAATCAAAACACCCTATGTAGCCGATGAAGTGGGGTATAGCTGATGAAAAAGGAGAATCGAAATGTACTCAATACTTTTTTGTTTTAATTTTATAAATCTCGGAAGCCTCCCAAAGTCAGTTTCATTTTCAGAGCAAGGAAGCAAAGCCAACCCCAAAAAGCTGCCTTTTCTCTTTAAATTAATGCCTCCTCAACATTAGGAGAGGGAAGCCGCAAAGAGAAAGCAGAGTTCTCTGGGAAAGAGACGGAGAAAACACAGAATTCTCGGAAAGGAAGGAGCCCTATGCCAGAGAATTCAAAAGGCCCCGCCTTAAACTACATTTCCCAGAATTCCGCTCAGCATCAGAAAGCCCCAGTCAGGATAGGGGAGATCTGTTTTCCCTCCATAGCAGCAGCCAGCCAGAGTCCCTGTAGCAACCCAGTTCCCTTTCGTGCCTGGGGGTCAGGGGGCAGCCCCGGGGGTCCCACTTGCATTAGGGCCAATTGCAGCTGATGAGGACATGGAGGAAGGGGATGATGAGGTAGCAGGGCCTTTCTCTCCTACAGAAAGCTTAGCATGGGATGATGGCTGGCCGGATGGCTATGATAGCTGGGAAAATCAGGCCGACACTGAAAGTGCTGATTCAGATAATCTGTATGAGAAACCAGGTGGTTTCGGGTCGCAGGAAAGGGTCAGGGAGATAGCGGAGGATGAGTCCATGGAAGCTGAAAGGGAGTCTGGCTCTCACGAAGATAGTGACCCAGGTGCTGGGAGGCAAGGACGGAGCTTTGATAGGAGACAGAGCATCGAGTCCAGCAGGAGGGAATGGCACCGGAGCCTAGAGCGCCAGAGAAGCGCTAGATCCCATAGCACAGATTGGCGCCGTAGCCTAGAGCGTCGGGGGTCTCACCAGGGGAATTAAGTATAGGATCCGTGGGAACGGATCCTCAGTAGCTCGGCCACTTCTGATCTGAAGGGAGTGAAGCGAGCGAAGATCCACGGAGCCAGGTTGTCAGCTCGTGCCTTGCCAAGAAGTTTCTTTGCCACGGACCAAGTCCTTGATCCGCAGTGTTTTGCGGAGCCTTTGCCAAGTTTTGCTTTTGGATTTACTTACGGACTCTTTACCTTTTTGACTGAACTTTTTGATACTTTTAAGGACAATTATCCTTTTCACCTGTTTTTCATTATTCAATAAATAGTTAGCTGATTACCGTCTCTGTGTGTGTGATTAAGGGGCTGGGCCGAGACCCTGCATCATGACAGTCCCAATAAATTGATGAATCTGCACAAAGCAGGACTGACGGATACTTATAGTAAAACAATCTCTATGCTGGGCTGGGAAGAATTCCCTAAATGGAAGTTCTTTTTGTTAAAATGAGAGGCATTCAATGAGATAGCTGTTGTAGCTTTTTTTTTAAAGGTCTAAATTTTAAAAAATCTCTAAAATCAATAAATGTATGAATATTTCTGAAAGTTGGAGGAAATTGTTGTTTTTAAAAACTCTGAAAATACCCCAAAATTCATGGATAAGTGAAACATTATGAAACTTGATGAGCTAACAGTGGTAAATGTGTTCTACCATTGTAGCAAGTTTCACTCCATTAACTGTAAAAATGAGGAAGAAAGGAGTTCCTGAAGTTTCTCCACTTGAACAATTACTATAACAGTCAAGTAATGGCATTTTCTTAACTCTCATTATAGTAACAGAATTTTTACTAATGATACTTTAGAAACTCTTTAGAAATGAAATGCCGGTGTTTCCTAATTTTGTAATAACTTTTGAAACATTTTTTTAAATCGATCACACATGCTGTAGATAGATAGATAGACTGATATAGAGAAGGTTAATGCCCCTTGTTGCCAGTGCCCCTGTTCATAAGATTTCACCTCACTTTTTGATAATTGGAATTTGAAAAAAGTCTAAAGGTGGAATTAGGCTGCCACCCAGTGGATAAGGTTGAGAATCATTTTCACTCTGAAATATTTAGCAATTTAAGTAGAATATAAATGCTTCTTGCATCCACTCACCATGTTAACCATTCTGGCTGGAATCTAATGTCAGCACATACTTAAATTAGGGTCCTTCCACACAGTCATATAACCCAGAATATCAAGGCAGAAAATCCCACAATATGTGATTTGAACTGAGTTATTATTTCTGATGTATTTTGCTTTGTATTTTGTATTTTACTGTGCTGTTTTGTATTTTAGAAGGGCTTGGCTTCATGTTAGCCACCCCGAGTCCCCTTTTATTATTATCTGAGTCCACACTGCAATACATTCTAGTTCAAAGCAGAAAATGCGCGATTTTATTCATCTGTGTGCAAGGGGCCTTAATAATTTCTCCTGGTCCAGGCCCTTCAAACCTGAAGAAAACATAATTCAACTGTGCTCCAACGGTAATTTTGCTGATGATCAGAGCATGGCTGAAAGATGTTTTTGCCAGTTTTGAAGCAGTCGCACTAGGAGCAATTCCTTAGGCCCCCTTTACACTGTCTTTACTTCCCAGCATCTGATCCAGATTATCTGCTTACCCCAGATTATATGGCAGTGTAGAATCATATAATCCAGTTCAAAGCAGATAAGCTGGGATCAGATTCTGGGATATAAGGACAATGTAAAAGGGGCCTTAGAGTCCACACAGCCCTACATCCCAGAATATCAAGGCAGAAAATCCCACAATATCTGCTTTGAACTGCATTATCTGAGTCCACACTCAGATAATGTGGGATTTTCTCCCTTGATATTCTGGGATATAGGGCTGTGTGGAAGGGCCCTGAGTTAAGTACTAATTTAAAGGATAGCTCATAGTGCTGGGGGATTTCAACATTCATGCGGACACCACCCTGTCGGGTGTGGCTCAGTACTTCATGCCCACCACACATGGCAACCATGGGGCTCTCCCAATTAGTATCTGGCCCTACCCACAGAGAGGGACACACACTAGGCTTGGTTTTCTGTCAGGGATGGAAGGAAAGAGGTGGTGTGGAGGAGCTGACCATGGCTACATCACCATGGACAGACTTTATCACCTAGTCAGGTTTGGGCTTACAGCACCCCCAAACCTCTGCAGGGGTGGAGGACCAATTAGAATGGTCTGGATGGATTCCTGATGGCTCTTGGGGAATTTCCTGCTATTTCAATAGGTGATCTGTTGATGCTCTGGCCACTCTCTGGAAAAGGGAGATGACTAGGACAATAGACATGATTGCTCCAGAACATCCCCTTCTGCATAGCAGAGCTAAATCAGCTCCTTGGTCCAGCAGTTTGCATAGGAGCTAAGTTTGAAAACTCTATTATTACTCGTACTGGTTACAGTCTTCTGTTGTCTGATGTTTCTACAAATACTGCATTTCCCACATATATATGTACCCACTGCAAGGGCGCTCTTTAGTTGAGGTTGTAGCAAGTTGGTGTTGGAGAAGATGTCTCCTATGTTCTTTGTTCTCTTGTGTGCTACCATGGGGTACTCCTCTAACCCTTGTACATGAGATATGTTCACTGTTACTCGGTTCATAGCATCGGAACCTGGGTTTACCTACTAGAAAAAGTGCGACAACAGGACTACAAAGACCAGCGTCCTTAGCGGGCACGCCATTGGGTGATGACTGCTCGGATACAAACAATCGTGCTAACGCGCACATTGCGGAAACCCTTTGGGAACAACAATTTCTACTCAAACATGGGCTTCTAAAGTTGTCTCCTCAGATTATTCTTCCACCACCAGCATCTCCACCTTAATGAAAGACTAAGGTACTGTAAAAATAATAATATTGAAGAGTCGGAACCCTCCAGTGGTTTAACAGCCTGGACTTGATTAGCCACCTTTGCATTGACGGCTGCACTTGGAGTCACAGGCTTGTAATACATATTGTGTGGAACAAATTTATTACTGTGTAGAACAAACTCTTGTAAGAAACTTTGTGTAGAACTCTTTATGGCGAACTGGATATGTGTATTCTTGCCAAATGTGTTGAACTATATATTTGAATTTTCACTTGATGTGTAGAACGAATATACAAAGCAAAACTGTTTGAGTAATAACAACCTTTTGATATTATTTGCAACCCTAGTTGGTTTAGTGCTGTATTATACGGTGTAGCCCCCTGTTCTTTTGTGTTACTTGTAAGTCGCTCCAAGTCCCCTTCGGTAAGAAGGGTGGGGTATAAATATAGAAAATAAATAAATTTTCTCAATACTTTAAAAACATGTTTTTAGACGATTGCATCAATATTTTTTTCTAAATATTCACCATTCTCTTCTACATTTGGTGTTACAATAACAAAGAACTAGAGAAAAATGCAAAACTGTTGAGAGGGAATGGAGAAAAATGTTCTCAAGAGGAGCTAGTAAATGAGTATTGGTAACTGTAGCCTTTCAGAAATTTTAGCCTATAGTTCTCATTGTTCCTAGTTGGAATTGCTAGTGGTGAAGGAGTACAAAAATTAGTGCAGCTCAACAACATCTGGAGGATCACATTAAGTATATGATATACCATCACTGATAGGCTACAAGTCATTGCTAATATACTTTTAAAAATAATTGACAAGGAACTATAAAACAATTCATTGTTGGTATAGGATTTTTAAAAAATAAGAATAAAAGGTACAGGTGCCTAGTATAACATAACAGCATGTTGTTTTCCCTGTGCCATTCATTCATTCGATGCATTTTGATCCATTCGATTTCAGTAGAAAAATACTCCCAGAGCAGATTACAAAGATCAAGAGTAAGGCAGTTCCTACCTTCAGGGTTACAATCTAAAAGATATGATACAAAAGGGAAAGAGATCAGGGGGGAGAATCAGAACAGCAAGCCTGGGCATTTGTTCTTCCTTAGAAAATTCTTAGGATTAGTGGTAGAAGAAGAAAAGTTTAAGAAGAAGAGCCAAAACATGCTGGTCTCTCGGCAGAATGCAGTCGGGACTATCCTAGACAGAGTGCTATTAATTTACTGGCACATCACTTCCAAGTACATGGGGGCTTACCATTGAAATTCTGCATGAAGTACTGAAATCCATTTTACTGCTTGCATATCTCTCAACATGATGTTGCATGAATGTTTATCTGTTAACCTCCCACTTCACCTTTACTACAGAAGTCTTAAGGATCCTTAATCCAAAGTGAAGCCCATTGGTCTTAGTGGGACTGACTTCCAGTGAACTGCATCTAGGATTGTATTGTTTCTGATCCTATTACTGTCTACTTTGAGACATAATCTGGTCAGTTTTCAATATGACTCAAAGATTAGGGCTCATGGGAGTAGACTGCAGCTTACATTTATCTTCTCATCTATTCTTCTCAGGATTCTCACTCCTTTAAACAGGTGTATTTCCATACAGGGAAAGGCTTCAGTGGCAGATCATATTGCATTCCCTCTCCAGCACCCTGGCAAATCCACCCAGAAAAAATGCTGATGCTTCAAAAGTGTGGAATTGGTTTGATCTCAATTAGAAAATTAACGGTATAAGAAAAGCACCACCTGATGATGACATCTTGTAAAAACTTTATTGAAAAGTAAGAAACAAAGTATTTATTTATCGTGTCTGAAGTGACTTGAGAACATACTGCAAGTTGCTTCTGGTGTGAGAGAATTGGCAGTCTATAGAGACGTTGCCCAGAGGACACCCAGATGTGTTACCATCCTCCTGGGAGGCTTCTCTCATGTCCCCGCAAGCTGGAGCTGACAGATGGGAGCTCGCCTCAACTCGTGGATTCGAACCAGCAACCTTTGGATCAGCAACCCAACCTTCAGGTCAGCAGTCCAGCCAGCACAAGAGTTTAACCCATTGCGCCACTGTGGCTCCTACAGGAGCAAGGTGATGCCCTTGTAATAAGCTCATCTGGAAACACCTGGACTGGCCTCGTTTCTCTTTCTTACCACCCTTCAGGATAAAAGAAAAAACTGCTGCCAGATATCTGTAGCTGAAGGAAGGAACCAAAGGAAGCTAGCTACTATATATACCAAATATTACGACAGTAATGTCTGTGTGATAGTCTCTTTCCCGAGTCCTGTTTCATGACAGTGGTTCAGCAAAGGACAGGAACAAAAATCAATGTCCCTCCAGTGGCCAAAGCTTATATTAAATAGATGCCTGTGAAAGCTCTGAGTGATTCATGAGTTTGAATTCTCTCTGATCCTAGGAGCGGTAGTTGTTTCTAATAAACTGATGCTTAGTTTGTGCAGATATGACCTTGCTAATTGCATAGCTTTCGTTCCCTAGTTTTTTGAATGACCTGAAATACAGTTATTCTAGAGGTCTTAGAAACATCAGTAAACTCCAGCAGTCTCAGTTATGTTTGCCAATCTATCCCAGAATATTATTGGAATATGAGATTAATAGGAAGAATTGGTGATTATATGTTTTTAATGGTTTTTTATGGATTTTTATAATGCTGTTTATAAATGTTTTTAATTGTATATTATGACTATTATGGCATCAAATTGCTGCCAATATGTAAGCCCCCTTGAGTTGCCTTCAGGCTGAGAAAGGCGGGATAGAAATATTGTAAATAAATAAATAAATAAATAGTCCAACTAAGGTTCTTGCTGGACAATATATCTGATTGGATAATACTGAGCCCAAATAGTCTTGCAGTAACATGATTCAGGTTTCACTATCATTTTATTCTCATCTCTAGGAGGGCTGTTCAATGAAAATTGTGCCTCTCCTCCTCCATTCCTGTAAAGCAGTGTTTCTCAAACTGTGCTCCTCCAGATGTTTTGTACTGCAGCTTCCACAATTCCTAACAGCTGGATTTCTGGGAGGATTTCTGGGAACTGAAGTCCAAAACACCCGGAGGAGGAGAGTCTGAGTACACTGCTGTAAAGCAACCAGCTGGGGTCGCAACTGTGTAATGCAGACATTGTCAACCTGTGTGACTCTGCACACCAGTGTGCCGTGCGAGAGCACGTGGTGTGCCGCGAAAACGTCCCCTCACCCGCCTTTCTTCCCCCTCCTGCTGCTGCTGCTTGGAGGAGGAGGAGGAGGCCAAGCGGGCGGAGGCAGATCCGGGCCTACCGGGTGAGGCGGGTTCTGATGGTCTTGTGTGTGTGAGAGAGGAGAGGGTTGGAGGAGCGGGAGGGCGCCGGGCTGGGGGAGGCTTTTCCGCCTGGCCCCCGTGCCCTTCCGAAGTCGGAAGGACGCGAGAGCCGGGCAAAAAGCTTCGCCCGGGAGCCATCGAGGCCTGCAGGAGGCATCGCCACATGTTCCCCGCGCCCTTCCCAAATTGGGGACGGGTGAGGGGGCCAGGAGGAGCACTTCCCCGAGGCAGCAAGGTCCTCGCTGCCTCAGGGAGGCGTCTCCACCTGTCCCCCGCACCCTTCCCAAATTGGGGACGGGTGAGGGGGCCAGGAGGAGCACTTCCCCGAGGCAGCAAGGTCCTCACTGCCTCAGGGAGGCATCTCCACCTGTCCCCCGTGCCCTTCCCAAATTGGGGACGGGTGAGGGGGGCCAGGAGGAGCACTTCCCCGAGGCAGCAAGGTCCTCGCTGCCTCAGGGAGGCGTCTCCACCTGTCCCCCGCACCCTTCCCAAATTGGGGACGGGTGAGGGGGCCAGGAGAAGCACTTCCCCGAGGCAACAAGGACCTCACTGCCTCAGGGAGGCATCTCCACATGTCCCCCGCGCCCTTCCCAAATTGGGGACGGGCGAGGGGGGCCAGGAGGAGCACTTCCCCGGGGCAGCAAGGTCCTCGCTGCCTTAGGGAGGCATCTCCACCTGTCCCCCGCACCCTTCCCAAATACGCCCTTCCCAAATTGGGGACGGGTGAGGGGGCCAGGAGGAGCACTTCCCCGAGGCAGCAAGGTCCTCGCTGCCTCAGGGAGGCGTCTCCACCTGTCCCCCGCGCCCTTCCCAAATTGGGGACGGGTGAGGGGGCCAGGAGGAGCACTTCCCCCAGGCAGCGACTTTGAAGTTGCAAGGCCATTAAATGCTAATCAACATGGCCATTTGCAACATTCGCACTTGCCTAAAGCAGGCAAGAGTTCTTTCTTCCACCCTGGACATTATTCCACAGATATATACACTTGCCTAGTTTCTAACAGCTCACTACCTCTGAGGATGCCTGTCATAGATGTGACAGGAGAGAATGCTTCTGGAACATGGCCATACAGCCTGAAAACCTCACAGCAACCTGGTGATTCTGGCCATGAAAGCCTTTAGCAAAAGCTCTTTGATTTCTGCCAGGATATCTATGTTGTGTTCATTGAAACAGGCCCAGGTTTCACACCGAGTGTATACTTTTTAAAATGTATTAACTATATGTATTACTGTGTTAGAGTGTCATTTTGTTTCATTTTGGTTGGTGGTGTGCCCCGGGATTTTTTAAATGTCAAAAGTGTGCCTCGGCTCAAAAAAGGTTGAGAAACACTGGTGTAATGTATGGTATGTTTAGCGTTGACAGTAAATTGGGCACTCTGCTTGGATTGGAAAGGCAGCTATGAAAGAAGTAGACAAGATATTGAAGTATAAACATGTATTACTGAATATTATAGTTAGAATGCAATCATGTTCCCTATTTCTATGTATGGTTGTGAAATCTTTACAGTTTAAAAGGTGAAGAAAAACAACTCATGTGTGATGTGGTGGTACCGAATGGTTCTGTGGATAGTAGATTGCTGAAAATACAAATTAATCAATTCTAGAACAAATCAAGCCTCCGGTCTCTAGAAGCCAAGATGACTAGACTGAGGCTGTTGTATTTTGGACATATCATGAGAAGACAGAGCCATAATGCTTGGTAAAGCAGAAGGCAATAAGAAAAGAGGAAGACTGTATTTCAGATGGATAGACTCAATCAGGGAAGTTTTGTATCTGCAAGATCTAAGCAGGGCTGTTGAGGTCAAGTATCTTTTTCATAGAGTTGCTTTGAAGTTGAACTGAAGGTAGTTGACAACAACAGTAACAAGGCACCTCACATTTTCTATTCAGGACATAATACTGGATTCTGCTGTCGGATTGGAAGAATCACATTGCAACTCAAAACCATGCTCAGGATGGGGGCTGTGAATCCCTTGTAGCTTTTGTGCAGCTCAAGGGCTGCACCTCAGAGGGGAAGAAAAGGATGTTCTACCACACTGACACTGCAATGCCAGTATGACATTCAGCCTAGGCAATACTATCTTGATTATTTCAAGATGAAAAAGAGATAAGCCAGTCTACAGAGTTTGTGGAAAATATTCTCTGAACATTTTAAGGGACAATCATTAACTAATGGCAAGCGCATATTCGAGGTCACTGTGAAAACCCAGAATTTAAGATCCATTTTAATTATTGTGAAGAGAGGCATTTTGGAACCAGGCTAAGTCACTTATTTGGAGGATTGCTGGAGGATATTTGATAGTAGAATGTAAAATATTGTTAGAGCTTAATTGTTTAAATATACCTAAAATACCATGTAGTGGTTTCAAATGCACTAATACTTGCTTTAACAATCTAGCCATAAGAGTCTAATTTGCAGTAGCAGAAGCAACAACAACAAGCATCTAAAATTACAATTATGTCCATTAGCTAAGTTAAATGATATTTTTAAATGAAGAGTCAGAAAAACTCAACATTTCGGACTGAATTGTGTCCTTTTACTCAGCTTTAGCCTTTTTGATGAATTTTCTCAGATGAGCCACATGGTGGCGCTGCTGTTTAATCAGTAGAATATTTTCAACTATTTATCCACAGGACTTTAGGAAGTGGAAATATCAGAATGCTAAAATACTTTAAAAAAATCTTACAGACCCACATATTTTCAGGTTTCAGATCTGGGCACAGACATTAATGATTACTGAGTGACCTTGCCTGTTAACCAACCCACCTTATAGGATTTGCTGTAAAGTAATGTGTGTGTGGGTGAAACCGTATTGTTTGAATGAAGGATGTAAAGAGCAGTTAAAGCAAATAAGCGATTGGAGTCAAGCAGAAGTATGTAACATATTATCAGGGCATTCAAGGCCACATTCATACCTAACTAGTAGGCCTGGTCGATCCATAAAAATGTTTCAAAACTCGCTTCGGATGTAGCTTCAATGTAAACTCGCTTCGGATGTAGCTTCAATGTAAACTCGCTTTGGATGTAGCTTCAATGTAAACTCGCTTTGGATGTAGCTGGCGCTTCGAATTTGATTGACTTCCGAAAATTTCTGGGAAAAATTCAAAATTTATTCGGAAAAATTCTGAAACTTTGGAATGACTTCGTTAATGGTGGACACACATACTTAACCCAGTTTGGACATGGATTTCTTTCCTCCATTGTGAGAACTGGGGGGGGGGGGAGCCGGAAGAAATCAGCTTGCAAAGTGGGTTAACAGGGCTCTCCCCCCATGTCCTTCTCGCGGGAGAGAAGGACGTGGGGGGAGAGCTGTTTTAACCACTTTGCAACCGGATTTCTTTCATCCCGCACTGATGGAAGAAAATCCGGTTGCAAAGTGGGTTAACAGAGCTCTCCCCCCACGTCCTTCTCTCCCACGAACTGGGACAAGAGCACACACAATACGGAAGGGAAGACCAGGGAAAAACCCACTGATTTCTTTCCAAAGATGGTGGTGCTGGCTTCAAAATGGGACTTTCACTTCCTGGTTGCTTACATAACTTCAAAACCGCTTCAGAAGTCAATTAATTCCGAATTTATAATGACTTTTGGAACATTCCAACGAACCTAACCAGGCCTACTAACTAGATTAATCTAGTTATAACATTCCTGAACTGCTCAAATACAGCCCAGAAAAATCCCAGGAGCTTTTGGCTGTCCAGACAGCTGGTTGGGTCAAGAGTATATGGGGATCCTTGCTGTCCCCACTGCATCACCACCAGCAAGCACCTCTTCTCTTTGCTGGTGACATCACATTTCAGATTACATGGCTGTGCTCACTAATATGACATCATTGTGATGACACCAGCAAGTCTCTGGGAGGGATTTTCTTGCTGATAATGAGGCCAATTCAGCTGCCCACACCTCTGAACCTGCAGCCTTTTTTTTCTAGCAACCCTTCACCAATCTGATATTTATTCTACTATAAAACGTTTCTCCTTCATTTGATATTATGCTGATAAATCATATTTTATAACACACAGCCCTGTTTATGGAAGATGATGCAGTTTTTGATAAAGCATCTAAGAACACAAGAGACATGCTAAATTAAACCCAAAGGCCTATCCATCTCAGCATTTTGTTTTAACAGTGCATAAACAGCTATGGAAAACCCACAAGCAGACATGAATGCAATAGCATCTACTGCACGTGCTCCACTGAATTCCATTATCAAGCTCCATTGGATGACTATGGATTCTGGATTTGTATATGTGTGTATGCAAAGCTTTATATAGTTTTGTCATGGCACTCTTCCTCCAAAAGCTGAAAAGCTTCAAATTATGAGTTTTCATTATAGAGGAGTTCTTCCTTGATCAATTTGGTTGCTCTTTTTCTGTAAATTTTCTGGATGTACAATATCATTTTGGATGTATGGTGACCAGAAATGTACATAGTATTTCTTGTGTGGTTGCACTACAGATAAATATCATGGCATTACAATACTGCTAGATTTCTTAGTATGTGATTTGCTATTTCAACAGCTGCCACATAGCGGGTCAATATATCACCAACTCGTAGCTAGTGAAAATAGGAATTTGTTGAATAATGTCCCATTATTCAACAAGCCACTCCATAAGCCCTTTCTCCATTATTACACATTGCTCAAAGCTTTTTTTCCTGTTTGTAGAAACTTCAATTAATTTACCCTGTGTTAGTCTTGTCCTACACTGAATTTGAGACAAAAGGCCAATGGTTCTTTTGATTGAAGTTGTGTTTGCCCTTCTATTTGTTTTCACCTGTTCAAATGGCAGTTTGAGAAATGACAAGTTGTGCCTGTATAGTGCTTTAGCATTCATTCACAGGCATTTTTATTTCAAGTGTACACCAGAGGTAAGATATATCCAGCTTCAAAAAGATTTTCCAGTTTTTTGCCGTAAGTCCCTATTCTTATATCAGAATACCTTAATCTTATAACAGATCTATAACAGATCTAGTCTTATTTTTAGGATAGCTGGATGGCTATTCAGCACTCGTATCTGTAGGACTAGATAGCAACAAGGATAATTAGATAATTAGATATCAGAGGTAGAAAGGAAAAACAATGACAGTTTGAGACCATAGATGGACAGGCACAAACACACGTACCTGCTTGAAAAGTCTGGTTTTGGCAGGAGCAATTTTTCCTAGATGGTATACCTAGAATATACAACATTGGTGTAACAATTTGAGTGTTGGACTAATGCCCAGTGCAAACCTACTAAGCTATTTTGGGCAAGTCACACTTTCTCAACATAAGACGATGACAATGGTAAATCCCCTATGAATAAATCATACCAAGTCCATAGACTCCCAAAATAAGGTCACTAGGTGTCATAACTTAGTTGGAGGTGCACACCATCAAAAATAGTTTTTAAGAAAATGACCTTTCATCCCACTAGAGAAAAAACCCACTAAAAATCCTGTTTTTGCCTCCTGCAGAATTCTGGTATTTGTAGTTTAGTGAGGCTGTTAAAAGCTCCTCCCTAAACCACAAATCCCAGAATTCTGCAGGAGGCAGAAACTGGATTTTAAGTGGATTTTTTCTCTAGTATGATGAAGCACTTCAAGTATTCATTCATTTACTAAGTTGGAGCTTTAGGGAGTGGACTCACCTTTCAACTGGTGCAGGGTGTCCACATGATGCATAGCTGGATTTGCAGATATCCAAATGATGAGCTTCCAGAAAGCTTAAAAGTGATCCTGGTATTGAATCCAATCCAGTCCACTATTCACACCTTCAAAATACCCACTGCTGCATTGCCAGCTACAAGCAGCTCCCTTGCAGATATTGCTTTTGTTGATAGAACACTCAGGATGTGATTAGGAAAAGCAACATTGCCAACAAACCTCTGTGAGATAATTGCTTGTGGCTGGCCATATGGTGGTTCCAATGTGCCCTTGGCCTGGCCAGCCATTTGTACACCAAGAGGGCTACAGATTTGCTCTTGGTCTACCTTGGACAACTCTGGGGCAGTTTACCTTGGAATGTGTGGTAATGTCTAGAACCTACAAACACACATAGGACTAAGTAGTAAATGCAAATGCAAAGTATATTCAAGTGGGGTTATTAGCCTATAAAGCATATATAATCAGCACATATATCAAAATGTCATAAGAATAATTATAAATATACAACAGACCAAGTTTCTATCAACATAAATACCGCGGAGACGCATATAGGATGGGTGTGCATGATGGGGAACAGGTAAGTATCCGGTAAGTAGTCCATATAGTCCAACTCGCAAGATGATATAAAGCATCCAATGCGCAAGTTCCCACAACGTCCAGTGGTACACCTAACCCTCTAGAAATCTAGAGGGAAGGGGGTGCACGACAGGGAACAGATGTGTAACAGAAGAGTGGTCCAATGGTATGTCTAAATCCTGACAGAGTCAATTTGATGTCACAATGACAACCACAAGGAATAGCCCACTGTATAACATTTTTTTAAAACTCACCAGAAAGTCAGAACAAACTACATCTGATCAGAGTATATCAAAACTGAGTGATTCCTAATTGGAAATAGATATTTGCATAAGTGCATCTCAGCAGGCTGGTTAAGGGGAAATATCATGTATTTTCCAGTGGCTATTTAACCACTGATACAGTGGTTCCTGGATTCAGTTCCAATCCACAATCAGCAGATACTATGGCCACCTTCCTAGCTTCAAAGCAGTTCCTGGGGTATTCGTGTAGGTGCAGCACAGTGAAAACAGTTAATTTTAAGACACTTCCAAACTAGATTATAATCTCTGTGCAGAACCAGCCATAGATAAGGATTAAGCATGCATTAGATTTTATTGTGAAAGGCAGGTTGTCCATCTGGGAGAGATTGCAGAGGGGTCAGCAAAAGAACTGTACTGGTAAAAAATGAGGCACATTCATTTTAAATTGTTATGGATTATTGAAGGAATTTCTCTCTTCCCCTCAATGCAGACATCCAGAGCATAAAACAAGCAACTCCACTTCAGAAACAAAGTGCTTAAAGAGATGATAAAATAAAAATAAGAATACACTTTTCTCAAAGAAAAGAGTAGAATCATTTAAAATTTTTCAGTAGGTCACCGACAACCTGGAACATGGCTGGGGAAGAAGGGCAACCAAGATGGTTAACAATCTGGACATCAAGCCATATGAGCAATGGTAGAAAGAGCTGCATATGTTTCGCCTAGAAAGAGAATATTAAAAGTGTCAATGACAGCCATCTTCAGATATCTGAGGGGCTGTCACATGAAAGGGGGTGTCATGTTTGCTTTGTTCTGCTCCAGAAGGTAGGATCCATGCCCATGGATTCAATTTAAAAGAAATGAGATTCAGACTGAACAGTAGGAACAACCATTGACAATATGAGCTGTTGGTGGTGGAACAGATTACCACAGAGACTGACAGGATTTTGTACTTCAGAGATTTTTTTAAAACAAGGATTGGATGGCCATCTGTGAAGTTTGATTTATGTATGCATTCTGGCACTGTCAAGAGGCTGGGCAAAATAAATCATCACTACAAGTGTTCCAACACTGCAGTTTTATTAATTATGTTTTTCCCCCTACAACTGCATGTACTCTAAATTCATGAAATATTATAGTGGATGCACGTTTCTGAACTTCAAAAAGCCCACATTTTAACTGTTAATTTAATTAACTGTTTAATTGAAACATTATAGTAATGTTATTGAAACACCAGAACCCAAAACTGAACCCTGAAATGTGAGATCCCATTAGTACTAGCAATGATGCCCACAATTACCATTCTCCTAGTTTCAGGTGACTTTTCAGTGAACTTGCCACAACTTGCACAAGCACTACTTATGCACTACACACCTCAGGGCATCACTCCACATTTTGTTTGGGAATAACCCCAATCCCTTCACAATGCCCTGGGAAACCCATAATAGACGTATACAGAGCCACAGGGCTTTTTCTCGATTTTATCTCAGATTTTTCTTGGGAATATTTCATTATCCCAATCTCAAATTGAACTCTTTTCCTGGGGATCCTATTCAAAATGTTCCCACATCCTCAGCACCCATTGTATGGTCAGGCAAAACCCATTGTCCTGTTCTGGCTAGGCAGGAACAGGGACATCAAATCCCATTACCTCTGATTCACCCACATTCTTGCCTTCTCACACACATGAGAGGCGGAACAAGCAACAGCCACTAAACTTCAAACGAAGCAATGACAATTTATTAAGTTTCCCATAATGCCTGGAGGCAATCAACGATTATCTAATGTTAGAACAATGTAATGTTTTGAGTCCCCTATGGGGTTGAGAAGGGCAGGTTATAAATATGGTAAATAAATAAATGTTTTAATATGTACTAATTTTAATTGTAATGTTTATTTTAATTGTATGTTGTTTTTAAGGCATTGCATAATTGCCTTGAGTCTGCTTCAGGGTTGAGAAGGGCGGGGTATAAATATGGTAAAGAAATAAATAAATAGTGATGACAGACAGCATTCCTGCACCTATCAGGGATCAAATCCTATCTGCCATCATCCAGACCAATCAGCAACCAGGGCAGCAAAGACCTTTGTTTCAAACTGCTATCTGAGTACTATATAAATATTTCTGTATGTTTGCATTGAGTTATGTCAGTGAATAGAACAATTGCTTTTTATTTACCTGAAAGAATATTTTTCCACCAATATTAAATCTTCCAGCATGATTCGGCTGTTCTCTTCTGGAAGCTGACAATAGAATCACACTGGAGGAGCTAGATACTAAAGAGAGAGAACCTTATATGATTCTCTAGGTATTTTAGCATAACTTCTACACTGCTCTATATCCCAGGATCTGATCCCAGATTATCTGCTTTAAACTGGTTTATATGAGTCTCCACTGACAGATAATCTGTGATAAAAAAGATAATCTGGGATCAGATAAGAACATAAGAACATAAGAAGAGCCATGCTGAATCGGGCCTCGGCCCATCTAGTCCAGCATTCTGTGTCACACAGTGGCCCACTAGTTGTACACAGGGATCTCTAGCAGAAAGGAGGGCAAAACCCTCACCTGCTCCCGACCCCCCACAACCAGTACCCGGGGAAAATCCTGCCTGCCTCCATCAACACAGAGGTGGCACTTGGATGTCCATTTCAGTAGCTACTGATTCCCTTGGTATCCATGAATCTGTCTAATCCTGCCTTGAAGCTGTCCAGGCTGACAGCTGTCACAACCTCCTCTGGAAGTGAGTTCCATAACCCAATGACCCTCTGGGTGAAGAAATATTTCCCTTTATTAGTCCTAACTTTCCTACCTTGGAGCTTTAGGGAGTGCCCCTAGTCCTAGTATTGTGTGACAGAGAAAATATTTTTCTTTGTTCACCTTTTCTATCCCATGCATGATTTTATACACTTCGATCAAGTCACCTCTTAAACGCCGTCTTTCAAGGCTGAAAAGACCAAGGCGTTGCAACCTGATTTCATAAGGGAGCTGCTCCATCCCTTGGATCATATTTGTTGCCCTTCTTTGTACCTTTTCCAGTTCCGTTATATCCTTCTTGAGGTGCGGAGACCAGAATTGTACACAGTACTCCAGATGTGGCCTCACCATAGATTTGTAGAGAGGCAATACAACATTTGCCGACCTATTTTCGATTCCCTTCCTGATCATGCCAAGCATAGAATTTGCTTTTTTTCACTGCTGCAGCGCATTGGGTTGACATCTTCATTGAGCTGTCCACCAAAACCCCAAGATCCCTTTCCTGGTCTGTCTCGGAAAGCTTTGACCCCATCAATTGGTAGGTGTAGTTGGGGTTCTTTGCCCCGATGTGCATGACTTTACACTTGTTTAGGTTAAACTGCATTTGCCACTTTGTTGCCCATTCACTCAATTTCGAGAGATCTTTCTGGAGCTCTTTACAGTCAGTTTCATTTTTAACTACCCTGAACAGTTTAGTGTCATCTGCAAACTTTGCTACCTCACAATTTACATCTACATCCAGATCGTTTATGAATAAATTAAAAAGTAACGGTCCTAAAACTGAACCTTGGGGTACGCCACTTCTCACCTCTTTCCACCCAGAGAAGTGTCCATTTATTACCACCCTTTGTTTCCTACAGTTTAGCCAGGTTCCAATCCAGGACAAGACCTGTCCCCTGATTCCATGGCTGAAGAGCTTATTTAGGAGCCTTTGGTGAGGGACTTTGTCAAAAGCCTTTTGAAAGTCAAGGTAAACAATATCGACTGGGTCCCCTTTATCTATGTGTTTATTTACACCCTCAAAGAATTCTATCAAGTTAGTAAGACATGATTTGCCTTTGCAGAAACCATGTTGATTTTCCTTCAGCAATGCCTGTTCTTCTATGTGCTTAGTAATTTTTCTTTAATAATGGTTTCCATCACTTTGCCTGGAACTGAGGTTAGACTAACTGGCCTATAATTTCCTGGATCACCCCTGGATCCTTTCTTGAAGATCGGAGTTACATTTGCCTCCCTCCAGTCCCCGGGTACAGTGCCTGATCTTAGAGAAAGGTTATATATTTTGGCTAGAATTTCAGCAATTTCACACTTGAGTTCCTTAAGAACTCTGGGGTGGATGCCATCTGGCCCTGGTGATTTGTTGACATTTAGTTTAGTAAGGCATGTGAGAACATCTTCCTTGTTTATCTCTATCTGGTTTAATTCATTTAATTCCCTCCCTGAAAAAACTGACTCAGCTGCAGGCATATGTTGTCTGTCCTCCTGTGTGAAAACGGAGGCAAAGAAGTCGTTTAGCCGCTCAGCAATCTCCTTGTCTTCACTTATCGTCCCTTTCTTACCATTTTCGTCAAGTGGCCCAACTGCTTTTCTAGTTGGGTTCCTGCTTCTGATGTACTTAAAGAAGTTTTTGCTATTTTTTTTAATGTTCTTAGCTATATGTGCCTCAAAATCTCTCTTGGCTTTCCTGACGGTTGCTTTGCATTTAGTTTGCCAGAGCTTGTGTTCCTTTCTGTTCTCCTCAGTAGGAAGAGCCTTCCATTTCTTAAATGAGTTTTTCTTCTTTCCAATCACATCTTTTACTTCATTTGTAAGCCATACTGATGTCCTCTTGGACTTTCCCGGCCTCTTTCTTTCCTGGGGCATAGAGGCAGTGAGGAAGGGGCTATGTTCAACTTCTGTAGGAGAAAGTTACAAATTATGTCAAAGCCCTATCAATACTTCTATATGTTTGTATTTAGGTATGACAGTTTTTGGAGTGCAAACTCTGTTGAAATCCTACTTTGACCAAAGGTGAACAAAGCCTCTGATCTTTTCCTTTATTCTATGTGTGTCTTATTTGATCCTTTGGGGAGCTTGACATGCTGTGTTTCTGAACCTGCAGTTCTTGCAGAGCTGAAATCATTCAACAGTAGTACTAGTTTATTTTACTTCATTAGATATTTCCAGTAGCTTTACAACAACAACAACAACAATAATAAACTTTATTTGTACCCTGCCACCATCTCCCCAATGGGGACTCTCCAAGCCCCACAACGCAACAACAAAATAACATCAATCATAAAGAACAACATAATCAATTGCATAGAACATAGACTATAAGAATACTACAACCAATATAAAATTACAATGAAATAAAAACCATTCATGACATAGAACAGTGAGCAGGCCGCATGTACAAATTAAAATAAGGATAGGGATAAAAACAGGGGGTGAGATAGTTGTGGAGCGGATTTTTTGTGAGGGAGAAAATCTTCTGAGATGGGGTTGAGAAAAAGGACCTTCATGTAAAGGGGGAAGGAGGTGTGCACTAAAAGCAAATATTGAGGGTGAATGGTAGTATTAGATTATATGATTAATCTCTAAAAGCAGAGCGGAAGAGCCAGGTTTTAAGATTCTTCTTAAAACTTTCTAAAGTGGGGGCTCACTTAATCTCACCGGGTAGTGCATTCCATAGAAGGGGGACCAATGAGAAAAAGGCTCTCTCCTGTGTTCCCACAAGGCAAGACTGAGATAGTGGTAGGGGTGAAAGGAGAGCCTCCCCCAAAGATTGAAGGGATTGGGCAGGTTCATGGAGGGAGATACGGTCAAGAAGGTAGGCGGGTCCCAAACCATTAAGGGTTTTATAGATGATAACCTGTACCTTGGATTGGAACCGGAAAATAAACAGCAGCCAATGGAGCTACTTAAACAGGAGGGTTGCTCGCTCCCTGTAATTTGCCCCAGTTATTAATCTGGCCACTGAACGTTGGACAAGTTGTAGTTTCCGGGCTGTCTTCAAGATGCCCAATATAGAGCGCATCGCAGTAATCTAATCTAGAGGTAACTAAGGCATGGACCACCATGGTCAAGTCCGACTTCACAAGGTATGGTCACAGTTGGCACACAAGTTTTAATTGTGCAAAGGCCCTTTAATTGTGCAAAGGCCTTACCGCCGACACCTGTGCATCAAGTGTCAGCTCCGAGTCCAGGAGGACCCCCAAACTACGAACCTGTGACTTCAAGGGGAGTGCAACCTCATCCAGCACAGATTACCACCCAATACCCCAGTCAGGCGAGCGACTGACCTGGAGGACCTCTGGCTTGTCAGGATTAATCTTCCGTTTGTTCGTCCTCATCCAGATCGACACAGCAGCCAGGCACTGGTCCAGTATCCGAGGGGCTTCCTTGGATTCAGGTGGAAAAGAGTAGTGGAGTTGGATATCATCTGCATAGAGCTGGCACCATGCTCCAAAACTCTGGATGACCTCTCCCAGCGGTTTCATGTAGATGTTGAATAGCATTGGAGACAGAATAGATCCTTGCAGGACCCCGCAGGTCAACGGCCAGGGGTCCGAGCAGGTGTCCCCCAGCTTCATCGACTGGGAGCGGCCCTCCGGGAAGGACTGGAGCCACAGTAAAACCATGCCCCCAAGTCCCATCCCACACAGTCTTCCCAGAAGGATACAATGTACAGTGAAATAATAATAAAACAAGTGATATCTCAAGAACGGAATAGGAACTACCTGGGGAAAAGTCATGAAAGGAGGGACTGCAGAGACATTGAATGAAAAAAAAAGGTTTGCAATAGTCAAGTAGCAGGAAGTAAGCCAATAAAAAATAGAGCTGAGAGTAGAAAATTGGAGGATAGAAAAAGGGAGACACTGTAATGAAAAACATTAAGTATTCCTCAACTTTACAGTCTTTCTGTCCCTCTTGAGCTGTCAGGAGGAGCAATCTATCTGGTGCAGGTCTTTTTGTTCTACCACCACAGGGAGAAAATGAAGACAAGGCAGCCTTTGATTTCCGTTCCTATTGTCTTTCTAATCCCTTGTACCCTCTCTGCCAGATTTCTAAATTTAAACAAAATGTGAAATTGTCTTCAGAGGAGAGAAGCCAGTGAATGGCTTTATTTGCTATCACTACTAAAGAAGCAAAGAAAGGCAGAGGAAGATGTGGGAGAGTTGCAGGGCGATCATAAATGTTGGGGCTCATCCACATTTAATGAGACAATGCCAAATACGTTTTTTGAGGTAGTGTCTTGTTTCCCATCCCATCTCCCCTTGTTCTCTTAGGTGGAGGGGGACTTTTCAAACATAAAGTGAGATTTTGTAGGTATCTATGGTAAGCCAACAAAGTTTCCAGCTCTAGAATTAGAGCTCCACTAGATCTCCCAGAACTTTCCTGGGAATGTCTTTTGGCAAGACCCCCCCCCCCCTCTGTATTCCTATCTGCAACATCTATTTCTAGACAAGCAAACTTATTTGCAGGTGGTTAACGCAGATGTGTTCTTGGGCATTTAATCTTTAATAGAAACTCTGTTATCAGAGGGGGAAACAGGGATGGGTTTCTACATCAAAAATTAACAGTTTAAACATGTTTTTAGCAAACTTTTAATTCAAAACTAAAGATATGTACACATGAAATGGAACAGCCAAATCAGAGGAGCCTTGGATGAATAAAAATATTTGGAATCCTCTAGAAACCATTTAAAGGCTTCTTTTATGCCATGGGATTTTTTTTAAAAAAAATCACCAGTTTCCACTTTTCTAATAAATTCCATGCAGTGCTAAAATGCATAGACAAATGCTTTAAAAACCATGCTGGAACTCTGGATATGGTGAAGATTATTTGCCTTTCTCTTTTCTGTATTTGTTGTTCACACATGTTCAGTAAGAAATTCCTAAGGTAGCTGCTGGTTTTGCTACCTGTTGTAAGTAAGGCACACATAGCAACAGTTGGATCAGCTAGAACACGATTCTGCACTTTTCCCACTTGGGTTTTATAACGATGACGATGACAACAACAACAACATTTTATTTCTTGCCTGCTTCTCCACATGGCTCAATGTGGGTTACAACATAGCTGTAAACACACAATCATCTTAATCATGGAGCTCTCGGTGGTACAATGGGTTAAACCCTTGTTCGAATGTGGGGAGAGTGGGTTGAGCTCCCTCTGTCAGCTCCAGCTCCCCATGCAGGGACATGAGAAAAATCTCCCACAAGGATGGCAAAACATAAAAAACATCCCGGTGCCCCCTGAGCAATGTCCTTGTAGATGGCTGATTCTTTCACACCAGAGGTGACTTGCAGTTTCTCAAGTCACTTCTGATATGAAAAAAACTTACATATTTTATAAAATACACCTATGGAAATGTATTTCTATAAATACATATAAAAATGCACAGAACAAAGATAAAAACAGAAGAAGCGAGTTTAAAATTCATGATTAAAACTGACTGTGCAGGCCTGCTGGAAGAAATGAGTCTTCAGATATGTTTATTTCATTGTTTACTACAGATATCTTTTGCAAAGTTTGTGTTTTACCCTCTTTCACCATCTCCCCAATGCTGATGACAAGGAAGAAAAGTAAACTTATACACAGAGTAAGGCTCTAATGCTAACAGCATTCAAACACGCTATGCAAGCTAGCAAAGAATAAAGAGTATGCAAAATTGTGTCTTTCACTTTTTATATAAAAGTATCAAAGTATACCATTCAGGTATGGTGCAAGGTGTAGGTATATTTCACTATATAATTTCACAGTGTTCACATAATACATTCACATTTGTGACCATATATCAATCATTCATAGTATGCATATAACAATATCACAAAGTGGATATCACAGTGTTAATATCACATAAATTCTAAAGCAAGGTACTGGTGTAACTATAACAGAACCAACAGTATAAACCTGTATTTCCACCATAGGGTAAGTTCACTCCTAATGTTAGCATGTAGTGTGGCTGGGAAGATCCCTGGATGTAAACAATGAACTGCTTCACCGCCTGGGAAACAAACGCCGCTTGGCTGGAGTTCAGTATAGCTGCTAAATGCTGGGCGTCTGTCCTCCGCTGGGGTGGCAGAATGGGGTGGGCTAGGAGGCTGTGGTTCTGTGGATCCAGAGATGTTTGAGGAGTCCTACGCGGTTCGCCTGACGGTTTACTGTGCAGAGCTCGAACCGTTTCGGGGGGGCTCCTGGGTGGTGGATGGAGCCCGCGGCTTCTTCAGAGGCTGCACCGGCGTTTGCCACAGGCCTTATGGTCAAGCTTGCTCGCCATGGACTGGATGTGAAAATATTCCTACTGCAGCGACGCAAGCCTCCTCAGCGGGTACATGCCAATGTGGCAAACGCCGGTGCAGCCTCTGAAGAAGCCGCGGGCTCCATCCACCACCCAGGAGCCCCGAAACGGTTCGAGCTCTGCACCGTAAACCGTCAGGCGAACCGCGTAGGACTCCTCAAACATCTCTGGATCCACAGAACCACAGCCTCCTAGCCCACCCCATTCTGCCACCCCAGCGGAGGACAGACGCCCAGCATTTAGCAGCTATACTGAACTCCAGCCAAGCGGCGTTTGTTTCCCAGGCGGTGAAGCAGTTCATTGTTTACATCCAGGGATCTTCCCAGCCACACTACATGCTAACATTAGGAGTGAACTTACCCTATGGTGGAAATACAGGTTTATACTGTTGGTTCTGTTATAGTTACACCAGTACCTTGCTTTAGAATTTATGTGATATTAACACTGTGATATCCACTTTGTGATATTGTTATATGCATATTATGAATGATTGATATATGGTCACAAATGTGAATGTATTATGTGAACACTGTGAAATTATATAGTGAAATATACCTACACCTTGCACCATACCTGAATGGTATACTTTGATACTTTTATATAAAAAAAGTGAAAGACACAATTTTGCATACTCTTTATTCTTTGCTAGCTTTCATAGCGTGTTTGAAGGAAGAAAAGTAGGCAGACATAAACAAAAGTGGGAAACTCTGGCAATGGGATTCATTGTTGCCCTAAAATGTGAGGATACATTCCGTGTACTATTTCTTGTAGAAGACGGCAGACTGTCCGGCACTATAGAACAGTTATTTTGTCAAGCAAAGCCCAGACTAGGCTTTTGCGTCTAATATATTAAAGGCATGTGCCCCAAACTGAAATCAATTACTAGAGCAAATGAAGTTCCTGGCAATTGGGGGTAGTATTTCCAAGAGGTGCCTGAGGAATTGAAATGCCTAACTCTTGTTGTTGTTAATGTGAATTTCATGTTTAAATCTTTTCTCGTCCACAGGATGAGAATTTAGCCTTTTTTCTTGTTGTTTTGGAGACCACATTGTATAGCTAAATGTCTCCGGATTTGAGCCATTTACACTGGATGACACAGGATGCCATCTATATTTGTATGTTTACTCTTCGAGCCTGACAGACTTTTAAATGTTTAATGTGAAAAGCTTTTCTTTTGACCTTCAAGAAGTTTTTCACTTTGCTGCATATGCCATTTTTTCTCACAAGCAGATCCTGTCAGAGTGCTGAAGGAGATTGTATAATTTTAAATGAACAGAATTTTTTTTTTTTAATAATTAGCTTGGCTTGTAGGAGGTTATTTCATTAGCAGTAGGGAATACCATTTTGTTTTCTCTCATCTGGTTGCATTAAACACACTTGTTATGGTCCTTCAGAGGATCCCATCACTTCCCATAAATTCTAAATGGAGTTTTATAGCTTTGAAATTTTCATTTTTCTTTGTCAGGCTGCCACGTACTCTGACACCATAGTCTCGCAGAAGTGACAGTATGGTGGATTATCCAAAAAAATGAGGAGTGAGGACAGAAAGCAGAATATCTTCTAGGTCTAATAATAAAACACATTTGAATGAATTCTGTGGCTAGAGAGAAGGAAGATCAGTTCTGGCTGGTTGCTTCGATACCAGTAGGGAAGTAAATCTCTGGATTTTAGTATGAACTTTAAAGCCTAGCCATGCCCCAGTTATTCAAAATGCCCAACCTATTGGGGGGGGGGGAATAAACATCAGGACATGAGTTGGGTTTTATTGAAATTCAGATTAGAGCAAGATGCTGATTTTTTACTTCACTGATATTGCAGCACCAATATCAGGGGGGAAAGACAGTGGCTTTGAGCAAGGGTGCAGAATTTGTAACTTCCCTGGTGGGACTAAGGCTATGAACTACATTGTCTTACCTCTGACTCCTCCTACATCCTATTTCTAACTCATTTTATGGTATATCTGTGATTCCTCCTGTGCTGAACCTCTGACTCCTCCTATGCCCTACCTCTGACCCCCACTGTGGTGTAACTCTGACTCCTCCTTTGTCATACTGACTCCTCTAATGCTATACCTCTCTCTCATCCTATGTCATATCTTGACTCCTCCTATGGTGTACTGCTGAATCCTCCAGTGTCATACCAATTACTCCTCCTATGGTCTAACTTTGACTTCTATCACATATCTGACTCCTCCTATGCTTTACTTCTGACTCCTTCTATGGTGTTCCTCTGACAACTCCTATGGTGTAACTCTCACTCTACTTATGCTGTACATCTGATACCTTCTAAGTCCTCCTCTGTTATTCCACACTTCTGATTCATCCTGTGCTTTACAACTGACAAGAGCTTCCTGCTAAATGCAAGGCTGTGCAATTAGTAGATAAACTAGCTCTTCACAAGCAGTCCCTGGAACATAGAATAAAAGGTTCTGAAGTTTACAGTGGTTGCTCGATACTACTTCTTGATTCATGGTGAAAATCTGAATGCCTTGGACCAGGGCTGTCCAACAGGCGGCCCTGGGGCTGTACACGGCCCCCGAGCCCCTTCCCTCCGGCCCCATAACTTGTTTTAATAAAATACAAATAAAAAATAAAATAAAATAAAAATACCTACTTCCGGGTTTAGGCAAGCATCGCGAGACTACGGCAGCCACAGACGGGATTTCGAGGGAGGTCAAAATCCCGTCTGTGGCTGCGTAGTCTCGCAATAGCTGCCGAAATCTCGGCAGTATGGGTAAGGAAGGGCCTGGCTCGAATCAATCAATCTAAAAACAGTGGGACGTTGGGTGAGGGGGGGAGGGGTCCCTCAGCGGCAGTTTCCTTGGCGACGCTTCCTTCCCCTCCTCCGCGCCCCCTCCCCCTTGTTGTGCTGCCTTCCCCCGCGTGCAGGGCACAACGTGGCTTCCTTTGCGCCTGCCCCCGCGGCTTGTTTTCCCTTCAGGGAGGGAGGGAGCTCTTTGGGCCTCCTCCACCCGCCTCTGGGAAAGGAGGCCCCATCAAGCCCTGCGACGGCATTGAGGTGTTTGGGTTTTTTTGGTGTGTCCCAATTTGAGTGTGGATTCAAATAACTCAAAGGTATTAGGAAAAATTCCCCCAAATCCACCAGTGTTCCCATTTGGGTATATTGAGTATTCATGCCAAGTTTGGTCCAGATCCATCATTATTTGAGTCCACAGTGCTCTCTGGATGGAGGTGAACTACAACTCCACAACTCAAGGTCAATTGTAAGTAAATTGGAACCGGGGAAGGGGCGGAGCTGGGAAGGGGGTGGAGTTGGGGGAGGGGCGGCACCGGGGGAGGGGGCAGAGCCAGGTGTGAAGGCAGACCCTTCGGCCCCCCAGGTGATCAGTGACCGGAATTCCGGCCCTTGGGCCCGTAGAAGTTGGACAGCCCTGCCTTGGACAATTTGGCTTTGTTGACTCTGGACTGTATGTTGGCTTCTGCATTTGGATCTTGTATTCATCCATTTTTTACCCGACTGGTCTTGTTTAGTCTGGAACTCTACAATAGGTGTATTTGGACTTGGAATTTGGACTTTGTATTACTGTCAGTTGTTGGTATGTGCTTTAACACTAAGCTCCAAGGATTAAGCTCTGGGCTGTTTATAAGATATACTTGAGACTTTGATTGTGCTATTATTTTAATCAGGACTTGGCAAAACAGGCCAGTTATCATTTTTCAATAAATAATAATAATCATAACTTCATTTTGTATCCCACAACCATCTCCCTGAAGGGACTTGGGGTAGCTTACACAAGCAACAGAATATCTACATAAGACATAAAAACCAAAACAATCTGTAAAACAACATACATTAAAATGAAAGCATCATAAAATACAGCAACCCAATTAAAACATACGAACATTAAAACATATAAAACAGATTGCATCAAAGCCCCGTCAGATCAGGTTCAGCAAAAACCAATGAGCAAGATAACTAAAATGGGCATGATCAAACTAAAAAAGGGCTGGGCAAAGGATAATGCAAATAGCATACATAGGGCTGGGAAAGTGGATGAGATGTAGAACAGAGTACTGTCTAGCAGGCAAACTAGGGGTTGGGCCTATATCACTGGCATTTCCAAATACAATAACCTCAGTTTAGTCATTGTGACTTCTCATGAGAGATCAAGTTTTATTTTTTAAGACTCATATTTGAATTTTTATTGTTCTTTTGTGTCCACAGAACTCTCCTCTATTGCAACATTTGAAACAAGCTAATTTTCTTACTGCCTTTTTTTTCATTCTCCATATATCACAATCGTAAATATAAACTGGAAATACTATGGCATAATTTATCTTACTTTGGTATTCAATAACTTTGATGTTTATTTGTGAGGTTCTTATCTGGTTCCTTCATTCCTGCCCTTACAAATCTTAATCTTCTGATCGCTTGACTGCAGTCTTTGTTTTGATGTATGACTGAGCTGTTTTGATTTTTGCAAATCTTTTAACAATGCATTTTCTTTGTGAACCTATTAGCATGTGAAGAAAAGGTGAGAAATGTTCTTTCCAACTCTGCAGAAGATATGGAGTATTGTATTTGAACTTATCCTCTAATTCCACATCCCATGAAAGAGGTCCTGTTTTGTTTTTGCCTTGTTCTCAGGTAATTTTATTTTTTAAATTTTTTTGCTATGTTTTATGTTGCAATGCAAGATGACCAAGGTTACTGTTTGATTTCGCTTTTTATTATCTCTCTCTCCATCACTCAATAGCCTTTCTGACTGACTGTGTGTCCTGAGAGGGGAGTGGTGACATAGGAAAGTTTCCTAAACTTTTTTTTACCGTAATTGAATCTTAAAGGGGTTGATGACTGATAAAAAGGTGATTGTATAAGAAAAGTCGGCACACTTACATTCATATCTGAACCATCTTATAACCTCAAAATCTACAATCGTATACCATTAGTTTTTAAGGGTTTTGTTTCCAAGAGCCCTTCTGGATACCAAAATTTGTGGATGCTCAAGTCTCAATATATATAATGGGGTAGTGAAATGGTATCCTTTATGTAAAAAAGTGAACAACTCAAATGGTAGGAGGCTACAGCAGGCTGTGCCTACACATCAGCATAATGCTTGGTGTATGGCAAAACCCAACTTTGCTTTTTGCATGTTTTTCTGAACATTTTTGAGCAGTGGTTGGTTGATTCAGAACCCATAAATGTGGAGGACCAACTGTATTGTTATTTGTAATGTTTTTTAAATACATTCTTTCTGTGATCTCTCTTTGGCCTGTCGATCTAATAAGGGCCCCAGAATACCTAATTCGGCTCAGAGAAAGTCTAGAGGACTCCCTCCCACCTCCCAAAGCACCACCTCCTGGAATAGGTATGGTTTCTTTATGATGTTTGTCTCTAATTTGCAAGGCAATCTGGATACAGGGTATTACTGCATTGAAGACAACAGCTCATCATCACCACCACTTCATTTATATTCCCAAAGGGGAACCTAAACAGTACAGTATTGGGTTGTTGTAGGTTTTTCGGGCTATATGGCCATGTTCTAGAACATGGCCATATAGCCTGAAAAACCTACAGCAACCTACAGCAACCTACAACAACATACAACAGTACAATATTGTTTGTATAAATAATTCCAATACAGTGTGCCTACAAGTTACGTTGCATCAGATTACCATATTACACCAATTATAAAATGAGCTATTCACAAGTACCATAATGTTTTGAATACACAATTCTAGACTTTGAAAGCACAAGTATTGTTGTTTAAACCTTACAGCGATGATTCAGGATTCAATATCTGAAATCCAGGCTCTCGTGTGTTTACTTGTTATATCTGTAGGTGGCATCAGTGCACTATATATGACAGAAGGTTATTTAGTTATGCTGGCAATATTGCTTTTCTTAAACAATCAATCCTGCCTGGTAAGAATCTTGTTTCCCCATCCTTGATATCAGTTTGCTGAAACAAGAAAGTGAGTCATCAGAAGAAAGGAAATGTGGTTTGTATTTCTCTCTCCATCTCATTTTTGGATGGAGTCACAACCTATTCCTTATCGGTCATATCAGCAATTCTCATAACTGTCCTCCAGCAATATATAAAGAGGGAGAAGTTGAAAATCTATTGATCACATATATTTGTTTGCTATACTTTATTTTCCATCTGCCTTATTTCTTAAAAGCTGCATAATGGTTTGCTGTTACAACTCTGGAAATTGCTTGTGTATTGAGAAAAACAGTTACGTGCTTCTGCACTTCTGTAACCCATCTCCTGCCATTCCAAACAGAATGATTAGATACCAGTGGAATTGGGGAAAAACTGACATATACCACCAGCAATTTATTCTCCTTTATTTGAAAAATAATGTAAACTGAAATTGGTAATTAGTGATATTTTCTAAAGTTTGATACATTTGACATATTTCAGGTTAAACCTTTTTTTCAACCAGAGCTTGATATTTCTTGTAAGAGCAGGTAAATGTTTCCCCCCCATAATTTATCATTGTCATACTTGATTTTAATGTAGAAACCCTCAAATAGGAAGCTAGAGAATGATAAAATTAAGGGTAGTGTTCTGTTAGGCCAGTGGTTCTCAATTTGTGAGTCCCCGGGTGTTTTCGCCTACAACTCCCAAAAACCCCAGCCAGTTTACCAGCTGTTAGGATTTCTGGGAGTTGAAGGCTAAAACATCTGGGGACCCACAGGTTGAGAACACTGTGCCAGGCAATTATGAGATCTCAAATTCAACTTAGGAACTCATAATTGTTTGTATTCACATTTCTGGCATTGTGACAATGAACAGAAACATCCCTAGCAATTTATTTCTCCCCTATTTCCTAAATAATATCTGGTAAAATTGATATTTAAGCATAATTTCCAAATTTTGATGCAACAATTGACATATTTCAGGTTGATTTATTTTTACCAGTGCATGAGATACTTTTCACGAGCAAATAAATACCCTGAAGGATTTTTTTTTTAAAAAAACAATTTTAATATAAAAATTTGATTATGTATTCTTGCTAGTATTTAACAGTTTCATACATTATACTTAACATATCTCCTTTTAATTCTGTAGGCCTCTAATTGGAAGCTGGTGCTACAATCAAGGCTACCACCCTATTAGGCAGTTAGGTTGTCTTAAGATAGTATGAAGATTTCATAGCAATTTTGTACTCACATGCATATCCCTAAATCAGACAGGAATACAAGTGAAGGAGCCCGGCACCCCTGATGAACAATGTGCTACTGGATGATGCGGCCAGTCTTCTCCTGCTAGTGCAATGATTCTCAATCTGTGGGTCCGCAGATGTTTTGGCCTACAACTCCCAGAAATCTCAGCCAGTTTACCAGCTGTTAGGATTTCTGGGAGTTGAAGGCCAAAACATCTGGGGACCCACAGGTTGAGAACGACTGTGCTAGTGAGTCATGATGCAACGTGAAGTTACTTCACAAAACCCTTTTGCTTGAAAACCTATCTGGCTTTTAAGGTAGTTTTGGGAGTGGGGTGTTTGGTGAGGAAATGTAGCTACAGTATTGAAATTGAAAAACATTGAACAATGAAAGAAAACCATATGAAATTCATGAAGTTGCTATAAATCTGTAGGCAACTTGAAGGCATATACATCCAGTGTGAGATGCCACCACATTTTCATAGCCAAACTGTTTGTGTTAACATTTCATGCTGGATGATAGTGCTGAGCTTTACCTCATTGCATTTATGAGGTGAATAATATTGTCCTCTGAGTGTATAGCTCAAATTGTTAAAGAGGCAGAGCTTTGAAATGACCCATTACAAACTGATGTATTTATCCACTTTGAAATACCTTATTTTAACTGTTATGTAGTTTGAGTAATGACTCATGTTTCTTATTACTTGAATTCATTATTGGCCTTTAATTATTTTTAATGATTTCCCTCACTTAACAATCTAATTATTTAACAAATAGATTGACACATAATAAAAAAAATCGAAATGATTGTGTGTTTTTTTACACATTCGTTTGTTTTAAACAAAATCATTAAATCAACTAGCACTACCTTTCCTATGACCTGCTAAGGAAACATGACCTCTTTCTGACTTTTGTTAGTTTGCAGAATGGCAAGAGTAGTAGCAGACAGTAATAGGATTGTAATACTTTTCATTTAGGCATTAGTTAATATTTTCCTTTCAATGCATGGTTACACTGGAGTTAGGCTCCATAAAGTTGCTATTAAATATATAAATTTGGCTGAGGGAGCTAGGTATGTTTAGCTTGGAGAAAAGAAGGCTGAGAGGGGAAATGATAACCATGTTCAAATATTTGAAGACTCCACATTGAGGAGGGGGAAAGCATGTTTTCTGCTGCTCTGCATACCAGGACATGGAGCAATGGATTCATATTATAGGGAAAAAAACATTGGAATAACGTCTTGACAGTGAGAGCTGTTTGCCCATGAACTATGCTTCCTCAAAGTGTGGTGGAGTCTCCTCCACTGCAGGTTTTTAAGCAGAGGCCAGGTGGCCATCTTTCGGGTGTGCTTTGGTTGTGTGTTCCTGCATGGCAGGGGATTGGACTGGATGGCTCTTGTGGTCTCTTCCAACTCTAGGATTCTAGGATTTTATTTTTTTTAATGTATATTTGCTACACATCCTAATTTGTTGTAATATGCGAATTTAGTGACATGTGCTCTAATTTGTCAACCAGGTGCTGAAAATATTTAATAAAGCTGGTTCCAGGAGGGAATTTTATGACAGTCAATTTTTCTCTTCTGTCCAATATGATGAGGAACTGTTGATGAGTATATTTTGGGTTTGAACTATGAGACATTTAGTTAGTCCACATTTTACTAACTTGACTGCAAACATGGCTTCAGGGACCATGGTGTCATGAATCTGTGTAAAAATGTTGCTTGATTTGCCTGTGAGCTATGGAGCTGTTGGAAGAGATTTGCAGGAGGTCAATGTCAGTTAGGTTTTAGTTTGTGTTTCAGTTGGAGAGGAACTCTTTTTGCCTGGAGTTTAAGAAGAGTACAACAAAGAAATGGGTTTGAGAAGGGTTTGAGTTAGATTAGAATTGAAGTGAGAAATGTGTTTGAGTTAAGTGAGTGGGATGGGTGTGATTTAGTGCTGACATAGTGTGTTTAATGATCTGATGTAGAATCTTTTATAGTATTGATAACAAGCTGACATGACATTCCCAGGATGACTGAAGGAGCAATCCACACACACTCGGATGTTCCCTTGTGCTGATCAAGGCAGGACATCAAAATTCCAAATCTATTTAAATAACTGCCTCCTTCTCTCTCTTTATGTTCAATGTTTCTTCTTCCACCTTGCTAGCTAGTCAAGATTATCTATCTCATACTTATTACAGTAAATTAAAATTAAACTATAGTAGTTTTCACCTGTGCTATGATAATTCCCGCAATCTACAGCATATGCAGATCTATTCAACAAAGTCCATGATCTCAGCAGTATTCAGAATAACATCTTCATCAGATGAAGTCTGTAAAACAGATGGATAGAAGGAACCATCAAATGTATGAGACATTATAAAGTGAAGAAATTTAAGTCAGGGCAGGCAACTTTTGGGAAAACTGTTCTACAAGCAGTGGCTAAGGATACAGGCAACTACTCCCACCCTTAAGAGGTTTGACTTGAGGACATCCTAATGGTTGCGGATGGCTCCTTCAGCCCTCTTGAGAAGAAAGGTTGATAACTACTATGAATGATAACTCTAGGAAGGGTGAAGGAGCAACCTAACCCACTCATTGCTACAATTACATACACATACAGACATTTTACTCTGACTCTTTCCATAAATAACTCTGAAAATTAAAGCAAGTATGGCTATGTAAAGAAACCTAAGGGGCTAGAAAAGCAGGCAATAATTCAAATGGATTTGGATTTCTGTTCTCAGGTAGCACAAAGAAATATCCCAGTGGTTGTGGATTGCTCCTTCAGCCTTTCTAGATGATGACAGGCAGCAATCTCTTGAACAGGTAGAGGGGGATATTTTCACAGTTCAGGTGTACAGATACCTGATCTATTTTCTAATAATTCTCAAAGGATATAGACAGAGATTTTGAGATTACACTGGAGAATTCCCTTAGTAAGCTTGGCTATGGTCCTGTTGCTCTTGAGATTTAAATTAATTTATAGTAAGTAAGTAGTGGTTCCTGTAACATGTTTTTACCTGTTTTGGAGTGTTTCTTTCTCTCTACATCATTTATTCTATTTTCAGTAGTTTCTCTCTGTCACCCATTAGCACTTCTCTGTTTTTTTCCCATGCCATTGACTCATGACTTACTTATTTTTCCCTTAATTCAAACATGGCAGAACTCCACTCTACTATTTTTATTACTGTAAATATTTCCTTCAAGGCAGAGCCCCTTCTCTTGACCTAATCTCTACCATTCTAAATAATCCGTTTTCAGTTTTCCTTTTGCCACTTCTTCAATTTTTTTACATGCCCATTTAATCTCAGCTCACCAAAAATCATCCCAGTTTCCTTTTGAACATATGAATTAATTCCTTCAGCTACTTCCTGACTTTTTTATTTCACCTACTGGTACATTTCATATACCATTCTTCAGCTTTCAGTGCATCATTGGTCCCATTGTCCCCCAAATCTGGTGTTCCCTTGCCCTCTGAAATAGTCTTTCTTCCTCATACAAGTAGCCTACATATCTTCACAACAATGCACTAGTTTTGAAACCATACAACAACTAATCAGAACACATTTGTTTGAGAAAAAACAGCCTTCAAAGCTTGATCTTAAGAATAACATTCCTTCATCCCTAAGAAATTCCCACTCCTCTATATTTTTCAGGATTTTGATAATGTATCCTTAAACAGCTGCCTTTGCAAAAAAAGAGAAAAAAGAACCGAGTACATTTTTTCATTAATAAAACGTGAACTGATAGATGCTCATATGGATGGCTCCAGATAGAGATAAAACTTAACTACTATTCCTTGCAGCTGTTGTCAGTTCTCACATTAGTTCTGTGACTTTCCACACATCACAATTTTTAAAGGTCAGAGTTATATATTTGTCAAGAACCCAAAGCAATTACTTTGCTTAATAAATACTGACAGTGGTTCTATTTTATTATTTGCATTATTGCAATCTACTATTTTTGATAATTTTTAAAGGCTCAATTCTTAGTGAAATTCTACTATTTTCAATTGCTTAAGAAAGTAGGAAGCAATAAGTATGAATTTCTACATTTCAGCTCCTGAGGACTTTTTATATTGCTCAAGCAGTTTACTCAGTGAATGGTTGTTAATTTTAATAATTAAAAATTGGGTCAAGCAAACACATGACTGTAGCCTTTCTATATAATAATACATTTTATTTATTAGTCCTTAGGTGATATTACAATAAGTCTTTGTAAATATTAATTGGCTAGCGGATTGAGAAAAAAGGACATGTGTACATACTCTATATTATCTTATCTTTTATAGATTGCTTCTGAGGTTTCTTACTCTGGTGAGTAAACGAGACAGACTGTTAGTCAGGTGGAGGACTTAGGAAGAATGGTCAGTGGTGATTTACTCTTAACATTAAGAGTAACATCTTTATTAACATCTGTAGTAATCACTTGGAATACTGTGTCTAATTCTGGGCACCACAATTCAAAAGAGATATTGACAAACTGGAAGAAGTCCAGAGGAGGGCAACTAAAATGATCAAAGAACTGGAGCCCTATGAAAAGAAGCCTAAAGATTTGGATATGAGGGGAAGGTTGAAAGGAGACATGTGTTGCACCTCAGCAGGAGTTCACCTTGCTCAAGCACTCACCAGGAAGTCAAATGTAGTAATAAGCAGTTTAATGATAGAACACATAGTAAAAAAGTAAAAATCCAAATGTGTGAAAAAAGAAAAAGTCCCCAAAAGCCAAAGATAAATCTCCAATGCAAAGGTTAAAGCATAAACATTAATCCAAGATACACAGAAAAAAACATGATCTTGATTAATCCAAGAATCAAGGAACAAAACATGAGCTTGAATCCATGAGTACAATCCACAAGACTGATAGCAAAGCTTGACAAGAAAACTTGGCTTAAATCAATAAGTGGATCAGGAACAAGGCAGGAGCTTCTCACTTCATTTGTGATGTTGCTTGATCTGAAAACTTAAGTTTTTCCTGCATTGCAGGAGTCTGACTGAATGACCTGTAAGGTGTCTTCCTACTCTATAGTTCTGTGATTTAAGTTTTCATTATAGCTATGAAGCACATAAGCAAATGAACATTCAATAGAGCAGATAGATCACTAGTTTGGCCTAGCATGTGCTATAAAGTACAGCAGTATTCGTTTCACTTTGGGCAAAGTATGAAATATTGTGGGGGCTTTTTCATATAAGAAAAAAACTTTTTACCCTTTAGTTGTATAAAGTCCTCGTTGCTCATTGTAGTCTTTGAAAACAGTGGAGTGCCACATACTTTCCCTCATAACTCTGGCTGATCAGAGTGGAAAATATTCTTCCCAGTGATCCAAAATCACTATCCTGTCCTATTGCAGAGATGGGAAAACAGGTAAAACTAATTGGTAGGAAGAAGCAATTTTTCATTGCCAAGAAACAGTCCTTGTTGAAATACCAAAAAACACCCTGTCTTCTTGTTGAGACTGCTTTTTGGCTGCTATAAATAGTGGAGAAAGTGCAGTTATGATGCACCCACACAATTTTCAAGGAACTCTAGATTTCTGTGGGCAGCAAGAGGAAGTTTAAGCCTCCAGATCCCTGTCTTCAAAACAAATGGATGGGGAAAAATATTAGAGGTATTGTATGTGGTATAAGGGGAATAGGGAGAGCTCCAAATCCCTCTTATACCAGTCATGAAGACCAAGAGATTCTGAACGATAGTAGAAACAAGAGACATATCTATCTAAAGATGTCCAGAAGATTGATTTTTATTATTGGAAAGATCTGGGGGCATTCTGGCCTATGAATTCTCTTAAAAGTGTCACTTAGGATTGAAATTTCTGACATTAATGATCATCATGGTGAATCCAGTGACCACCATCAAGGGACACGGAGAACCTGTTGTCCCATGCCTCACATCATCTGGCTTACATGCAGGGTGACCTCACAGGGGAAAGCATTGACCATCTGGCTACCCCTACTGCTCCAAGGCAACAAGGGAAGCCACCTGTGTTACCACCACTATGGCGTGCTTCACTACACCGCCCCTTTATGCATGGAGCCTCACCAGAAGTAGTAGTACATCATGTAATAGGAGCTGGCAGGCTCTGTGTGTAAAGGGGCGGTGAAGTGGAGCATGCCACCATTTCTTCCCCCATCTGATAAGATAGCTGTATTAGATTAAATGGAGATTCCTTTTAGTACCTTGAGATTTATGTCTTCTTTCTCTTGTGGATTTCCTTGGATATCCCCAGTATGTGTGTATTTGGTGTGTAGAAACATGCTATCACAGCTTTTTGAAGATAATGGAAGTTAAGCCATTGACTTTTAAGGCAACGTCTCTATAAGATTTTCATAGATTACAGTATATGTTACCAATTCTTAAAGAGTGCAAGTTATTTGACTTTCTGCATTAACCTGGTGATAAGTATAGCCTGGTAAACTTTTAAGCTGTGCTGTTAGGTAATTTTTTTAAAAAAAGAAATATTTTATACTCTTAAAACATCTGAATTGCTGGTCTGCTTTAAACTAATCTGGCTGTTCCCTTACCTGTCAGCTAAGAATAATGACTATATTCTAGCAAGGGTACATGAGACAGAAAGTTAATTCTCAATGGTGGTCACTTACTGATTGAATAGATGTGTAGTATACTTTTTTCTCTTCCCTCACTTCAGTGAACGTTTTTGGAAGCAAGTGCCACAGTATTCACTCTGAAGAATTGCAAAGACTCAGTGCAGTGTACTTAAATTCCCAATGGCCGATACAGAACACCAGTTGTGCTATATAAATTGGTAGCAAGCAATTTTGACAACAAGGTTGCAGCAGGCTTTGCAGACACAAACATCCCAGACAACTCCCTATTGGTATGTCTACAAAGAATTGATAACTATATTCTATGTACTAGTGTAAATACACAAAAGTAGTTGGCAACATATGTAAACAACATTCTGTGCTAAATGTGCAGTTTTTCAAGTCTCTTGTGATTGGTGTCAGGTTGTTTGTTTTAATCAATATGCAATGTATATGGGCAGATAGACAGACAGAATCCACTACAACATAATGAACCAACGAATTAATGTCTCAACACATCCTACATTAATAAAGCCTCTAACAAAGAAACGTAATTATACAAAGTCTTTTTATTTACTCTAACTTCCTTCTTCCTTGCTTACTGCTTAGGTGTACATTCTTTTACCAACATTGACACTGGGGAGGTGGTGGCGGCAAGTTGAATACTTACTCATGGTTTTGGATGGCAACTGCATATCTGAGCTAAGCAATGTAATAAATGTTAAATAACGAAAAAGTTATTCTACTTGAGCGGATTCTACTGTTGTTGTGTGTCTGCCTACAGCAGGCAAGATAAACCATAGCTTCCTCTAGAAATCCTTATTCTGTGTGCATGAGCAAGAAAATGGCGAGAAAGGAAGACAAAGCAAATAAAGCTGACTCAAATATATTTCTGGCATTTTAAAAAATAAAAAACCCATAGATTTTGAACTTTGGCTATCAAAATGTAATAATAAGAAAAGTGGAAAGAAAAAAGTGAAAGAAAAAAATCATCCCTGTATATTTTAGATGAAGTTTCCAAGACATTACTAGAAGTTCAAATTGTATATTGTAGGGTTGTGCAAAAAGCTGTTTATGCCTTGTATGTTGGATCTATTTTGTAAGATTAGCACATACCATTTGATATTTTCTCCTGCATGGGGTTTTCCTCAGTGATATTTGCTTAATTAACCAGAGTTGGAAATTAAACTGATTTCTGCATTCCAGTGAACAATTTCAGAATGAACAAGAAAAAAAATACTAGCTGAAAAAATGTGTACTTTGGGAAAATAATTTACTATGACAAAGATGTATTGTTTATCACTTTTAAAAAACCCAAAACAAACCACTCTTCTGAAAGCATGCTAAAGCCATTATGTTATTTGACCCACATATATACAACATTAGATCATTGGATAGCTTGCAAGAGAGCACTAAGAATTTCTGATTTTTGATATTTTGGAAAATGTTGTTGTGTGTTCAAGTAATTTTTAACTTATTGAAACCCCAAGACAAAGCAATCATGAAGTATTCTTTGCAAGCTTTTTTCAGAGAGGAGTATCTCAGCCTTCCTCTAAGGATGAAAGAGTGTACTTTTCCATGGTCACCCAATGGGTTTCCATGAGTGAAGAGGCATGGCCCAACTAACCGGGCCAGGAACGTTGCGGCACAGGGCAACTACAAGCAAGAAGGAAAGAGGGATTGGTGCGCAAAACTGGCGTGGAACAGCAGCAACCAGATGTCAGGATGCCGAGGATAAAAGCTGATTGCATGGCTGATGGCTGAGACATGCATCGACAGAGGGATTGCATCGACAGAGGGATCACAAAATGACTTGTGGGTGGTCTGTCACCCCCCCTTGCAGCTGCAGCTCCACTACCTTCTGGGAGCAAGCAGGATTCTTGCTTGCAGCAGTAGACTTTGGGACGGCCGGTGCTAATACGTGGGTTTTTTTCCTTTATTGGGGGCAGGCAACCAGGGTTGGCGGCAAAGGGGGTTGGACTCCCACCCCCCTTTTTGTGGTGTGTGGCATGGGCCCTAGATCTGGCTTGCTATCCCCCCTAGCGGAGGCAGGGAACGTCTGATGGTTCCACAGGTGCCAAGTTTATATAGGTCCAGTATTGTGCCGGTGGCACTCTGACGTGTAAAGCGGTATCGGACAGCAGCGGGCAGCCCGATCCTGATCCAGGACCCATGCATGGCTGCCAACCCTTCTTCCTGTTATCAATAACTGAGTTGTGTCCATTGTTTATCCCAAAACCTTGTGTGAGGGTCTTCTTGGGTTTCTCTGGCGGGAGGTGTATCACCCATGCACACGCAACAGAATTTCAAACCTTGGTTTCCAGCATCTTTTTGTCCATAACAATAATAAAATGTCTTCTGATCATAGCTGAATAAAACTAATATGTAGACTCTATTTAAGTATTGAGGCTGAACTGGCTAAGCTAAATACATAGGGCAAATGTACACTGGGTAATTGTGTGAGGTTTAATACCAAAATATCATTTCCCCAAGCTCTGACTAAATGCACACAAAATTCTGCTTCCTATATCTTAATATATACCAGTCCTTCCTCTCTCAGTTCAGATGTTGGCATGTTGAACAGCAGGAATTGAGGAGTGTGACAAATATGGATATGTCTCACAACTAAAACCACCAGAAGTAGTGAGATGGAATCTGAAGAGAATCAGGAAGTCACTTGCCAGACATATTACTTAGGACTTAATCAGATGGACAAGGAGAAAGCAGAGGAAAGTAGGGAAAAGCAGAGGAAACCAACTTACCCTATTTCCTCCCATCTTTCTCCATGTTCTGAAATGGCCAGTCATCCCATGTCTTTTCTATGCTTTTTTCTGTCTTTTTCCACTCACCTCACCGCCCCCCCCAGTCATCCAGTTTGGAGTTGGGAAACTCTTGACTTCAGAAGGATGGCCTTTGGACTCTTTTTCCATGCGCTTAGGAAATGGAGCATCAGGAAGTGTGTCTATGTCATGTGGTGATCTCTGTGGGGCTCCTATGGGGCTCCATTTCCTAAGCACATGGAAAAAGAGCCCAAAGACTGTCTGATGAATTCCTTAGGGTTCATCAGAGTAGACCAGTGGTCCCCAACCCTTTTTTAAAATCAGGAACCACTTTGATTTTTTTTGTTGTTAGCAGGGACCACAAGGTTCAAGAATAATAAACTCTGTTAATCTAAAAATAAACTTTAATCAAAACTTCTAATATATTTGTTAAACTTAATAGTAACATTAATTAAGAGTACTATTAATTTTTTTTAAAAAAACATTTTAAATAGAAAATTAAATTCAGTTTGCATCATTGTGATTTTTGAACTGGGGTGCATTTGAAATGTAAGCATACATTAAGTGACTCTTCCCAATCATGATCAATTGTCAAAATATTAGTTATAATAAGTACACATGTACAGGGGCTATGCAGCTTTCCAAAGGTGATTTGATTGACACAATTTTGGGGAGGAAGGAGACACATCCCAATTGGTTTTATTGAAATAGTGAAAGATAGGGAGACACTCTACTGACATTGCAAGATTGTCCAAAAAGATATTTAATATAACTCCATTTATAATTATTTTGAGTATATTATTTAGGGGGTCCATTTTCTCAGTAACAGAAATACCCTGAGTTGCATTGGAAAAGCTAAAGATTCCTAGACAGGTATTTTCTTTAGAAATCTCTAGTTCATCCAGCATTACCAGAGGAAGTTAGACTGAAGGACTTAGAGATTCCTAGGGAAAACATTGTTAATAAAATTAACAAAAGTCAAAACTGCAAATGTGGAGGGATGACCACACTGATATGTTGCTGTGGGTGAAAGGACTTGTCATAACTAGAAGCGATATGTTTGTAAAGCTAATGTAACTGTGTGTGTACTGTAAAAATGACTTGTGAATGAGAGTGGGCAATAGCACTCTGCAGGAATAAATGGCAATTGGGTGCTAGGATGGTACATAAAAAAGATAAAGACTTGAATTATATTGGTAGACTCACCTAGAATCAATAGGATTTATGTAAGAGATGGCTCACTGATTCAATGGATATATTTTAGTTGGGACTGAAGCCAAAAAAGCTGTAGGAGGACTATAGCACTTTCAGTACCAATCATGGCATTATCTTTAGTGAACAGTACATTCGGGAGAGAATCATCAGACAGAGTGGGGGCAATTATGAACAAAAAAACTGCTACAAAAACATTTTTCAGACTATGTTTGGTCTGGGTAACAAGCTTTTAAATAATTATGAAAAAAATATAAAATAAAATGTGGCCTTCACTCTAAACTTTTTTTTAAAAAAAAGTGCAATGAAAGTAAGATAATATATGTGAGAACACATTACTTGTTCATCTATTATTCTCTCTCTCTCTCTCTCTCTCTCCCTCTCTCTCTCTCTCTCCCCTCCACAAATCAAAATTTCAAAATCATTTAACAATGGAACATAAGATGCGATTGCATTTCATTATATTTCAAAATTATCTTGCAGAGTTATTTGGGTCAGGGAGATGCTCTTCCTTTGAGAATCTGGTTGACATCACAAGGCTTTTTAATTTGAGTGAATGCATACTTCATATTCAGAAATGAGGAAGGTTATACTAAGCCAGGAAATCAAAGGCTAGCTACCAACCTCAACATGATTTTATATCTGGAATATAGATAAGACTTTGCAAATGATTATTTCACTTGACATTAATGTCTCAGCTGTGCATAAATCATTATATAAATAAAAGACATGGAAAACCCTTCAATTCTGCTTCATGTAAATGATGCTTATATCCATATAAAAGTTCCTTTCAGATGTAGAGGATGTTGTCTAATCAAGACAGCCATGATACTCACTGAAATGTTCTTAGAAATGTGGTGACAAATGTTTTGCTTTGGTTACTGGTGTTGCAAAGACCCACTTGCCAATCCAGCATGCTGGTGGTTCAGTAAATGTATCCTTCAGAATAGCCTGCAAACATTTCTATATTAAACCATTTGGGTTGTCCCGCATATTAAGCTTTCTTAGGTTTATCAGTATGCCCTTGTCTGGTATTCTTGATGAAACAAGCTAGAGCAGAAGTGGACATAATGTACTCTGTGTGCCTCATGTGCCCACTGCACCGCTGAAGACCCCACCAATCTCTAAGAACCCTCCACAACTCCCCATTTAAAAATAGCAGTTTCCAGGCATTTTTTTGCTATCATGCCACAACCCACCCAAACATGTATAAATATGAAAAAAAATTATCCCATACTTTCCTTTTCCTCTGCAGTTCCTCTAAAAATGGGAACAAGAAGTCACACAATGTATTTTTCGATTATTATTATTATTATGTTTATTTGTACTCAGCTTTCTCTCTCCAAAAGAAGACTCGAAGTGGATTTCGTTAAAAGAATTTCAGTATAATTTAAAATCTACAAATATACAAACATTAAAACATAATTAAATATCAATGGTATTAAAATTGACAGTTGAAATCCGTAAAAATGTATTCAAAGCTAAAAAACCACAGCACCCCTGGCTTGAACTTTAAAACCTTCTTCTTTAAAACCTGTCTGAATGAAAAGGTTTTCGCCTACTGCCAGAAGGATAGCAGGGAGAGGGCCATTCTGGCTTCCCTTGGGAGAAGGGAGCTCTAGTGTTGAGGGGCAACCACCACTCCCTTGCTCCCACCATCCAAGTTTGAGATGGAGTTGGGACAGAGAGAAGAGCCTCTCCTGAAGATCTCAGGGTTTGGGCAGGCTTATACAAGGAAATGCAGTCAGCCAGATAACCTGGACTAAGCCATATAGGACTTTAAAGTCATAATCAACACTTAGACGTGTGCCCAGAAACAAACTGTCAGCAAGTGGAGCTGCTGCAAAAGAGGGGTTGTTCTCTCCCTGCAGCCAGCCCCAGTTAGCAGCTTTGGGCCCTTCCACACAGCCCTCTATCCCAGAATATTAAGGCAGAAAATCCCTTCTGCCTGTGGACTCAGATAACCCAGTTCAAAGCAGATACTGTGTGATTTCCTGCCTTGATATTCTGGGATATAGGACTGTGTGAAAGGGCCCCTGGTTGCAGCTCTTTGGACTTGTCATTTTGGGAGTGATTACAGCAGAAGGTGGAAGTATTTGGACAAACAGTGTATGGGTAAGAGTACAACCCACTGGAGGAATGGGGGGAATTGTCCCCAGGGGCGGTCTAAGGCAATTCTAAATAGTAAGCAAACATTATTTTGGCGCCCCCAAATTATTCCCCCAGGAAGCGCGAAGTGGAGCCTTTGAAGGCCCCTCCTCTCGCTCTCCCGGGCTCCTGCTGCCAGCCCCTTGCACGGGGAATTGCAGAGGGTGGGGAGCGTTCTCCTTTGCCCTCTGCAACGCCCCGTGGGTGGGGCCAGCAGCGGGAACCAGGAAGAGTGAAGAGGAGCCTTTGAAGGCCCCTCCTCTCACTCTCCCGGGCTCCTGCTGCCAGCCCCTCGCACGGGGAATTGCAGAGGGCGGGGAGTACTCTCCTTTGCCCTCTGCAATGCCCCGTGGGTGGGGCCAGCAGCGGGAACCAGGAAGAGCGAAGAGGAGCCTTTGAAGGCCCCTTCTCTCGCTCTCCCGGGCTCCTGCTGCCAGCCCCTCCCATGAGGCATTGCAGGGGGCGGGGAGCGCTCTCCTTTGCCCTTTGCAACGCCCCGTGGGAGGGACCAGCAGCGGTAACCAGGAACAGTGAAGAGGAGCCTTCGAAGGCTCCTCCTCGCTCTGCAATGCCCCGCGGAAATGGTGGCGCGCGGGAGCAGCGGCGCCTGGCGGGCGGGAATTCGCCCCACGATGCCCCCTTCCAAGGTGGCGCCCTACGCAGCCGCGTAGGTCACTTACATGGTAGGACCGCCCCTGATTGTCCCCTAGCTGTTAGGCAGTTGTTCATTTCTGTGTTACAGCAAAGTTGAGACCAATAGCTGCAACCTATCTGGACACATTTTTGTTGCCTGTCTTTCAATGGTCAAGGGCAAACAGATAGGGCTATAGTTAAGAGCCAAGAGCATTAGATTAAGACCCTAGAGATTAGGACCTCCATAACTCAGCATTTGCCATAATTGATTTAACTTCTGTTTCGTGAAATGCATGAAACATGAATTGTTGGCTCTGCTAATTCTATGGCTCACAGGATCTTTTTATTTAAAAAACCCCCTGCATTGTCTAAGTTTACCTGAAAGCAGTCAGAATTAGAAAAGTTCAGGAAAGGGTGAAATCCATGTTCCAAGAATAGCTGAATACTTTTGAGTCTCATTGATTTTAATGGGAGAGATTTAAGGACATGTTTAATGATCCTACTGAAGTTAGAAAGCTTCTAAATGTGGTTAACTTTCTTTAAATTGTGTCCAAAGTTTATAGTATAGTACAACTTTTAAATTGCAATATAAGTTGCATTAGTGATTTTATAATAATAATAATAATAATAATAATAATAATAGAAATCAAAGCATCCATTAGCTGGCTATGAAAACAAATGATTTGTCTCTTGAGTCTGGGTTCATGCAGTAAAATAGCTACTGCTGTCTGACTTTTCAAAGCCTACAACCTATAAAACCAATGCATGGCTGTATGTTTATTTTGTTTCTTTAAAATGATTTTGAGTTTAATACAAACATGGCTAATGATACCTTCTGGTTTATAAATCCACAAGAAATGTTATCTCAGTAGGCCAGGCAACTGACAAGACATGGAAAATTCATCTTACTAATTGCTGACTGCATGCCATAATAATATAAATGTATTCACTCAGGAGAAGGCCAGACATTTCAAAATCCTTCGCTTGGAGTCAAATATAACACCCTTATAATGATTTAAAGAGGTTGTTCTAGAAAGGTGTTGGAACGGTGATCTTCCCCACCCTCGGGGGTATGGAAAATTTAAGATCTCATCTGAAAAGCTCTAGGGCATACAGCAATATTATACAAAGCAATACTGTCTGAAACTAATAACTAGATACATTATTCAAGGTATTTGTGATGTTTTGCAAGCTCTGGTTAAATTATTTCTTGGACTAAAGCTTGGCAATGTTGCCTACATCTAATTAAAGCTGGAAAAGACATTTATTCTACAAACCTTTTTTAAAAAATTTCCAAACAATAAGGTTGTTTGTAAGTATTAAGCTATAAAATATCAGGTTTACTTCAACATACTGAGTATTGCTTGAGCACCGTTCATAGACCTATGGTTGTGTACAAGCAAATAGTTTTGAGAAAACCATATGCGGGGACAAAGGGTAGTCTGTCATTATTTATGGGGCCACAGCCAATGGTGGGTTAATACAGAGCAAAGAAAGGATGAATCTCTCCCTCTCCTCCACCTCTCTCTGTCTTCTCTCTTTCCATCCATCTGTCATCCAATTCTATTAACCATATCTGTACGGGATATAGTCTAGGATAGGGACTGCTTTCTTTTGTAATGGTATTGACTCATGGCTTCCTTATCAGTGGGAGAGAATTTGATCTGGTATTCATCTGAATTTTAAAGAGCTATCCAAGGTCCTGAACCTATTTTGGGCAGACATGGGCTATGTTTTCGAAGTCCCCCCTCCCACCTGCTACCTGTGTTTTAAGTGGATTTTTTTTTCAAATTCAGAGGTTACCTGAGACTTTGCAAAAAGACTTCTCTGGAGCGAAAATAGCTGTGGGGCACCACTTAATGAAATTGCTTTCTAAAGCTATAGGAAACTGGTGGGATTTTCAGGTTACTTTTTTAAAAATTATGATAAGGATGGTGATGGGGTGGTCTAGGTTGGGATCTCAGGTTGTTGCCAAACTTGTTTATAATTGAACTATGCATTTAATAAAGTTGTGATTCTAGCTTACTCTAATGGTGGACATCTCATCAGTTGATTACTGGGTACACAAGGCACTCGTAAATCTTTTAATATGTTTATGTTTGTGTGTCAAGATAAACATTAATGAGAGCACCCAGCAACTGATATCATCTACCTAGTACTTAAACCTTTGGAAAGATAACACATCTGATTCCTCTTGATTGCATGTTTTGCTAAATACATTTAATGACTGCTTTCTATTATCACCATCACTCTATAGATAGCTTTCATGTCATTCTTGTTCCTTTTCTTTAGATTTTTTTCCTGTTTACATTGCACTTTACAAAAACATTAAAAAGGTTTACAAAAATATAAGATAGATATTTGCTATTTGAAAAGGTGATGAGAGGGAGCATGATAAAGAAATGATTCACTACTAGAATTGGGATGTAATAGGAAAACAAAGCACTAGTTTTCAAAATATTTATGGCATGGCAGAGTATTAAAACTTCTACCTTTTAAGGATGACAAACTTTGCCAGCCAATGAGCCTGTAATATTCATGCTATCACCTTGTTCTCCAAGGTAACAGAAGGAGAAGCATCTGCAAAAAGAGGAACAACAGCAGGCGAGCGTATAAAAGCACTAGGTTGTGGGAAATTTACTTCCAGAACAGTGGTTTCAGCTGATTAGTAACTAAGAAGAGGATTTGAACAGCAAATTGGGACTCAAAAGAACAGTGGAAGGCATAAAACCACAACCATACGTGAAGTGTGTTCAAAAATGACACGTTCAGAAAGAATTGTAGCTCTTTCCACATCTACTATGGCTTCCATCCACACCACCAACTATGCACCTTTTCTGTATTAATTTTATATGGTTGTGTTTTGCAAAAGGAAAGAAAATTTTGTATGGATAACTGTCCTTTGGATGTTTGTTTATCAACAAAGGACATTATTAAAAATGTCTTTGCTTTGTGAAAAGCACAGCTGTGAAAATTAGAGTAAGGGGAAAACCTCCAAATTCTGAAGTGCAATATGTTATTTTTACCATCCCCTTATCTTGCCTTTCTGTCTGACCTCCATGGTCCAGCTGGATGCAAACCCAATATAGAGAAATTTATGCAAGCATAAGCTAGTTAGAAAACTGACTTGTACTAAAACATGCAGATAAAAAGCTGACTAATGGCAATAGACTCAGCCCAGTGGTTTTGCTGTCACTGCCTCTATTATGCCTGACATTTAAACAGAAATACGTAGGTATACAAACCTGCAGCAGCCTTTAAGCCAAGAATATTCTGATCTGTCAATGAATTGATGCCTTGGAAGCTGAAATAACCTCAAGTATAAACTGAATTATACTTACACTGGTCATTTTAGAGCTAGGACTATGGTAAGGCAGGGAAATGATTAAACAACCCAGAAAATACTGAGAGTGACCAAACTTGTAAAATGTCTAGAAACCATGCTCTACAAGGAATGACTCAGGAAGCCAGGTATTCTTAGCCTGGAGAAAAGAAGGTTATGTGGTGAGATGATAGTCATATTTAAATATCTGGAAAAAATCATATAGAAGAGGGAGAAAGCTTGTTTTCAGATGCTCCAAAGACTAGGGACATATACACATACCATTTAGGTCAGTGTGAAACCAGCAGAGGAGGAAGCAATTTGAAAGCAGGGCTGACTATACGGAAAGTCCTGAAACCATTCTGAGGCCTGGACAGTGAATATATGCACTATAGAGGTTGACTTCCAGGATCTGACATATGCATAGCATCACAGCTGTGAAGAATGCATTTTTGTTGTTTTCTGTTGTTTTCTGCTTCCATGGAGACTAGGATACGGAGCAATGGCTTCAAACTACAGAAGAAGAGATTCCACCTGAACATGAGTAAGAACTTCCTAACTGTGAGGGCTGTTCAGTAGTGCAACTTTGCCCTGGAGTGTAGTGGAGGCTTCTTATTTGGAGGCTTTTAAACAGAGGCCAGATGGCCATCTGTTGGGGGTGCTTTATTTATTTATTTATTTATTTGCTATATTTGTATATTGTCTTTCTCAGCCCGCGGGCAACTTTAAATGTGATTTTCCTGCTTCTTGGCAGGGGGTTGGACTGGATGAACCACAAGGTCTCTTCTAACTCTAGGATTCTATGATTCTATTGAACAAAGAGATCAGATTAGTCTAGCATGACTTGTTTACATTAAAACAGTGGATGTGACTCTTAATGAGACATGCCATATTGTCACAGGATGTTTATGCCCAACATTACTGGATAAATTGTACAGTTTAGCTGGCATTGCACCACCTGATATCCATTTAGAAGTAGCAGCCAGTAATGAAAGGACCAAGGCATTGACATCTCCAGCCCATCTTCTGTTTGGACATCAGCTAGCATGTCTACCTTTTAAATCAAGAAATAGCTTCTTAAGATCTACAGAGATACTTGCAGGAACACATCAGCAAGCAAGAGTCTAAAAGTGGCAGATAAAGACCCAGAACCTCAATCAGTGCCTGATTGTTGCACCTCAGAACTCGGACAGCCCCCCCTAGATCACACACACACAGGGAGATGCAATAAATGTTCTTTTATTTAGAATAAAGGATAAAGAATAGTCCGAGGAAGTAAGAAAAAGCAATCCAAAATAGTTCAATTAAGTTCAGTAGCTGCAAGCCCAAGCGGCTTAAATCCCAAGGAAAGCAAAGTTCCAAAGCAAGGCAAACCGCTCCGGCGGTCAAACGTGGTACTTGAGGCAAACCGCAACGGCGGTCAACATGAATTTGAATCTGAACCACTCCGGCGGTCGGCGTGAGCTTGGAGACTTGAACGGGAGACTTGATCAAGCTGAACGGCTTCAGGTCTGACTAGAAGCCCGGGAGCACAGACTAATAAGGAAGCTAGTCTCGATGGGCCCATCTCACCCCCTTCCTTAGATTCCACAATTTCCTAGAATCTCTGATGTTTGCCCTTCTATCAAACACCAGCTCGTTAGCAGGCCCAGCTGCACCACTATCAGAGTGAGAAGCAGGAAACTCCTCTTCTCCGGAATGCTCATCTGGGAAGGGAGTAGAAACTCTCTCTTGGGAACCAAGGCCACCGGGCCTCTCACAGTCTGATGCAGAATCCTCTTCCATGGAAGCCTCAGTAATTCATCTGCAGTCCTATATCCCTCTAGCCATTCGTCATCCCATTGCAAACTCTCGTTTGGAGACCCATACCCATCTGGCCATTCATCATCTCCAAACTGCCCCTGATCAGCTGGGATCTGATCCTGATCAGCTGGGACCCCCGGTGCCTGACTCTGACCACTGGGCTGACCAGGCTGGAGCACCACACTGATAGTGGATGAGAAACACCCTCCTGGGCACACAGAAGACAGGGCAACTTGGAAAGTGCTGAACAGACTGCAATCTGGCACCACGAGATGCAGAGCCAATCTTAAGAAATGGGGCTACAAAGTGGAATCCACAGCATGTGAGTGTTGAGAAGAGCAAACCACAGACCACCTACTACAATGCAGTATGAGCCCTGCCACATGCACAAGGGAGGACCTTCTTACAGTGACACCAGAAGCACTCAAAGTGGCCAGCTTCTGGTCAAAGGAAACTTTGTAAAATGACAAGTTTTTAACTTTGTGGGTTTTTAAAATACATCATAACTGTGTTCTCAGTTCACTTCTGCTATGATAAATGAATTTGTTTTTTTAAAAATGACACTTTTTCTTTCTCTTTACTAAAGAAGAAGCCTGGCCTTCATTCAAACTTACTGTTGCACTCCAGAACAGGAATAACCCTCTGACTTTAAAACACCACACGTTGAGTAGGAAAACAATCCTTATTTATTGAAAATAGGTAAAAACAGCACAGTAAAATATGCTTTAAGTAAAGATAAGTCCAATAAGATAGGAAGATAAGCAGGTATACAGTTTTCCAAGGCAGGGTTCAGCAAAAGTTCAAAAGCAAAATCCAGACTTTTGTAATCAAATCCAAATAACCAGGAAAACATTAATCCACAGCATGAGTATATAATCCCAAGAGGCAAAGAGTCAAACCATTGAACAAGAATTCTTTAACATGAATCTTCCAAGCAAAGCTTCCATGGAACAAGAGCAGGGCTTAGCAGGGTTCTGAAATGATTCTTCATCTGACCATTATTTACCTTGAAGAGAACTGAAGTCCCAACACCTAGACTGCCTCTCGACCTTATCTCTCGAAGCCTAGCATACCAGCAAAAACTTTGGCTGAGCTGTCTATTCTGGCTAAATCCCAGCTGTCTATCTATGTGCTTGTTATCTATCTGCTCATTCAGTCTTCCAGGTGTCAAATTGTTTTTAAACCCCAAATCTTGGGAATTCTCTGGGTCAGGGAGTAAACTATCATCCCTATACCCTGTAGGAACATTCTCATGGGAAACTTTGAACCGGTGTCCCTATGTCATTCTCAGCATTAATATCATTGACCAAACCATCTCCATCTTGACCCTCATTGACATCATCAGAAGCACCTTGATCCTGAAACACAAACACAGGCAGAATTCCAACACTTAAGAACAAAAGAAAACCTAGTTTCTGGTTCTCTCTGAAGTATTGACATGCCATTGTTTATTGTGAATTAATGAAAATAATCGCTAGTGCAATGGTACATATAAGGACAAAAAAAACAGAACATCCAAATATTCCAAAACTCCTCCCAGTCTTCCCAAGATATTCACATATTATCAATACTATTATGAGTCACTCATGTAAAAGACTATTTTATTGGTGACTAGCCATCCCCTGCCATGCGTTGCTATGGTTCAGTCTGTGTATATATGTTTTGTGTGTGTGCGCATACATATATACACATACACGCACATATACTGTGTGTGTGTGTGTGTGTGTGTATATATCTGGTCTAGAAGTGTTTTCACTTATCACAATTAGGGCTGTGCAATCAATGAAAAAAAATGTTTCAATGCTCATTACAAAATTGGGGAGGGGGTGAATCATTTTTGATTATAGACCTAATTTTTTTGTAACTATAATGAAGTCCTACTTTTTTGTTATTTTTTCATTAAGTAATTGAGCAAGTGGGGGAACTTCAGGGGTTCATTTCTCCCTCATTTTTAGAGCTATCATGATGGGACTTGCCATAATTGTACCACATATTTTCCACGGTTAGCCCACCAAGTTTCAGAATGTCCATACTCATCCATGAATCTTCAAGCAATTTTTATTTTTTTACAAACAATACACACACACAAACATACACACACTACAAGAGCTATCTACTTGAATTTTATATATAACTTACAAGATAACCAGAGCATCAATTCCCACCCTCCCCCTCCCAAAGTTTCAGAAAGATTCACACATCTGATTTTGGGGGGTATATATAAAATTTTAGACAAAACAATTTATCCCCTCCCCCCAAAAAACCCACAACAGCACTCCTCTTGAATGTTTAATAGTGTGTCTATATGACACACAATTAACCAAAGAACTTCAACTTAGCACAGCTTTATATGATTAATTACTTCCTTTAGTTGTATATGCAGATTTAAATACAACGGACTCTAAACGGCTGGCTACTGCAGCCCTCATTGGGGATTTCTGATGTTGATCACTGCATTCTGGGAAATGTAGTTTAGGGCAGGGCCTTTTGAATTCTCTGCCATAAGGGACCTCACCTTCCCAAACTACATTTCCCAGAATACTGTGTTCTCAGTCTCCCAACCAGCCCAGGTAGCTGCTTTGCCTTATGGTGGCTGGCAAGCAGCCTCAGTCTTAATTTAAACATGAGCAATGGCCTCTTAGGCTTTTATCAATGTTGCATTATGCTTATACTGAAAATTAAACTGACTTTGGGAGGCTTCTGAATGTTACAGAATCGTAACAAAAAATATTGGTGAGTATTTTGATTTTTTACATTTTTCTCCTCTCCTTTGTGCATGTTTCTTAATAGTGATTTTTTTGTATGAATCTAACAAATTACTCACAATTTAAAGGACTAACAATAATTTTGCACAGCCCTAATAGTCGTTGTAGATGCTATGACTCTGTGTGCATCCTGCTAATTATTAAAGTCACAACTCAACCAATGCCACATTATGCCAATTGATTGCACACCATATTTTGTTACTCCCCCTTTTCCCCTCACAAAAGATGTGAGTTTGATGCCTGGGCTACAAGAGAGGAGCACAAGTGAAGAAAAAAGAAAGGAAGAAAGTTGTAATCTTGAGCTCAGTTGCTCTCCTACCCACTTTCCCTTCTGAAGAGCCAAGGCCTTGATGAGATGGTCATGCCTATAAGATCCATTTACCAGATTAGGGACATTGTTCAACCCAATAGTCCAAAATACTGCATCCTTGATCTAAACTATAACCATAGATAGGTCCCATTTACAAAATGGCTGAAAACTCAAGCACAGCCAGACCTCTCAAGAACCTTAATTTAAACATTCATTTTGTTCAAAGTATTTTCAACAACATTTTAATCCTCATGCTACAACAACATACATATTTTCAGTGAAATAGAAGTGTAGTCATGTCATAAATAGTCATTTTGCTGGAAGAATATTTTGATGAGGGAAAACCCTTTAGTGTTCAACATTCATCCTTTCTAGTACAGTGAATGCATTGTAAATATGAATTAGAATTGATGTCATAGAATTTGACATTTATCTTGCACCCATGCTCTGACTAAATCTCATCACTCCATCTTAAAATATGTCTATATAAAAAGAATGCCAAGAAAAGTCCTCAATGTGACAAAGAGCATGAATTTTTATAGAGATGTTTAAAATACTCTTTGAGATACATTTCTAAAATATATCTGTCCACAAATGACCTCTTAAAGTTTTCCATCCTATTTGGAGAGAGAAAACCAGAAGGGATCACTGAAATTCTTCAAGAGAACAAGGCAGGGCTTGCTATTAGGCATAATGTAGCACACATCATCTTTCTTTCCTTTTCATGAGGTTTTTAGGTTTTGTGCTGCCACTGCAGATGATGATTTGGTGATCTGGAGAGCTATTTGCATGTTCTGTAGTATCCTATATACTCTCTATAAAAGTAGCCACTTCCTCTTTCCTCCCACACATACACTCAGTGGAGAACATTTGGGGAGATGTTATGAAGTAGCCTCCTATTTCCAGGAGGAGAAGGGAAAAAAGTTCAGAACACTGAATAAAAAATCCACCACTTATAAATATTGTGGCTCAGCACTAGTTTCCATACTTCAGAGTTTGGGACCTTCTTAAAATTCTAAAGGTCTGAATGATGAGTGATGATTGTAGATTCACTTTGCATTTAACAGAGCTCCTTATAAAACTGTTCTTTTCCTGAAAACTTTGGAGCAGTGCTATATGTGTTTCAGAAGAGAAGGTACAGCTACCACCATATTAAAATCTATCCACTAGTTTCCTGAAAGTCTTCTGATAACATTTTAAAATTTAATTTACCTTTGTAAAAATGATGTAGGTGAAGTAGAAGTCACTCCCAGACATGGGATCATAGAATCATAGATTTGGAAGACACCACAAGGGCCACCCAGTCCACTCCCTATCATTAATATTCAAAGCATTTCCAACAGAAGGCCATCCAGGATCAGGGAGTGCCCAAATGAATGTTTTCAAAGAGAATTAGCTGTATATACTGTAAAAAATTACCGTAAACACATATATCTCACATTGTTCATAAAGGAGTTCTTATCTGATATGCATTGCTTTCAATACAGTAAAATATTATGTGGGTGAGATTTGGAATTTTTGTTATTTTCAATACAGCTCTTGCATGCTTGCTGATTTAGCTGGTAAGACCTAGTGAACCAGGGTAGAACTGGCAACACAATAGGATGCCCACACTTCATGCTAGGAGACAGTTAGACAGAACTTTTATTTGGGACCCACTTACCTTTGTGACCGCATCTCCTCCTATAAACCTACACAATTTCTTAGATCATCTGGAGAGGCCCTCCTTTCATCCCTTCCCCTATCACAGGCTCGACTTGTGGGAACAAGGGAGAGAGCCTTCTCCACTGTGGCCCCTGGCTTTGGAACTCATTGCCTGGTGAGATTAGGCAAGCCCCTACCCTAGCAGCCTCTAAAAGCTTGGCTTTCCCGATGTGCCTTTGGAGAATGACCATTCAACCCATTTGTTTGTTTCCATCTACAGCTGTCCTCATGATGCACCTTCCCCTGTCCTTAATAAAGGCCAAACCCCACTGCTCCTCTGTCTTGGGCTCCTCTCTCATAAATACACTTTTTTCTCCTATCTCACCCAGGGTTTTAACATTTTAACATTTTATCTCTTGCATTTGGTCCACCCTTTGTGTTTGATTTTCATTATGTTATTTTGCACTGTTTATTTTGTTTATTTTATATATTTTGTTGTGATGTATTTTTCTGTTTTGTGTTTAATTATGCTGTATTATTTTTGTGCTTGGCCTCATGGCAGCCGCTCTGAGTCTCCTCTGGGGAGATGGTGGCGGGTTACAAATAAAGATTATTATTATTATTATTATTATTATTGGCATTACATAAAGCAGTCATTGTCAACCGGTGTGACGCGGCACACCAGTGTGCCGTGGGGCATCATCAGCTGTGCCGTTGGAAAGCCTCTTCCCCCCCCTCCCCTCTTCCCCCTCCTCCTCAGGGCGCCACGTGCCCAAGGGCGCATATGCCGTAGCCGCCAGGATCATGCACAGGCCAACCGAGGGGAAGGGAGTGGGGAGAAGAGAAGGAGGCCAGGGCGGGAGGCCATGCCTTTTTCCCCCGAGCATGCCTCCCCCCCCCCCACAGCAAGCGTGCACGTAGCTCCCTTTCCTCCTCCAAGGCAGCTGCGTGTGCGCGCCCCCTCCTTGCGCCAGGCCTGGAGGCGCGAAAAGCCTCCCCCGAGCTTCCTTGCCAGCTGGCGAGAGTAAGAGAAGCAAGGAGCAGGGTCGCAGCAAGAAGAAGGGAGTGGGGGAGGGGTGTGGCCAGAGGCGGCTCCAATTGCGGCTGCATGGACACAGAGCTCTTAGTAAGCTGGTGAAGAGGGGCTTTTCTCCCATCCCTTTCTTCCTTCCCTCTTTCCTTCCTTCCCTACTTCCCATCTTTTTTCCATTCCCTTCTTTCCCTCCCCTTCTTCTCTTCTTCCTTCCTCTCTCCTTCCTTTCCCTTCCTTGCTTCCTAATCTCCTTTCCCCCCTCCTTCCTGCCTGCCTTGCCTTCCTTCCTTCCGTTCCCCCTCCCTCCCTCCCTCTTTCCTTTTTTCCTTCCGTTCTTCCTCCCCCTCCCTCTTTCCTTCCTTCCTTCCGTTCCCCCCTCCCTCCCTCTTTCCTTCCTTCCCTACTTCCCATCTTTCTTCCCTTCCCTTCTTTCCCTCCTCTTCTTCTCTTCTTCCTTCCTCCCTCCTTCCTTTCCCTTCCTTGCTTCCTAATCTCCTTTCTCCCCTCCTTCCTGCCTGCCTTGCCTTCCTTCCTTCCGTTCCCCCTCCCCCCCCCCTCTTTCCTTTTCTCCTTCCGTTCTTCCTCCCCCTCCCTCTTTCCTTCCTTCCTTCCGTTCCCCCCTCCCTCCCTCTTTCCTTCCTTCCCTACTTCCCATCTTTTTTCCATTCCCTTCTTTCCCTCCCCTTCTTCTCTTCTTCCTTCCTCTCTCCTTCCTTTCCCTTCCTTGCTTCCTAATCTCCTTTCTCCCCTCCTTCCTGCCTGCCTTGCCTTCCTTCCTTCTGTTCCCCCTCCCCCTCCCTCTTTCCTTTTTTCCTTCCGTTCTTCCTCCCCCCTCCCTCTTTCCTTCCTTCCTTCCTTCCGTTCCCCCCTCCCTCCCTCTTTCCTTCCTTCCCTACTTCCCATCTTTCTTCCCTTCCCTTCTTTCCCTCCTCTTCTTCTCTTCTTCCTTCCTCTCTCCTTCCTTTCCCTTCCTTGCTTCCTAATCTCCTTTCTCCCCTCCTTCCTGCCTGCCTTGCCTTCCTTCCTTCCGTTCCCCCTCCCTCCCTCCCTCTTTCCTTTTTTCCTTCCGTTCTTCCTCCCCCTCCCTCTTTCCTTCCTTCCTTCCGTTCCCCCTCCCTCCCTCTTTCCTTCCTTCCCTACTTCCCATCTTTCTTCCCTTCCCTTCTTTCCCTCCTCTTCTTCTCTTCTTCCTTCCTCTCTCCTTCCTTTCCCTTCCTTGCTTCCTAATCTCCTTTCTCCCCTCCTTCCTGCCTGCCTTGCCTTCCTTCCTTCCGTTCCCCCTCCCTCTTTCCTTTTTTCCTTCCATTCTTCCTCCCCCCTCCCTCTTTCCTTCCTTCCTTCCATCCATCCATCTCTTCTTCGTCTCCTCCTTACTTCCTGTCTCACCCCTTTCCTTTCTGGCAGGAGCACACGAACGGAGCAGGGCTGGCTTCCCCTCCCTCCCTCCCTCTTCATCATTGTTGTTTTTTTATTTGCTGTTGCTTGTGGGGCTTCTGTGTGGGAAGTTTGCCCCAATTCTGTTGTTGGTGGGATTCAGAATGCTCTTTGATTGTAGGTGAACTATAAATCCCAGCAACTACAGCTCCCAAACGTCAAGGTCTATTTTCCCCAAACTCCATCTGTGTTCACATTTGTGCATACTGAGTATTCATGCCAAATTTGATCCAGATCCATCATTGTTAGAGTCCACAGTGCTGTCTGGATATAGGTGAACTACAATTCCCAATTCTGCTTTGAACTGGATTATCTGAATCCACACTGCCAGACAATCCACTTCAATGTGGATTTTATGCAGCTGTGTGGACACAGGGCCCTTCCACACAGCCATATAACCCAGAATATCAAGTCAGGTCATCCACATTATCTGCTTTGAACTGGATTATCCCAATCCACACTGCCAGATAATCCACTTCAAAATCCCACATTTTCCGCTTTAAAATTTTCCCCTCTAGAGCAGTGGTTCCCAACCTTTTTTTGGCCATGCCACACCTAAGCATCTCCAAAATCCAGACCTCCACCTCCACCCCATGACATATAATTCTTATTTTTCAAAAAGTAAAGTTGCATTGTTTTCAGCTGATATTTTAATTGTAAGTGTTTTCTTTTGTTTTAATTGTCTTTGGGCTTGTCCCTTGTAAGCCACCCCAAGTCCTAATGGGGAGATGGTTGGCGAGGTATAAAAATAAAGGTTGTTGTTGTTGTTGTTGTTATTATTATTATTATTATTAAGAGTATTATTACAACATTATTTAAAAGAATAAATTCAGGGGCTTATTATACTCACATTTAGTTGAATTCAGTCTTAAAATATATTATATGGCTCACTGATATACATTTCCAAATATTTTGCTTTTATGACTCTCTGAGTCAAAAAGGTTCCTGACACCTGGTATGATGTTATTGCATTATCCTTACAACCTTTCTTATTGTCCTCTGTTGTTTGTTGTGCACCTTCCTGGTAAAGAAATATGTAATTTCTTTATGCTTGTGGATAAATAATATTTCTTGTTGTTTCCTTGTAAGTGTACTTGTGGAGATTGTCTGGTTTGCTTACTCTGGAACATGCAATGCTCCAATTCCATTATTGGTGGGATTCGGAATGCTCTTTGATTTTAGGTGAACCGGAAATCCCAGAAACTGCAACTCCCAAAAGTCAAGGTCTATTTCCCCCCAAACTCCATCTGTGTTCATATTTGGGCATATGGAATATTCATGCCAAGTTTGGTCCAAATCCATTATTATTTGAGTCCACAGTGCTCTCTGGATATAGATGAACTACAAATCCCAAACTCAAAGTCAATGCCCACCAAAACCTTCTAGTGTTTTTTGTTGGTCATGGGAGTCCTGTGTGCCATGTTTGGTTTAGTTCCATCATTGGTGGAGGACAGAATGCTCTTTGCAGGTGAACTACAACTCCCAAATGACAAAATCAATTTTTTGGACTGATGGTCCCTCCTTGGGTTAGTATTAGTATGTTTTGTGGCCAAATTTGGCAGCAATTTGTCCAGTGGTTTTTGAGTCATGTTAATCCCACAAACGAACATTATATATATATATATATATATATATATATATATATATATATATATCTATCGAGAGAGAGAGCACAACAGCGCAGGCAGAAAAGCAAACATCACAGGGAAGCATGTCTGTGTAGGAGGGCGAACATTAGGAAGAACTTCCTGAGTGTGAGAGTTGTTCAGCAGTGGAACTCTCTGCCGCAGAATGTGTTTCCGTCTGGCTGCTCTCTTTCCAGCCGGCTTCCCTGAGGACCGGGTACGTTTTCCATGAGGAAAGGGTGATTGCAATAAAAACTAAACACAGAGAAAGTTTGACAGCTGTTGAGCAAGACCTCCGTGTGTGTCTTTCTACCATTCCTGCCAAGATATCCATGTTGTGTTCATCGAAACAGGCCCAGGTTTCACACTGAGTGTATAAATACTGTGTTAGAGTGTCATTTTGTGTCATTTTGGTTGGTGGTGTGCCCCAGGATTTTCTAAATGTGAAAAGTGTGCCTCGGCTCAAAAAAGGTTGAGAAACACTGACATAAAGCATAGATTCAGGAATGCCAAAAAATAACCAAGAGCATCCAAAAATACAGTCCCTTGATCCAGAGATGGCACAGAGATGGTAATTCAGGAGCCACTCTGATATACTGCCACTGTGTGATCCTCTGCCATCCAAAATTGAGGGAACTCTTGCAATTGAACTGTATGTTACCCTGTATGTCTCATTCCACTGACAAGAATGAGAATACCACGGGAATGATGGGTTCAAAATACGAGTACTCTTCTATTCTTGGTCTTTCCCCATACCACAGTGCCTTTTGGAAGCAATTTCCATCACATCACAATTTTTTTCTGTAGTATCTTAGTGAAATTCTCTTCATTTGTAGGACCAAAATGACTTTCTTTGTCCATTTAGATATGTTCCTTTGGCTGTTTTCAAGCTTCAAGGAAATAGAAAAATAGTCAAAATACTTATTCCCTTTTTCTTGGTATAACAAAAGCTGGCCCCAGACAAAAAGCTTAAATAGATGAGTGACTACAAATTTTACCAAAACCTGCAGTCTGGAACCAAAGCCTAAGGTGAAGACTCTGGGGAATCCTCAAACCTGGAACAGGATTGATTCAAAGTGACTGCTGAAGTTAATACAGATTCAGGGCCAAGTCAAGTTCTTCTGAAACAGATCAAGCAGCCTATTTAACTCATCAATGACCCAACATGTTTGTGTCCAGTTCATTGTGTAGCACATTGATTTTTATGCAGTCATGCCCTCATGATGGGTATTCAGCACATTGTGTGCCCTGATAAACTAGAAATGATAGTATTGGATTTGTTTTGTTTTTTTCAAATGACATGAAAGAATAATATCTATCTGCTTTATAAATCATTAAGTTATATTCTGTTTGAGAACATAGAATACATTTACTTTGTTAACTATGTACCAGAAGCCTACTCAATACTTTTCAAAATGAGAGGGATAGTTGAGGTATTTTGAAAGTGAAAGCCTAAATCCGACCTCTCAAGGAGGACCATAGACGTAAGAACTGTCCTTAGTTCTATGACTGAGAACCCCCCCCCCCCCTTGCTAAGGGCGATTCTCTTAGGAAACCTTCTAGAAGACTTCTAGTTAGAGTTACGTAGGTACTCCCACAACCCTGACCTTTAGTTAATATTTCATTGTTACATTGTCAATCACTGTTTTACAATACAGAAAGGATTCCTTAACAAGGTAGAATGAATCACATTTATGTGCTTTTGAAATCTACTTAGACGTATACGATTGTGGCTGTACCTTTATATAAGAGTTTAGCAAATCGGAGACATGTTAATTCCCATAAGAAGTGTGCAAATGTTTATTGGAGACAACTTTAAAAATCAAAACAAGATTATCCTGAGCATAAATGCAAACATCTTCCAAATGGGGAAGTGCCAAAGTTCATTAATGTCAAGAAAGGGAAATATGTTTCCTGTCTTGAGTATCAAATTTCTCTTCTAAAAACAAGTAAAAGAGCAACAAACAAGATAGATAGATAGATAGATAGAGAGAGAGAGAGAGAGAGAGAGAGAGAGAGAGAGAGAGAAGAGAGCTAACGAGATAGAGGTAGGGAGGCATCATAAATTCACTCTGCTTAGTATGGAAAATGAAGGGAGACAGAAACCTGCCAGTTCTTATATATCCTTCAATACAAAGTTTCCATAGGTGGATAAAGCAATATAATCTATAGTGACTGGAAGATGAACAGATAGTTGTGGGACTGACACCTAATCCAGCACTGTCATGTTCAATCTCAATTTTTCATATTCATATGGTATTCAGACCAACACATACAAATGTCAGAAAAAAAACAAACAACCTTCAAACCACTCATCTTTCCCCCTCTGTATATATTTGAGATAATTGATGAAAAATAATCCCAAAATGACAGCTGGGTTAGGATGTACAAATATCAAGAGAGTGTTATTTTGGGATATTATTGCCTACTAAAAGAGAACAACTGAAGGTCACTCTACAAATAAAGGTCAATTGAAGAAATCATCTTCACCTGTGTTCTAATGTCAAATGTGAAATGTATTGCATTAAACGTGCTGTGAACGGCACTGAAGGTTGATGGACCTTTTCTTGCTCATTGTTGACATTGAAATTCCCTCTAACAGATAATTCTACTTTTTACTGGACTTTCATTAATGCCAGATGCAGTATGAGTGAACTAAATGCTGTGTTTTATTAACATTGAGACAAATCTAATGCCAGCTCCAATTTTCCTATCCTTGTACAAATGTAAACAAAAACATCCTATCCATGCACAAGTATGACATATCACGGAGTAATCACGTTTTCATGGCTATAATTTTTCTTAAGGTAAAACACAACAATCAGTTATGATGCACCTTCAAAACTATCCAGAATTACTATCTAAAGGCCATTAAAGCTGTAGGATTCTTTCAAATGCACAGCAGAGTAACTTATTAGCAGCAGAGTGACCCAGCACCAGTAGCCACAAGTGATAAAAATAACAAAAACACACAGACTAATGATATCTCTTCCTTTGGAGGCTTTTCTTTGTAGTGAAATAATATGGTTGCACTATTTACAAAAATAAGGTTTCCATTACACAAACAACACCTTTTCTGTCCGCAGCATGGGAGTGGAGAAGTACTTTGCTTACTTCCAGTGAAGGGAGAGACAAAGAGTCCAAGTCAGGACTCATTGTGGATGAGGCTAGGAGGAGGTGAGACTCGCTCACCTCAGTTAGCTCGAAGACGCTGAAGAGGACGGATGTGTTTCTGCCCTGCTCCAGTGCCTTGCCACGTGAGTATGGGGCGGGAGGAGGAGGATGTGATCACTCAGGCTCATCGCCTCACCTTATGAAATATCAAATTCACATTCAAATTCATGTACAGGTTGAAGTTCATGGTCAGGTTCAAGTTCATGTTAAATTGTAAAAGTTTATTAAGAAATCAAACAGAGATTGGTTGGTAACATATAATATGAAATGTAGTGTTCCTCTTTTATATGCAAAACCCTACTCAAAAGTTTTTCCCTTCTGTTAATATTAGAATTTTCATTTCTTCTTAATATGATTGCCAGTCAAAATTGCTTTGGAGGCTAAGACTGGTCAGAAAAGTGAGAGTCATCAAAAGTCTTTTTTGCTAAATTCTCATTTGCTTGTAAAATTCCTTATCCATACTACAATGCTGTTGTAGTAGTTAATTTGCTCTTTTTCTTTCCCAGAATCCTCTTGCGAAATGCATCCATAATATTTCTTTTCATTTTTGTGTTGCACTGATGTAAACAAGTTTCAGTGCTGTTTGTGATTGCAAACACTTTCAGCATTCATTGATAAATGGAACATCATTTTCAACATTTGTATCTTCACTGAATAATCAATCAGAAAAATAATTAGGCAGCATACAAAGTTGAAAAATGAACATTCTTTTGCTAACATGTTCAAACTGACCAAAAAAAAATATGGAATGGTGGTTGGCAATTCAACAGGAATGCTTTGTTCCTTTTAGCGAAAGCCAGATAGTAAATATTGGTTTTTCTGTAGAGCCAGAAATACAAAAAATAAAATAACTACAGCCAGTCTTCCACATTTGCTTGGGTTAGGGGTGTAGTATCTATGTGAAATTGGGAAAACAACTCTCTAGGGGCCCTTCCACACTGTATCTCAGAATATCAAGGCAGAAAATCCCACAATATCTGCTTTGAACTGGGTTATCTGAAGCCACACTCAGATAATGTGGGATTTTCTGCCTTGATATTCTGGGATATAGGGCCTAGGCTCTTTTCCTAGTGACCATTAGGCAATGTGTTTAAGGTCTTTTTATTGAGAAGGCACATTTTGTTTTTTGACCTGGTTATTAGTGCATTTCCTGCAACACTAATCTCCGTGCCTTGCTCAGGCTCACTTTTGTACAGATTAGGGCCCCTTCTACACTTTTTCTCCCTCCCCTGGCAGCAGCAGCATCCATCCATTGCTTTTTGGAAGGTTTCCTAGGCTCCTCTTCCAGAGGGGGCCCTGCTGGGAACTCCCTTTCCCAGCAGCATTTGCATGGGGCAGGCTTTGAAAAGCCTCTAAGTTTCTCTCAAGCATTGATGGGAGTTGAAGTTTTTCTCTCTTTGTTTTTCCCAGCCAATAAAAAGCCTGGTTGTGTCCATGCTCAGATTGTCTGAGAATGGACACAACCAGCAACTACAATTCCGAGAACCCTCTCTTGCGGTTTGTCTTATTTTTAAAAATGTCATGGTAAAATTTTTAAATAATTCTTTAAAAATCAGTAGATTTGGGAATTGTTTTGAAATTTGTCAGGCCTGCAAAGTTAAATGGGGTCTAAAACTGAGGTAGGTTCCATGCAGATAGACCTTAAAATGACTGAGGATTGAGCCTTTAAAGTTTCTCATTTAGCCAATGGACTGAATTTTTGCCAAATGAAAACAGCAACCCCTCCCAATTAGAGTTACTTCCCAGTTAACAGAATGAGGAATCAGCCAATAATCGACCCTGAAATGGCATGCCCTTTGTCCGAATTGCACCCCTCTAGAAAGTACCCAAGGGGTGTGAAGGGTGGAGGAATGTAAAAGAGTAAAGGTATAGTTTCAATAATATCTGTATTTCCATTCTTTTTCTCTTGGAATTGCTTCGAAGGGCAGAGTGACAGAATATAGTCAAGAGGGAACTCTGAATCTGCCCTGAAAGATTTACTGCAAATCTATGGTAGTAAACAATGTAGCAGATGAAAGGGAAACAAGCCTTATTTCCTTCCTAATCTGAACCACACTATAGTATTTACTGAAATATTTATGGAGATTATAATGGACTGCAGTGAGCTAAAGCCCTTAATTATAAAGGGAAGCTACAGACTACAGCCTGAAGGAACAAAAGGAAAGAAGGTGCATCTGCGAATGGCAGTAATACTAATTTCTTGAGAGAAGCTCTTTGTGAATTCCCAGCAGTCACAAAAGAGAACAAAGAAGGTACTATTTCATGTAATATCATCTCTTTCAAGAGTAAGAGATATCATATTAAAGACTAGCCATGTTGGCAATACAACAAAACGAAACAAAATCCATAAAAGACTGATATGTTATTGGACAACCAAAATGCACAAACACTTCAGACAAGCTTCTTGCATGGCTTCTTCATAAAGCAAAAAAGTTTAAAAACACACAAGAGAAGAAAAGTGGTGGCATTGGAGTCATAGGCCTATATTTTGTATCGGATGTTGAAACTGGGTTCAAGAGGGCAAACGTAAAGGCACCAGGAGGGTGAGGAAAAACGATGACAGGAAATCTACTTGTGTGCAATTCATTATATCTGCATCAGTGCTTATGAGGTCCAGCACATCTTGAAGAATCAATAAAAAAAAGAAAAGTAAACTTCTTGTGGATCTCCCACATGTCCATCTTGCAGATTTTTAAAATCTGCTACAACTGAACCTGTCAGGATGCTGGGGAACCATTTACCAGGACTGGCAGCTCTGTGTCAGGGCTCTCCTTAAGATCCCGAGATTTTTAAACTCACTTCTTTGTCTCAGATTATGTGGCTGTCTGGAAGGGCCCTGGGAGAGGCCATCTGGTGCTTTGGAATTTGATACTATTGACATGGTAATCTAATTCCTTTTTATTATTTTTGTTACTTGATTACATGGATGCAGATGACATGCTTCCTGAACTCAATAATAGCTTGTTAACTTACAATGAACAAGTTGAAACAAAATTTGATCACTAGGATTTCTGGCCTGGATTCAAACAATGGGAGTTCATGTATTCTTCTAAAAGAAAATAACACATGTGTTATATATTTTATCAATTATTATTTGCTGGAAACCATACTGTAAAATTAACATTTGTGCTCCCAGAACTATTTTAAACTAGGTAATTATTTTAAAACATTTAATTTTCTTTCTTTTTTAGAAAAACAAGAGAGATATATAAAGACATGTCACAATACTTAAACGTTTCATATAATTTCCAGTACTATTTGCTAAATACATAAAACTATACTTTAGGTAATCTTAATAGATGGTTTTCATTAGACTGAGTCTAGTATTCATTTAAAGCTTTCAAAGGAATGCTTTATGAACTACTGAGGAAGTCTTGTTGCATGCAGCTTTAGCTTACATTGTTAATAATTAAATATTTAGCTACAATAATGTATATTATGTATATTTAGTGTGAATCCTGACTGTAGTTTCAAACTCTTACAACAATGGCATTATATAATTGATTGATATAGTTCAATATTGCAATTAATGTATTTTAATGTTAATAGATTAGTAAAATTTGCTGAACGTATTATGCAGCAGAACTTTGATGAGCTTCATTTTAAATATCTGCATCAATATAATGAAATGTCAAATGGTTATGGCTCTCAAAATGCACATATAAGAGCCATAGAAGTTAAGTGATGACAGTGTGTCTCTCTCTTCCTCTCTGTTTTTATTGCAACGTTCTGTAGCAAGTAAATCTGATGTCTTGGAATCCACTAAACTAAACACTAACCTTTAATGAAGACATTTGGCTAGAAGATAATTCTCTGAAACATTTATACAAATATGGTGTACTTAGTGTCAGGGTTTTGCACTAGTTTTGATTTATGCCATTTTTATTATGAAAATGCATGGTTTTGTATCTCTGCGGAATAATTCCTCTGAAGTTCAAGCAGTCAATGAATAACATCCAAACCAGGAATGCTGTGTACCACATTATCATTTATGAGTGCTGGCATAATTGGTGGCACATGCCTTTTATTAATAATCATTTAATGCATCATCAAATAGATGATTAAACAAGCATTTTATATGTATGTTCATATGCAATGTTATCTAATTTCTATAATGTTATCTATGCAAATAATTCCTCTGCCATTAGTTCTAATGAAGCTTTTTAACAAAGCCTTCTCTCATCACAGCTGAATATTAAAGTCACATTGTTTCTACTTGAGTAGAAGGTATGTCTCTCTGGGTGCTCATAAAATGACTATATCTTGAATTCCTAGTAGTTCAGATTCTGTGAAAGATTCAGATACAGTATTCTGTCTTTCCACAACATTATTTTAATAAGTCAAGATACTTCAACTCCTTTGCAACTGGAGACCACATGGGGAAATGAGCTATTTGTCAAGGTCCACACCAATAAATACTAATCTGCATGCACACAAGTATGCAAATGTGTGCACTTGTGTTGACACACACCAACACATTACAAACCAAGGCATACAACAATGTTACATTCTCTCTGATTAAAAATTGTTTTTGGTTAAATCATTATTATAACATTTATTATTCAGTATCAAAGTATTTACTTAGCCTTTAAATAATCACCATAGCTACTATTGGCTGTTAATTTGAGAAGGGAAGATCAATATACATTTACTTATTTAATTTTAACTTTACCTTTGTAACCCTGACACTATTGGAATCTTCAGAAAGAGACATTCTAGAGCTGGAGCACCAATGTAGAAAATGCACTTTCCCATGTGTTCACACTGTATTGGCCTTCAATACCAGCGGCCTTCGATCCCATCGGCCATGGTATCCTTCTGGAACACCTGAAGGAACTGGGAATTGGAGGTACAGTGCTGCAGTGTTTCTGATCATACCTCTCAGGCAGGTTCCAGATTATGGTGTGTAGGGAATAGCTGCTCCTCAAAATAGGGGTTGTTATGTGGTATCCCACAAGGTGCAATTCTAATCCCAAAGCTCTTTAATAATTACATGAAGCCTCTGGGAGATATCATATATAGGCATGGGCTGAGTTGCTATCGGTATGCTGATGACACCCAAATATATTTCTGCACAACTTAAAAAATGGCTTGAGCTAAGGATAGCATCAGCATGTCTCCTCGGAATGAACACCTGGGCAAAGTAATGTGTTGGATGAGGAAAAACAAATTGAATCTGTATTCAGAAAAAACAGAGGTGCTTGCCATCAAGGCTCCTAATCTGGGGGTGGGGGTTTGATAACCAGTTCTGGATGGGGTTACACTTCTCCTGAAAGACTCTGTTTTCAGCTTGGGAGTGCTCCTGAATCTGTCTCTCCAAATGTCAGTCCAAATAGATGTGATGATCAGAAGTGCTTACTAGCAACTTAAGTTGATCTGCCAGCTGCACCCCTTTTTAGATTTGGAGAACCTTAAGATGGTAGTGCATGTACTGGTAACCTCAAGTACATTGACTTCTGCAATGCACTTTACATTGGGCTACCTTTGTACGAAGTTTGGAAGCTCCAGTTGGTTCAAAATATGGAAACCAGATTGATTACGGGAACATCTAGGAGTGGACATATCACACCTATCCTAAAGTCACTCCACTGGCTGCCAGTTAGTTGCTTGGCAAAGTATGAAGTGTTGGTTTTGACCTTTAAAGCCCTACATGATCACCTTCTTTTGTACAATATGCCCCGAACACCGAGGTCCTCTGGGAGGTATCTGCTCCAGCCTGCTAGAACCCGACTGGCAACTGTCACTTAGGACATTTTCATCGGCCACCCCAAGATTGTGGAATGGCCTGTCAGAAGAGCTCCAACAGCTAGTTTAACTGTCTCAATTTCATTGGTGATCACTTGTGTGAGATTCAAATTGTCTTCCAAGTGTAGTGTCTTGGAGGTGGGTCTGTAAGTGGCTGTAGAGACCTATTCTTGATCTGCATGTTCTTCCACAATGAGGACATCTATTTCCAGGTGGAAGGCATTCCCAGTCAGGGTTGGCTTGACGTGTCTTCCTCTTGACAAGTTTCTCCCTTTCACCCTCAATTCTTAGAAATCCACAGCACTATTGATTACAGCTAACCTCCAGTTAGAACGTTCAAGGGCCAGAGCTTCCCATTTCTCAGTGTCAATGCCACAATTTTTAAGGTTGATTTTAAGACCATCTTTTAATCTCTTTTCCTGTCCACCAACATTCCATTTTCCATTCTTGAATTGGGATTATGGTAACTACTTTGGGAGGTGGTGATCAGGCATTTGGACAACGTGGCCAGTTTAGCAAAGTCAATGGCAGAGGATAATCTCTTCAGTGATGGTGGTCTTTGCTTCTTACAGCATGCTGACATTTGTCTGTCTGTCTGTCTTCACAAGATGTTTGAAGGGTTTTTTTGAGGCAAAGCTGATGGAATCATTCTAAAAGTTGAGTGTGACGTCTGTAGATAGACCATGTTTTGCAGGCATATAACAGGGTTGGGAGGACAATGGGAGCATCCCGGTCTCCCTATGAATGTCCCAATCCTCAAACACTCTCAGCTTCATTCAGAAAAATGCTGCACTTGCAGAGATCAAATAGTGTTGTATTTCAGTGCCAATGTTCACTTTTGTGGAGAGGTGGCTGTCAAGGTAGCAGAAATGCTCACGGCTGTTGCCAATATGTCATCATGGAGGAGCCACAGTATGTTCACAAATTTGTCAGGGCATCCAATTTTTTGAAGGATGCTCCAGAGAGCACTGTGATCCACTAGGTTGAATGCCTTATACAGAAGTGGATTTTGTTCCCTCTATTTTTCTTGGAGCTGTCGTGCATTCACTGTTCCTCTGCAGGGGCGGAAGCTGTTCTGGGAGGATGTCTTCTGAAATAAATAGAAGGTGGCTTGCAAGGATTTTCCCATTGGAAGTTCGAAGGGAGATACCTCGATAGTTTACAGTCTGTTATTTCCCCATTTTTTAAAAGGGTGGTGGTGGTGGCATTCTTCAATTCTGGGATTTTCTCAGTCACTTTGCAAAAGAGAATGGCAGCAGGGTGAATAGGCAGCTCTCTCTCTGAGTGACACTTCCCCCATCACATGTGGCAAGTGTTGCCCTTCTGGGGAGGATCTGTGCTGGCTCCATTCGGGCCAGCACAACACATAAAGCTTCCTGTGTTGTAAGAGAAGCATCCAAAGATGCTTCCACCCTGGTTGAGGACAGAGCCTCCACCGGAAGTCACATAATATTGTGTGATGGTCGGCGTGGGTCTCCATCCCCAAAACAGACTGGAAGCATCCTAGGATGCTGAATTTGGTGAGTGTGATGAGGTCGGTAGTTTTTCATAAGTCATACCCATTAACAATCTAGCTGATTTGTGTTAGACTGGTTGCTGCTTCTGAGTCATCATTAAAGGTAGTCTAGTACAGAGTGATTTGTTCATCTCCCCTCTGCTAGGTTTGTCAGGGGCTGTACAGTCTATTTATACAATCTATCACTTTTCAGCCATTTTTCCAAGAAAAAAAATCATGATAGTGAAACTGGAAAACTTAAGGAAGGCTATTGCTGTTACACTGGGAGATACATATAAATAAAATTTGATGGCTGAAAGGTTCTCATTGATTGGAACATACTGGTAGCACAATCGTTTCAAAAACCAATGTAGGGTTGGCTAGCCACACCAATTTTGCTGATTGTACAAAATAAAATGTTATGACATAGAAAGAGTTCTCTACCACAAGGGTTTCTTAAATGTCTTTTGCTGTTTGACTCTACCATGACTAAGCTGGATATCAACTCCCTGTGAACCCAAATTATAAAAATTGATTATGACTCCAATAGCCAGCATTCTGCAATATTTTAAAGATACATAAATACTAAAGTAATACCATAGAGATGATATCACAGGAAGAAGAAAATGTCATTTCAGTGCAAACAGTGTTTTAAATAAAATGTGTTTGCATTTGTTTAAGCAAATATACAGCTGGTATTACTTCTCACTGTGATTTGTTAACTTGGCATCATGGAAGGGGGGAGCCCTACTTCTTGTTGACATAAGGTTGTATGATATAAATGAATACGTGCCAATTTCTAGATAAGCTAGGGTGATAACAGATTACAAAAAAGGATGTTAAATAGGGATTGCTTTGAAGTTTGCATGTGATCTCACTGATCAATGTAACAAGATAAATGCCTTTGGTATAATGAGATGCAATAATAGCACACATAGTTAAAGTGCACATATACTCAATATAGAACTAAACTCAACCATTATTACGGCATGAGAAGATATCATAGCATTATCTTTTCATCAACATAATATTGATTGAAATATTAAAGTCCTTACAGGAAGGCAATGAAAGCATGCCTTCCTAAAAGTAGTTACTTCACATCAGGGGTGTCATGTTGACTTAAGTGTTGCCCTAGAGAAGGGGGCAAAAAGAAAACATTATTGTCCCTGCCAGCTCTTCCCATTCACCAGCAAGTGAAGCACTGAAAATTGTTTTCACCTATAACACTTATTTTTGTTGTGTTTTCATTCCCTTCAGAACGTTTTCTTTGGACATTTTAACCTATTTTCTTTGATTGACTATATCTCTACTTGTTCAACTGAAGATAAGGAACATTGCATTGATGAGCAGAATTCTTATCCTATTGCCCTCAACTCCCCCATGGCAAAAACATCTGTATTCTTGCTTTTGAGTATGTAGCACATTAATTTTCATTAAAATGATAGAGAGGAAATCTTTTTTTTTAATGTTTCTTGAACTCTGCTTCCTGTATTCTCAATGTTTTCCGTCAAAATGTCAGGAAATTGACAGGTCTTCCTTCTTACAGTTTCTAGAGCAGTATTTCCCAAGATCTTGTAATTGACATGTTTTGGACTTCACTTCCCAGAAGAAATGAAGTCCAAAAAATCTCTGTTTTTACCAATGATCAGAGATTCTGGAAGATCAAGTCTAAGACAACTGAAAGACCAGAGTTTGGGAAACAATATTCTAGAACGAAAATAATTCTATAGGAAAAAGCACAGGTGCTATGGCATGGTATCTGTCTGGACAGTGGATCAGCTTGAAACAGTCCTGATCCAGCTGTCCATGATTTGCATAGTCCAGTATGCTTGCACATTTCCAGCAAAATCTAAAGTGTTCTTTGGCTTTTCCCAAAGTACAGCAAATTTGATTTAACCCTTAAACATGCACAATACTAATGGAAGTCAGCAAATGTTGTGGGGCCAGTCAGCCCAAAGTTAATTTGAGATGAGCCTCGATTTTCTTGCTCATGTGGACTTATCTCTAGACCACACTCATTTTCTTTATTATTATATTACTTGTGGGTTTTGATTCCTACTGAGTCATGAGACACCAAGGATGCATTTACACTGTATAATTAATGCAGTTTGACACCACTTTAACTGCAATGACTCAATGTTATGAAATCATAGGAGTTGTTGTTTTGTAAGGTCTTCAGCCTTCTCTGCCATAGAGATCTGGTGCCTCACAAAACTATACACTGCAGGAATTTTTACAATTGAGCCATGACAGTTAAATTGGTGTCAATTTGTATTAATTATACAGTGTAGATGCACCCCAAGTAGAGACCTTGCTGCTTCCACTTCTGCTTAGGGGGAACTCCTTTTAGCTGTTTGGGGGGAAAGCATTTTAAAGGGCCTGTCTTATGACCATGGCGTTGCTGTAAATGGGCCCAAAATATTTTAGGAATACATGGTAAAAAGTGATGAAAAACAAATGTCTCATTTCTATGAAATATCTAATTCATCCATTAATCTATATAAATAAAAATGTAATGTCCATTTGTAGGATTAACATAACTCAAAAAACCACTGGGCGAATTGATGCTAAATTTGGACACCATACACCTATCAGGCCAACGAGTGACCATCACTCATAATAACACTGGAAAACACAGTGGAAGGGACCTTTAAAAGCCAAAAAAAATACATTGCAACACATGCACAAAACTATATATATATATATATATATGCCCTCCCATCCCCCGAATAATGGAGACTCAGACAATAACAACACAACAACAGTTCTTTTGGGTCAAATTGGGCAAAATTTTATTTGCCTATTTAAATTCACCTCAACTAATCTCAAGGGTGTCAGGGATCAATTTCAATCAGATGTAATCAATCTCATTCAATTTGCGGGCAAAACACCAAGATTGCCTGATTAATCAATCAGGACAACCTAATGAGGGAAATGAGTAAGAGGCCCATTCTCCCACAGCGGAGAAGAGCCTCTTCTCATTCCAGGGCCATAACTGAACTTCACCCATCAACCATAACTTTAGGGTGCATACATAACTATCTGGCCCTCACCCCTGACGGGGGTGCCTCGGTGTACACCGAATATGGCATTTCCCTCTCTAATCACCGCTAACCTATTTAACACACCATCACCCCCAGTAGCCCCTAAGCAGCAGAAGAGGGTCAGCAAAAACCCGACCATGCTTAACCGCAGCATGGGAAGTAAAATTCCGTACCCCGCTCCGTAGGGCAGCATCAACTACTACTAATGGGCGGGAGTGGTGGGCAGGCAATCAAGCGCAGAATGGCCTGACGGGGGTTGGCCCTCTTAGAGGCCACGCCCCCAGCCTGGAAGGTTCAGCCGAACCTTCTAGACTCCAATCGGAGTCGGGGAAAGCCTCTCGCCCCAGCGTGCTGGGGTGAAAGGGTTATATATATATATATATATATATATATATATATATATATATATGCAAACACACAAATATACACATATACACAAATATATACACACACATACAGTACACTTTTGAAAGAACAATAGGAAGGACTAGCATTAAAATTACAACAGAACTTAAAGCATGTAACAAAACAAAACAAACCCTCACAAAATCATAAACTCACAATATGACTTAAACATAAAGTCAAAAAGTATTTTAAAAATTATTCCAGCACATACACAATCCTTGTCCCACACATACTCACATTCCTTATATGAGCAGTGAAATTTCTTTCAGCCTAAGATATGCTCTTGACTTCTCTTCACTGAACGGTATTCTTAACTGTCTTCCGTACTCTGCCAAGAATGTATCTGTTTACTTAGAGTGAAGTGGCTGTAATGGTGAAGTGCATGGGAAAGTATTTTCTGTTTGCATCAGTGAGGTCTATAGGCAATATTGTATCCTCAGTAGATCATAAGAGTTCTCTGAGAGCTTCTTCAGATATTACACTTCCATGTGTAGTGGTCTCCCACAGAAGCATTTCTGGCAATCTGCCATGCACAGGATTAGAGTATGTGTAACAGGTCAAATGCAAATCCCCAGTAGAAATTAATTTTGAGCTTTTTTCTCTTCATAATGCCAACTGCCACATTGTTGTGTATGTGTGTTGGGGTCTGTATATGTCATGGTTGGAGAAGAAAGCATTACACCTGGGATCTATTCACACTGCATAATTATAGTACTTTCATTCCAGTTTAGCTAACATGATTTTGCCCTATGGAATCCTGGGACCTGCAGTTCAGGAAGCAGCATTTAGAATTCTTAGTACCTCATCAAACTACAAACTTAGTATGAAATGAAGTTTTTGGAGTTAAAGTGAAATCGTTCTATAAAAATGATCCTCCATATCCTTGGGACTGATATCCATAGCTTCATGTTCTTTTGATAAGTTCAGATATTTAGCTAGGAAAATTGCACCATGGCCTTGATCACCTTCTGGGTCAGTGGGGTCCTCAGAGGTCATCTCAGAGGCTTATCCATAGCCCAGGATAGGATGTCGCCTTTAAGAATGCTGACCCATGTTTAGAAACTGTCCTGCTAGGGAACCCTGCAAGGTGATGAGAAACAGCATACCTAGCCATCCTATTTCCCCAAATACTGCATTTCCACATGTATTCAGCCTCAAAGCAAAATACTGCATTTCTAAACTTTTGCCTTTTTACCTGTGAAATCACTGAGCAATAGTTTGGTGATTCCAAGGTATCCAGATTCACTGAGTTATAAACATCAGACTTTGATTATGTGAAGACAATCTACACAACATTAAATGAGCATTAGAGTTGTTACTGAAAGAGCAAACACTAAAACAATGTCAGAACAAGTACACAGAGCCCACATGACCAACAACAACAACAACAAAACTTTATTATGGTCACTGACCAGCACAAATCGGGCACAAGCACCCTGAGAGGGGAAGGACAACTACCCAGTAAGCAGTTATTTAAAATTATATTAGAAATCAGTATAAAAATATATTTTAAAAGACAGGATATTGTAACAGATATGGAACCGAAGGGGGAGGGGAGAGATTGACGGGAGAGATCAAAAACACTGGGGGGGGGGGGGGGAGGGAGTCTAGTACCATTTCAGCTGTAACATGTTGCTCTAACTGCATTCCCAGCAGGATGTTGCCTTACGGTTTCAATCATCATCCTTACGGTGATTTTAAGTGCAGCAGCTGCGGTGTTCCAGCCTAGCAGTGTGATGCCCCAGCCTAGTGGTCAGAGACAGGCACCAGTGGTACCTGAGGATCAGGGCCAGGATGGCGAGGATGAATGGCTTGGGACAATGACTGGCTGCATGGGTATTGGCCTGAGGAAGGGGTTAATGATGATTCCATGGAAGTGAGTTTCGAGACAGCTAGCGAGAACTCCAGTAACCTTGACTCTCACGGGAACTTTACTCCCTTGCCAGCTGAGCTCTCTTTCTCAGCAAGATATGAGTCCACCTGGCCCCGCTAACGAGTTGTTGGATTTTGATAGAAGAGCTAGTATGAGATCCTCCCGGAGGGATTGGAATTTGCGACAGGGAATTCACTGGTCCCACAGAAAATAGATTCCTTTAAGAGACTGGCCTGGGAAAGATCTCGCCAGAGCTGAAGCTACGTTTGGCTTGGATAATTCATGTTCAAGATCCCAAGTTCAAGTTGGCTGCAGGAGTGGCTTGCCCTGCTGAGCTACGTTCCCATTTGACCGTTGCCACGATTTGCCTTGGACTCCTTTTTTGGCTGCCAGAGCGGCTAACCATGGTTTTGGATTTGCTTTCCTTGGGATTTACTCCAGTTTAAAGACTTTTCAAGTTTTACCTGTGGACTTACTTTTTGCTTTACTTCTTTCATCTTATGGACTATTCTTATTCTAAATAAAGGTATTTTACAGAGCTTGCTTGTGTGTGTGATCTAGGGGGTATGGTCCAGATCTGAGGTGCAACAGCAGCACAGAACTTAGCAACACTGTAAGTTATTGTAGTATTAGAATCCGAAAGCAGCAGGGTGGAGCAATATTTTTCACTGCACCCCAGGTATTTTTAAAGCCATGGTCTAATGAGATTAGATCTAAGATCTCTGTAGAACATACATTGAAGAAGCACATGCTCAGTTGTTTCCACATGACCAGACTCACAGGGGCATAGTCTCTGCTTGAAGGGGGTCTTCTGATACCTCCCCTCCAGCACGACCAACAAAAAATACTGTGTTTTCTGATTATCTTTGGTGACCCCTCTGAAACCCCCCTCGTGACCCCCACCAGGGTCCCAAACTCCAGGTTGAGAAACGCTGGTTTAATTTATAGTTATATGTTATCGTTTTAGTTATTATGCTTTGGTTTCGTATATATGTTGGCATTGAATTTTGCTGTTACTTGCTGTACATTGCTTTGAGTCCCCTCAGGGGTGAAAAAAGTGATATATAAAAGCAGTAAATAAATAAATATTGTTTCATATTAAATAGGGAAAATACTATTCATATAGCCCAGAGTAAAAACAGTTAACCATCAACTTAAAATATTTTTATAGAATACAAAAATATCTGAGCTTGCATTTTTTCTCTCTTACTGATAAAAATGGATAGTACTTGGGAATCAACCATGCTATTAAAACGTTTTGATATATTACCATATTTGGACTGAGGTAATGAACACAGATGGTGGACTTGGGGGAAAATTGTCTTTTTGTTTTCCATTTTAGAAAACAAAAATCTAAGTGTCGGTTTTTCAAGTTAAGATGCCTCTATGGGAATCTTAAGATTCAGCCTCCACACCATTATTTATATACCACATTTGAAGGGGAAAGTTAAGGCATTTCTCAAACAAATAGGCTTCATATTTTGCATGAAGCCAAAAGTCAGCTGAAAAATAATTCGTTAGATATATTCATTGTCAATAAATACCTTTTAAAAAAATGAGGTGAGTTCACAGCTTTGAAGATGCATTAAAGGAAAAAGAACTAGACAAGTTAAAATACAATTAAATCAGTGATGTTGATTGTCAGTATATATTACAACACTGTACACTACTACACAGCATGTTGTCCTCTATGTGATGCATGCAGTGCTCCCATTATCTAAATGTCAGTGATATTAATCTGGTTGTTCCCTACATTCTGTTTTAAAGAAATTATATATATATATATATATATATATAGAGAGAGAGAGAGAGAGAGAGAGAGAGAGAGAGAGAGAGAGAGAGAGAGTGAGTTCACAGTCAATTCACAAAAGGATGAGGGAGAAAAAAATGTTTAGATCCCGAGAATCTAGTTATTTCAAATTTCAAGTCTTATCATTTGTATTTATAGTTCTGAATTCTTCTTACAAGTAAAAAAAGGCAACATGCAAGCTAATTTGCATTATTACTACCTTTATTTGGCAAAAAGAGGGACAGTGGGAAGTATGGCCAAAATTGCAAGTCTCCAAACATAAATATAAAGAATGTATAGTCTGGTTTTCCAGTTTCTATATTCCTAAAGAAATAAATGTAGGGATGGAGATTATGAAAACAAACTAATTGCTATCCCTAACTGAATGTTTTAGTAACTGCCCAGAATCCTTCATTCCGTATTGCCATTTGAGACATTTAGCTCCTTAAAATAACCTCTCCAAGTTCTTTTTATTTGTGTTCATTCAACTAGCTTGTAAGAACACAATCTCTACTTAGTTTGTCAGATTTAATTTTCTCATATCCAGGATTCTGTGCCTCAACAGCAGCCTTGTGACTTGTTCAGTGAAGAACGTACCTCATGAATTAGCTATGTGCATCTAGCCCCTAGCCGAATATGCAGAACAGCCTTTCTCTGTTTGGGATTGAAGATGGTTAAGAAAATCATGTTGCTCCAATGTCAGCTGGTGGGAAAATATTTAACAACTATTTTAATTATTGCAAAGATTGCAACATTTCAATTTATAGTAAATCATTTTTGAATGGAGTTGTACAGGTTATACAATTACAATATGCTACTCTAGAAGCAGGGCATGGTTTGAAGCTGACCATTTGACAACTGCAGAGGCAAGTCTATTCAAACCGACATACATTCTCCCCCACCTTTAAAAAAAGAAGGAAAAGAAATTAACACAAGTGTCAAATCAAGAGCTCAAAATAAGACAAATTAAAGCATAGAATGAAGTTAACCCTTGAATGTTCATGAATGCAAACAATATAAATACACAGAAAGAGAAATACCCAGGGGACAACAAGCAATCATATTGTGAAGTCAGTCTCAGTTTTACCATTCTTTCCTAGGACTGTATCTCACACACACACACACACACACACACACACACACACACACACACACCTTATGCCATTTCACCAGCAAGCGTGATGAAATGGCAGACACAGCAACCTGCTGCATCAAAAACAAAGAATCAAAGGCCTTCCATTATTATTTTTTAAAATGTAGTTATCTAGGAGCCTCATCACATTTACCAATTTAAGCATCCTATGACGCTTGCCAGCCAGTTGAGGGCCAGATGGGCATGCAGCCCATCACATGATGTCCCTCGACTTCCGGTGGAGGCCCCATCTGCAACTAGCATGGAAGTGTCCTAGGACACTTCCTCATCAATTTCTGCTCCAGTTGGATGATGCTTTCCCCATGTGATAGGGGTTTCCTCCATCACATGAGATGTTACCACGGCAGTTGCTGAACTGAACCTATTTTGATAACAAATCCTTTAAAATTCAGAATATTTTTTTCTCTCTCATTGCCATCATAGTCATCAGTGGGTTCTAGGTTAAAAGACATAGGACTGGGCACAAGGTAATTGAAGCTGGGCTCTCCAGCTCTTCAAAGATATTTCTGTTTAGTTCAACTGATAGCAATGACCGAATGCAGACCCAAGCCACAAAAGATAACAGCATACTTCTGTCACGATGCACGGACTTGACCGGCCCCCTAATCACACACACAGAGACGGACTGAAGGCTAACTACTTTATTGAATATAAAACAGTTCAAAAGGAATATTGTCCAAAGAAATAGCAAAAGCAATCCAAAGGCTGTAAGCAATCAATTGTCCAAAAGCAGCTTGGTGAATAATCCAAAAGGCTTGGCAAAGCTCCGCACAACAAGGCGGATTCAGGAACAAGGCAAGATGCAAGATGCAAGGCAAGACTTGGTGGCCACTAGCCAACTTGGCTCCGTGGACCAACTTCGCTACACGTCTACCCAGAAGAGACGTGGCCGAAGTACTGGGGATTCGTTCCCACGGATCCTATACTTAATCTTTCGGCCGAGGTCCCCGACGCTCTAGGCTTCGTCGTCCCCAATCTTTACTGACCGACCTCGGCCTGTCTAGGCTATGGTACCATCCCCTTCTGCTAGACTCGATGCTTCGTCTCCTATCAAAGGTTCGGCCTTGTCTCCCAGCACCTGGGTCTCTATCTCCATGAGAGCTCTCCTCCCTAGAATCTTCCCAGCCGCTCTCTTCCATGTTTTCACTCACAGGATCCTGTGAGCCTCTCCCACCCGGCCGTTCATAAGTTTCACTATCACTGCTTTCCATTTGCACCTGGTTATCTGTCTCTTCGTAAGGGTCAAGCCAACCTTCTTCCCATGCCAAACTTTCTGTGGGCGAAGGAGGCCCGCTGATGGGAAACTCTCCTTCTTCTAACCCTTCTAAATCCTCTTCAGAATCTAGCTCTGCTGCTGCAGGCCCTAATGCCAATGGGACCCCGGTCCTGGCCCCTGGCCCCCAGGCACAAACGAGAACTGCTGTGCTACACTATCCCCCCCTCAGGGCCCCTCCGAGGCCGCCCTCGAGGCTTGGGTTTGTCAGGGTACTTGCGGTGAAACCGAGCAACAATGTCCGGGGCGTGAACATCTCGAGCCGGCGTCCAGGAACACTCTTCCGGCCCAAAACCTTTCCAGTCAATCAAATACTCCAGCTTCCGGTATCTGATGCGTGCATCCAGGATGTACTGCACCTCGAACTCCTCCTCACCGTCACGCATCACAGGGGGGGGAGGGGCGGCTGCGTCACATCAGGCCGCACCCTTCGCCGGGCGGAGCAAAAACGGTGAAACACAGGGTGGATCTTCATGTCCGCAGGGAGTTGTAGTTTGAAAGCAACAGGCCCCACCTTCTCCAACACTTTGTAAGGGCCCAAAAATCTCGCATCCAACTTGCGGGTAGGCCTCTGCGTGGGCAGGTTCTTGGTAGACAGCCAAACTTTATCCCCCACCAGGATCTCAGGGCCTTCCTGGCGCCGCCGATCAGCCATCCGCTTGTAATCCGCCTTAGCCTGGTCCAATTAAGTACGTAGCAAATCCTGAAGCGCTGTGAGCTCCCGAAGCCAGTCTTCCGCCGCTGGCACATCCCCAGACGGGTCTACCGGAGGGTAGAACCGAGGATGGTGTCCATAGTTAGCAAAGAAAGGAGTCTCCTTGATGGATTCCTGCGTCGCATTGTTGTAGGCAAACTCTGCCAAAGACAACAAGGATGCCCAGTTGTTTTGCTGATAGTTGACATAGCACCGCAGATACTGTTCCAAGGTGGTGTTAACCCTTTCGGTTTGCCCACCGGACTGGGGGTGATGAGCCGTGGACATCCGCACATCAATCCCCAGCAGCTTCTGGACAGCCTTCCAGAACTGGGAAGTGAATTGGGTGCCGCAGTCCATCACCAAACTCAGTGGAAGTCCATGCAACCGAAACACATGTTGCACAAACATATCAGCAGTCTCTTTGGCAGTAGGCACTCCCACACAGGGAATGAAGTGTCCCATCTTGGTGAAACAGTCCACCACGACCAGGATCGTGGTGAAACCCTTGGACTTGGGCAGGTCGGTGATGAAATCGGCCGAAATCATCTTCCTGGGAGCGGAAGGGGTCGGAAGCGGCTGGAGCAAACCGGCCGGCTTGCCCCCCTGGTTCTTGGCCCGCTGGCACACAGGGCAAGAGCCCACATAGTCCTCCACATCCCGCCGCACTTTAAGCCACCAAAAATCCCGTAACACCAACTGTAGGATCTTGAAGAGGCCAAAGTGTCCTGCGGCCCGGCTATCATGGCAAAGTTTGAGAATGTCCTCCCGTTCGGGCCCAGGGGAAACATAGACAGAGTCGCGGTGGCAGAGCACCCCGTTCTTTACCTGGAAAGGGGCTTGCACCCCCTTGGTCAGCTGCTCTTGCACCCAAGGGTCAGTCCGTTGGCACGCCTGGACCCGGGCACTCAGAGTTCTCTTGTCCCCAGGGGCCGGCGGGGCCACTGGAGGGTTCACAGGGCCCGCCCGAGCAGCCGCAAAGTTCTCCGCTTTCAGCAAACGGGCCTCGGAAAGCCCTTCTCCACCACGAACATACTCCGGCTTCCGGGACAAAGCATCAGCTTGCTTGGTCTGCTTGGGGGTCACATACTGGATGCAGAAATTGAATCGCTCAAAGAACAGGGACCATCTCTGTTGCCTCTGGTTCAATTTGCGCTGGGTCTTCAAGTGCTCCAAATTCCGGTGGTCGGTGTGAACTTCCACCGGGAATTTGGCCCCTTCAAGCAGGTGTCTCCACACTTCAAAGGATACCTTGATGGCCAGGAGCTCCTTCTCCCAAATGGTGTAGTTCTTTTCCGGAGCCGTCAGCTGCCGGGAGTAATAGGCACAGGGCAACAAGTCCGTCCCCTGCGGCTGTAGCAGGATCGCTCCCACTGCTACATCCGAAGCGTCAGCCTGCATGATGAAAGGGGTGCGGGGGTTGGGATGCTGCAGAAGCGGCTGAGTGGTGAACAGCTGCTTTAACTTGCGGAACCCCACGTCCGCCTCCGGTGTCCACCGGAACGGCACCTTTCCCCGCAGGCACTGGGTGATAGGATCAGCCCACTTGGCAAAGTCAGGAATGAACTTTCTGTAGTAGTTGGCAAAGCCCAGGAATCTTTGAATGTCTTTCTTGCTGGCTGGAGCCGTCCAGTCAGCCACAGCTTGGACCTTGGTGTCATCCATGGCAATGCCCGTAGGTGAGATACGATAGCCCAGAAAGTCCACCTCACGCAGATCAAAAGCACATTTCTCCAGCTTGGCATAAAGCCCGTGGGCTCTCAGTCTCTGGAGCACTTCCTTGACATGGGTGTCATGAGTCGCCTGATCCGGAGAAAAAATCAGCAGGTCATCAAGATAGACTGCCAGATAACGGTCCAAGAGGTCTCGGAAAATGTCATTCATGAAATGTTGGAAACAGGCTGGGGCGTTGCACAAACCGAATCCCATCACCAGGTATTCGAAACTTCCCCACTTGGTCTGGAACGCCGTCTTCCATTCGTCGCCCTGACGAATCCGCACAAGATTGTAGGCACCCCTCAAGTCCAGTTTAGTGAACACCTTGGCTCCCCGCATCCGCTCCAACAGCTCAGGGATCAGGGGTAGGGGGTAGCGGTTCCGAATCGTGATCTTGTTGAGCTCCCGATAGTCATTACAGAGCCGCAGTTCCCCGATTTCTTTTGACAAAAGAATGGGCGCCCGGCCGGGGACTGAGAAGGCCGAATGAAGCCCTTCCGCAGATTCTCATCCAGGAACTCTCGGAGAGCCTGTTGCTCTGGTTCCGTGAGTGGGTAGAGTCGCCGCCGCGGAATAGGGGCTCCAGGTTCCAATTCAATGGCACAATCATAGGGCCGGTGTGGAGGCAAGCGTTCCGCCTCCTTCTCGCTGAACACATCCCAAAATCCGGCATATTTCTTGGGCAGCGTGGCAACGTTTTCCACCTCTTGAGCCTGGCAAGCCCGGGCCATCATGCAGTGGCTCTGGCAATGGTCGGAAGAAAAAACTAACTGCCTCTTGGCCCAGGAGATCTGGGGATCATGGAGTGAGAGCCACACAATGCCCAGGACGATAGGGAAATCCGGTAACTTGGTCAGAAGAAAAGAAATGTCCTCTTTATGGGCGCTGGTCCACATCTTGGTAGGGGCTGTATATTGAGTCACAGCCCCCGTTTTCAGAGTTCTCCCATCAATAGTCTGTACACCCTTGGGCTCTTGGAGATCAAGAAATTGTAATCCGGCAGACTTGGCGTAGTTTGCATCGATGAAGTTGTTGTTAGCCCCTGAGTCGATCATGGCATGGACCATCATCGGCCCCTTCTCTGGCGACCAAAGGCTGACCATCACTAAGAACAATTGTCCAGTCTTGGGTTCAGGGGGAAGATTAGCGACGTCGGCCGAGTGAGCGAACCCTCTTACACCTGGCTGGGCCCTTCCCCCGTCGCCTGGATTGCTTCCTCGGCCTCTGGGGCCCCTCTGAGGGCGGCTGAGGCCCGAGGAGTCTTTCCACGCGGCTTCTGGGGGCATTCCCTAGAAAAATGACCAGCTCCTCCACAATACCAACACAGGTTTAGGCGTTGACGGCGTGCTTTTTCCGCCGGATCTACCTTGGGGCGCACAGTCCCAAGCTGCATGGGCTCCGGCTCGTCCAAAGGTTGAGCAGCCGGGGCAAACTGTCGGGGCAAGAATTGGCCAGCCCCCGACTCCTTCCTTGCCGCTGGCTTTTCCACCGCACCTTTATCCCAACGCCTCCGGGTCTGCAATCTCGCTTCCACTCTTAAACTCAAGGTGATTGCCGCCTCCAGGTCCGCGGGGTGGCCATGCCCCCTCAACGTATCTTGTTGCATCTCCGATGACAACCCTTTGATGTATTGGTAACACAGGGCAGAGGGGTTCCAATCCACCTGGGCAGCCAGTACATGGAAACGGGAAATATACTGGGACAGGGACATGTCCCTCATCGACAACTGGTCCAAATCCCGTTCAGCTAACTCCGCATTCACTGGTGCTCCCCAAGTCGCCTTGATGGCATCCAGAAAGGCTCTCAACGTGGCCACATGGGGGGATCTGGCCCGGAGCAACGTAGTCGCCCACGCTGCTGCCGTTCCTTCCAACAGGTTGTAGACAAAGCCCACCTGGGCCCGATCGTTGGCAAACTCATTAGGCCGCAGCTCCAGGTACATGTCCACTTGGCCAAGAAACACCTCGACTTGAGCCGGATTGCCTCCGAATCGTGCAGGCACGGACACCCCAGGGTGCCGTCCGGCCCTGGTTCATAGCTCCCCCAGTTCTTGCTGCATCTCGGCCACTTGGGCATCCGACGGCCGAGTCATGGCAGCCACGTTCGTTGCGCGCTTCTTGCGGCGTCCCGTGATGTGAGAAAGGGGTTCTTGAGTACCGCCAACTGTCACGATGCACGGACTTGACCGGCCCCTTAATCACACACACAGAGACGGACTGAAGGCTAACTACTTTATTGAATATAAAACAGTTCAAAAGGAATATTGTCCAAAAAAATAGCAAAAGCAATCCAAAGGCAGTAAGCAATCAATTGTCCAAAAGCAGCTTGGTGAATAATCCAAAAGACTTGGCAAAGCTCCGCACAACAAGGCGGACTCAGGAACAAGGCAAGATGCAAGATGCAAGGCAAGACTTGGTGGCCACTAGCCAACTTGGCTCCGTGGACCAACTTCGCTACACGTCTACCCAGAAGAGACGTGGCCGAAGTACTGGGGATTCGTTCCCACGGATCCTATACTTAATCTTTCGGCCGAGGTCCCCGACGCTCTAGGCTTCGTCGTCTCCAATCTTTACTGACCGACCTCGGCCTGTCTAGGCTATGGTACCATCCCCTTCTGCTAGACTCGATGCTTCGTCTCCTATCAAAGGTTCGGCCTTGTCTCCCAGCACCTGGGTCTCTATCTCCATGAGAGCTCTCCTCCCTAGAATCTTCCCAGCCGCTCTCTTCCATGTTTTCACTCACAGGATCCTGTGAGCCTCTCCCACCCGGCCGTTCATAAGTTTCGCTATCACTGCTTTCCATTTGCACCTGGTTATCTGTCTCTTCGTAAGGGTCAAGCCAACCTTCTTCCCATGCCAAACTTTCTGTGGGCGAAGGAGGCCCGCTGATGGGAAACTCTCCTTCTTCTAACCCTTCTAAATCCTCTTCAGAATCTAGCTCTGCTGCTGCAGGCCCCAATGCCAATGGGACCCTCGGTCCTGGCCCCTGGCCCCCAGGCACAAACGAGAACTGCTGTGCTACAACTTCATAGCTCCTGGCAGGAAGCCACCCAAAGCAAGGTCAGGCCCCTTCAATTAAATGAACTGAGAAAAACCTTTTAGGGAGTAATACACACATTACAGTGTAATTGTGGGCTGCTCTGAACTGCATTCATCCTATGACATTGTGCAATTTGGATGAAATAAAAGTATAGTTTTAACATTAAGGAATGGATTATATCTTTTTTCTGCATAGAGTTCTTATCACAACTATTTCTAAATTACTATCCTGAAACATTTGTATATTTTTGCAGAGCAAGTTCATTACTAGCTTGTCTTCTTACATTCCCAGCTTACGTTGACATGGAATCAAAATAATTAGGTGTGACATGCCAGAAAATAATAATAGCCTCCCCCTTAATTTTCATTTATTCCACATATCAGCTGTGATTAGTAAAAGTATGAACTAGGGCAACAAGGCAATGTTTCCTTTTCCCAAAGGATAGAAATATTTTATATGCTTTGACACAGTGTAGTCAATCAGATGCAAACAGAATTCAATGACAACCATGTTAGTCTAGAGTGTCAGTATGCAAAAGAATCTTGTAGCACCTTAGAGATTAACTGAGAGAACAAAGTTGGTAACATAAGCTTTTGAGGAAGGAGACCTGGGACTTGTCTACACTATCCTCCAAACCCACACTCACTGCAAATTGATTGATCGCAGTTCTTTATGATGCACAGCAGACTTCTGTGAGTATTGGGGGGGGGGGGGCTATTTTCCAGCTTTGTCTTACTTTAGGTAAAGTGTGGGATAGTTTGGAGGTTGAATCCCAGGACTTTGGTAGAGTCTGGGCAGCTAGATCAGATCTTATCTGCCCCAGTCTACTGTCCAGATGGACACTGCCGTCATCACACTTTCCCTATAGTTAAGGAGTCGATTTTGCCCATGTGTCTGCTGTGATCATTCCTAGCTAGTCATGGAGCTCTGTTTGATGCTTCTCACATCTCTGATGTCAGAACAGTGAACCCATGTGAACACCAAGATGGAGGAGAGATTACTATTCCTTTCTTGCTGGTTGCACGGGGACCCCATTCTGACATTAGCAGAGGCACCTATGATGGCCAGAGACTTGGATGGATTTAGTGGGCAGCTAGAAGGAGTGATATAGAGGAGATGACAGCCTAGTGTGTTTGCTGTGGTACCGGGCCATCTAGATAGTGGTTCTAGACTAAAATGTTTGTGATGGATTCAGGGCTGCTCAAAAGCAAGCCAGTGTAGATGATTCATTAGAGACCAACCACACTGCAATATTATAGTAATTTGACACTTTAGTTTTCATGACTCTATTTGATGTAAGTGGCAGCTGTTGCCCAGGTTCCAGAAAGCAGAGTTTCTGAGCCCCAATTGGAGATGTCAAAGATTGAACTGGATCTTTCTGCATGAAAAACAAATGCTTTCCCAATAAACTGCAATTTCTTCTGCAGATTGCCAAATATTTTTAATCAAAAAGCATGAAGTCCACCAAGTTTGGTTCTTACTAGAGTGCTAGGAAATTATAAGAGATTACATACAGTAGTCACTCTTCTATCAATGCCTTTCCATGGAGAGTTGAGGGAAAACACTGTTCAGGAGAATGTATCTTTTAACTAATATTAATAATCCACTAGGTTTGTAGGAGTATACATAAGGAATTTGAATTAATATTATTATTATTATTATTATTTATTGAGGCTTCTTCGCCGCCGACTCCCGGGGGCTCGCGGCGGCTCACAAAGCCAATGGCACCGCGCCAAAGGGTTAAAACATACACAGTTTAAAACACAATTAAAACACAATTAAACAATAAAATACAATATAAACAGTAGAAACAGCAGAAATGTTGGAGCCCAGGAAGTGTCAACCTAACCTACTCACCAAAGGCCTGCCTAAACAAATAAGTTTTGCAGGCCCGTCTGAATGGGAGTAGGTCTGTCAGGCTCTGGCTTCGGCCGGAGGGGCGTTCCATAGCGTAGGAGCTATCACAGAGAACGCCCCGGCGAGTGGATGTTAAACGTGCCAACTTTGCAGATGGTACTGCCAAGAGGTTGGCCTCTTCGGACCGAAGTGATCTCGCTGGGCAATATGGGGTGAGACGGTCCCTCAGATACACTGGCCCCAGGCCGTGTATGGCCTTAAAGGTAAGAACCAGCACTTTGAAGGTGACCCGGTGTTCAATTGGTAGCCAGTGCAGATCCTGCAAAATTGGTGTTATGCGGCAGCCTGCTGGAGCCCCAGACAGGAGCCGGGCGGCAGTGTTCTGCACCAGCTTGAGCTTCCGGATCGACGACATAGGCAGGCCAACGTAGAGCGCGTTACAGTAGTCTAGCCTTGAGATGACCGTGGCTTGGATCACCGTGGCTAGGTCGCTCCGGGAGAGGTAGGGGGCCAGCCTCCTTGCCTGGCGGAGATGGAAAAAAGCAGCCTTGCTGGCCATGGAGACCTGGGCCTCCATGGTCAGCTGGGAGTCCAATTGGACACCCAGGCTCTTCACAGACGGCGCTGGATGCAGCGCCGCACCATCCAGGGTCGGAAGCCGGGCACCCACCCCGCCCGGGCCGCCCAGCCACAAGATCTCCGTCTTCGCCGGATTCACCATCAACCTACTGGCTCGCAGCCATCCAGTAACGGCTTCAAGGCAATGTTGGAAATTATCGGGGACAGATTCTGGCCTGCCCTCCACCCTCAGAATGAGCTGGGTGTCATCGGCGTACTGATGGCAGGCCAGCCCATAACTTCGCACCAGCTGTGCAAGCGGCTGCATGTAGATGTTAAATAACAGAGGGGAGAGAATGGCTCCCTGAGGGACTCCGCACGCTGAGACCGCTGGGGAGGAATGAGGTCAGCCATTTAACCCGCCCCTCCTCACACGCTGAGACCGCTGGTGGACGAAGGAGGTCAGCCATTTAAGGACAGTCCCCCTCACTCCAGCCATGGCCAGGCGGTGGATCAAAAGATTGTGGTCGACCGTGTCAAATGCTGCCGTGAGGTCCAATAACACGAGCAGCGCAGACCCGCCTTGGTTGAGCTGGCTGCGGAGTTGGTCTGTGATGGAGACCAGGACAGTCTCCGTCCCGTGCCCTTGAGCCCTTGTATCAGTTATTTGTCCTGAGAATGGAATTTACAATGTCTGGTACACTATGGTGACCAGGTAAGAGTTTTTATTTTTAATTGATGATTGAATTTTGGTTCATTCTCATACCAGTCTGACATGTTGACTTGTCTCAATTGACACTTCTATACAAGTTTGAAAGGCAAATGAGCCTTGCCCTCCAGATCTTCCAGATACCTCATTTTACATTTATATTATCTATACCCTGTTTTTCTTCTAAAATTGGCACTTAGTGGTCAAAACGAATTACAATAACATTACCAGCATCAGAGATCCATGGAATTGTGTGTGCATATGGAGTGGAGGATGCTTGAAACACATCTGTCCTTCTGTCTTGCATTTTGCATTCTTGTCACTGTCTCATTGGCTTACTCCATCTTGTGCATTTTTAATTAAAGTTGCAGGGCATTTATAAAATATGCAATCCTTTTCTTGATGGCTGCAGAGAAATATACAGTTATGAATATCTTTCTGTACATACTGTGAGACATTTAACAACATACCACATTAGTAATACAAAATTAGCTCAGAATATGTTGAGTAGAGAGAGTCCCCCACATAAACTTTATAGCAATACCACCAAGTACTGTGTAGAGAAGGCACACATATGTCCTCATCCTCATTGGAAAAAAGTGTCTTCCTGACATATTGAGACATCTTATTGAGAAAGTAATGTATGTTTTTTCACACATTGTTACTTTTTATTGCAAAAAAGTGCCAAAAGCCCTGGGTTCTGCATAGAAAATACTGTGGTTTTTTAAAAACCAAAATAATGTATTTCCCACAAAATACATCTTTTCAAGCAAAATTTACAATTTCTTTCTGCAAAATACATAGGAAGACACTGTTAAGGTCTGTGACCCTGATAAAAACAAAGTAGGTCCATTTAATCTGGGAGGAAAAAGGTACCTTGTCTGTCCCATAATGGAAAATGAGTCAAGAAACAAAACATTAAGGACTGTATGAGTTCTGCCAAAACGTTCAATAAAAGGCACCCTCTTCCACCACCAATGTTAACTTATTCCAGCAACTGTGTTTCATGTTAACTCCAAAGCCAGCATATTGTTGTAGTCTTGAACTTTCTTGGATTACAGTCCATCTACAAAAGATCAAGCTAAGTTTGACAAGGTGAAAATAAAAATATTACTTGAATCCTATCAAAGTATAACAATCCGGTTTGTACATGTCACAAATAAAAAAAGAACTTGATTCGTCAGAAATAGCCATGAGCAGGGAAGTCTGAGCATCCAAATACTCCTTATAGGAGTATAACAACATAAGATGATCCCAGAAGAAGGTGATTTCCCTTTATATATGCCAATTTAATAGGTTAGATCCTCCCAGTTCAATCCTTGTGCCCTACCTTACTATCCTCTTCCGAAGGCCCATGATAGTCAGGCCATTTTAAGATAGAAAGAGATAGAAAATCAAAGGATCAGAAATCACAAGAAAGTGTGACTCTGTATCAGCAGGACTGATATCTGTGGTTTCAATTTTCGCCCCCCAATACACTTTCTAGAGATTTTCTACACTGCAACTGTATGATGTTCTTGAGCTGGACATCCTTTATTTCATTAATTGCAGGATCATAAACCTAAATCCAGGAACATACCCCTCTTGGATACAGTAGTTGCATTGTAATACATTAGTGCCCATCTTATTCAAATTATTCTTGTAAGAGAATAGTTTCAGCCATTTTGAGGGTTGTTGTTAGTGGTAGCTGAAACATTCAGGCCATCACAGGAGAAAAACCAGAATAGCAGATAATGGTTTCATTATACAAATTGTTCAATTGTTACCTCCTGTATTTCAGTTACCAATTGCCGTATGATTATTATTACTAAAGACAGAGAAGAGTTCTCTTATTTCCTTAAGTGCCACCTTAGTTTTACAATTGTTTCTGAAAGGCTGGTTTTTTTTAAAAAAAGTATTTATTCCCAGTGTCAATGTAAGCACTTGTTCCATTTATCAATTCTCATGCAGGCTTTAAAAGAGAAATATAAAACTATCCATTTGTCTGAGTAGTGATTTTTGAAAAAAGTCAGTTTACTGCTATGCTGCTAAAATCTAGTTATACCTGCAACTAAGGACATTATCAGACAAAACTACTATATTCCACAGCAGTTGTGCTATCATAGAAAGTGAATACATAGTAGCATGAATGCCTTCAATATCACACCTCTGTCCATTTCTGTAATTGTCTCTCAGCATTACTTCGCGAACGAAGATTCTTAGGAAAGACTCATCCCACACTTTTTACAAGCATGTTGATGACTAAAAAGGCCAATCTGAGATAGGCAAGTTCGGTTGCAGAATGCACTGCAGAAAGTCTCCTTGGGTGATGTTGTTTCTAAGTTGTGATTCTTTCTGCGTTGTCGTTTCTTTTCAAGACCCATTCGGTGTGTCTTCTCGAAAGAGGCCACAGCATTGTGGATAGTGTGCCTCCATGCCTCCCGATGTGAGGCCAGGGTGGACCATTGTTGGTGATCAATCTGGCTGAGCCTGAGAAGTTGTTTCAGGGAGTCCTTATATCTCTTTTTGGGGGCACCTCTCTTGCGCTGACCTGTGGTGAGTTCACCACAGAGTAGTATCTTTGGGAGGCGGTGGTCCTTCATCCTAGAGACGTGCCCTGCCCAGCGCAGCTGTGTTCTTAATAGCATGGCCTCAATTCTGGTGATCCCTGCTTGCTCAAGGACAGCAACATTAGTCACATAGTCGGTCCAGTGTATATTTAGGATTGTGTGAAGACAGCGCTGATGAAAGCGTTCGAGGAGTCGTAGGTGCTGGTGATAGGTGACCCATGTTTCAGACCCATATAGGAGAATAGACAGTATGATAGCTCTGTACACACTGGTTTGTGTGCTTTGCCTCAGGTGCTTGTTGCTCCAGACTCTTTTGTGAAGCCTTCCGAATGCACTATATGCCTTTGATAATCTGTGATCTATCTCTTTGTCAATCTTGGCGTCTGAAGAGATGATGCTTCCCAGGTAGGTGAACTGCTGAACGGACTTAGGAACAGATTTGTCTATGATGATGTGGGGATGATGGTGTTCTTCCTGTGGTGCGGGCTGGTAGAGTACTTCCATTTTCTTCAGGCTGACTTCCAGCCCAAACAGCTCTGCAGCTGCTGCAAAGCAGGATGTGAGGTGCTGCAGGGCTGCTTCTGAATGGGCGACAAGGGCAGCATCATCAGCAAAAAGCAGCTGACGGACTAGATTGTTTAGAGTCTTAGTGCGAGCTCTCAGACGGCTTAAGTTGAACAAGCTACCATCAGTACGATAGCGTATATATATATGCCGTCTTCTTCTTCGAGGTCTGCCGTAGCCCTTTGGAGCATCATGCTGAAGAAGATTGTAAATAGGGTTGGTGCAAGAACACAACCTTGCTTCACTCCATTAGTTATTAGAAAGGGCTCTGAGGGAGCATCGCCGTATCTGACTTGACCGTGCTGGCCCTCATGTAGCAGGATAATCATTTTGAGGAATTTGGGGGGACATCCTAGACATTCCAGGATCTGCCACAGACCTTTTCTGCTCACAGTGTCGAAGGCTTTGGTGAGGTCAACAAATGTTACATTGTCCTTTGTTCTGCTCTCTGCATTTCTCTTGCAGTTGTCTAAGGGCAAAAACCATATCTGTGGTGTTTCTATTAGCTCTGAAGCCACATTGGCATTCAGGGAAAAGTTCTTCTGCAATAGCAGGAACTAATCTGTTCAGGAGTATCCTTGCAAGGATTTTCCCACAATGGAGAGCAGTGTTATACCTCGATAGTTTGAGCAATCGGATTTTGTTCCTTTTTTCTTATACAGGGTGATGATAACTGCATCTTGGAGATCTGATGGCAGTTCACCTTTTCCCCAGTAACTGACAAGGAGCTTGTGGAATTTAGCATGAAGTACATGGCCTCCCTGTTTCCAAGCTTCAGGTGGGATTCCATCGATCCTGGCTGCCTTGCCATTTTTCATCTGCTGTATGGCCTCAAGGGTCTCTTCCAGAGTGGGAGCTGTGTCCAGTTCATTTTTCATTGGTCGTTGTATCATGTGTTGGATAGCTGAACCTTGGACTACTCGGTTGGCATTGAAGAGACTCTGAAAATGTTCAGCCCATTGGTTCAGGATGGAGGCTTTATCAGTAATTAGTGTTTGCCCCTCTGTACTGTATAAGGGGCTTTGGACCTGATAAGTAGGTCCAAACACTGCTTTGAGAGCTACATAAAAACCTCTGTGATCACCCAGATCTGCACAACATTGTGTCTTTTCTGCTAAATCGATCCATCACTTGTTCGGAATGTCTCAGAGTTTTTGTTGGAGTTTACTACATGCGATTAAAATCTGTAATTGTACCGATTTTCTAATCCATGGTCCTAAAAGTGTACTTCCACATGCCCTCATGATCCCACCTTCAAGCACTTTGTCTGTTCTTTAAGTTTTAACATGTTTTTAGAGAAATTTTGCAGTTACAGCAATGAATCACAAAAAGGCATACTTAACTGTAAATAATAACTGTAAAATATTGAATGAACTCAAAGCAGATTGCTGAAGAATAGTGAAGGGGAGGGAAAGAGTGGGAGAGGAGAATTCCACCCCCGGATGTCACTTCACTGGTGGCATAGTGGCATAGAAGTGGAAGGTAGGTGATAGGTGATGGTAACATTATGCGGTTGCATGCTATTAACAAGTTTTGGCCATCAACAACTAGTCTCTCTGTGTGTGAATGAATTATGCAGGGAATGTAGACTCACAGTGGGATACTCATGACCTCATGAGATAGAAATCTTCACCAGCTTCAATGTCATTTTTCTGCCTCATGTGATAAAGTCTCAAGAAAGGAGACCATGCTATATTTGAAGACCACTGTTATTTGAAGGCTCGTAACTGTGGTAACTGGTACATCCCATATCAACAGAATGTTAAGTCTGATCTCGGTTTCAGTTCAGACTTCAAAGATCCAAACATTTGAACCTACTTTTGGCATGGGGTTCAACATCTTGGATAGTTTTTAAAAGGTCCGCAGGAAAACTAGAACAGATTCAATACCTCACTAGCATAGAAGCCACACTGAAATGGCCTTCAGGCATAAGCTGAAAGCTGCAATCAGACACCTGCCTCTGCCCACGATCTATTCTCTTCTCTCTGCTCACTGTTTTCATTCAGTTTGTGAAACTACAAAATTTGCAGGACGTAGGTTGATTGAGGACTTGTTTACACAATTTTAATTGCTATGTCTCAATGTAATCATACGAGTTGGCCCTCACCAGACTACAGAGCGTAAGATTCCATAGCACTGAGAAATGGCAGTTAAAGTGGTGTCGAATTACATTAATTCTACAGTGTAGATGCATCCCTAGAAGTTTTTAACCAAATCCCAGAACATACATTGTGCATGCTCTTGCAACTTTACCACTGCACCTCCCCATGAGAAAGTTTAATCTTTCAGCGATCTAAAACAGGCTACTGCTGTTAGATTTAGACAAAATGAATCCCTTTCCCAACATAATTTCTCTAATATTTTACTAAGTTATTGAACCAAGAAATGAAAATTTGATCCATTTCATCTGAACTGGTGAAAGCAATTTCAGATAGTGTATAGTGTCTTCGGTGTCTCTTTGATCATGGTTTAGCAACGACCTTATTACATTTTTCTTTTACTTATGATTAGTGAAAGAAAAGCAGAGGGAAATGTCTATGCATGAAACAGTCGTTTGAAAAAGTATTATCTCATGTACAAAGTAAAGAACATAAAATGCATTTCTTTTGTTGAGCTCTTTCATTTTCAAAACTCTTAGGTGTTAGCAATAGTGAGTAGAGAATACTCAGGCACAAATATGGTATTTTTAGCTAGGGTTGCCACTCTGTGATATAAGAAATAAGGGGCATTTACCTAAAAATACGGGATTTTTCACAAAAATAAGAGACACTTCATAAAGCATAAGTGAGGTTATGTTTCACATGGCCTCTTTTTTCCCCGTGCTCCCAGGGAAACCTCCCACCGCCGCCTCTGTAGACCTAGCACCTCATCCCCTCCCGCACGGCTGCCTCCTCCTCTTCCTTTGCTGCCGTAGTGACCATGACACAAGGCCCAGAATCCCCAGCAGGCTCGAGACGCAAGCGGCTGTGTACATGGACCTCACTCTGGTTCCCTCTCTCTGTGAGCGCTTCCTGCCACCATCGCCCCGCTCCTTCCACCTTCCCTTCCTTCCAGGAAGGCCCACCTCTTCCGGTCAGTCACTCAGTCACTCCTGGTACGCAGAACCAAATCACTCCCTACCCCTCCTGCTTCCCTTCTGTGCTCGCCTCTCTTTATGCTCAAGAGGGAGGGCTAGAGCGGCCAGGGAAGGCGCCAAGATGGCGGTGTTGTCGGCTCGGGTGAGTAAGCTGGACCAGGCCCGGTCTTTGTGTGGGGAGAGCGGCAGTTACCGGGCATTCACAAAGAGTCCTTCCTTCCTTCCTTCCTTCCTTCCTTCCTTCCTTCCTTCCTTCCTTCCTTCCTTCCTTCTTCACTGCTGGCCCAGCCTCGCCTCCTGCTGCTACCTGTCCAGTCGATACGGGACAGGAGCTGAAAATACGGGACATGAAATTCAGAGCAAAAATACGGGATGTCCCATATAATACGAGACAGGTGGCAGCCCTAATTTAAGCTGATGGTGATTATTGGGAACTCACTCTGTTTATTGTGCTATCTTGTAAAAATCAGTCTCTTGCTTTTCAGCTCCAGCTTTAAAGTTTGAGTTTTAGCATTATCAAAATGCTTGGATTCTATTGAGAGTACAGAGCAGATTCCAGAAAAAAATGGGTGGTGGGAACACTATTATCTTCCTGTATGCCCCTGCTAAACTTGCTCTGAAATGGAAATTGCTCTAGTTCCGGTTTTCAGGTGGTGACAAGTTTAAGAGGAGGAAAGAAAAGTTGTGGCATGTGTGATCTAACATTTTGTATCTGCAAATTGCATTTGAAGTTGACAGGAACTCCACTACAACCAAAATACATTTGTCAAATAATTTAACTAGTTCTAATGAGCTTAAGTCACAAAAGGTATTACTTCAAGTGACCAAGGAATATTACTTGAATAAAGAACATGATGTTGCCATGAACTTAGAGCTTTCAGGAGAGCAGGCAACTAGATGATTCCGTATTAGATATGGAATAACCTTGTACCTTCAGCAATGGGTAGCATCCCTGTCTGGAGGCCAACTGGGATGGAAAGGTTCAGCTACTTTCTCCACCTGGATACCACTACTGTATGGAGCCTTGAACAGAAGGTTGAGCAGTGATGTGACAGCCATATTTAAATATTTGAAAGGCTGTTTTATTGAAGATGGATCCGGGGTTTTTTTTTACTGCACCAGAAACAGGTGGTATCTATGAGTGCATCTACAATGTAGAATTAATGCAGTTTGACACAATTTGAACTGCCATGGTTCAATCCAGGGAGCTGTTATTTTTTAACATCTTTAGCCTTCTCTGCCAAAGAGTGCTGACTCCTCACCAAGAATCCCATAGCATTAAGACATGGCAGTTCAAGTTGTGTCAAACTGCATTAATTCTATAATGCAAAGGCATCTTAGGACATGAAGCAATGGTTTGAAACTATAGGAAAAGAGAATCCACCTAAATGTTAAGAAAAACTTCCTGATGGTAAAAGCTGTTCAGCAGTGGAATATGCTGCCTCAGAGTGTGATAGAGTTCCCTCTCTGGAGGTTTTTAAACAGCAGCTTGGTGCTTTGATTATGTATCCATGCATGGCAGGGGTTGGACTGGATGGTCCTTGGGATCTCTTCCAACTCTATGATTCTATGAAAGCCATGCAATGTATGTCAGATAAGTTTAACAAAATATTGCAAGTTCTCTTTCTGTCCCATGATCTGCTTACGAAACTGCATTTTATTGATGTGTACATCTGTAGTGATTAATGTAAAACCAGAGATGAAGTGAGATTCCAAAGAATGATTCAAACATAAAGCAGAGTTCTTCTCAAGTTCTCTGTGTTTTTAATGTAAAAATGCATCTGTTAATGAAAACACACAGAGAGATGTTTATTAGACAATGTATAAAATGTACAATATTTTGTGAGATTGTATATCAACATAATTATATTTAGCCATATGTACTGGCATTCTATTACGTATTTACGTAATCATAAACTGGCTTATAATCACATAAGGGTGAATTGCAATGTTGCATGATGCTTGTATGCAGAAGAGGGAAGCAGAGACATACCGTGTTTCCCCGAAAGTAAGACAGCGTCTTACTTTCTTTCCCCCCCGAAAAGTCCCCCTACGTCTTACTTTCGGGGTACGTCTTATATAAACTAAGACGTACCCCATCACCACGCCCACGCCGCCACCGCCGCCACTGCCGCCGTCACGCTGCCGCTGCCGCAACCGGCCCCATCGGCCGCGGCACACCTCTGCGGCACAGCTTTTCCTTGGACGAAGGAAGGGAGGGAGAAAAGAGCAAGAGGCCTGGCGAAGCGGTGCGCGTCACTCTGACGCGGTGCTGCTTTGCCACGCCTCTTGCTCTCTTCCCCCTCCCTTCCTTGGACGAAAGAAGGGAGGGGGAAAAGAGCAAGAGGCGTGCCAAAGCGGCGGCGCGTCACTCTGACGCGGCGCTGCTTCGCCATGCCTCTTGCTCTTCCCCTTCCCTTCCTTGGATGAAAGAAGGGAGGGGGAAAAGAGCAAGAGGCGTGGCGAAGCGGTGGCACGTCACTCTGATGCGGCGCTGCTTCACCACGCCTCTTGCTCTCTTCCCCCTCCCTTCCTTGGAGGCCTGGCAGAAAGGTGTGCCGCGGCCGATGGGCCGGTTGCGGTGGCGGCGGCATGTCGACGAGGTACGGCTTACTTTCGGGGTACGGCTTATATTAGCTGACCCCCCTGACACCCCTGATACGTCTTACAATCGGGGGGGTCTTACTATCGGGGAAACACGGTAGCTATGGTCATTGGGACCATTGTGTAAATGGAGCCAACAAGTGTGGCCATTGTACTATGTCTCCTAATAGGACCATAATAATGCTAATAATTAAGTTAAGAAACTCATTGTGCAGTGAGCACCAGAATGATTTGGGTCTCATGGCACAATGAGTACTGCCATAGGTCACATTATTTTGTATTCATTAAAAGGATTTTATATGCTATTGTCCATTGTGGAACACATCTCACCAAGCTAAAACAATGGCTCTTAATGAGACATGCCGCATTATCACAGGGTGTCTACACCCTACACCACTGGATAAATTATACTGTTTAGTATGTATTACATTATCTGACATCTGCCAGGAAGTAGCAGCCAATAATGAAAGGATTAAAGCAGAGACATCTCCAGCCCATCACCTGTTCAGATATCAGCCAGCATGCCAATGCCTTAAATCAAGAAATAGTTTTCTAAGATACTCGCAGGAGCACCTCAGCAAATGAGAGTCCAAAAGTAGCAGGCTAAAACCCGAAACCTCAAGCCATGGCTGATACTGAATGAGGGACTCCCCCCTGGGCACACAGAAGACTGGACGACTTAGAAGCCACTAAACAGACTGCACTCTGGCACCACGAGCTGCAGAACCAACCTTAAGGAATAGGGTGACAAAGTGGAATCCATGACATGCGAGTGTGGAGAAGAGCAAACCACAGACCACCTATTACAATGCTGTCTGAGCCTTGTCACATGCACAATGGAAAACCTTTTATAGCAACACCAGTAGCACTCCAAGTGGCCAGCTACTGGTCAAAGGACATTTAGTATAACATCAAGTTTTTAAAACTTTGTGCTTTTAAAAATACATTACAACTGTACTCTTAGTTCGCTTCTGATACGATAAATAAATAGCCAGAGATGTAGCCTTGACATCATAAAAAGGTATGAAATACTGCCTTTGAAGCAATATTTCATCAATTGTTTACCAAAATACTGTAGATATTAGCTGGCATGTACATAACCTGTGTACATATTTTTCATGAGAATTTCAAACACCCATTTATCTCTCCCCCACTCCAAAACTACAGTACAAATTTGTCTTCTCTAGAAGAGTCTCTATTCACACTAGTACATACATGAGCCAGAACAAATGTAAGATTAGGGAAAAATGTGAAATGGATACAAAATTATGTGCTTAAGATTGCTTTTTTTTTCTAGCTGTAGTTCTGAAGCCTCTCTCCACTCAGAGAACTAAGGAGTTCGCAAAAACAGCAAAATGAAAGGCATGATGTACTAGGCTGCATTTTGTAAAAATCAGCATTGGAATAATAAGTTGGGTGAGAATGAAGATCAATGATAACTATTTTTAAAATGACTATAATGATATCTGTCCCTCTCCAAGCAAGTTTAACCAAGATGCCATTGGTAATGTAATTGCAGTGGGGAATGCATTGCCAGAATCAATAATGACCCTGCTTTATTAGTGAAATCTATAAACCTTAAAGGCCTTGCTTACTCCCCTGAGATGAATACCCACAGATGAATTGTATTTTGCAATTCCTATTCTGCTACTTCTTGTATTTTAACAATTTAGCATCAATAGATAACACTACAACATTTTTTTATCCTGATTCTGTAATACAGTTAAAAGAAATATGAAACAGAATGGAATCATATTGCAGCAAGAGGTTATCAAGTTAAAGTAATTCCAAAATCTGAACAATAAGCATTACTTGACCATTTGCTGAAGGCAGGAGTAAGAATCACATAGCCCTCCAGATATTGTGGGAATGCAGCTCACAGCATTCCTCATCATTGACTAGAGTTGCTTGGATCTGTAACTAACAACATAATGTCATAATCAGAGCTGGAAGGGACTCCATGGGCCATGTAGTCCATGTTGGAGTATGCAAGAGATCAGAGTCTCTGTGTGTGTCTCAACTGTAAAATAAGATGCTTGAAGCTGATTGGTTGGGCAATGCCTGGGGCGATAGTTGAGCCTGGAACTTTTGGATACTGTTTGATTTTTGTTCAGGCTCAAGTTATGCAGGTGCACAGAGATATGAAGAGAGAAGCAGAGACATAGTCTGATTTGTTTCTTGGCTGCTGAAATAAGGTCTCTCACATGGACAAAGAAATACAATTTTAAATCTCTGTAAAAGAACATTTAGTGAGTTGATGCAACTGATCATAGTGTACATATGTTGTTCTGAATTAAGAAGAGTAAATTGTTTGTTCTTTATTGTTCACTTGTGTGGCATATTTTCTTTCTCTGGCAAGGCAGTGTGTGGCCTGATCAAATGTGAACACTGGTGATAGATCTCCAGCTATCTCCCCTTCCGTTCTGGTGCTAGTCAACGCTAGATCTATTTGGAATAAGACCGCTACGACTAAGGAGTTCTGTGAGGATATGAAAGCCAACCTATTCTGTATAACTGAAACATGGCTTCAGGATAGCGACAACACCTGCCTTCATGAGATTGTCCCTCCAGACTACTTTGCTACACACCAGAATAGGAATGGGAGTCGGGGGGTGGGGGTGGCAATACTCTCCCGTGATGTTTTACACCTTAGAGCAATCCCCGCGCTGTCCACTTCTGGGCTTGAAAGTGTCAGCCTAGTGTGGGATTCCCAAAAGAGCCTGGCCATCCTGCTGGTGTACCGTGCGCCTAGCGCACTGGCAGAAAGCCTGCCGCGATTACTAGAGACTGTGTCGGAGTGGGCATTGAGATTCCCTAGGATGATTGTCCTGGGGGACTTCAATGTCCACGCCGACACAGCCTCTGTTCCATCAGTAGCCGCAGACCTAATATCGCCCATGGCAACATTAGGCCTCTCACTTTGTAGCTCGGGACCCACACATCTGGCTGGACACACCCTGGATTTGGTTTTCAGCGCGGGGGTTCAAGTGGACCTAGCCTCCCCAATTAGAAAGGGCACCAGACAGAGATGCCCCCTTTCCCCCCTGCTTTTTATCTTAATCTTAGAACTATTACTAAACGAAATTCGAGAAGATAACGAGTTAGTAGGCTTAACGATTAAGAAAGAGTCTCTGAAGATCAGGGCGTTCGCAGATGACCTGGTCTGCGTAATTGAAAACCCGCTAGAGAATATAATGAAATGGATAAATAAAATTGAAATGTTTGGTGATGTGATGGGGCTAAAGATAAATAAAAATAAAACCAAGATATTGGGAAAGAACATTACTCAGAAAGAAAAAGAAGAGATCCAGAGAATATCAGGAATAGAGACCACGAACAAAATCAAATATTTGGATATTACACTAACTCCTAATAACATAAACTTGGTCAAAACAATTATGACATAGTATGGAGAGATATAAAGAAGAAAATGGAGAAATGGCAACATTTAAATCTATCCATGTTGGGAAGGATTTCATTAATAAAAATGAACATCCTTCCAAGGATGCTGTTTCTCTTCCAAAATCTGCCCATCCTAACTAGCAATAAGTTTTTCACCTCTTGGAAAAGAGACTTAACAAAATTCATATGGTGGGGGAGGAAGCCGAGAATTAGATGGTCAAATATGATAGATATTGGAAACAGAGGTGGGTTAGGGGTGCCCGATCTTCAGACCTATCATGAAGCCTGTGCCTTAGAGTGGGTATGCGACTGGGTAACACTCGCAAATGAAAATCTGCTATCAATTGAGGGACACGACCTAAGGTCGGATGGCACAGTTATATCTATTATGAAAGAACAAAAATAGAGAATTTTTTTAAATCATTGTATTCGAGGCTCGCTACTAAAAATCTGGCTTAAATATAAATACATCTTGATAGGAAAAACTCCATTATGGCTATCCCCCCAAGAAGCCTTCTTCCGCAGATAATATGGAAAGACTAGCTGGCTTAGATATAAGAACATATTAATCAATGAAAAGAATGAGTGGCGTCTGAAAGAATTTGCAGAGTTAAGGGAATTCGACAGGTCCATGAATTGGCTCCACTATTTTCAAATTAGAGATGTTTATAATAAAGATCAAATTATAGGGTTTGAAAACAAACAATTGTTTTGGGAAAAAATACTTGACAAAAAAGACAAAAGAGTTTCTGCATTATATGGGAAACTTCTGGAAGTAAAAACTGAGCAGGAAACAGTTAAAAATGTATGATCAAGTGGGCGCAAAACTTTGGACATGCGATTCCCTTAACTCAATGGGAAAGACTCTGGAAGAAACATTGGAAATACACTTATGCCTACGACCTTAAGGAGAACAAGATATTCCATCGGTGGTACCTTACACCCTTAAAAATTGCAAAATATAACAAAAAATATGACAAAAATTGTTGGAAGTGCAAAACAATGCCGGGAAGTTTTTTCCACCTTTGGTGGAATTGCGAAAAGATTCACAAATTTTGGAGGGAAGTGTATATTATAATGAAAAGCATGCTGAATTTAGACATCCAATTAAAACCAGAGTTTTTCCTGTTGGGGTTGTTAGATTGTAATTTAGAGCTGAACACTGAAAAAAATTTTGTTTACTGCGTCACAGCAGCGAGAATGTCCTTAGCTAAGAAATGGAAGGATGATACGATCCCAAGCACACAAGATTGGGCCTCCAAACTCTTTGAAATTATGACACAGGCAATGGACCAAATGAACAATGTCAGGAAAACGGACTGGTCAAAGGTGGTGGGTTACTTTAAACAAAACAAATTTGAAGGATGGTCTGAGATAAATATGAAATGTGATTAATTTGTAATTAGTGTAAATTATTAAGTTAATCTTAGCAGATACAAGGATGTGAAAGAACAAACATCGGTTAATCAGGACATATAATCATAGGAGTTGATTAAACTACAACGCGAGTGACGTTGTATGTGGCAGTTGGCAAGGTTGGAAGTACTCGGTGTCTAGTGATGTAACTAGTCTGTTAGTCTTTGTAGGTTTGTTAGTAATGTATGTTTAGTAACATTGTGTAGTGTCTATGTCGAATCTATGTTACATGTTGTTGTTTTTTAACCAATGTGAAAACTAATAAATATTATTTCCAAAAAAAAAAGTGGACCTAGCCTCCATAATAGAGGTTCCATGGTCGGACCACTATGTTCTAAGGATCCAGGTTGAGCAACGGCCCCCCCCCCCCATGCAAGGGCGCCGAACAGATTTGGGTACGCCCAAGGAGACTTATGGAACCTGGAAGGTTCCTGAATGCTCTGAGTGACCTGGAGTCCATCAGCGTCTCACTCGATGATGACACTCAGCTCATTCTGAGGATGGAGGGTAGGCTTGGATCCTTACCCGATAATTTCCAACACTGCCTTGAGGCCGTTACTGGATGGCTGCGAGCCAGTAGGTTGAGGGTGAATCCAGCAAAGACGGAGATCTTGTGGCTGGGTTGTCCGGATGATGGGGATATCCAGCTTCTGAACTTGGATGGTGTGGCATTATGCCCTTCGCCTTCCGTAAAGAGCCTGGGAGTTCACTTGGACTCCCAACTGACCATGGAGACCCAAATCTCCATGGTCAGTAAAACAGCTTTTTTCCATCTGAAACAAGCAAGGCGGCTGGCCCCCTATCTATCCTGGAATGACCTGGCCATGGTGATCCAAGTCACTGGAGACTGGACTACTGTAATGCGCTCTATGTTGGCCTTCCTCTGTCGGTGACCCGGAAGCTCAAGCTGGTGCAGAACACTGCCGTCCGACTCTTGTCTGGTTCTCCAGCAGGTTGTCACATTACACCTATTTTGCAGGATCTGCACTGGCTTCCAATTGAGCACCGGATCACCTTCAAAGTGTTGGTGCTCACTTTTAAGGCCTTATGCGGCCTGGGGCCAATGTACCTGAGGGACCGGCTTTCCCCCTATTGCCCTACGAGATCACTGCGGTCAGAAAATACCAACTTGCTGGCCATTCCATCTATGAAGTCAATCAGATTAACTGCAACCCGTAGGAGAGCGTTCTCCGTGATTGCCCCAATGCTGTGGAACGCCCCCCCCCCCGGTTGAGACGCGGGCTCTCCAAGACTTCATGGCATTCAGGCGGTCTTGCAAGACATTCCTTTTCCAGCAGGCTTTCGGCCTATAAGATGTCCTCAGCGCCTGGCCCGCCTGTTATCACTGCATTGCATTCATTGTGCTGTGCCTTGTACCTTCTACAGCACATTGCTGTTTTAATCTTAACTCTGAGATTTTATAGTTGTATTGTTTTTTAACTGTGTTTTTATTGTATCTCATTTTACTGTGAGCAGCCCCAAGCCTCCCGGGAGTGGCGGCCTAGAAGTCAGATAAATAAATAAATAAACTACACTTGGTTTATTTTACATTATGTCACAGCCCAACCCTCTGCTCAATGCAGGATCTCCAGCTAAACTATTCCTATTGCCTATTCTAGCCACTTTTGAAGATGTAAACAGGAGACTCCACCATCTCTCTAGTCTAGGCAATCAGTTCAATTGCTGAACCACTCCAAGCAGAGGTAGTGGAAACTGTGGAGCACATTTTGTTGTATTGCTCTTTTTACCATGACCTTCGTAAACATTTTATAAATCCAATTTTAGAAAGTCTATCAGGGAGATCTGTAAGGTTATATATAGATTATCTCTTGTCTGACCAACACCCCAAGGTCACTGTTAGGGTTGCCAGCTTCTGTGCAGCAGCAATAGCTTGTCGGCGCAAGATGCTGTCACAGTCTTAGAAAGTTTTAATATTTATTTCAGTTTTACCATTGTCATTTTAGCATTTAAATGTTTAATACCATTTTAACTATCTTATTCAATATTGGGTTTTAAACTTTACCTGTGTGTACCCTGACATTTGTACATTTGTTTACATGTGTTTGTAAATGTATGTGTACCCTGATGTTTGTACATCCTGATGTTTGTACATTTTTTATGCTGGTCATTTACCGTAATAAATCTTGAGAACCACTCTTACTGTCAATAGGTTCCTTTTAATGCTAAATCAAAATCTATTATCTTATAACTTCAAAACCAGGAGGTTTTGTTCTACCCTTTGGATAACAGATATCAAGGCTGCCCCCTTCCTCTCTCCTCTCTTGAAGTATTCAAAGAGTGCAGTAATGCCACCCCCTCAATGTTATCTCCATCAAGCTGAACATGCCCAGCCCCTTCAACTTTTCATCATATGTTTGTTATCTATATGTTTTCTTATCCTTGTTGCTCTTCTCTGAATTTCCTCAAACTTGTCTATTTTCTTCCTAAATCAAGTGGCCCAGAACTGAACAAAATATTTCAGATGAAACCTGACTAGTTCAGAATATAGTTAGACTATTTCTTCCCTTGACTTGGTAACTATATTTCTATTAATGCAGCTAAAATAGCATTTGGAGGGCCACATGGTTCTCACCCCAGCCTAAAGACTGAAAGGGAAGGAGTTTACAACCTTCCTTAAGGAAAGAAGGCCTATAAACTTGGTGCCATAGCTGTCCCATGAGTCAACTAACTATACCTCTGTAGGCAGAAGAGCACAGGTTAAGACCTTAGATGATAAGCATAAAAGATAGAGATATTCACATAGAGCACGTCAGTCCTTAAAATAACTTTTTAGGGTTGTTCAGATAAACAATAACACATTACGATGGGCTGCTATGAATTTAAAGGCCAATATAATGTTTGTAAAACCAGAAACCAGGTGAAAGAAGAGAACTGGAATCCAGTTAGATTTTTCTAATATCAGGGCAATATCCTCCAGGAAGCATAGAGCTTGGGCTGGTTTGTGTCCTTCCTATTTATCACATGAAAGCTCTTTCAACTACAGGAGAGTGATTTCCAATGAATATATTTGGGGTGGGTCCCTTCTCTGTGGATAATCCCAGCCCTTGGGTTCCTGTCACATTTTTACCCCTAGGATTCATCCCTGGATTTCGTACTTAGGCCTCAAGATGGTATTGGGCAGATGGTTGTATTGATCAATGGGTTCAGGTAATGCAAAGTCTGACCAGTTTTCTCTTTCAATTTTTAAATGAGAATATTTGTAGAAAATAAAACCATTAAAGATGTACTACATAACTAATAACATATAACAATTAAGTTAAACCTGACTTGAACTATTTCTACATTCCCATTTGCCTCTTAACAACTATTTGTTTCCTAACTGCTTTAAGAAATTATTACCCTAATTTCTTCACACATATAATCTTCTTGGTCATTGGTTCCCAACCTTTGGTTCTCTGGGTGTTTTTGACTCCAGGTTCTGGAATTTCTGACAGTTGATCAAGTTTACTGGGGCTTCTGGAAGTTGAAGTCTCAAACACCTGACAGATAAAAGGTTAGGAACCACTGCTATAGCTTATAGCTTTCCTCCCATAGTCCTGAACCGCTTGCACGCAGGGTTGGGTCTGCGGCTTCCAGTGCATCTTTACACCTGCTGTTTCATCCCTTCCATATCGCTACAGGGCTTTTTCGTAAGTTGGATGTGTCCTTTGAGCATGTGCAATGGATTTTTCTGGTGGAGCGCAGCGTGCACAGAACTGACCTTACCCTTTAAACCAAAGGTTTGTCTGCTGGGGCCTAGCAAGCTTCAACAGTGACAACGAGGTCCTCAGGTCTTAGGTTTGATTAGAGTTGCCTTCTCTTAGATGGTTGACCTTACAGGGTTAGATGAGCACCATCTGCCCAGGTTTGAATTTAGAGTTTTCCTTCTCTTAGGATGATTGCCAAAGGCTAAGGAGCCCATCCTGCCCATTGACGCTCTTTGTCAGACCCTTTGGTTGTGACCTGTCTGGCATGGGAGGCCCTACCGGTGACTATTATGCCACCTCCAGCATAGCTCACAACTTCATTAGGGTAAGCAAGCCTCTCCCCCACAACAAGGGGGCACCAATGGAGAGGCTCCCATAGATCCACCTTCACAGCATACCAAAGACTCTGGTTGGTGGGCTCTAACCAGGTGTGTCCAGTTTCTCATTTCACAATATTCTTGTGTGAAAAGGAGACAACACACTGACAACCCATAAGTCCAAGCAGTATTGTTATAATGCTCAAATCTTTTTTGGATCATGGTCATTACATGCAGGCTTTAATTGTGAAGAAAGCAAATGGTTGACATCAATCTGCTAATAGCATAGTTCTTTCAAAGTTTCTTTTTGTGTATGGCGGTTCTCTGTCAGGATTGTAACGAAAGGTAAAAAGTATATGTTAAGGTTATAGCCATTTCCCAAGATTCTTAAAAGAGCAGAAGTTCAGCAGAAAACTTCACTGAAATTACATTGTAAAATAAATTCAATTTCAACAAAAGCATATCTCATTTTAAAAAGCATCACATCTTATCATACTATAATGTGACTCAAAGTGCATTAAAAAAAGACTACTTAGAAAGCCATAAAAGCATAAAATAGTTTAGCAAAACTGCTATCCCTATAGCAAGGGGGTAAGCTGGTACGATGCTATATTGGAAAAAAAATTCCAAAAAATCAAACCCTCTGTATTCATATTCAGTCATAAAAGCACTCTGGTAAATCAGAAAAGCCATTTATGCCTACAGGGAAAAATGGGAACACAAGCTGTGTCAGATGAAGAAATTGAACCAGTTTTAAATTACTTTCAAAAATAGTTTGGATCTTTAAATAGATTTAGGGTTTAGCTAACATTTCATTATTGAACTGCCTTTTTAATCACAAGTATATATTTTAGCTGTGCTTGAGATTTGTAGATTCTAAGCTGTTTGGCATTTGGCAGATTTTGCAGAAAACTTGAAGTTTCATTCATGTTGCATTTTCCTCCATATACAGGAAGATGGGATTCAGTGATGTGATACTTCTGTGAGAAGAAAAGAATGAATAAACTATTAATAGATGTTAGCAACTTGCCCATACCTCTTAAAGTTAGCCATCCTAGGTAGCCAATACTGATATTTTGTGATGCATGCCACAGACATAGAAACAATAACCTTGAGCCATGATTATGCAAAATTTCTCGATGTAAGCAAAATTTCGAATGGCCATTACTTATTTTTTTTCCTGCTGACAACAACAATAACACATGCAACATTTTTCATCTTGATAGTATTTTAGGAACATTAACCTCTATGAATCATGGAGATACATTAAGAAACATTTGAAGGAGAAACCAAATCTGGTAAATTAAGCAGTATGAACAAAATGGCTTCAGAAACCTGTTTTCATATAAGAAGTCACAGAAACCAGGACACAACTACACTTGCCTCTCCATATTGGTAATTTTGATTTGATTATTCATGGAGTTGATAAATACATTCTCTTTAGGAATCTCTACATCCTCCATTGTGATTCTATAGTAAACTTCTTCTTTATGAATCTCTAGAGCCCCCTTCAGATAGCTGTATAAAATTCAGTTTCCAGGATACGGTGACCATTGAGTCCAGTTAGAACACCTAGAAATTCCTAAAGAGATAGTCTCATTTTAAAAAAATAATAATCACAATTTCTTTTTTTGGTGTGTGTGTGTGTGTGTGTGACTTTTTTAAACTTTCCCTGGAGTCCTGTGCCCCTAGCCCAGCTAATGTGGGTTCAGGGAATGACTGAATCTTTATTTTCTTTGGGTTGTAGGTAGATTACTAGATACATCACACTAGCACTTGTGGTCTGCCCATCAGTTATGTTACATCAGCTTTATGTGAAACTGTCACTACAGTGAAATCTCGGGTGGTTTTGAGAACAGTTGTTCCCAAATGTTAGTCTTCTGATATTCTTCCACTTCAGTTCTTAGAAGCTCCAGCTAATGGTAAAGGATTTTATGACTTGCAGTCCATTATTATATAGGGATCCATTTGAGAATCACTACACAGTTCCATTGATCAGTGCTTCCCAAACTCTGATCCTCCAGATGTTTCAGACTCCATTATCCAGAATACCTAAACACTGGTCATCCTGGGAGGAAATTCAGGGAGTTAGTTTCATAGAGTTGGAAGAGAACACATGGTATCCAGTCCCTAGCATGCAGGAAAAGGACAAAGTACCCCTGACAGATGATGATCCAGTCTCTTTAAAAGCCTTAAAAAGGAGCTTCCTTCACACTCCAAAACTTGTGGAGGGCCCGAGTGTATCTTTTATGTGGTGATGGTGAGTTGACTCTATGTCTGAAACTACACGCTGATTTGGACTTACTCTTCTGTAGTAAGAAAATAGTTTTACTGAATATCCTGAAAATGTTGTTTGCTCAAGATCTGCTTCTTGCATTAGTGAAATTATCAGCTCTCTTGTCTACTGTAATGTGGATTACACGATTTAATGAGTTAAAGAAGTTTGAGCATGGTATATCTCGTCTCCAGGTTGGTTATTGAACTTGACAATACTCTAACCCTATTGTTAAGTAATTAAATGATTTTTTTCTATATGAAAAACATTATCAGTTTATGTATCTTACCTTGAAGAGTAGCCATTTCAACCTAATAATTATTGCAGAATTCCTTTAACTGAAGTTTTAAAACTTTGTCAGGATGATTATACTTTTACCTATGGTTCTTTTCTCAACAGATGTTTAAGGAGAGTGGAGAATACTGTCTGTTTCAGGATTCATAAATGAAACATGTACAGAAAACACCCAGATGACTCAACTAGGTTTAAATAAATCTAGATATCAACATTCATTCCAAGCTACAGATAAGCCTGTGTGTAGACAAGTTATAAAAGCTGCAGGTGGACTGGGTATACAAACAGATTTAAATCCATAGAGACATCAAAAAAATCATTCCAAGTTACAGGTAGAATGAATCTATGAATAAAGTTATAAAAGTTGCAGATAAACTTGATTTATAGACAGATGACTATTCCCAAGAGTGGGACATTGCTTTAAAAATGCTGTTTTCATTCTTTTAATTTACAAATTGTAATACAATGACCATGCAAGAAACATAACAGTTTCCAATTAATCAACTAGTGCAGCATTATTAAGTGTATTGTTACTTGAAAAGCAGTATGGAGAAATGTTTTCCTTAGGACCTAAAGAGCCTCTGTCTGTTGTTGTTGAATGCAATCAAAACAATCTGAACTTATGGCAAACTTATGAATGAGACACTACCAAGAGATCCTGTGAACAGTCTTGCTCAGGTCTTACAAAACCGGGACAGTGGCTTTTTTGACTGAGTCAATCCACTAGAAATGTCTTCTCCCTTTTTGCTACTACTTTTAAGCATCTACCAAGCATTGACCTCTTTTCCAATTAGTCATGTCATCTCATGTTATGTTTTGCTCTCTAGTCAAAGTTTAAGCCTGATCTATTCTTAGACTCATTTCTTTGTCCTTTTGGAAGTCTACGGCAGCAGTTCTTAAACTCTGTGCTCTGTGGAGCCCATTAAGCATTCTGAGGGGCTCTGTGCTTCCCTTCCCCTTCCCCCTCAACCTCCAAACCTTCCCTCCTCTTTCCTGCTCCTCCCTTCCTCTACCTCCATTGCTGTCAAAAGTCCTTTTTCCTTACCTTTCCCCTCACCTTGCTTGTTTCCAAAACCGTATTTCCCTCCCACCACTCAGGGGATATTTTGATTGTGCTTTTCCTGCATGGCAGAAGGGCATTGAGCTGGATGGCCTCTTGGGTCTTACACTGAAATATTAGTAAGTTTATGTTAGTTACAATTGTTCTTCACTTTAAATATTGTATTGCTGTTTCTTTCCTTCTCCCCTTTCTTTTCTTTTTTGCACCACAAACAAGATGTGTGCATAGGAATTTGTCCAATTCCTTTCCAATTAGTTTGCACACTCTCCATTCAACTGCCACTGTTAAATTTAAAAACACAATGCAACAAAAGTTTGCCCATGCCTGATATTACATACATTATCTATCATATAATGTATGTAATATAATATTAAAATGATAAACTTTTGCTTCAAAAAGGGCTGAAAAAGTTTGAGAACTCCAAGTACATGGTATCTGGTGAACTTTCTTCACATTACCAAGGAGTTGATTCTCTTCCTGTCCACTGCCTTCATTGTCCAACTTGCACAATCATAAATGGAAACTAGAGAAATAATGGCATGAATGATCCTGACTTTGGTTTTCCATGATACCCTATCCTCCCAAATCAAAATCTTCTATTTCCAGCATTTTAATTAATGACATGGCAAATTAACATGCAGCAGCCACAAAATGCATGAGGGCAAAATACATTAATCATGGATTAAAGGGTATACAGTGCATTAAAGAAAGTCGCATGGAAGTTTGAGTTAAGCCCTTTAACAATCTGTGAGCTGCTCTGAGTCCCCTTTGGGGTGAGAAGGGTAGGGTATAAATATAGTAAATAAATAAATTTATTGTGCTGCAGCAGATCACAGGATATCTCAAATCTCAAGGCAAAACCTGCTCTGCAGAATGCAGAGTGCATTGTAGACATTCTCTTTCACTGAAGCACTGTGCAAAATTTAGATGACAAGGTGAAAGGGTTGCCAAAAATGCTCAAAGGGCATTGCTGGCTAGCAGGGGCTAATTGACCCCTTAGGAGGACTAATTGATCACCTCCACTCCTGTCACTTCCCTCCCCCCATCTACTATGCCACCTTTGAAGTGCTGATGTATAGCTGCTCTGGAAAGGGAGAGGGGGCAGACTACACACAGACCAATTTGAGACTAGGCTCCATTCCCAAATGCAATTCACCAGTTCTGGACCTCAAACCAGTTCCTCAAACCTGTCAGCCTAATCACCTGAGTAGTGAAGCTGGTTGATCCCAAACTGGTTCTAAGATTTCATAATAGATTTGCCTTAGGGTCACCAGTTTTTAGAAATTGTTTTTAAAATCATGCATGGGATAGAAAAGGTGAATAAAGAAAAATATTTTCTTTGTCACAAAACACTAGGACTAGAGGGCACTCCCTAAAGCTCCAAGGTAGGAAAATTAGGACTAATAAAGGGAAATATTTCTTCAGCCAGAGGGTCATTGGGTTATGGAACTCACTTCCAGAAGAGGTTGTGACAGCTGTCAGCCTGAACAACTTCAAGGCAGGATTAGACAGATTCATGGATACCAAGTGTATCGGTAGTTACTGAAAAGGACATTCAAGTGCCACCTCGGAGTTGGTTGAGGTAGGCAGGATTTCCCTGGGTACTGGTTGTGGGGGGTCGGGAGCAGGTCAGGGTTTTGCCCTCCCTTCTGCTCGAGACCCCCGTGTACAACTGGTGGGCCACTGTGTGATACAGAATGCTGGACTAGATGGGCTGAGGTCCAATTCAGCATGGCTCTTCTTATGTTCTTATGTTCTAATATAGATGTGCCAAGTTATAGAAAATGTATAACTGTTGGAGTTCAAACCTCAGCCTGGGATTATGGGATCTGATGTTGGGCCTGGGATTGTGGGATCTGATGTTGGAAATTACAATGATGATTTGTCTGAGGAAAATATAGGCAGTTTGGGCAATGTAGATTCTGGGAAATTAGCTGACAGGGAGTTGAGTTCTCTTGAAAACCGTTCTGCTAGGATCAGGTCTGCAGCTAAGGCACCTGGGTTTGCTAACAAAGCCTTTCAAGGCCTTTGCAGCCCGAGAATCCAATTAAGAGAGGAGAGTCTGGGAAAGTGAAAGAGATGTAGTTTTGATATATATTCCAACTTTTGCCTTGGGTTTTCAGTTCGAGGCAACTTTGCAACCTCATGCTCATGTACCTTGGGACTTTGCTATGCTCATGAGACTTTGTTCTTAAAAAGTCAGCCTTGGGTTATTGCCTTGTTTCCATGCACTGCCTTTTCTTTATGCCTTACCGTGTCTTTTTGAAATCCTGGTTTTGGATTGGGTTTGCCTCTGTTTTATCTACTTTGTTACATTGGAACCTAAGTTTTGGATCCTAAGTTTTGGACTCTTCCTTTTGGAGTTTTCTTCACCTGGATTATTTTGACTGCATATATGCATATCTTTTGCCTCTTTATTTTTATTGCATTTAATGGAACTTTATTTTTCTATAATAAAAGAACTTTCTATCAAACCTTTGGTGTTGTGTGAGTGCATTGAGAGGGTCATTTCCTGCCTGGGGTGCGACAATAACAACTTTGATGTCTCCATCATCGCATTTACATTAATTTAAGTCTCCCATGATCATTAGGCTGCTTTGATCCTCCTTGTGGAGAGAGAAAGTGGGGCATAAATAAACATAATAATAATAATCATCATCATCATTTTTCTTTCCATAATACTAATCTGTGTCCTGCTTTTAATCATAATATTCATCTGTACCCTGTTGTGGCAAAGCGGGTTAAACCGCTGAGCTGCAGAACTTGCTGACTGAAAGGTTGGCAGTTTGAAATCGTGGAGAGGGGTGAGCTCTCATCGTTAGCCTCAGCTTCTGCCAACCTAGCAGTTCAAAACTATGTAAATTTGTGTAGATCAATAGCTACTGCTCCAGTAGGAAGGTAACGGTACTTCATGCAGTCATGCTGGCCATGCGACCTTGAAGGCGTTCTATGGACAACGCCGGCTCAACTAGTCAGACTCGACTCGACTTAATGTCAAGGGGAAACCTTTACCTTTACCCTGCTTTTTATACTTCCTTAACTTTCATAAGAAGTCATTCCAAATTTTTGCTATTTTCTGCTGATAGTATAGTGTCATTTGCATAGAATTATTGATGTTCTTTCATCCAGTCCTCACACTCCCTGCCTCCAAGTCTAAATGTACTGGTGAGGAATAGCAGTAAATACAAAATGAAGCACTCAGGGCTTACACACTCAATCAACACATATGATATATTAATTTTTTTATGTTTAACTGCAACCCAGAATTTGCACTTTCTTCTTTATTTTTTCATTTTGGTTAGCAGGCTCCTCAGCTCCTCCTTGCTTTCAGCCATCAAAGTAGTATCATCCGCATATCTAAGGTTGTTAATGTTTCTTCCAGCAATTGTAACTCCAGCCTTGGATTCGTCAAGCCCTGCACATCACATGATGTGTTCTGCATACAAATTGAATAGGTTGGGTGAGAGTATACAAGCCTGCCATATACCTTTCCCAATCTTCAACCAATCTGTTGTTCCATCGTCAGTTCTTACTGTTGCTACTTGGTTGTTATACAGATTCGCCAGGAGACAGATATGGTGATTTGGTACCCCATAACACCAAGAACTTACAACAATTTATTATGATCCAAACAGTCAAAGGCATATGTTTCAAAAATGAAATAAAAGATTTCATAATAGATTTGCCTTAGGGTCATCAGTTTTTAGAAATTGTTTGAGAGCACCCAAGAATGGTAAATACTTCTGAAAAGTTTCTTGGAGCTCTATTCAACTTGGAAATAAAAGGTGCAGTCCTTGTTTTATAGGGGAAGAATGGCTAAATTATAATGGCAAAGTTGGTGGGCTGGCAGAAACCAACAGGTATGTAGCAAAAGAACCATATGCTTCACTCCTCTTCTGTGTACATGTTCCTAGCTGAAAGTCCTTAAATCTCAGTAGAAATATATCTACTTTCAATGTAAACTTTTCCACAACATGCAAGTGTGTAAAATAGCAAACCACACACCACTTACTAAAATGCAGTCCGAGCCCTGGCACATGCACAATGGAGGAACTTCTTACAGAGACACGAGAGGCACTCCAAGCAGCCAGCTTCTGGTCAAAGAAAATGTAGCATAACACCAAGTTTTTAACTTTGTAGTTTTTTCATACATTATAACTGTATTCTCAATTTGCTTCTGATACGATAAATAAATAAATGTAAACTTCATTTCCAAGACTCCTGTGATCTGGAATCAGAGGGCAATTGAGGCTGAAAAATGTACTTTTCCAGAGCCACCAATGAGAATCAGAACTGGTCTAACTCATATTTGATAAACTACTTGATCATGCAAAATCACTTGCCTTTCAGAAATGTGAGTCTCCACTTTTTGATAATTTCTTGTGATTTGCTTTCAAAAATGGTTTCACAATTTATTGCAACTGAAACCTTCACAAAATTTGTGATTGTCCCTCCAAGCTTATGTTTAGGTTAAACTGGAACAATGGATGCTTTCACTTCAGGGGAGTCTTATTACTTGAAAGAAGTTTTCAAGTCTTAGCCCTTCATTTACAATCATTTAATCATGTCTTTCTGTGCAAATACTTCATCACACCTTTAACAACAGAACAATGACACAAGAATGGAAATCCATATTGCGAAAGTGGTCTTAAATCAGTCCTAACTGATTAATTCCCCCTTTATTCACAAAGTCTAACTCATAGTGACTGAATCAATCAAAAAGCTATTACTTTCATACTTGCAAGTGTTGCCTTCAAAATCAATAAAAATTGAGTTCATTTTAAAGATGCAATATATTACCAAAATAAAAATTCCCATTTACTTGAGCAAGAAATTTATCAAAAAACATTGTAGTCGGCAGAATCTTGTTTGTTGACCCTGCTGGTATTCAACTGTTTTGCAGTCTTCAGCTTCTTCCCGTTATTCCCACTTTCTTTCATTTATTTCAGAAACAAGATCATTATTAGTTCTGTGCTTTTCTGTACCTGTCAAGAATCAGCTTAGCTTATGATCAATGGCTTCTTGGGAAGTCACTCTTCCCCATAACCCAGAATATGTACTTTATTTCTTTACAAACCCTTTTTCTGTAGAAAAATTGTTCAAGGCGCACTTTCTGTTCTCACAAGCATGTGCTGTAAATACAACAATTGCTGCACACTTCAGCTGCAAGTAAATTCATTTAAGATACACTAAAAAGTTTGGGGCTGGAGGGTGGGGTCAGCACTATATGGAGATGAGTTCTCTTTAGAGCACAAAATGTCCTTAGGTAAATCATTGTTCTGTTTAACAAAGCATCTTAGGTTAGGTCAACATGGGGCAGGTTAATGCAAGACATCTGTGCCCTGAAGCTGGCCTGATCCAGCCCATACCTTCTGAATCTGGGGCCATATGTTCAGACAGTCCAGTCCATCCCTTGTGTGCACCATGGCTTGCTGGCCAAGGAGCTTTCTGGCCAAGGAGCTTTTCCTTGCCATTCATGTTGCATTTGCTGTGATTATAATGGGGCACCAGCATGAGGACAGGATAAAGCAACCACCTCCTTTTTGCTGATTGCATCAGTGCCCTGTCTGCACTTCACAGATTTTCTGTGATGGCCAGGTGTCCACAGAGAGCTCCATGGCCGGCAAAGAGCATTGTTAATGAGATGGGGTGATCCATCCCCTTACCCTGTGATCCATCCCCTTACGCTGTGATCCATCCCCCTTACCCTATGATTGGCACAGGGAAAGGGTGATGACAGTGTTGTACATCTGCATGGGTGGTTAGGTCAAAATAGAGCTGACTTAGCAGTCCAGACATCCATGAAATGGCCCTAGGATACTTGGGAGTTACTCCAATGTATCTCCCGATTTTGCTTAAAGCTGGACAATGTTTGATTAAAGGCAAAAAAATTAGCATGCTTACAGTAAGTTGTTGTGCATCATGTAGATTGGCATCACAAATCAAGCTATATTATTTAATATTTCACCTTATGAATAGAATTATGTATGTGACAAAATTGTCATATAAATCTGGATACAAAACTATATATATATTAAAGAATGGTACAGAAAGCAGAAGCAAGTACCTCCATGTCCACTGTCCCCCACCCCAGGTGTGCAACAGCAGCAGAGGAGAAGGCTCCATTCTTTAGTAACCAAAAAAGCTACAGTTGTGCACAATTCAGTTACCTTTTCACTCTCCTATTATTTCAAATGATGGGTTTTGGGTTTTTTTTTAATAAAAAATACTGTTTTTCATAATTATCTACATTGATTTCCGTTATTGTGAAACTGGAGGGATATATAAGCAAATAAAATAATAATCATAGTAGACAAATGTAAACCATGCAGATCCTTCCCTTTATCTTTTATGATTTTGTGGTTTAAGTGGACCAGTAATACATCTTTTGGGTTGAGCCTAGACTTCTTTCTTTTCTTCTTTGAAAACAAATCATTTGTTTGGTAAAGAAGTCATTGGAGCTTTGAAAGCTTGCATGATACATTTTGTACTTTATAATTGGCCCCAAAAAGTAAATTTTAGATTTTATTTAATGCTGATAGGTTTATCATGCATATTAAAAGATAATTTGATCACATGAAGGCTCACTTTGATATTTGAGGCAGAGCCTTTGTTTCCCCTTTTCAAAAACAATAAAGGTAAAACTCATTGGGGTGTTAATTAAACGTAACTGGGAGACTTGAATTCACAACTTGACTTTTCATGCATATTTTTCAAAGATACACATAGAATAATCTAACAATTTTCTTGTAAGCCCAGAGAAACAGGGATTCAGTCTGAATATGGTTGGTGAGACCAAGAGACTTCCCTTGTTAGCAAGATAATGAGCCAGAGATGACTAGATTTAGATTTCTTGTCTTTTTCTTTTCATAAAGCAGATGCAACACAGTCTGTTGCATCTTTGATGTACAGCAGATGTGTGCAACTGGTAACCCACTGAGCAAATTGCAGCCTACAGCCAAGTATATTGACTCATCAGCTGTCTGACAACTCTTGTTTAGACCAGGCAACTTATAAAATTGATCAAGCATTCTAACTGATAGCTTTTGTATATGTCTGCCATAGATTCACTTTTTATTTACCTGTTGAATTGACAGTAGGCCATCCACTTTTGACAATGACCAAAATTATACTGGGGACCATACAATACACAGATAAGTTTTTTCTCTGAGAATTGCTTTGTTCTCCAGCATGACTCTATGGTGAACTTGTGGAGAAGACAAGTGGAGAAGAGATAGCTGCATTAGAGATTAAGATGTTTTGGGTGAATAAAAACTACATAGCCCTACCAGTCTCTCCAAAATACCTCTAACTCTTCAAATTCTTGCATTTCAATAGCTGGTGTGAGCTTAGGTACCAATATCACAATCTTGTCTTCCACCTCTTTCTTGAGCCCTGCAATTCAGTCCCAATGGAATATGTGTGTATATGCTGTATCTTCACTGGATATTGTTGTGTTTTTTCTCCATCTCAAATCCTGACAGAATGTAGGCTATCTTTGCCATCTCCAGTGTAATATTGTGAGCTTTGAACTATTATGATAACAGCCTGTGTGGAATTAAGTCCCCCCCCCCTCTCCTTCCCTGCCAGTGAAGTACATTCCCTGCTCACACACCAATACAATGTGTGAGCAATACTTCTGAAAGGAATATCAGTGTCAAAGCATACATTCCTTGGGGTTTTAGGCAGTACATATGCCATTGTAGTCAAAACTTTCAATAACTAAAACAAATGTGAATTTAGATTAGACTTTTAGGTTCGAATGACTGCTTCTTAAATGAGCCTGTTCCCTTCTTCCAAGTGATCTCTTGCCTCGCGGTTCTATTGTTGCTGACTCAATAGGGTTTCTTCATAATTAGGGAACAAAAACTGACAACTGGAAATATTTACTCATAACTATATACTTCTTCCAATAAATGAGTAGAAGCAAGGAAACAAAAAAACAAAACAAAAACCCCAAAGCTGCCCATATACTTGATTTGGACATATGCTATTTTAGCCAAAAATAAACAAATTATGGACCTATAATTCACCAAGGCTCAGACTCATTTAGATCTGTCACACCTTACAGAAGAAAATTATCAAGCATAGAGGAGCAGTCAGGCATGATATTAAACAGCTGAACTTGTCAAAATAATCACAGTGTAGTTATGAAGTCCTATACAACACACCATATTGTTACACTTATTTACTATTGTGTCTTTTTTAAAGCTGCCATAGGAGAGGTGATTTGTTTTCATGATACACTCATTGCACAATGGCTATAAATTGAGTTAAATCAATCAATGACAGTGTATTTATTTGATAATTCTATTATTTAATCACTTTTATTTATTTAAAATGAAAGAGATGTTTTGTGGCATGACAATCCTTCCTGGATAGACTGTCATCTTTTTCATAGTCCTTTTAACTGCACCCAGACACATGGCATTTCTACAGGTATAGCCTTTCTTGACACAAAGCAAAGGAATGGAAAAGCGGCTAAAGCCACGAGGATTTAAATCTATTCAATGGTACAGCATGGTAATTCTAGATTCTGGACTTAATAGTCAAATGCTTCCATTCCTTAAGCTGGAAAAGTGTGTTCCTTGAGTTGCTTTAAAATATGGTAAGATTAATCTGCTTAGAAAAGGGTGAAAAATCTATTTGGTTTGTATATTTATACAAGCTTACCCAGGTTGTGAATTCCTGACATAAACATAGTCTGATGCATAATTTGTGTTAGGAAATCCTTATATTTAAAAGCTCAGAACCTGATTAATGCAAAGGAGAGAATGCAAAAAAAAATCATATAATTTATGCATTTTAAAAGCACACATGGAGAAATGCATACACTGGTCAGCACAGGAAAAGAGTGATGATGGCGGTGGCAGTGGTGGTATTCCCGTGGACAATGGACCAGGCCAAAGAAAGACACAATCTAGCTGTCCAGATGGTTGTGAAGCCCACAGATACTCCAGAGTTTTTAACAAACCCTGAATATTTCCCAATTTTGCTTGGCATGGGGCAAAGTTGGTTTAAGGACAAAATCTTGGGATAATTATCAGAAATTTCTCGGCATTGGGAAGTCTGTCTATGCTGGTCTAGGGGTGGATGTTGGCTTTTTAAAAAATAGTGTAAACAAACCTAGGGGGTTTAAATTAGTCAATTAGATAATTTGGTTATTTAAAAAAAATGCAAACAAACAATTTGTTTTGAAAAACACATAAAAATTATGTGCAAGAAAAAAGCCTCTCAACTGATATTAATGGGAATCAGAACATATCCAGCATCAGAAATGAGAGAACCACAAAGTACCTCCCCGTAAGATTGATATATTTCTACCTAGAGCTGATGCATTTGACGGACTTTCTGTTCACTACCTATAATGTTGTTCTTGCTGTAGTTATGTGCCTTCATGTTAGCTTTGATAAGTGGTGACTCTATCATAGTGTTTTATTGGCAAGGCTTATACAAATGAGATTTTCCTTTGATTTCCCTTGAGGTGGAGAGGGTGTGATCTGCCCAAGGGCACTTAGTTTGTATTAGACCTGTCTGATCAGTGAAATAAATATTTCAATACTTGTTAGTAAATGTGAGGGAGGGGATTGAATAGTTTCTAACGTGTCTCTAAAATATCATAAGGGGCCCGTATCATAACTATAATGATATAATGAAATTTTCATTATTTTTTTGTGTGAAACATTTGGGGCTCCTTTCTCCCTCATTTTAGAGCTATCAGGATGAAACTTGCTACAATTGTAGAAAACATTTATCGCTGTTACACCCCTCCCTCTTCCAAGTTTGAGAATGTTTCACACATCCACAGATATTTGGGAATTTAAAAAAGTTTTCATGAGCAACATTTTAAAAAACAAAACTACAAAAGCTATCTTCTTGAATGTCTATTTTTTAATGATACAACGTAACCAGGACATCATTTTCCCCCAAGTTTCAGAAAGATTTGCACAGCCACGGATTTTTAGGGAATTTTAACAGACATAAACTTAACAGAACTATCCTACTGGAAGACTCCATCCAGTCCAATGCCCTTTCTGCCAGACTTGAAACCCCCAGCAGATGCCCATCCAGCCTTTGAAATAATAATAATAATAATAAGAAGAAGAAGAAGAAGAAGAAGAAGAAACCTACTAGGTAAAATTTGGAGTTACCATCTCTCAATACTGTCTGTCTTACAGAGTTGATTGAAGTCCCAACCACTCCCCTTTTTCTCGAAATCCCTTTAGAGAATGAACATGGGTTTTTCCTCACGAAAACCTTCAGGGAGGAGGATAGGAGGCACAAGGTCGTTTTAATGTAGACAGGCTTGGTATTTTGAAGTGCCCAGATTTCTGAGAAATCTGGTTTGGGAGGGCAAGGATCCCTGTGGCAGAGAATTCAAAAGACCCCACCCAAAACTAAATTTCCCAGAATTCTGGGATTGCCAGCATTAAAGCCTCAATGTGGTGGTCTCTGCCTGTTTCTCTCCAAGCCAGCCATGTCCTGGAGGGGCTTCTTCCTTGCTTGGCCATCCAGCCCGGCATCCCTCTCTCCCTCCTGCCTGCTATCCCCTTTGGGGAAAGAGTGGTGCTTCTCCCTCCATTCTGGGTCTCACCATCCTCCTTGGGGCCCTTTGGGGGAAGTAAACCCAGCCTTTTTGGGGGAGAAGCAGTGCTTGCTACAGAGACCTGGTGCCAATTATGAGACTTACATGAGTCTTCTGCAAAGACATAGGTTAGTGATTTGAATCTTAAGTTTTTTTTGCACAGGCGCTGTTTTTAAATATTATTTATTTATTTATTTACTTCATTTATATTCTGCCCTTTTCACCCTGCAGGGGAGTCAGGGCAGATTACAATGTACACATTACATTTAGACACACAAACATACAAGACAGACAGAGGCAATTTAACATCTGGCCACCAGGGGGAGCTGTCACACTCCTTCATTTCTCAGCGTGTTTTCTGGAGATCTTTTTTATGGCCTCGTAAATTTGTTAAATTTAGCCTCCCCACTAAGTGGTACCTTAATTTCCTACTTGACAGATGTGACTATCTTTCGGGTTGCAAAGGTCGACAACAGGCTACACAATAGGTTGAGAGCCCACCTTAACCCGGGCAGGCCTCGAACTCATGACCTTCTGGTCAGTAGAGATCTTATGCAGCTGACACCCAGCCAGCTGTGCCACATTCCCGGTGCTATTGCATTATATGTACGAATCTTACAAAATAGATCCAACATACAAGGCACAAACAACTTTTTGCATAGTTTATTTATTTATTAATTATTTCAACTTGTATACCACCACTCCCTGGAGGCTCGGAGCGGTTTACAGTACGAACAAAGCAATATATATTACAAACATTAAAACAGCAAAAAAAAAAACCCAATTAAGAGAGCTCAAATGCCAACCAGAACAGAAGCGTTTTACATGCTTTCCGAAAGGCGATTAAATTCCGAAGAGCTCATATTTTGGCCGGCAAGGCATTCCATAGACAAGGTGCCACAACTGTGAAGGCTCTGCGTCTGGTAGCTGACAGGTGAAAGGTCCTTAGGTTGGGAACATCAAGCAAATTCTGATCTTCCAAACGGAGTGATCTCTGGGGTTGGTAGGGGGTGAAGCGGTCCCTCAGATACACCGGTCCTAGACCATATAAGGCCTTAAAAATAAGAACCAATACTTTGAAGGTAATCCGGTGCTCACTTGGCAACCAGTGCAGCTTTTGCAGAGTTGGAATTATATGACATCTCGCTGGCACCCCAGTGAGAAGCCGAGCAGCAGCATTTTGCACTAGCTTAAGTTTCCAGATCACTGACAAAGTTAGGCCAATGTAGAGGGCGTTACAGTAGTCTAATCTTGAGATGACCGTAGCCTGGATCACCGTAGCCAGGTCGTCCCTGGACAGATAAGGAGCCAATCTCCTAGCCTGATGCAGTTCTAGTTTGTATCCTTGGAATTTTATCCCAAAGTTCTATCTACTGAAACTATCAGTGTTCTTCTATAGATAATGCCATCAGTGTCTCACCTTATTGTTGATTGATACTTCATCTTTGTTTCTTTATTAAATATATCCAACAAAAAAGTTACAATTGATGTGCAGATATGACCCCAAGTGGGTTTTTTAAAAACTATTCAGGCCCTGTCCCAGAATACAATTGTTTCCTTGTTTTTAAGCAGACTTCTGCTTGTGATCCAAATGAGTTAGTGTTGGCCTAAAAGATAAAAATTATGAAGCTTCTACTTTGAAATGCAAGGCTGAGAATTATCATAAAGAAGCAAAGTGAGCAGTAAATTGTTTCATTCAAAGCAAAGGGCTTGAATTCTGTTCCTGTGTGTGCATTTTCCTGTCAATATTGCTGACAGCATATTGTGCCTTGCCTCAGCAGTAGACAGCTTATGCAATATTAATTGACCAGTCATTTGTACATAGAAACCCAGCGAATTCTGAATATTAATCAGGATTATACTAAAATTATGGTAATAAGACAGCTATTTAGGCAACGTTCTCCATGCAAACCTGCCTGGGACATGATTTGTTCACCATAAATTATTTACAGAAAGACTTTCTGACTTCCTCCCTGCTCCCCAGGTCCTTCCGTTATTGTTTCAAAGTCAATTTGACAAAATAACATCTAAATCCACATTTTCCCCTGAAGCCTGGCAGGAAAGTACAGCTATGTTTAGCAGATGTTTGCAACTGATAAGATGTATTAATACATGGACCATTTGCTCATGTATTGTATAAGTCGTGTAAGACTCAAGAAGTTTAACAAATTGCTATCTACTTGAGGAGGTGGGAGGGGGCACCCACCCTGAATTGTCTGAAATGATGCAGTAGTTCCTAGTGACAGTCTATGAAATCAAGAAGACAATTTTCATGAAGAGGGTGTCAAGGAGAAATGTGCTAAAAAGAAGCAACAGCTTAAAACAAAGACATTAAAGAGCACAGAGTACAAAAGAATAAAACTCATAATTGTGTTTTAAAATCCCCTTTCCTCCACAAAGTCTTTCATACAGTCTTTCCCTGTTATACCATTTTCAACAAACCACAAGGTTAATCTGGTATTTAAAGTAATGTGGGAAACTGTATCTAGTTAAGATAAGTCTGCAGAATGCAGAAATCCTTACACACACAAACACACACACACCGTTTGTCCCTTCTTCCTTGAAGAAGTAACAGGAAGTTTTTCAAGGCCTTTCTTAGAAATGTATATTTTCAATGAATTTCTTCTTTCAGGAAGCAATGTTGTTCACCCACAGCAAGAAGATTGCTGAAAACCATTCAGTTTCCATAGGTTATTCACAATTTTACTGTTTTTTTGCAAAATTGCATAGAAACAGCAAATGTTCCATAGGAAAGAGCATAAACATTATTACCTATACAGAAAATGTTGTTCTCCATGCATATCAAACACAAGCAAATTTTGTGCAAAATAAATTAGCAATTCTTGGATGTTTGTGCTAAAAGCAGCATTTTCTACACAGGAAGTAATATTTCTCTGTAGAAATAATATTTTGTTGTTGCTGAATGTGTTGTGTAGAATAAGTGCTGAACTGTGAAGATTTTCACAAGTCCTCAACATTTCTCAAAACCTAAAAAAACATGTTTTTCAACATTTTCAAGTCTTTCCCCCCAATATTTTTACCATCAATATGTGCTTCAATATATACTGTACCTCTCCTACTGCAAAAGGAAGCCTGTTTTATATGTGCAATTTTCCTGTAGAGTTTTAAACTTTGCAAAAGGAAAGTTCTAAATTGCTTGGGGCGAAATGAATAAATCAGCCTCCCTAACACAAAAGTTCCCCCAATACTTGGAGGGCACTGGAGCTTAAACAAAACATGAATGTAAATATTTGAATACCACAATAAACAGTGATACCTCAACATGTATGGGATGGAGGCTTATAAGGTGATTTTTTTTCAGAGAAAGATCTTATCTTTTGTGAGTGACCTTTTAGAAAGATAGCATACAGCTGGTATGTATTATAGAGTCATGGGTAGATGAGCTTGATGGTATTAGCTTGCCCCAGTTTCTCCATCAGTGCAGCATCAATCCAGATTGAGAGACCAGTGGGTAGCAGCTCCTGTCATCCATAAAGTTTCTATTATTGTCACAAGGAAATTTATCCATTATATTGTTGACTTTTAAGATTTGTTCCAAAGCGACCTGGGTTTGCTGGTATACTGCCCACTCCACTGCTAAGGAGCCTCCCTAACTTGAGCTGGTTGAGGTGGTCTCAGGGATTACATTGGAAAACCTCAGGAGTATGGTTCTGGGGAATTTCAATATCCACACTGAGGATGTCCCAGAAGGAAAAGACAAGCACTTCATGCTGCCACAATGACTATGGGGCTATTTCAGTGCATCATTGATCCAACCATGTGGCAGAACATACCTTAGATTTACTTTTTGCTTTTGGATGGATGGAAGATGATCCAGCCTTTGAGGTGTGTAGAGAACAACCCTGGTGTCATCGTCAAATCACTTCCTTCTGGAGTTTGTTAGTAGCAAGAGTGGAAGACTGATTAAGATAGCCCACCTCTCAGAGACTTGTGGAGTTTGTGAATCCTCTGGGGCATTTTTCAGCAGACAGAGCTGGTAATTCTGTCAAGTCTTGGATTCACGATGGTGAAGTGAAAAGGACCATTAATATAATCACTCCTAAGTGCTCAATTCAATACTGTAGAGCCGAGGTTTACATAAGATCTACAGGCAATGAAACAGGCTGGACAAAGGCTAGAATGCAAGTGTTGTAGATCATGGAATGAATATGACAACAAATGGGCAAACCCTTTTCATTGTGCTTACTATGCATGCAGCAGTGGAGGTGATAATAATAATTTACTATGCCTTCTCTATTGTGCCTTGAACAATTGAAGTCGAAATTCTACTGCCAAAGGGATGGGATGAGGATATGCTGACCAGTGAGTCTGTTACTTTTAAACCAGATCAAAATGCAGACTGGGTTTGAAGGAAACAGGAATAGATAGATAATATCTTTCAGGCCTGAAAAGATGTCTGATACAGAATCTTCACTCAAAAGGAATTTGACATAACCATGCAATATAGTGCAAGACATTTTATCCCCTTTGACATTCATAGTCCCCACACCCTCCCCTGATTGGCTGAAAACTGTTCAAGTTTGGATCTGGGTTCTCATTGGCTGATGAATCCCTGTGATGTCAGAGGTGGACGGAGTCTCCTTCATGGTGGAAAAAACCAAGAACTGTCATTTGTCACTTTAAATCTGGAGTCATTTGGACGGGCCTTCCAGGAAGAAAGGAGCTGGTTTAGCAAATATGTGCACAGTCCAAAATGTGATTATTGGTGAGGTCTGGTTTACACAAAAAGTCTCAGCAGTTGAAACAATGAAGAGGTTATGCAAACATAAACAGTTCAATTGAAGACATACAGCTTTATACAAATCTCATTGAGGCACTGTTTGTTTCTGGCTTTTCCCACCACCTGGATCCCCTTAGGAGGTGGGAGATCCTTTGTTGACAGGATTAGTCCTTTCCTACTGGCATTGTTCTTTTGAGTAAGCCCAACTCACAGCTGGATGCTGGATTAGTCCCTTCAAACATGCACAGTGCATGTTATTAAAGATTTCCCTGTATGTGCTGGATCACTTTAGCACATGTCAATCCCTTTTAATATAAAACATATATGCCTGAGCCCCAATTAATTTATAAGCATGTGTACACCACAAACCATGGATGAAATTTAAAGGGAAAACCATATATATAGAGGGAAGGGTGTTGTGAACATTAAGAAGCCAGGCACAATAAAGTAAACAGAGTTTATTAGCAACAGCCCCAAAGCTTCCTACAGTGTCTCAAATATGATAAAAGGCACAGCAAAATGATGAGACAAAACAAAAGGTAGAAAACTCCAAGTTCCAACTCCTTCACAAGAGAAAATGAGGCTGAGAGTGTGTGTGTGAGCATCCCAAGGTCACAACCAGCCAAGAAGAACAGGCTACTCCAAGGCAGAGTGACAAACAGATGGTAACAGCATTGTCAAGAAGTAGTAGCATCGTCACACAGTCCAAACATCATGCCAGGAGGAAAACAGGATGAGTAGAGTCATCAGTCACTCCTCACGTCAATCCAGGAGGAATGTAGACCAAGCAGCGAAGTCAAATCAATCTGGAGTCCAAAACAAAGAAGCAGGGAAATCTAGCACAGAAGGGATTTAAAGTGGTGCAGCCAAAAGCAGGATGTAAATATGCAGAAGCCCACGAAATACAATACCAAGATCCAAAACTCTACGTCCACAGTCAGTCCAGCGATCAGCCCAGCAGCAACCCAGCACAGAAGGCAACGGCCTGGATAGCAAGGACAACACCTTACCAGCTGCAAAGAATGGTAAATAGCAAACTCTCTTTATTCACTCCTCCTCAGGGCTTGATATTGCACCAACTCCCTTTCCCCATTTCCTTCAGCTGCCAGCACCTCCTTCCGTCTTTCTCTCCAGGCAATCTGACTCCTGCAATGACTCAACTCTCCCCGACACTCCCCATGAGACCATTCCCAGCACTCCAATTCCCATTTCCCGTGAACCCTGCGAACGAATCACTGCTAGTGGGTTCCAAGCAAACATCTTGTATTGATTGCACCTAAGTCTAATCCATCTCATTAGAGTCTCCTTCAGTACTCTGTGGACCCTCATCCATACCTCCTGATGACTGCTTCTCGTGCGCACTCCCATCATCCTCTGAAAAACCCAGAAACGTTTAATCCCCAGAAGAATCGCTAAGTATTTGCCTCAGTCTCTTCCTTTCTTGCTCCTCATCCGACTCTTGTTCACAAGTAGACCATTTGGCATTTCTAGCTACAGACTCCTCTCTCTCTCAGCTTCAGGCTCAACTACAACAGTGAGGGAGGGAGAGGGAGAGTTCCAAGGCTTGGAGCAAAACTCATTTGACAGGGAATTTGGGATCGATCTATTGTGTTAGGTTTTGGTGGGTTTCCATTTCCCTTCCATTTCCCCCAAGGCATTCTGATTTCAATGAATAAGTAGCTAATCCTATCTGGAATTTGTTTTGGAATGGCTTAACTGGGGTTTTTTTTTAAAAAATGATCTATTTGTGTGAGCCAGTACACACACACACACACACACACACACACACACACACACTTCAAGAGAGATGGTGCAGCCACATAGAAGGCTCTCGATCTCGTTGATGATAGCCGACAGGAGTGGATCAACGGGACTACCAGGAGATTTTGTTCTTCTGAACGTAGTGATCTCGGGGGAACATATGGGGTGAGACGGTCCCTCAGGTACACTGGCCCTAAGCCATACAAGGCCTTAAATGTTAAAACCAACACCTTGAAAACAATTCGGTACTCTATTGGTAGCCAGTGCAGTTGCTGCAAGATGGGTGTTATATGCTCTCGGACCGACACTCCTGCCAGAAGTCGAGCAGCAGCATTCTGCACCAGCTTGAGTTTCCAGATTGTTGCCAAGGGAAGGCCTATGTAGAGGGTGTTACAGTAATCCAGCCTCGAGATGACTGTCGCCTGGATCACCGTGGCCAGGTCACCTCTGGACAAGTAGGGAGCCAGCCGCCTAGCCTGCCTCAGATGGTAAAATGCGGTCTTGCACACCGTGGAGATTTGTGTCTCCATCGATAGCAATGGGTCCAAATGGACCCCCAGACTCTTTACGGAGGACGACGGGCTTAGAGGCTTGCCGTCCAGGGTAGGCAGCCGGAAACCTCTCAATCCAGGGCAACCCAGCCATAGGATCTCCGTCTTCGACGGGTTAACCTTCAAACGGCTAGCCCGCAGCCATCCAGTCATGGCTTCAAGGCATTGATGGAAACAATCGGGTATGGTCTCTGGCCTGCCGTCCATTCTCAGCACAAGCTGGGTGTCATCCGCGTACTGATGGCACTCCAGACCGAAGTCACGAACCAGCTGGGCCAGTGGGCACATATAGATGTTGAACAATAGCAGGGAAAGGATGGCACCCTGGGGAACCCCACAAGTTAAGGGGAGCCTCCCAGAAACCATCCCCCCCACCTCCACTCGGTGTCCCCGGTCCTGGAGAAAGGAGGCCACCCATTTAAGGGCAGTCCCTCTGACTCCTGACACAACTAAACGGTGGGTCAACAGTGCATGATCTACCGTGTCAAAAGCTGCTGTCAGATCTAACAGAACAAGCAGCGCTGACCCATCCTGGTCCAGCTGGCAGCGAAGTCGGTCTGTAATGGAGACAAGTACGGTTTCCGTCCCATGCCCAGTACAGAAGCCGGACTGGAAGGGATCAAGTCCAGCTGTGTCATCTAAGAACTGTTGCAGCTGATCCGCTACTGCCCTCTCAGTTACCTTGCCCAGAAACGGCAAGTTCGAAACCGGGCGGTAACTGGAGGGAGCCGAGGGATCTAAATTCATCTTTTTCAGTACCGGTCTTACCATGGCCTCTTTCAAACCCCCTGGGAATACTCCTTGCTCAAGGGAGCTATTGATTATTCTACCCAGGGGGTCTCCCAACCCCTCCTGGCACGATTTAACTAGCCAGAAGGGGCACGGATCGAGGGAGCAAGTTGTTGGTCTAGCTGCAATTAGTATCTCATCGACAGCTGCTGCGTCTAGCAGTTGGAAACAATCGAAGGTGCGCCCGCCGAGCGGCGGCGGGGTCTCAAGTTCCCTTACTGTATCAATTGTGGCTGGAATGTCCTGGGGGAGCCTCGCAATTTTGTCGGTGAAGTAGCTCTGAAAAGCCTCAGCTGTTGGAACCAATTCCCTATCATTTTGGACAGTCGGGATTGTTGTCAGAGACCGAATTAATTTAAATAATTGAGCTGGGCGTGAACTTGCTGACTCTATCAAGGAAGAATAATAGACATATTTGGCTTCCTTGATAGCCTGCTCATAAGCATCTTTAACTTGCTTATAAGCTTATTTTGAGGCTCCGTCATGGAGTTTCCGCCACACGTCCTCTAGCCGTCTCTTTTCCCTTTTCATCGTCCGTAGGTCCTCCGTGAACCATGGCGAACAATTTACTCGGAGTCTGAGAGGGCGCCTGGGGGCAATTTCATCTAGAGCATTGGAGAGCCTGATATTCCAATTCTCCACTTGCTCCTCGAGTGAATCGCTGGTAGGTTCCAGATCCTTCAGGGCATTCAGGAACCTTGTGGGTTTCATAAGTCTCCTCGGGCGAGCCAAAATTTGCTCGGCACCCTTACAGGGTGGAATGGTATGCTCTAACCAGACTTCCAGGGCACAGTGGTCCGACCATGGTACCTCTATTACAGAGGTTAGGGCCACTTGGATTCCATCCGTGAAGATCAAATCCAGGGTGTGTCTGAACTGCAAGATGAAAAGCCTTCCCGATTTTGGAACAAAACATTTGCTATTTGCCTGTGTATGCTGTTCAATCATGTACCTCCAAAACTACTTAGAGCTAGATCTGCTCATTCATATAATGAGCAGAAGATCCTAACATCTTTTGGAGGAGAGAGGATCGATTTCTCAATAATACTGTCACCAACAGAGCTTTTCTGTGTCATGAAGAACCTATTGAAGTCAGGATCATAAAAGGTTAGGATTAGAACACTCAGTTGCACCCTGTGATAAATTTGTTTTACACTTTGAGCAGATAGTTCTTTATATTTGTTAAGAACTTGCAGGTGCAAATTCTGGGTATGCTCTTGGCTTCACCCTTATCTTTCAGGGGTCAGATAGCCTTGGCATCTCAGAGTTTGAGGCCAGCTTCAACTGGTCAACCAGTTATGGCCTTGCTTTAGCCACATTAGCCCATACACTGCTGATTTGCTGGTTAGTCTATTGCAATGGACTCTAAATGAGGCTGTCCTTAAAGATAACTCCAAAACTGCATGTAATGATGTTGATTATTTGTGTGTAAATGTTGTGTGACATGTGTTAAAATGTATGTTGTTTTGAATGTTCTATGGTTTGTTTCTGTGGGTGAAACAGAAGGGAGGCATGGCAGAAGCTTAGAAGAGCTGTCGCCATGGCAACCAGGGCTAGAGGCTAGTAGAATGTTCAGGTTTGAATTCTACAGTTGGAAAAGAGCGGGAAGCCAACTGCCAAATGAGAGGGGGAGGAGTTATGTTCTAGTTGAGAGTGTCCTAAGGACTGAAAGAGAACGGTCCAGTGTTAGTGTGTGTCTTAAGGTCTGCTAGTGAGCAGTCCAGTTAAAGGGTATAGAGACCCTAGTTAAAGTTGCAGGGGTTTATAGAGGTTTAGTGGAAACCCTATAATAGGTCCCCATTGTGTTATGTAACAGAAAAAGTTGTGCCTCTAAGGAAGTTTGAAACCAACCAAGATTGTACCCATTTGTGTCAAAATAAATTGTTTGCATCTTAAAAGGAAAACACCTCTCCTGATTCTTTTATTGGTGGTGGCCCTCAAAGTCAGTGGTCAGCCGGATAAATGGTGGCAGCGTGGTCAAGTGGTCACTGAGAAGTTTTAAAACTCCAGTCAGTTAAATGGTGAAGGGGTGAGACAGTACCCTGCCAATAAACGTGAAGTTGCTGAGGTAACTTCGAGGTTTCCTTGGATTGGAGGTCAGCAGTGTGGACATAGAAAGATTGTCCAGTCTGAGGCCGGTCAAGAAGTGGAGTGGTCACATATTGGCGGCAGCGGTGGGATCTTTAAGAGAGGGTCCACCCTGTCCAGCCGGTTGATTTGAACGTAGCTTCACCGCACTGCAGTTAGTGAAAACTGCTGCAGCTAGATTACTCACTAGAATTCCATTCAAATACCAAACAACACCTATTCTGAAGGCTGCCAATTATAAGTGCTGGCCTGCAAGGATTTGGCAATAATATTTAAAGCCTTAAATTAGTTGTTACCTTATTAATGGAAAGAGTGCCTGACTGCCTACTTGTCTGCCCAAGAATTGAGATATGTTGGAAGCACCCTTCTTAACGTGGAAGGACATGGAGAGAGTGCCTTTATTGTTGTAGCAGCCAAGTTATAGAATTGTTTATAGACTCTCTTTGTTTAGAATGCACATATCTTTGGATTCTTCTGGAGAGACTAAGAACACAAATGATTCTCCAAATTTCAACTTTATTTAGCTGGATCTAAAATTCCTACCGTCACGGATTTATCTCTTACAAATGCTTGCATTCTTATTTTACTAATGGGATAATTTCTACATGATTGCCGTCCAGAGTATAATGGGTTCCACCAGAAATTCTGCTATTTCAGACATTTGAAACTGTTACCACACTATTGTGTATTCTTTCACTTTTATACTGTTCCCATGTTTGTTTTGCCTTCTTCTGTAGAGTCCAATCCTCTGAGTATTGCTGGTGTCAATGAAAATGTCATGGGGAGAATATTGCAAGATGTAAATACATCATAAACATAGACTGACATCCTCTTTTCTTAGACTTACCCTGTGACTTAAACAGTAGAATAATTAAATGATATTATGCAGATACTCTAATGGATCTATATGTAAAAGTTTTGAAGATTGAATATCACCATAAAAGACAGGAGCAGACCCCTTCAAAGACAGACAATCCTAGAACACTAAATTATATGATAACACCTCCATTACATATAAATGTATATATTAGAAATTGTCAGAATCACACAAACAGGAAAGACATTACAATTCCTGGAGATACAAGTACAGGATTGGTTTAAACAGTGTGGACACACACCAAAATGTTGACATATTACTTAGAAAATCTTTGAGGTGACACTTCCCAAAATAACCCATTATGGTTTTCAGATTCTGGGACTTGTAGCCCTAAATAGAACATTTTAGGATTGAGATTGGCAATTGGTCTTGTTTTTGAAACCTAAGGACAATTTGATCTATTCGAATTATATTGAGTAAAATGCTTACTAATAAGAATATAAGAACATAAGAACATAAGAAGAGCCATGCTGAATCGGGCCTCAGCCCATCTAGTCCCGCATTCTGTGTCACACAGTGGCCCACTAGTTGTACACAGGGATCTCTAGCAGAAAGGAGGGCAAAACCCTCACCTGCTCCCGACCCCCCACAACCAGTACCCGGGGAAATCCCGCCTGCCTCCATCAACACAGAGGTGGCACTTGGATGTCCATTTCAGTAACTACTGATTCCCTTGGTACTGTATAGTCTTCATTATGCAGGAAGTTGTGTACATCTTGGTGGCTCAATAATTCTGAAGATATTTGACCTCTTTCAGCTCTGAGTGAAATAAGCATTCGTTTTCAATTCTATTCAGATATTCCACGTGGACTTTACCCTCCAAATGTGTAAAAATGGAGGAGCTGCTTTGCTAGAAACTAATTGGTCAGCAAGGGAGTGAGTGACCTTCAAAAATTCATTCATTTTCTTCTTCTTGTCTTTGCAAACTTTAAACACTACAGTTATGGGCTAATTTTTAAACTGTGGCTGTCTGGCTGGGTTGGAAATGTCTAGTAAATACATCATTTCTTCCCTTTAAAATAGCAAGTAAATGTTGACACAAATATATAGATTTTGAATAAAGTATGTTTTCCCCTACAGGCATTAGTTAATCTGAAACATGAAACATAGCAGCAACTATGGAAAATCCAAGTGGTAGACAGTATAACAAAACACCACCTGTTTGTTCACCAAGCATGAAAGATTCAATTTGATCGGATCAAAAAAACCACACTGAAGATGACAGGGAATGGTTCCATGGGAAATCACAACGCTTAGCTGCAAGGCACAAGGTGTCTATGAGAATTAAAATATCCACAGCCACTTCAGATGCACAGTCACAATGAAAAGCACTTGCAAGAGAGTGGGGGCAGAATTCAACCATAAAATTCTAACAGTCATATTAGACAATAGTTTCTGTAACCAAGGCTCCTTTCATACCTTATCTTGCTAAGTTGGTAAATGAATGGAAAGCTTAGTTATGTTTTGTCTTGTAAATGCCATTTCTAGTTATATATGACTTGAGAGAAAGTTTTTTCATATCTTTTAGTAGATATGCATTTTAAGGTTGCTTCAGTTCTGCAAAGACCTCATCGTGTTTTCAGCAATGTTTAGATTAAATATCTTGTAAACAACTTTCCAGATTCTCATTATTAATCTCATCAGATGAAGGCAGAGAATTGTCTTCTCCCCCATTTCTTTCTGTTGCCAGCACAGAGCCCCCCGGAGTCCATCACATGACACAGGGCTACTTCCAGTGGGGCTCTGTGGGACTCCATGCCGGCAGCATTGCAGCAAAGCCCAGAGAAGAAGCCAAAGAAGAAAGGGGGGGCACCTTGGAAAGGCAGAAGACAGATCCCGATAGCAGGTAACACAGATAAACAGTTCCCTATGCTACCCCATGATCTCCCCTGCTGTTCTCCACTTTACAAGGGGCCATCTGATGAGGTCCTATGTGTGTACAAAAAAGTAGGAGAAGGTTTTGCATTCACTGAAATCCTGAATTAAAATGGTCTGATTTGAAGATATCTGAATGAAACTGGAGCTCCCCTGAAGCAAACCAAATGCAGATTAAAGCACAGTTAGTAGATTTGGAAGGAAATTAATACGGAGAATGTCTATAACTTCACTTTGGGCTCCCTATGTAATGAAAGCAACAGGATAGAGAGAAAGGGGAGAAATATTAGAGATTAGGTTTTCTGAATTATACATCTAACTTTCAATCACAGTAAGTAGTTTTATCAGGGTCATCCACATACAGAGTTTTGGAGGAAGCATATTAAAGTACTGTGTTGTAAAACTATTTCAGAATCGTGCCACTTGTCTATGTGATTTGGTTCCAGCCTGCATTCAAGCTAGGCAGGGGTGCTCTGTGCCACCTTGATGGTGGGATACTATCCTGACAGCCCAGTGTCAGGGCTCAATTTAGCAGTTCCAAATATCTCACAGGAGACGTCCCAGATTTTACTCAGAATATTTACTATAGGATATCAAGACATGGTTAAAGCCAAGAGTGGCTGGTTACAGAGTTCACTTCCTTTTATATCTTCCCTCCCCCACATTCAAACAGACAGTTCCCGCCAAGCACAAACCCTGCGCTTTCTTCCCAGGGTCGAGTGTGCAGGTGTCTTATCTCGTGTTTAGACTGTCAGTCTCCTGTAAGTTATTTGGAACTGCTAGAGTGAGTCCTGACAGCCCAGCCATGCCAAAGTCAGTTCAGCATGCCCAGAAATGGGCTTGGTTTCCACCCTCTTTGCACCCCCTGATTTTCCCCAGAAGAAGAAAGAAATTCACCTGTCACGCTGTATTTTTTTCAACCTGGGGTGCAGTTGCATTAAGCAGCTTTTCCTGGGTTAAATTGGATAACACTGCATGTGTTTTGTAGACACCCACAGGCTGGTTTGCATTCACATCTACCTAAATGGTTGGTGTTGAAGTTTCCCATCACCCTATCATCAGTTGCCCTTCTCGGATCTTGAACCCCTCATAGTCATGTGTACCCAGATATAATTTATCCATCTAGAATGCAATCTTCCTCTTTTCCTACTGCCTTTTATCTTACCAAACATTACTGTCTTTTCTAGTGAGTATTCTCATTATATGGCAGAAGTACGAGATTTTCCATTTAGCTGTTTTGCCTTCTAGAGAGAGTTACAACTTCATGTGCTATAGGATCCATTTATTTATCTATTTAGTAGTCTGCAATATCCATAGAACTCTTCTTCAGCAAAACATTTTAAAGGAGTTGATTTTATTCCTATTAGCTTTGTCCACTGTCAAGTTTTTACAACCATAAATAGAAGTGGGAATTGGCATGGACAATTTTCACTTTAGTGTTCAATTGTATATCTTTACATTTCAAACGTGACTGACTGACATTTCAAGTTCCCTGGCCGGGCTTGGAGGAGGCCGAGACGCCCACCCCCCCCTAACTTCACCCAGAGGGAGGCAAGCGACCGCCCTCCTGACACCATCCAGGGCACCACCCAGGACGCGCCGCCGGATTCCACCCACCTCCTTCTTGGCTTCAGCCGGCTGGTCGAGCGGCTGGCTGCCTGGCTAAGGGAGATGGAGGAGCTGAGACCGATGCTGGCGTCCCTCTGCAGTGCGGACGGCCCGCGTCGCCTGGACCCCCGCCCCGGGACTGGGGAGGTGGCGGCCGGCGGAGCGCTGGACCCGCCATGCCTGGACCTGCTGCGCCTGGGCCCAGTGGAGAGGAAGACAAGTGAGGCGACTGCTTCTGGCCCCCTGTGCGGCCACCGCTCGGGCTCGCCGAGTGTCCTGGTTCCGAGGAGCCAGGCGGAGGAGAGGTGCGCGAAGACCGCGAGGAGCACCCCATGGGAGGGGCTCGTGGAGGATGGTTGACTGCCACTCGAGGGAGTCCTCCTCCTCGAGGAAGGGCCCCCATCCGGGGGCGAAGCATCAACCGGACGGGTGGCGGTGCCGTGGTGGAGCCCGTGGAAGGCATTGGGACACCGGGCTCCCCCGACCCCGATGGAGAGGGCGTTGACCGGCTGCATCAACATGGCGCCGACCCTGATTGGTTCGGCGTCTTTAGGCCCACCCCCCTCGTCCACCCCAAAGGCTGCGACCACGCCCCATGCTGGAGCGGCCGCCACTGCCGGCTTTCCCACCGCCGGCCTTTTTACTGGAGGCCACAAGCACCGCCATACCGCTGCCCCCGGGGTTCCTGATGGGGTCCCTGATGGAGGCGCTTGATATCTCAGGGGTCCTTGCAAGGGCCCCTGGGGAGCGGCCCCGGCGACGAACCGACCGATTACCAGCAATCCCCATGGTTATGACCATCCCACAGGCTGCACTGCCACCGGCTTGTGATGGGCCTGCTGTCAGGGGCACTGGGGGGCCCTCCCCCCAGTGCCCCAATGGAGCGCCAAGAGGCCATGGACAGCCGGTGGCCGCCGTGGGGCAAGGTCTGAGATATGGCGAGAGGACTAGCAAACAACGGAAGAACCCTCTGCCACCTCAGATGAAACAGAGGAGGGGCCAAAGGCGGGGCAGGGGGCGGGGCCAGAGGAAATCCCAGCCCTGCTCTGCAACACCCAGAGGGTTCCGTCCCAGAACCTTCAGGAACACCAACCTCAGGCACCGGGTTCCCCCATTGATGAACCCCCACCCCAGGAGGCTTGATAATCTGACGCTGGTGAACCCGGAGCCACAGGCTTGCGGCGATCGCTACCGTATGGAACTCGAGTCCCTGAGGACATTGTTCGATCTGTGGGACCCTCCCAGGCTTCCCCCATTCGACAGTCGAGCCTGATAGCTGACCTTTGAAGCTCCGACCCACATGGGCCCGAGCTTGGCTTCCCCTTCTCGTTAGTTTTGTCATTCCCTGTCGATGTTGTTTGTCTTGTTGTATGCTCTGTATTTTGTATGTCAAACTGTAAACCGCTCAGAGCCCTCGGGGAGTGGCGGTATAGCAAGTTTGAACTATAAATAAATAAATATAAATAAATAAGTTATTGCCTTGTTCCTTTGTAGCTGCCATTTCAAGTCCTTGTAATATAAAATATTACAAGGTCTTGGAATGGCAGCTATAAAGGAACAAGGCAAGAACTTCATGAAAAATCTTGAAATATTTCAAGGTCTTCATTGTTTCTTTTAAAGTTCTGGTGAACATTGCTGTTGTGTATCTCCAAGTCAGTTCCAACTTAAGTTGACTGAAGGCTTATCATAGAGTTTTCTTGGCAAGATTTGTTGAGAGGGAATTTGCCATTGTTTTTTCCTGTGATGCTGAATGCAGCCCAGTGGGACTTGATGGACTACCAAAAAAAACCCCATTATCTCAAGAGATCTGGTCCAACATCCAAACCATGGCACCATGCCGACTCTCTCAAATATTTCTTTTGTAACCCCCCCCCCCCCCGAAATACAGAGATTCCCTTTTTATAAATGTCCATACTTCTATTCATATAGTGCTTGGCAAGCATGATTCTATCAGAAGGCACAAGTATCCTTATAAATATCACCCATGTTTGTCAATTAATCGGTCAGTTAATTACTCTACTTTATTATGGCAGTTTCCTTTAAAAAGGTGAACATTGAAAGAGAAAGAGCTTACATACACCAAAAATCCTGCATCACATTGTCTCATATTTAATAGGCACTAAAATTCATGCAAATTTCATCCAGCTCTGACAAAAAAAACCCGTGTCTTCCCCCAGATGTTAGTTAATGGGAGGCATGATTAAGAGAGCATGATAGAGGATGCCCAAGCTCGAGTGGCCAGTAAGCATACAGGATAGGGTACTGTGAGTTATAGTCCAAAGTAACTTTTCTAATACCTTGGAATATTTAATATTCTGAAGAAATCAGACTGGTTCTTCTGGTTGCTGCATATATAATCAAAACAAAGGGAAATTAATAGCCATTGTCCAACCTTTTCATCCTTATTCAGTAAGTTAATTTTTACTGGGTGAATGTAATGCTATCTGTGTCTGAAAGTACACTACTAATTTTAGATTCAAATGCTCAGTTCAAGTGTCATATGCAAATATCCAAAATCATTGGTAACCACTCCTATTATCATCAGCATTTTTAAATTGTATGATTAAAACACCAATTTAAATTGGATCTGACTATAGTGAGTACTGTGGAGGCATTTTGCTGTACCAAAATATTCTGCTCTCTTTTGATACCCTCCCATATTGGTGATGTCCTGTCTCATTTTGAAATCCGGTGCCTTCAACATTGGCACCATTTTCTGGCAACTATATTCATGTGCAGCCCTCCACACCATCTGGAAGCAACAACACCTCCTGGTTTTTCCAACCATATAACCTTATTCACTTGCTCTCTCATCATTTTTGCGATTGCAGTTTCTCAGGCAATGGATTCATTGTTTCATTTAGACTTTCTTCTTTTTGGATGAGATCCTGGATGAGACACTTAACCTGAAAAAAACAAACCAAGATTTGTTGCTCCTTCTGCAGCAGGCTGATGTCATGACTTCTGGTGCCAATGAGCAATGATAGGTATTATTATGTTGTTAGACTTGAACTTGCCAAGCTGGTATGAGACATGCTGCTCCAACAAGAATCTTAGATGTTTTAAGCCTGAGCAGAGGTGAATGGAGATTATAGTCATAATGCATTTCAAAGGCTGAAATTGATTGTGGCAGTTCAGGGTTTTTACACCCCATAGAACAAGCAAGCTGAAAGTGCCATTCATTCCACAGATGATTTTTTCTAGTTTTTTCTGTACTTCTTTGTGGGTGTATGAGACAAGACAGAAAAAGAGGGAAGGAGGGAGGGGACGTATTTGTCATTTTGGTCAAATAGTCCCAATTCCTTGGGCACATTTATTTCTAAAGTGATTAGTAATTGTGTTACTCACAATGACAATTGCTTCTTATTCATTCAGCTCTGTAGACACATTTTATATGATGTGTTTCTTTTCCCCCCCCTATTATCTGCTGACCATACTGCAGGTGGCAGAAATAGAAAATTTGTAGATTCGTATCACTAACCGAATAAAGATAAAGTGTTCAATCTGGTTGCCTTGTTAAAAATGGTATACTGTATATAGTAGATGTTCAAGACCATGACACCTGATTTATGGAAATAATGAAATTGTCATACCAGCTGGGAATGTGATTCAACTGATGTTCATCATTTTAAGATCTCATTGATTTTAGTATAATGAAGAATAGAGGGAATTTGGCTAGTATTATGAAGCATGCTTTGACAGTAGCCAGTTTCGCTACCTCAACAACATGCATGGAAGCTGCGTTTGAAGAGTGTTAATAAATGTCAATCAGTTCAAATATGGTAGTTCAAAGATTAATACATGGAAATCACTGAATGGAAAACATTTTGCCAGGTTTTTTCAAACCATTCTGACTAAAAACACACTCACAGTAAACAACATGTCCAGCAGACTGGAGGTATGAGAGAGGAAAGTTGAGCTAAGAGATGAATGGTAAAAGATATCTGAGGGAAGAGTCAAGATGTTGGTTATGATGTCTGATTGCTACCTAGATAATCTGTAACGTGTATATATCTAATGAGAGTGATGTAGTGGTTTGAATGTTGGACTATGTTGAAATATAGCTAGGGTTTGAATTTCATCTTCACTATGAATCCACACTGGGTGATCTTAGGCAATTCACACTTTCTCATCCTTAGAGGAAGACAAAGAAAACCCATCTGTAAATAAACATTGCCAAGAAAACTCTGATAAATTGAGCTTAGGGTCCATTACTCGAAAATGACTTAAAATACACATACACAATTATTCCATATTCAGGATCACTACTTAGCGAGACATTATTTTCACAGTCTCAACTTCCTCCAATCTATTTTACAGTAAGAAAGACAGAAAAAAATCTCTCTGGCATGAAACAAAGCATGCATAAATGACATTTCCATCAAGTTGGATGGTGGTTGAGTCAGGAGTAGTTCCATAGTTAAATATACTTAACTAAGACATTGCAATATATTACTTAGTAACAATATATTTGTGTAAATCGACTTGATGTATGTATAAGTCGAGGACAGGTTTGGGGGCTAAAATTATGGATTTTGATTTAGATAACCTAATGAGGGTCATTCTGTGGAAAATCAGAAAGCACTAATGTTGCTGCTGGGAGCAGGGGGCACTAGTCCAGACTGGTACAAGGACCACTATATTCCAATAATTCTCAAAAATACCAGGTAGAATGGATGAGGTATTATATCTTGACATTTAAATGGAAGTATAAATAATATCCTGTGTAAGATTGGATTCTGACTAGATGAGGACACAGCTGAGAAGGACCTGCATAGATTCCAATGTAAATATATTTGTGTCAGAGTGTTCATTATTCTGCTTTAATTTTGTTCAATTTATATTATGGTATAGCTTAAATCTGTACTATTATTTTAACTGAAAATAGCTCATAAATCTCTATCCTCTCTCTCTCTCTCTCTCTCTCTCTCTCTCTCTCATTTTAACCTTTCTAACTGGATTTTCTCTTACAGATAGTGATGGCATGCTCCCTTAATATTGGTTTTAGGTCATAGTTACATTCATTAAATATATAATGAAGCTGAGAAGAGAAACAACAGATGCTTACTTTAATTAATATGCTCACAATATTGCTTGTATTGAGTGCCTGTTGAGCTACTGTGATATTTATTTTAATTGGCCAATTAATTAAAAGCAAAAGATGTAATTCCTCCTCTCAATATTTAACACAGGCATTCATTTATGTTTGGATCAATTATTGTTGGCTTCTATGTGCTTTCACACTGAAATATTAAAGAAAGTCTCAGTGGTTGCATTCGATCCAAATGTTAACACAGCTTTGTCATTATTCATTCAGACTCCAAAGCGGTACAGGAAAACTTAGTCCTCAGTAAGATTTGGATTACAAATCCCAGAATTCCCTACCATTTTAAACATATAAACATATTGGCTTGAGCTTATGGGAAATCTATGGTGGACAAAGATTCTGCATCTTTGTTCCAAAATATGCCAGTACTTGGATCTGATGGAATATCAATATGATTCGGTATGATTCATCCTATTTGATTTCTTAATAGTGCTACACTTTTTCTCTTTTAAAATGCATTTATTTCTATTTCTAACATTTCTAACATTTATTACTTACTATTTATTTTTATATCTTACTATTAGGCAGTGTGCATGGCTATCTTTCTTCCCGCTTTATTTACTCTACAGTGTCAGCAAGGGTTCCTGAGGATAGGACTAGTTCCTGAGAATAGGACTAAACTAGTTCCTGAGTGTCACGATGCACGGACTGACCGGCCCCTTAATCACACACACAGAGACGGACTGAAGGCTAACTACTTTATTGAATATAAAAACAGTTCAAAAGATAATGTCCAATAGAATATGAAAGCAATCCCAAAAAGCTTGAAGTAACAATGTCCAAGGTAACATAGCAAATAGGCCAAAAGTTTAGCAAGGCTCCGCAACACTATGCGGATCAGGAAACAGGGCAAGGCTCCGCACAACCAGGCGGATCAGGAACAAGGCAAGGCAAGGCAAGGCAAGGCTTGATGACCACTGGCTAACTCAGCTTCGTGGTCCCACTCCGCTTCACGCCGTTCCCACGGATCCTATACTTAATCCCTCGGCCGAGGTCCCCGACGCTCTAGGCTTCTTCGTCTCCAATCGCTGCTCATGGACCTCGGCCGGTCTATGCTCTTAGACCATTCCCTTCTGCTAGACTCGATGTTCCGTCTCCTATCAAAGGTTCGACCTTGTCTCTCCGCAGCTGTGTTTCTATCTCCCTGAGAGCTCTCCTCCCTAGCCATTTCCCATGCGCTTTCTTCCATGTTTTCCCCTGGAGGCTCCTGAGAATTCCTTCCTCCCGGGTGTTCATAGCTGCCAGAATCGCTGTCCATCTGCACCTGGTTATCTATGTCTTCGCTAGGGCCAAACAACATTTCCTCCCATGCCAAGCTCTCTGTGGGCGAAAGAGGCCCATCAGGGGAAAGCTGCCCTTCGCCCCAGTCATCTAACTCATCCTCTGAATCATGTTCTGGCACTGCTGGTCCTAATGCTAATGGGACCCCAGGTCCTGACCCCTGCCCTCCAGGCACAAACGAGAACTGCTGTGCTACACTGAGGATAGGACTAGACTCTGTTTTATCCAAGTCCTAGTCCATATTCTCACTATTCCACTTAATTTTTATTGTAAGTGTCTTGCCTAGGTTCACCATATCAAGGATCACCATAAAATCTGATGGAACAGGTAAGCTACGTATTGAAAGAGGTAAGGAAAGCAAAACTGTTGTTATTTAAAGACATTAGAAGTTAGGAATGTTTTAATAACTATCACAATTGATAGAATAGAATTTTCAAAGTGAAAATTGTTAAAGTTTAAAATTGTGACTGAATATTTTGCTTTTCAAAATGTGCTAACATTAGGAAAACCTCAGGTTCTTGACTGTCCCCAAATTGTCACTCTCTTCAAATAGTCTTGGGGGGGGGGGACAGGACATCCTGCTACTCAGTGCCAGGTAAATAGAAAAACAATCCTGATCCAGGGCCTAAACATGGATAGTGGATATACATGCTGACCTTGTGTGATGATGAGGTAAGAGAATCTCTCCATTCTGGGTTAATTTCTACAACAGCAGGCAAGTATTTGAAGGTGTATGACATTGTTTCAGGTGTCTGTCATGATTCCATTTCTTTCACCAAGTGTCCTTTCTTTTTGTCCACTGAAACAGAATAGGAATTCTATTGATCTCCCGCCCAACAGTTTCCCTTCCTCGTACACTCCAATATTTCAGAGATGCATACTAGTATATGTATGGCCAACACAATGTAGTAAATATGACAAATTATAATGAAGAATACACAAGCTTGATAGAGGGGCGTCGACGTTCGTGATACCCCTGGAACTTACGGCTGGATTCGGCATTGTTGACCATGACCTGCTGATCCATCAACTCGCCATGGCGGGAGTTTGTGGTCGGGCCCTCAGTTGGTTTGACACATTTCTCCAAGGCCGGTCTCAACGTGTCGAGTACCTAGCTCGAACCTCTGACAGATCCGCCCTCTCATGGGGGGTACCTCAGGGAGCAATTCTCTCTCTCCTCCTCTTCAACATCTACGTGAGATCTCTTGGCAGTCTCGTGCGGAGCTTTGGTCTGGAGTGCCACCAACATGCGGATGATACCCAGCTGCTTTTACGGCTGGAGCCTGGAGTCACCTCAATACCGGACAATTTCACCGTATGTCTTGAGGCTGTATCGAGTGTCAGTAGGTTGAAGGTGAATCCTACTAAGGCTGAGATTTTGTGGCCTGACCGCCTGTCTGGAGTGGTGCCCCCCTGCCCAACTTAAATGGTGCCCCCCCCTGCATCCATCTTCTACTGTCAAGAGCTTGGGCGTCGTCCTGGATTCACAGTTGACTATGGAGGCCCAGATCACTAATGTTAGTAAGCAGGCCTTTTCCATCTCTGGCAGGCAAGACAGTGGGCACCTTACTTCTCAGAGGAAGCCTTGGCTACAATCATCCATGCGACGGTCACATCTAGACTGGATTATTGTAACACCTTGTATGTTGGCCTTCCCCTGTCGAGTACTCGGAGGATCCACATTATTCAGAATGTGGCTGCCAGGCTACATGCTAAAACACCTTTGAGATGCCACATAACTCCAACTCTGTTACATTTGCACTGGCTTCCAATGGAATTCCGGGCCCTGTATAAGTTGTTGGTTCTGACCTTTAAGGCACTTTATGGTCAGGGGCTAGCATACCTCAGAGACCACCTCTCCCCTGTTCTCCGCCAGTGGTCGCCACGACTCCTCCAACTAAACTTACTGTATGTTCCAGGCCCCAGGGAAGCACATCTCGAGAGCACGAGATGTAGGGCCTTCTCCATTTTTGCCCCTGTCTTGTGAATCTCCTTGCTTCCCCACTTGAGGGTCATGCGTGACGTGCAACCCTTTGCTCAGGCACTCAAGACCTGGCTTTTTAGCAGAGCTTTTAATGTTTAATGCAGTCTATTCGGTATTTATTATAATGTTTTTATGCAATTTGTTTTATGTAAATCACCTGAAGCATTTTAATGGAGGGCGATTAACAAGTGAGAAACTGAAAACTGAAACAAGTTAGGACAGCTCACAACAGTTAGCTTTTGTCAGAGCCTACTGAGAAGAGCAGGATTACACATATTCTTCTCGCTTTCCACCTGCTAATTTTGGATTAAAACTGCCTCCTACTGTATTCCAGAAAAAGAGGGGAGCCCTACATGGTTCTTTGCCATCTTTCCTCAGATATAGTTTTGAAAATATCATCACTGCAGAAAATATGATAGATCTGTACATTTCCAAAAAACAAACACTGCTGCTTTTGTGATACCAGATGTTGCATATTGATAGGAGTGCCCTTGGCAAGCATACAGTCGACCTAAAGCAATCTAGATCATTGGAATTCTATCTTGCACCCAGAAATTAATTTCATTTTAAAATGGTTTGATCACAGCAGTAAAAAGTTATTCTTTTAATGAACCAAACACAGCCATTAGTAATATATCTTTTATTACAAGGTATTAAATAGATTTAAAGTATAATTAACTCTAAATTAATTTGATGCTTAAGATAACTTAAATTCAAATTTCTTTTTACCGCTTGGTTTGAAATTATTGGTTTCAACATTATAAAACACTGTGTTTTCAGAATCTTCATTGCCTCTAAATAAAGGGCTCCTTTTCACCAAGTGCTGGGATGCCCACTATGTAATTCTTCTACATTAAAAGGCTATGTATAGGGAATAATTATGCTATGCCAATATAATGTCTTGGGTGGGGTAGCATTATTTCTGGGCTCTATTACAAAAATGATATATTTCATTTCACTTGCATGTTGCAGAGTCCACAACATGCAAGTGTGAAGAAGAGCAAACCATAGACCACCTATTACAATGCAGTCTGAGCCCTGCCACATGCACAATGGAGGGCCTCCTTACAGCAAGACCAGGGGCACTCCAAGTGGCCAGCTTCTGGTCAAAGGACATTTAGTATAATGTCAAGTTTTAAAACTTTGTGTTTTTAATACATTATAAGTGTACCCTTAGTTCGCTTCTGATACGATAAATAAATAAGTATTCACACCTACCATGAATGAATAAATGCCTCACATTCTCTACCTCTTAGCTTCTCTCACCACTAGGAGTGGTTAAACTTGTCAGAAACCCAAATGTTACTATTACTTTCAAACTGGAGCTCCAATCTTGCTTTTTCCAAACAAGATGAAGGAACAGCGAGAGAGCCAATGTTTGCAGAGGCAAATCTGCTCTAACAAACTCTGACAAGAAAATCCCATGATAGGCTCACCTTAGGATTGCTGTAAATGAGAAATGACTTCAAAGTACACAAAAGGAACAACCATCCTATAACCTGCATTATAGTTTTATTATCTTCCTTTATATTTTCTGTTCACAAAATTACGTGTGGTTTGTTGTTCCTGTACATGGAAGTACAATGTAGAGTTTTCTTGTATGGAAAAGTGCATTTCCTCTATTTCCCTCCCTAGGAAACATTCTTAGCTTGATGTCTTGTAAAGATTTTTTGAGGCTGAGCTAAAGTGAGAGCGAAATCATATCCAGAACTCCATCCTAATTTTTTACGAACAACTGCAATAAGAAATAAATCAGAAGAATCTATATGCAGCAGAGTGCATTCCTTCCATCAACCCCTACCTTGTTTGTTACATCAGACTACAAAGGGGGAAAGGAGACTCAGTTGGCTTTGGGCAGCTCATAGAAAGAACTCTTGCTAGTGAGTTACCCCAGGCTGCTAATTCTCTCCTCAAAATCTACATACCCATGTGGATGCACATGAGCATAGATATGAGTAAGTGAACATGTATATGCACACAGAAAATTGTAAAAAAACCCCACAACTCTATCCCATGGAGTCTAACTCAATATGTGATATATAATGCTGGACTGACCAAGGAGCGAATCATACAGAGAATTGTAAAAGGCAATCTCTAGTTCACTGTGTCTCTCTATGTGCAATGTATGGTGATGGGTCAAGAAAAAGGGCCAAAATGTGAAGAGGCAGAAAGGAAGGAGTGGGTAAGGAGAGGAATAACACCAATGACAATGATGAATGGAAACCTGATTGACCATTTCTGCTCAGCCAGGAACTGCTGCACTCTGCACCAAAGTAAGGACATTATCAAAGGCACTGTAATATTTTGTGGCTGAGGTTTGAAACTTATTTTAATGCATACCCCACTGTTCTTTCCTCTCTTTTGTGTCTTCTTGAACATTCATACCTCTAATCCTATGTACGTCTTGTCAGAACAGTCAATATCTGGAATCGAATTGTTCCAAGTCTAAATCTACAGTGAATTGCGTAAACTGTGCTGGTAATCTCAAATAAACCCCTAATCAAAGCCATGTTTCTTCAACTCATGCTGCTATTTATTTACACTGGAGAAACATGATGTTGTATTCCCATGATCATCAAGTACAGTTTTGTGTATTTAGTTTATGTTCACATTTTCAAGGTGAATAAGAAAATATTGTACACATTGAAAATGACAAATGGACAAGTAATGTAAAATGCAAGTGTGCACTATGCAGTGGATAAAGTATTTCACTCCCTTGCTTTGCAACATAAATATTATGACCCTCAATTAGGCTGATTACTCTGTTGTATAAATAGGAAAGTGCCTGGCATTTCCATAATCTATAGTGCTACAGTATGAGTCCCCTGCCTTACAGTTCACCATTACTCACCTTTGTATAGACTCATAAAATCTCTTCTACAAAAAGTTATTTTCTGCTGGAAGTGCATTTCTTTTTAAAGTAACATCTGTTACTTTACTATCAAAATGAATGGAAAATTAATTTTCCATGGCCTTTAACCAATTTACCCCTCCAACAATAAAATTTGGACTAAAGAGTATCTGTAGCTACAAATTCATACATTTCCAGGACTGGGATGTAAACACAAAATATAAAATATTCAAAAAATGTATTACATTTGATGGACATGGAAAAAAAGAAATATACATTTTTAAATATCCACACAAAAATGCATGAATTGCATGTGTGATATTTTATGTGGGGAAAATACACATGAATCTATTGAATCCATTGGCTCTTCCCATTTGTTTCAATCACTCTGGGATTTTTAATGTTTTAAAGCATTTTAGTCTGTCTTCAAGTTTTATGAATTATTTACCACCTGAGTACAGAGCATATAGTTGATCATTTCTTCCTATGTCCCTTTTGTTGTTTTGTTATGTGCTTTGAAGTATTTTCCAAATTGTACCAACCCCTAGGTGAACCTATTATAAGGTGTATGTGTGTTTGTGCAAGATTTCTTCAAAAGAGAGTTGCCTTTGGCTTTCTCTGAGGCTGGAGTGTGACTTGGCTGAGCTGGAAATCAAATTCTGGTCTTCAGAATAATAGTTCAACATTCAAACCACTTTACTATACTGGCTCTGTACCTCCCTGCTGTGTTAAAATTGAAGTGCCAGACTCCCACTAACCAAATTCAGGTAAATCAAAATAAATCTCTAAGTAGCTGACCAGCACTCTCTGGGCATGTTGCTTTGATTTAACAGCATGGGTTTATCTCATATTCTACACAAAGAAAGCTTGCAACTTTGCAGTGAAGTCCTAAGATGTTCGGAAAGTTATTTTCTGTGCCGTAACTCCAGAATCATCCAGACAGCATATCCATGGAGATTTCTGGTTTTAAAAACCCACAAAAATTCAATCAAATTCATTTCAAAAAGTATACTAATCAGAAATAAATAATAATGAGTTCAGTGGAAATTTCTCCTAGCTATGCAATTCTACGATATGACAAAGCTAAAGTGAATGTAGATTCCAACAGTCATTATGTGAGGCATGCCATATTGTGTATATGGAATGAATATACACCCCATTTATGGAGCTTATCAGACATTCTTGGGGCTCCATTGTCATTCACACTTGCATGATGGCACCACTGGTGGGAATTCTTGGGCTCTGTTTCCAAAGCACATTGAAACAGAGCACATTGAATCTTCAGGAGTTGGGACTTCCAGATAAGAAAAAGAGGGAGAAAGATGAGGGAAAGATAGTTAAGTACATGGCATGGCTGGCCATCCCTCAAGGTGGGAAAAGACAGGAAAATGAGTTAGGACAGCTCCCTCTACTTTCCCTTGCTTCAACTGATGAAGTCCTCTGTCAGAAAATGTCCTTATGGGTCACAGCACAACAACAAGAACAACAACAACAATAGTCCCCCGATGGGTGCAACCTTGTCATGGTGGGGAGCTTAATTACTGCAAGGATGCTGAGAGCAGTGCTGGCGGTACCAGCAGGTTCAACCAAGTCAGAGAGGTCTCAGCTGAGGAATGGAACTAAGAGCACTTAACCCATTAGCATTATGGAGAAACAAACCAAAACGAAGTCTATACCAGCTCGGTCGTCACCGAGGATAAAAAGGACCGCGGAGGATGCTGCTGATTCTGGACATCCATCAACAAATGGGCTACAGAATCAAAATACAAATGAACAATCACAGAAGTAGCAAAAATCTACAATGCCAGAAAACCGCACAGTTATGAAATGCTATTACAAATCAGAACATAAAAAGCATGGCTACCAAAAAAGGATGTATCAATTGTGGAAACAAGAGTATCCTGACTCACAGATAACTGAAGCCTGACTGGCCAATCAATGAAGATTAATAATTAGAAACAAAGTGTTCAGTGAAGTTGAACTCGAAGAAATTCAGAAAATCTGCAAAGCAAATGACCATCAGGTCACAGTACAGACAGTAGCAGAGACTCCAGCAACCCTTGAAACTCTAGACCAGACTGAACCAGAAGAAAATGCGGAGCTTTTGCAAGAATTTGAAGAACTGATCGATTTTTTTTGAGACAGGAAAAGATATATCAGTTTTGATTATTAGAGTTGAATATAAGAAGACTTGTTATACCCAATGTATTAAGAACAAAGTGGGAATGTTGGATATACAGTTGATTTATATAGTATTTGTATAATCACAGAAAAGATAGTTGGAAGCTATTTTTAGATAGATATGTAGTCTTGTAGCATGTGGGTTTTTTCATTCTGTATATCTGTGTACTTTTCCTTATTGTATATATGTGTCGTTAGTTATAGTTAATTATATAATAGCTATTATTTTGTTATAGTTAGTTATATAGTTAGTTAGATGTTTATAGTTCTTTTATCCTTTGTGGTTTATAAGAGTGCTTGTTATATTTTAAATATATGTAAAACACAATGTGTTTTTTTTTTAAAAAAATTGCCACCCAAAAATTGCCAACCATTTTCACAGTGGTGATGGGGCAGTATCCTTACCTAAAGGCAGTGGGATTCTGTAAGGTATACATGAATCCATTATCCATGTGGTTTCAATATAGTCAATTGAAAAAAAGATTTTTGATAGACAAGCAAGTTGGCTGGGAATGGACACCCCCCAAGGTGGAGAAAATTTGGTAATTTTCAGGGGGGGGGGGAACGGTGAGCTTATTATATAATTATATATTAGAAAAGGACTTTCAAGAAAAACCAATCAAGGAATATATGCAAAAATGGGAATCAAACTTGGGATACCCCATCCCATTGGAAAAATTGGAAAGAATTTAGAAAAAAACTTAAAGTTTACTTATGCTTACTGCTTAAAAGAAAATATTTATAAGATGATATACAGATGGTATATCACTCCGAGCCAACTAGCGAAAATAAATAAGAATAACAACGAACTATGTTGGAAATGTAAACAAGAACGTGGTACATTTTTTCACCTAATATGGTCATGTAAGATTGTCAAGAAATATTGGAATATGATTTATAAGAATGTTCAAGAAATTATTCAGTCTAATTTTGAAAAGAAACCAGAGTTTTTTCTTTTAAATATCACAGGTCATGAAAATAATAATAATCTTGAGAGACTTTTGACATTTCTCACAACCTCCGCAAGGATAACCTTAGCAAGATACTGGAAACTTCCAGAAATCCCAGGCGAAGAAGAATGGCTGATAAAAACAATTGAGATTGCAGAAATGGATACGCTCACTTACTTACTTCGCGACAACTCGCCGAAACAGTTTGAACTTACCTGGCAACCCTTCATAAACTTTATCAAAGAAAAGAAAAAGATCAACCTAAAAGGTTTTAAGCTATAGTATAACCCAAGGAACTCTTTATTACTGCTAAACCTGAATCTTCTTTTTGAGATGTGAAGCCAAACTTTGTGATTTTATGGTGTTGTTAAGTGTATATGTATATATGTGTTTTTTTCCCGCCCCTCGATCCCCACCCCCTATCCCCCCTCTTTCCTTCCCCCACACCCCTCCAAATGTTTCGCCCTCCCCCTACCTCTTTACTCTGTTTTTATAGCTGTATGTGAATTTCTGAATAAAGACTTTAAAAAAAGACTTGTTATACCCAATGTATTAAGAACAAAGTGGGAATGTTGGATATACAGTTGATTTATATAGTATTTGTATAATCACAGAAAAGATAGTTGGAAGCTATTTTTAGATAGATATGTAGTCTTGTAGCATGTGGGTTTTTTCATTTTGTATATCTGTGTACTTTTCCTTATTGTATATATGTGTGTCGTTAGTTAATTATATAATAGCTATTATTTTGTTATAGTTAGTTATATAGTTAGTTAGATGTTTATAGTTCTTTTATCCTTTGTGGTTGTCACGATGCAGGGTCTCGGCCCAGCCCCTTAATCACACACACACAGACGGTAATCAGCTAACTATTTATTGAATAATAAGAAACAGGTGAAAAGGTAAATTGTCCATAAAAAGTATCAAAAAGTTCAATCCAAAATAGGTAAAGAGTCCGTAGGTAAAATCCAAAGGCAACCATGGCAAGGCACCGCAAAACTATGCAGATCAAGGACTTGGTCCGTGGCAAAGAACAAGGCAAAGTTCAGGAACAACTCCAAGAAACTACTTGGCAAGGCTCGAGCTGGCAACTTGGCTCCCTGGAACTCCATCCGCGTCACTCCTCTTAGAATAGAAGTGGCCGAGCTACTGAGGATCCGTTCCCACGGATCCTATACTTAATCCCCTTGGCGAGGCCCCCGATGCTCTAGGCTTCTGCGCCAATCTGTGCTACGGGATCTCGCGCCTCTCTGGCGCTCTAGGCTATGGTGCCAATCCCTCCTGCTGGACTCAATGCTCCGTCTCCTATCAAAGCTCCGTCCTTGCCTCCCAGCACCTGGGTCGCTATCTTCATGAGAGCTGAACTCCCTTTCAGCTTCCATGGGCTCATCCTCCACTGTTTCCCTGATCCTCTCCTGCGACCCGTAACCACCTGGTTTCTTTTTTTTTCCCAATAATTTTTATTAAGGTTTTCAAATACAGCAAAACTGGGAAAAGGTGTGAGGGTGGTGGTGGTGGTGGTGGGGGTTCCTGGGTCCTTGGTAAGGGGGGGGGTGGGGGTGGAGGATGGGTAAGAGGTCTGAGTGGAGGTGCGATGGGGGAGGGGGGGAGGCTAGGGAGGTGGGAGGGAAGGGGGGAAGGGGGAAGGAGAAGGAAAAGAGGGAGTTATGTTGACTTCCGGTACCTTCGTACAGTCTCGTTTGTTCAGTTCTTGTAAAAGGGAAGAAATGGGGGGGGGGGGGTTTAAGGTGTGATTGACATTGTGCGAGAAGGGGGGGGTGCTAGCTCTTGGAAGATCAGCTTGTCTGGTTATAGGTAGTCCCATTCCTTCATCAGGTAGCCAGGGGTCGTTGACTCTTGAGTTTACCTGGTTGGGGGGGTCGCGTTGTTTGTTGTTTGGTAGGAGGATCCATGTCCATAGTCCGTTCCTTGTCTTTTAATGTAGTTGCGTCCGTTCCTTTCATCTTTCTTGTCCTCCTTCCTAACCATATTCTTTATGGGATTCTAGACCTCCCACATCCACCTCCATGTTTTCACCTCTCGAAGGACTATATTCCGTGGCCCTCCCTGGAGAGTAAGGATGTCTTTCCTTTGGAATTTTCTTTCTGCTTTGTTGAGTTGTCCTCCTCCGGCTTCTCATTCCATTGGTCTGTCCCCCACTCCATTTAGCTTTGTTCTTATTTGCACCCTGAATGTACCCCTTAGATGTTGGATCGACCTCCTGGTTCTTGTCCTCTCTTCCTTTTTTGAGGGTAGAGACTGTAGAATCTTCATTAATCGCTCTAGTAGCTCCCAGAGTTTCTTCTCCACTTCTTTTTCTTTTTGAATAAATTCCTCTTTCCCCTAATGTCTCTTGCAATTTTGTAGTCTTCTCCACCCCCTTCTCCAAATCCTCCTGTATTGCTGCACTTTTCCCTGCAACCTGGGGTGTTTCCTTTCCATCCTCATAAACGACTGTTAGTACTAGCCTTATGGGGGTCGCTTCTTTGTTTGATTCTAGCCTTGCGTCCTGTAGCAATTCAATTTGCTTTTCTTGTCGGGCCATTATTGAGTCAATCTTCTGTATGCACCTGTCTTGTGCTTCCCCTAATTTTCGTAGTTCTGTCATAATGTCCTTTAGAGTTATGTTTTCCTCCTCTGGTCTCCTTCCCTGCATTCTCTTGTTCTTTTGCTTCTGTGTTGGATTCTTTGAGTGCTGGCATGTTTTGCTCAGCTGAGAATGGAGGGAGATGTCTTTGCGATTTTGTCTTGCGCTGTGATGTCCTTTGCATCGGCCAGAGCCACTACGTGGATAGATTCCTGTTTGTTCGGGGAAGGGAGGGGGGAGGTGGAGGGTCGGTGTTGTCTGCTCTTTTCCCTCCTCTTCTTTATGTCTTTCTTTCCACCCAGCCCTGTCCTGTTCGTCTTGTCTTCCTTTTCTGTTCCCCCTCTCCCTCCCCTTATATTCCTCTCTGTTTTATGGGGCTTTTGTGTTCCTTTGCTTGACTCTCTTGTTGGCCCGTCTGTTCTGTTGCTCCCTCTTTTCTCCGTCCTCTCTGCCCTTCCTTTGAATGTCCAATCTACATTTGGTTCCTTGTGGCTTGTTGCCTTCCCTTCCTGTTTGTTTCGCGCCTCTTTCTTTTCTTTTCTTTTCTTTTTCTTTTTCCCCTGAGGCGGGAGGAGCCCTCTCCAAAAATGGCTGCCTTCTTCCCCAGGTTGTTATCTTTTCTCTCTACCCTTCATTGGCCGCCATCTTGGTTCTCGGATCTCTCCTTCCTGTGCCTTCTGGAGCTTTTCGGGGGTGCTTTTCGGGGTCCCGCAGGCGCTCTACCTCCCTCTTTTCTCCTTTTCTCAGCTGCTTATCCGTCCCCGATTGTCCCCCGAGCTGTTGTGTCTTCCGGGCCTTTGGGGGTCTTTCAGGCCGAGATGTCTGCCTCCTGTCCTGCAACCACCCCCTCTCCCCTGCGTGATCTCTCTTCGCCGGGGCTCCGTTCCGTTCCCCGGGTTCTGGGGCTGACTGTCCCCCCCCCCGTTCGGTCCTTTTACTTACTCCGTCGGGGCGAGCTGGGCTGGCAGTAAATGCAGGCTTGAGCCTGCTTCCCACTCCCCGATCCGCTCGCCGGGCTGAGGACTCGCCGGGCCCTCTCAATCTCCCCCTCTTGAGGAGGGGGGGATTTCTGGAGCCAGCGGCAAGATCCCCCGGTTTCGCTGCCTCTTGACTGCTGTTTGCAGCCTGAGGTGGGGGCGCGATTCGCCCCCTGGATCGCTGTAACGGTTGGCGGGGTGAGGAGCACTCACACCGCCCGACCTGCCGCCATCTTTGCTTGGTCGTTCTCACCACCACCTGGTTTCTCATAATGATCGGAATCATCACTCTCAGGGTCAGCCTGAACTTCCCAGCTAGCATAGCCGTCAGGCCATTCATCATCCCAGACCAAGCTCTCTGTGGGAGAGGAAGGCCCAGCTAACTCATCAGCCCCTTCCTCCATATCCTCATCAACTGCAGCTGGCCCTAATGCAAGTGGGACCCCCGGTGCTGCCCCCTGCCCCCCAGGCACGAAAGGGAACTGGGTTGCTACAGTGGTTTATAAGAGTGCTTGTTATATTTTAAATATATGTAAAACACAATGTTTTTTTAAAAAAAAATGCCACCCAAAAATTGCCAACCATTTTCACAGTGGTGAAGGGGCAATATCCTTACGTAAAGGCAGTGGGATTCTGTAAGGTATACATCAATCCATTCTCCATGTGGAAAAATATCCAAAACTGCCCCTTCCATAACTTCCAGAATTTGTGGTCACCTCATTCTACTTAACTGGAGAATCAGTCATGACTGGAAGATAATTTTATTTATTTATTTACTGTATTTCTATACCGCCATTCTCAGTCCGGGGGCGACTCATGGCGGTTTACGGAGTGGCACAATTCGATGCCCATAACAATATAAAAATACCTATAACATTTAAACATAGATAAAAATTCATTACATAATAATGTCAATAAAAGATAATAAATCTTTCACATTTCATTACCAAATCATTGTCCAATTGCATTGTCCAGCCATCCTGAGATCAGAGTTTATCAGCTACATTGCATTTGGAAAAGCCTGCTCAAATAACCAAGTTTTAAGTCTTTTACAAAATGTTAAGAGTGTGGGGGCCAATCTAATGTCCCTGGGGAGAGCATTCCACAGTCAAGGGGCCACCACTGAGAAGGCCCTGTCTCTCATCCTCACCAGCCGCCAGCTGCACCTGTGAAGATGGCAGGACCGAGAACAGGGCCTCCCCAGAAGCTCTTAAATTCCTAGATGGTTCATAAGGAGAGATACGTTCGGACAGATAGGCAGGGCCAGAACTATTTAAGGCTTTATAGGCTAAAGTCAGCACTTTGAATTGTGCTTGGCAGCAGATTGGCAGCCAGTGGAGCTGGCACAACAGAGGAGTTGTATGCTCCCTGAGCACCGCTCCTGTTAACAATCTGGCTGTCGCCCGTTGGACCATTTGAAGCTTCCAAACAGTCTTCAAAGGCAACCCCACGTAGAGAGCGTTGCAGTAGTCTATACGGGATGTAACCAGAGCATGTACTAAATAAATGCACTTATTTGGCCTATCTCCTTATCTTTTGTGTGTGTGTGTGTGTTGATCTCAATTCACTGGTTCTGTTTTGTATCTCAAGGCAGTTGTTTCCATCCATCCGTTTATAGCAATTTCAATGGTATGAAAACAAAAAAAATATGTTCTTTTCAACCATTTATAAGTTATAACGCCCTTCAACAATGTATAAAATTACATAACGGTTTTGTTTTACTGCCCTCTCTATTGTAATGGCTTTTTGGCCGCTTACTGAATTCCTTTGTGCATGCTTATAAAAGCACTTCTAGAAAATCATGACATTTTATGTTACATTGAAACAATGTGTATCACTTTGAACTCATGAAATGGCTTTACCAGATCAGATTTGACATTATAGGCATGAACAGCAAATAAAATTTAATGTTACTATTTCTTTGTCAAATTAAAATTTGCTCATCAGAGAGAAAAATAAAAAGTCTCATTCTCTGCTGTATGTATCAGATCCAAACAGCATGTGTATTGATTTTAAAATTATGTTTCAACTGAGTTTTCATACAGGTTGTAACCTTTTAAATTCCTTTTGAAAGTAACATGAAAAGTAACATGAAAATAGCTTTTAAATCTGATAATTTAATGAATTAATGAAGTTTCACACTGATTTTCTTACCATGGTTGAATGCTATGAAATCATGGCAGATCTGGTTTTACAAGGTCCTTAGCTTTCTCTGTCAAAAATTTTCAGGATTTCCCACCATTGAGCCATGGCGGTTAAATGGGTGTTGAGCTGTGTTAATAGACAGCATACATAGAGCCATCCCTCTCCATTGGCGCTCCAAGCAGTGGCACCTCATTGACTATGTTTTAGTGCGCCAGAGAAACATTCGTGATGTCCGTCATACTCGAGTGATGCCCAGTGCAGAATGTCAAACAGACCATCGCCTTGTAAGATGTAAACTAAATCTACACCTTAAGCTCAAACCTAAGAGGGGTGGCATCTTAAAGAGGAGACTCCAAGTCAACAGTCTTCAACAGGCTGTTGTGAGAGACAACTTCCAGGTAAATCTGCAAGCAAAACTTGAAGTCCACCCTACAGATTCTTCTCCTACAGCGCTCTGGCAACACATCAAAAACAGTATCCTGCAGTCTGCTGAAGAATCCTAGGGTCTCCTTAAGAAAAACCAAGACTGGTTTGACGAAAACAACCAAGAGATCCAGGAGCTGTTGGCAAAGAAGAGAACCACTCACCAGGCATTCCTCGCCCAGCCATCTTGCCATGTAAGAAAAGCAGCCTTTCGTCTCGCATGTAGTAAACTCCAACAAAAACTCAGAGACATCCAGAACAAGTGGTGGATTGATTTATCAGAAAAGACACAACGCTGTGCAGATCTCGGTGATCACAGAGGTTTTTATGAAGCTCTCAAAGCAGTGTTTGGACCTACTTATCAGGTCCAAAGCCCCTTATACAGTACAGATGGTCAAACACTAATTACTGATAAAACCTCCATCCTGAACCGATGGGCTGAACATTTTCAGGGTCTCTTTAATGCCAGCCGAGTAGTCCAAGGTTCAGCTATCCAACACATGATACAACAACCAATGAAAAATGAACTGGACACAGCTCCCACTCTGGAAGAGACCATTGAGGCCATACAGCAGTTGAAAAATGGCAAGGCAGCCGGGATCGATGGAATCCCACCTGAAGCTTGGAAACAGGGAGGTCATGTACTGCATGCTAAATTCCACGAGCTCCTTGTGAGTTGCTGGGAAAAAGGTGAACTGCCATCAGATCTCCGAGATGCAGTTATCATCACCCTGTATAAGAAAAAGGGAACAAAATCCGATTGCTCAAACTATCGAGGTATAACACTGCTCTCCATTGCTGGAAAAATCCTTGCAAGGATACTCCTGAACAGATTAGTTCCGGCTATTGCAGAAGAACTTCTCCCTGAAAGCCAATGCGGCTTCAGAGCAAATAGGAGCACCACAGATATGGTTTTGCCCTTAGACAACTGCAAGAGAAATGTAGAGAGCAGAACAAAGGACTCTATGTAACATTTGTCGACCTCACCAAAGCCTTCGACACTGTGAGCAGGAAAGGTCTGTGGCAGATCCTGGAACGTCTAGGATGTCCCCCAAGTTCCTCAAAATGATTGTCCTGTTACATGAGGGCCAGCACGGTCAAGTCAGATATGGCGATGCTCTCTCGGAGCCCTTTCTCATAACTAATGGAGTGAAACAAGGTTGTGTTCTTGCACCAACCCTATTTACAATCTTCTTCAGCATGATGCTCCAAAGGGCTATGGCAGACCTACAAGAAGAAGACGGCATATATATACGCTATCGTACTGATGGTAGCTTGTTCAACTTAAGCCGTCTGAGGGCTCGCACTAAGACTCTAAACTATCTAGTCCGTGAGCTACTTTTTGCTGACGATGCTGCCCTTGTCGCCCATTCAGAAGCAGCCCTGCAGCGCCTCACATCCTGCTTTGCAACAGCTGCAGAGCTGTTTGGGCTGGAAGTCAGCCTGAAGAAAACAGAAGTCCTCTACCAGCCCGCACCACAGGAAGAACACCACCATCCTCACGTCAGCATAGGCACATCTGTGCTTAAGTCCGTTCAGCAGTTCACCTACCTGGGAAGCATCATCTCTTCAGACGCCAAGATTGACAAAGAGATAGATCACAGATTATCAAAGGCATATAGTGCATCCGGAAGGCTTCACAAAAGAGTCTGGAGCAACAAGCACCTGAGACAAAGCACCAAAATCAGTGTGTACAGAGCTATCATACTGTCCATTCTCCTCTATGGGTCTGAAACATGGGTCACCTATCGCCACACCTACGACTCCTCGGCGCTTTCATCAGCGCTGTCTTCGCACAATCCTAAATATACACTGGACCGACTATGTGACGAATGTTGCTGTCCTTGAGCAAGCAGGGATCACCAGCATTGAGGCCATGCTATTGAGAACACAGCTGCGGTGGGCAGGGCACGTCTCTAGGATGGAGGACCACCGCCTCCCAAAGATACTACTCTACGGTGAACTCGCCACGGGTCAGCGCAAGAGAGGCGCCCCCCAAAAGAGATATAAGGACTCCCTGAAACAACATCTCAGGCTTGGCCAGATTGATCACCAACAATGGTCCACCCTGGCCTCATCGGGAGGCATGGAGAAGCACTATCCACAATGCTGCGGCCTCTTTCGAGAAGACACGCGAATGGGTCTCGAAGAGAAAGCGACAACGCAGAAAGAACCGCAACTTGGAAAAAACATCACCCAAGGAGACTTTCTGCTGCGCTTTCTGCAACCGAACTTGCCTATCTCAGATTGGCCTTTTTAGTCATCAACGCGCTTGTAAAAAGCGTGGGATGAGTCCTTCCTGAATCTTCGTTCGCGAAGTAATGCCGAGAGAGAGAGACATAGAGCCATCTCTAGAATCCTGAAATATTTGGGATTCACAATTATTGAGCTTGTATCCACAAGGTACCAAATACATTTTGATAGTTTTGATCAGTACGTATTTTACTGCTAGCCAACAATGTGCTGCCAACCATAACACATTTTTCAATTTGTTGAGATTTGGTAACTTTTGGAAAAAAACTCTACATTCACAGTCATCAAAACCTGACCAACCAAAACTTACCTATTCAGATAGACACATTCTAACCAAAGGGATTCTGAGGCACTGCAGATTGAGGTTCTGGAAAGTAATATCTGCCGTGCTCCCCTAGTCATGGAAAACAGTATGAGAAACAGTTGTAACTGGACTTTCAGTATTCTCATCAGCTGCTTATTCTCAATGTGTTCTAAGATCAAGAAAATGTTGCACTTGTTGTTTTCTAGTACTTTGATCATCAACACCCCAGAAAACCTTGGGCTGTAACACTGGCTGGTTGAAAAGTAGGTTTTTGTTTTGGAAGGGTGGCATTGATGAAGCTCCACCATCCCATTTATGTCTAATAATTTTATTTATTTATTTATTTACTTTATTTATATTACGCTCTTCTCACCCCGAAGGGGACTCAGAGCAGATTACAGTGCACATACTTGCAGACAATCCCTGCAGTTCAACATATGACATATAGATGAACATACGACATATAGACGAACAGAGGCAAACTTCTGGCCACCAGGGGGAGCTGACGCACTCCTAATCTCTCAGCATTTTCCAGCGTCCCTTATTGTTTCTTCCGCATTCCTCAGTGATTCCTGGAGTTCTTAATGGCCTCATAAATCAGTCAAAATTTGCCTCCCCAATTTAATGTACCTTTATTTCCTACTTGACAAATGCAACCGTCTTTCGGGCTGCAAAGGTTGACAGCAGGCTACACTTAAGGTCGAGCACCCACCTCGACCCAGGCAGGCCTCGAATTCATGACCTACTGGTCAGAGAGATCTTATGCAACTGACACTTAGCTAGCTGTGCCACATTCCTGGTGCAGAATCATCAGATGCAAGACAGTCAGAATATAAGTGTGTGTGTGTATGTGTGTGTGTGTGTGTGTGTGTGTATGTATGAAGGTTATGCCTAAATATGATATAGCTGAGCATTTTACTTTATTTCTGCAACTTTGGGAAGTTGCTTGGTGTCTCTTCATTACACAGTAACAGCAGTTTGACACTATTACATTTGACTTGGCTCCAGTAATATGAATGAGACACATGGATTTCTCTCCTGTAGTCTATTCCCTTGAACTGAAGCACTAGAATTCTTTCCTCAAGCTTCATTGTTTCCATTGACATCCATGGGACAATTCTTCCCAAAGCAATCTAAGTTCAGAAGGAGGAGTTCTTTCAGGATTTGTATACTGAGAGAATGGGGTGACAGTCCTCCCACATCCAGTTGATATAATGCATGCATAAAATGTCCTGCATGTTTGATACCAAAATACCTATAAAGTAATTTACATTTTAACCCAAGCAAAAAAGTAATAGATCAACTGCAATTCCATATGGTAACATTTACAGATTCACTTGATCTGGACCATTGGGCAGTTGTGTGTGTCAACATGAAATGCTGTTTTAGGAGCCCCTTTCATGTAATTCAGATACATAGAGAACAAGGTCATACATGAGGAATATAGCACAGAGATGCTTTTGTGTCAGGGAAAATTCCCAGTGACACAAAAAGCATGATAAAGAACCATGCCACAGTAACAATCTCATTAGATGAGACCTCTTATCGCTCCTCACATTAGAAATGTTGCTTTCAGACTTTGGTCCGTTGCTTGATAACCAAAAATGTACATCACAGAATGTGATAACCAATGATGTATAACTAATGATGTATATTAATATTACAAAAAGCAGTTCAACCCGAAGAATTGCAGGAGTCCAATTAGCATATGTACAGCTTTGCTCAATCTCCCATCCCTTGTTTTATAATGCGAAATGTATGCTTGTTTATTCAGTAAAACTGAGGTTTCTTACATAGAAGACTGTAAACCAGTGATTCTCACCTTGAGGATCCCCAGGTGTTTTGGCCTACAACTCCCAGAAATCCCAGCAAGTTTACCAGCTGTTATGATTTCTGGGAGTTGAAGGCCAAGGCCAAAACATCTAGGGACCCACAGGTTGAGACTCACTGATGTAAACCATGGTCCGGTTACCATGATAATGACCCTCATCCTTGCTAATTGCCACTGTGTTGTGACAGGTGTGGTTTGTTATAAGGCTCCCCTTTTAGGGAAACTACATTGTGTACAACACTTTTTAAGATGAACAACTCTATTAACTATTTCAGTTTAAGAAAACTAATTATAGAAAGTATTTGCCTTGGTTCTTTTATTAAAAGTCTCCGCTTTTCCACTGAAGATGCAGTTTTTATGTCTTGTTCTGAAGTACATACATATTACACATTATTAGCAAAAAGCATGGTATGAAAGTCTTTCTTCTTTTCTGCTTAGAAATATGATTTCTTTCTCATTTGCTTTTTGCTTTATTTCTCTACTGTGTTTCCTGTCTTCTTCCCTTCTATCCTTTCAATTCCTGGTATGCATCTATTTCCCCCTTCTTTCTGTAGTGCTCTTTCTCCTTGTGTATTTCCCCTTCAACTCATCCCCTTGCTCTTCTTTTCCTCCCTTCCCTATATTTTCTTTCTTCACTTCTACCCCTGGTCAAAAGATCAGTCCACAATTTTCCTACTTTTCTTTCCCCCCTTCTTCTTGGCAGGGATTGGACTGGATGTCCCACGAGGTCTCTTCCAACTCTATGACTCTATTATTTTCATTCATTTCTCACATTCTTCCTTCTTTCAGTGCACTTGTCTTCTTGCCTCCTTAGTTCTCCCCTCTGATATACCTACAAATGCTGGGTTGGGGGGGGGGGGTCTTTTAAAAAAACTTTCCCCTTTTGTTTCACTTTGAACTTATTTCTGCTTTTACCCACTTCCCTTAACTATTTTTTCCTCCTTTCCCCCTTCCCCAATTCCTGAGTTTTTCTTCTTCATCCCCCCCACATGCATAAATTTGATTAGGATATGGAATCTCAGAATTTTAAAGCTGTTAAATTGAACTCAATAGAGTTGGCTGCTGTGTAAACATGGGTCTCATCTACACTGACAACTTAGGTTGCTGTGTCATCAGATTAACTCTGTGGTGGCTAAATGCCACATGGGGCTAATCCAGTTTAACCAGGACTACAGCTCTCTTGAATGCCGCCTGGCATTCCTTGGACTCAGTTGGCCTTGAGACAGAAAATGGCAGTCCTCTGTTGTCCATCCCCATGTTATGGCTGTCTCTAGCTGCAACATCCCACCAACCCCATTCTTGGGTGCTCTGACCAATGTCAGCCAGAATGCCCCCATGCTGGTGAGATGGGAAGGGACTTTCACGGATCTCAGCCAGAGTATGCAATAAGTATGTTTTCTCCTCCTTGCTCTCTTTTTTCTCCCTAAGTAGAACATATTTAAAACTTTTTTCTCTAAAGGAGTAAATCACATATCCCTACATAGAGTGAATTATCCCAAAGTATATCTATACTATAGAAGTAATACAATTTGATACCACTTAAGCTGTCATAGCTGAATGCTATGGAATCATGGAATTTGTGGCTTAGTGAAGGACCAATCCTTTTTGGCACAGAAGGCCAAAGACTGTGAAACACCATGAATCTGAAACATCCATAATCCATAGCATTAATCCATGACAGTTAAAGTGGTGTGAAACTGCATTAACTGTACAGTGTAGATGCACCCTCAGCCATGTCTATGGCTATGTATATATTTTTCATGATTAAAATTTTCACTTTTTGCCATCCCAGGCCTTGTTGAATTCTAAAGCTATTGTGCCCCTACGGGGCTTGTTTTATATTACATTATATACCTGGTTTGACCCTACCTGCAATTGCCTTTGTTCTGTTTCAACTGTATATGGGCATTGGTGGGAGGGGCTGTGTTTTGGCACCAAAGATGACATCACCACCCTAACCCCTTCCCTTTTTGAGTCTCCTGAGGGACTGGACTTCCTCTCTTTGGCCATTCCAGCAAAGCACATGGACATTCAAGGTGGAAATCTGAGCCTATGCTTGGACAATGCATCTTTGTTCACCATAAAGCCAACCTAAAGCTTTCAACCAAAGATTGCAGTGACAAAGGATGGCCTGCCTTTGCATAGAGACTGCAGTCTTTGGGGACCAGAGGACTTTGTGAGCAAAGGGACCATTGAAAGCAAAGGAAACCTGGAATCAAAGAACAGCATCTTGAATCTGCAACCTAAAGGAAAGTGACTGTACCCCCTCCCCATGGACTTTTGCTGCAACCCCCAGCAACAACTAAGCATTTGGGCCATCAGTTTTTACTGATTGTAAACTCAATAAATCTTTGTTTAAGTTAACCTTCTTGAGTCCAGAACTCATCTTTAAAGACTCTCCAGGTCACCCTTTACATGGGAAGGCTATTGCTACCCTAGGGCCTACAAAGCTTGCACATCCATCTCCTTAAAGCTAATTTTACAGGCCCTTGTGGTACGCCACAAAAGCAATCATATTTTGAGGAGGAGGAAGAGTTGGGGGGGAGGAAACGTTTGTAAATCATTTCAATACTCCAAGACAAAAGAATATATATAGACCAACAGTACCCTACTATTATTTGATTTCGTTTCAACTTTCCATTTATTAATGAGATTTAGGACTTCATTCCATTACTGGGGAAAGCAGGGGAAATTGGGTTCTTTTGTATGGTGTTTGTTTCTCTTTTCTACTAAAAAGGAAATAGAGAATTTACTAACCCCCATCACACATTTGCCTTCTCCCATTTGTATTGCAATCATCTGTTTGTTTTGCCATCACACACAATAATGTCGACTCATTCCACTTCTTCCACCTGCTTTTTAAGGAAAACTTTGCCATTGTGGAAGTTCTGTATTCCCTGTATCCATTCCTTCAAAAATAATACTTTTCCAACAGCTAATTAGCTTAAATTGAACTTAGTGCTTTTTCAGCATTAAAAGTATTTTTAAAATAACAACAACAATAATATTTTTCTTTCTTACTCACCCCGCCTTGTGGCTTTTATAAAGGAATTACCACTTTTTCTTTGCGTCCTAAGAGTAATGGTGAAAACTGGAGTACTGAGTGGCATGTAAAGACTTCCTACAAAAAACATCACTAAATGGTAAGAAGACAATTCCCATCCCACTTCAAATTTGCCACTTTAACCCATTTCTATGTGGAGTCAGCTGGAGTTGATTCCTAAGTATCTTTAAAACCCTTGCATTTCCTAACACTTTAGAAATGAGCTCAGACAGGGAATGCAAGGACTGATTCTGCATCACCTGATGGGCTTCATGGGGCTCTGTGTTTAGTATTTATCCTACTGTGTTTTTCCAAGCATTCCTAAAGTTCTTAATCTGCCATCCTACAGCATGCAGCACATGAACGCCGTAATGAAGGAAAAGTTCATACCATTATGTATTTGATGTCTCTGGATATTACAAAAAGTATACCTACACACTTCAGCATTTAATTTTCTTCAACTGCCTGGCAGTTTAAGGTCCCATAGGATTGTATTTAATTTGTAAGTGAAAAGTTGAGAGGCATTCTGTTTTTACAGTGCTATATCACATAGTCAGCCTTCAATTAAAAGTTTCCCCAATGATATGCTTTACCTGCAAAACACTAATAGAAAAGGGATCTGCTTCTGAATTCGACATGTGTGCCTGATATGCTGAAATATCTTCAGAAGGATCACCAAATTGTCATTTGTCACTATTGTCCACTGGGGGCGAAATCTGTACTTTATAACCCTGCATTAGCTGAAAGCCAATATACATCTTCTGCCCATTTTGAGACTTTTTAAAGTCAATCATACAGGCAAAATGTGAAATTGTAAGCAACATTGATCTGATTAGAATTTGGGGGGTTTGGGGGGCGGGCAGAAAGAAAAAACCATATTGATACCTCAATCAAAACAACAGCTGCTGTAGCATTAGAAACAGAATCACAAATTGGAGTCTCTATTGTACTTTGTATTTCTGTAATCCATACAAACAGCAATGAAAATCAGAAGGAAAAACATCTTGGGTAATTTGCTGTCATTGGTACTGTGTGCGCTGGATGTTTTTTAATTAAAATATTTAAAGTCAAAAGGGGAAAGTGAACAGGAATATATTTTGAATCTTTGAAGCATACCTTTTCAATCTATTAAAAAGCCTGTCAGTTTAAAAGCAGGGCTAAGGCTATAACTTTGTTATTTATCCCACTGAAGTGACCAGAGTTGTCCTCTCACTGCATTTAGTGTGTAAACCATTTGTTAATCTAATGGCATGACTACTTTGTCTTCACACAAATCCCTTTCCTTCCCATCTGTATATTAAAAATGTGTGTATCACACACTCCCATGGCTGCTTTATCTGTTTATCCTGGACATGATCCTCACCCCCTCTCACTCCCCCCCCTCTCATTACAGAAAGTCTCACAGGAACTAGAGAGTGCAAGTCTTGAATTACTTAGCACAATCTTACTGCAGTTGTGTCTTTCTCTTGTGTGGGAGATGTAGTTCACCTAAGAGCACTTTGTCTTTCCAAACTACCAACTTCAGAATTCAAGATGCAGCCATGGCAATTAAAGTGGATTCACAGGACTACATAGAGTATAAGGGTTCATGAGTACCAATATCTTCAGTTAACAGAAAGAGCCCCCGGTGATGCAATGGGTTAAACCCTTGTGCTGGCAGGACAGCTGACCAACAGGTCAGTGGTTTGAATCTGGGTAGAGTGGGAGATTTTTATTGTTAGATGGGGAGAAATGCTTGTGAAATCATGTGCTCCATATAATAATACACTTTATTTATATTCCGCTCTTCTCACCCTGAAGGGGACTCAGAGCGGATTACAGGTACACATACTTAGCAGACAATCCCTGCTGTTTTCCACATACAACATATAGACGAACAGAGGCAAACTCTGGCCACCAGGGGGAGCTGACACACTCCTCATCTCTCAGCATTCCCAGCGTCCTTTGTTGTTCCTTCCGCATTTCTCAGCATTCCTGGAGTTCTTTAATGGCCTCATAATTCAGTCAAAATTCAAAATATGTCAGACCAACTCCTCTGGCTTGGGTACAATGTACCTATTGTTTCCCAGTCAGCAAAATTGCTTACCCTAGCCCTATATCTTCCCCAAAATTACTGACCTTTAAAAAAATTCAGAATCTCCAAGGAAAAACAACAAAATTTTCAAGAATTATAATAACAGATGTTCAATATATAATCTGGGCCTAAGGCATAACCATTCAGATACTTTAAATACTGTATTACAATATAAATATAAGAGCAACTACATGGCTGCATATTTATTCTCTGCAACAGATGCTTTGTTAACTTACCATACTGTAAATCAAGCAATGCCTACTGGTGATGATTCAACCTTTAATGCTTATCAGAGGCAACTGAAGTATATAAATAATCATAGCAGAGGAACTGGATGTGTGAGACATCTGCTTACTGTACTGTTTGGTTAATAAAAATATAATGAGTGCTGCGTTTTATGTAAAAATGATAGGTAATCATCACTAATGAGATCTACTGTTACCTAATGAAATGCAATAGCATTAAACTGATTTCACAGCATTTTATTTTAATTTCCTTCTCATCTACAAAAGGAATTCAATCTTCTAACAAGTACTGGCACTTAAGCATAATTATTCTATGGAACACTGAGACATGTCTCTATCTGGGAACTACAAGAGTAACACCCATAAAGAGGAACGTAAGTATCAGTGCATATATTTAATGTGAAAAAGGCTCAGGGATCTCCCATCTTGTTCTGTAAGCACACTTATCCCCAATTATTACTGTGATGGTCCATCAGAAAAGCAACCTGCAACTACTTCTAGGATGTCATAGGTGATCCTTAGATACTTGTGGCCTTCACCACTATAGTTCTGCCAGCATGATTTCCATCTTGGTTTCAGTAGGTGATCTCAATGCCATACTCCAATGATAATACTTCCTTTGAGGTGTTTTTGTTACCCAGACTCATCCTTCACAAATTCCGCTTCAGGTGCCTTCTCCCATTGTTACTTTTGAATGAAGCATTTTATGCATTATAGGGCCCTTCCACACAGCTATATAACCCAGAATATTAAGACAGATAATCCACAAAATCGGCTTTGAACCTGATTATCTGAGTCCACATTGCCATATAACCCAGTACAATGTGGATTTTAGGCAGCTGTGTGGAAGGGGCCTTAGGACCTCATGACACAAGGTGCTTTTCAGTGATGGCTGGCTATGGGGTTTTTTTGCCAGTTCTGCCATGGGGCCTGAGAGTTGACATCACACCCTGGAGAAGTACTTTGGGGGCATCTCCATGGCCAAAGTAGAAAAAAAATCCCTGCTGCTGCTGAAAAATTGCCAGCGGCAGACGACAGGAGGCTCCCCATATTTCCATAAGGAAAGATGGGGTTAGCCAGCTTAAACAGGCTTTCCCCATTTGGTGAGGTAGGGGGGAAACTGGGATGGTGAGGGCATAGGTTAACAGGTCCCAACAACCCCTGGGAGGGCACTGCCAGGATCACCACAATTTTTGCTCATTCCAGCAGTGTGTGTGACAAGGTCCTTAACAACCTTTTTATCTGCACAAGCATCCAATCAGGTATGAGTGAGCCAACATTTTAAAACTACACAACATGCTACCATTGTGCATTCCCTACTAATCAACTGTACACCATACTAGTTGTTGACCAAACACTAAACAAAGGAACAAAATTTAGATACTTGGTGTAAAGATTCGAACTCAAAACTGTGGAGAACTGTGGCAGGGCAGGCTATCCTTCCAATCCCACCGCTGCCACCAATTGTAAAGATTCGAACTCAAAACTGTGGAGAACTGTGGCAGGGCAGGCTATCCTTCCAATCCCACCACTGCCACCAAATGTAAAGAAGGTATTCGAAACACCACCGAAGGCTAGCGTCGAAACCCCTTGTAGATTTAAACTGACCCCTGACCACTTTGTTATACTCTATGTAGTCAAAGGACTACATAGAGTATAAGGGTTCATGAGTACCAATATCACTTTGCACTTTGAATTGTGCCCGGAAGCTGATTGGCAGCCAGTGGAGCTGGTGCAACAGAGGAATAGTACGCTCCCTGTACGCCACTCTGGTTACCAACATGGCCACCAACCGTTGGACTAATTGGAGCTTCCGAGAGGTTTTCAAAGGCAGTCCCACATAGAGAGCATTGCAGTAGTCTATTTGGGATATCACCAAAGCATGGACCACCGTGGCCAAGTCAGACTTCCCAAGGAATGGGTGCAGTTGTATTTTATCCCTTTCAGTTTTTTTGTTAAATTCCTAGTTGTAAAGTTTATTGATTAGTCAAATGGCCATATCAACAGTAAAAGACAAAAACAGGAAAATACACAAGTAGATATTAATCACTGTCCTAAAAATCCTGTAATAGTGAGCATTCATTAAAACATGATTAAAACTTGATTAATTTAAAAGATAGTTAAAAATATCAGCATTTAAATGCCAAGGTAAAATTACATACCACAAAAGTTAAAAATGAAGGTTAAAACAAAGGTTAATGACCTCCCTGTTTCCAAGCTTCAGGTGGGATTCCATCGATCCTGGCTGCCTTGCCATTTTTCATCTGCTGTATGGCCTTAAGGGTCTCTTCCAGAGTAGGGGCTGTGTCCAGTTCATTTCTTCATTGGTTGTTGTATCATGTGTTGGATAGCTGAACCTTGGCCTTTTGGTTGGCATTGAAGAGACTCTGAAAATGTTCAGCCCATCGGTTCAGGATGGAGGCTTTATCAGTAATTAGTGTTTGCCCATTTATACTGTATAAGGGACTTTGGACCTGATAGGTAGGTTCAAACACTGCTTTGAGAGCTTCATAAAATCCTCTGTGATCACAAGATCTGCACAACGTTGTGTCTTTTCTGCTAAATTGATCCAGTACTTGTTCTGAATGTGTCGGAGTTTTTGTTGGAGTTTACTACCAAGAATATACTGAAAAGATAAAAGGGCCAATTTAGTTACTTTGGGAGTTTTAATTTCAAATACATAGTCATCAATATGCGGTGCCAAATTTCTAAGCTAATATCAGTGAAAGATCAAAAGAACAAAGGGACAATATCCATATTCAACAAGAAGTTCCTGGAAACTATTTTGCCTCATATATGAACATTCCAAGAACCCATTACTGTGTAATCTTAGTGAGGTGCTCCAGAGTGTGCTTTATGTTCACATAAAAACATATTTTGGTAGGGCGAGGGTTGTGAGGCTTCAGCCCTGTGCTTCATAGGGCAACCAAGGAGTGTAAAAATGGCTCTGTAAAAAATTGCGCTCTTATCTTTTATTGTGCAAGAAGTTCCATGTCTACAGGGTCCCTTGTAATTTATTTCAAGCAATAGCATTCATTTTCAAGCAGTCACATTTTTATTAGAAAAGACTTTATAGAAAAATGGCTCACAGCACCCAATTTTGTAGGAGCCTACCCAGCATTTTTTAAAATATATATATTATTATACATCTTCTTTTAGTAGCTTCTCTGTAGGTCCAATACTATCAAAAAGTCTGCCATAAATTCAAAACAAAGAACTCATTAAAATATATGTGTGAATGGAAGAGTGATGGATGCTTTAAGGCTAACCAAAAAAGCTGAAGGGGTTGAAGACAGAATAAGAAACAACAGAAAAAAACCCAAACCCCACGAAAATGTCATGATTGTACATATTACTGATGCAAAAACATCCAAACTCCCCATGCTTTTAACTAAAGAATAAATGGAAATGTTATCACCTAAAAGTAGAAATGCAATTTTTAAAAAACAATAAGAGGAATGTTTCAGCCTTTCGGTCTATTTTGCCATCAGCTCTAAGGGGATCAATTTTAAAAACAAGAATGTAAAAGACAAATTTCAACCTAATGTAGTTGACCTACAGGATATCAAGTTATCAGCTCTTTTCCCTGTAGCTTTTAAAAATGAACCATACTGCATATGCTAGTAATCTCAGCAGTGCCAGGTGATGTTAATGTCCAGCAACCTTTTTTGCCTGCCCACTGCTAAACGGTAATTATCCACCATTGTATGCTCTCTGCATTCAGTTTCTGTTCCCCAAAAAGGTATGTAGCTAAGCATTTGCAATCCAACACAATACCTGTTACATGCTCATGGACTTCCAATAGCAAGAGTTTGTTGTTTGGGCACTGGGGGTATACAGTAAATATACATTTATAAAGTGGACTGTAGTTCATGATGTATAAATATTGAAAGAAAATGCAAATCTGGAAAATTGGCAGGTTATAAATCAATGGAACATGATGACTGCTCTGGGACTGTGGCGAAGCTGGCTGGAGTAAGCTGCATTAAGATCACTAAGATTAAGGTCATGAGTTTGAAGCCAGCCCAGGTTGGAGTGAGCTTTCGAGCATCTACATAGCTTGCTGTTGACCTTTGCAGCCCGAAAGACAGTTGCATCTGTCAAGTAGGAAATTTAGGTACCGCTGACGACTCGGCAGCCCGCTGTGAAGCACTTGTTCTGTTCTTTGAGGACACCATGTTAATGGCAGTCTCTGAGGATGTAACACGAGCATCTGCTTGTCCGGTTTTGATGGATTAGATTCAATCTGTTCAGCTCAAGGATGTGGACAAGATTCTTAGAGAGGCGAGAGTGACCACATGCATCATAGACCCCTGCCCATTCTGGCTTGTAAAGGAAGCCAGAGGGGGGTTGGCAGAGTGGGTGAAGTTGGTGGTTAATGCCTCCCTTCGGGAAGACAAAATTCCATCTAGCTTAAAACAAGGTGTAATAAAACCGCTGTTGAAAAAACCATCACTGGACCCCACTCAATTCTCCCCTATTTGAGCAAACTCCTGGAATGTGTGGTTGCCTTGCAACTTCAGGAATTCTTGGTAGACACTGATTATCTGGATCTGGCACAGTCTGGCTTTAGGCCGGGGCATGGTACTGAGACAGCCTTTTGCACAATTAAAGCCTTAGTGGATGATCTATGCTGGGAGCTAGACAGGGGGAATGTGTCCCTGTTGGTTCTGCTGGACCTCTCAGTGGCATTCGATACCATCAACCATGGTATCCTTCTGGGACACCTCGCAGGAATGGGCCTTGGAGGTACTGCTTTGCAGTGGCTCCAGTCCTTCCTCAAGGGTTGTTCCCAGAAGGTGTAGCTAGGGGACTCCTGCTTGAACCCACGGCCATTGTACTATGGGGTCCCACAGGGTTCAATACTGTCCCCTATGTTATTTAACATATAAAAGAAGCCATTGGGGGAGATCATCCAGAGTTTCGGGGTGCGGTGTCATCTGTACGCAGATGATGTCCAACTCTGTCACTCCTTCCCACCTGCTACTAAGGAGGCTGTTCAAGTCCTGAACTGGTGCTTGGCCGCTGTAACAGACTGGATGAGGGCGAACAAATTGAAACTAAATCCAGACAAGACAGAGGTACTCCTGGTCAGTCAAACAGGGCATAGGGTTACAGTCTATGCTTGACGGGGTTGCACTCCCCCTGAAGGTGCAGGTTCGCAGCTTGGGAGTGATCCTGGTCTCATCACTGAGTCTGGAACCCCAGGTCTCGCCAGTGGCTGGGAGAGCTTTTGCACAATTAAAGCTTGTGCACCAGCTGCGCATGTACCTTGGGAAGTCTGACTTGGCCACAGTGGTCCACGCTCTGGTTACATCCCGAATTTGTTACTGCAACACACTCTACGTGGGGTTGCCTCTAAAGACTGTTCAGAATCTGCAATTAGTCCAACGCTCGGCAGCCAGGTTACTAACAGGAGCAGCGTAAAGGGAGCACACAACTCCCTTGTCCATAATGTACTGATCTGGGATTTACCCATCATCAATTGTGGTATGGTAACTGTATAATACGAATCTAATGCCAATTAAGGATGTGTTTGTGAACAGAAATGCTTCAGATTAATATTAATTACACCCCCCCCCCAAAAAAACAACAACAACAAACAAAACCCAAATCCAGACTAGGAATGCAATTCAGGGTGGAGCCAAGCAGGCCTAGCTGACCTGCTAAGCCTCACTGGTTATCATAATCACAAAATCTCACTAGTTCATTTTACTTGTTTTAGATTAACACAGTGTTTCTCAAACTGTGCTCCTCCAGGTGTTTTGGACTTCAGCTTCCAGAAATCCCAGTCATTTTACCAGCTGTCAGCAATTGTAGGAGTTGAAGTCCAAATAATTTGGAGGAGCACAGTTTGAGAAACTCTGGAATAACAAAACCTATACACACACTAGAAATATTTAGAAAATTAAATCCAGATTTCAAAAACTGACATCTGAGTAGGTTTTCACACTAGTCACTACACTGGGTTTAGCAAAGTGACATGCAGACACCCCAGAAGTATTTTCAGTGATCTTCACAATGGCTAAGTGTGGTTTTCATTGGAGCCTTTTCTGAGAATACCTGATTTTGGACTAGGTGATATTTTGTGTCAATAACCTCACATCAGAAAGATATGTAGTTACACCTTAAGTTAACATAAGGCTTCTTATAGCAGAGGCAGATTTGCTGTACAAACTATTGAGTCACTCTGTAGATTAAAGCTGTGCTTTATGAGAATGCTTATTCCCATTGTCTAGATTTATAAACCCCAAGAAAACACTACAGTAAGTGGGTTGAAGAGAAAATAATGAGATGAGCCAAAAGCAAACTAAAGAATTGCAGGAAAATTTAAGACCCCCTTGTAAAGTGATGTTTGGTTCTAGAATAAATGCCAATGGGAAACAATAGTGAGACTGTAATTTCTTGGAGCCAAAGTATATCAGTTTAAACAATAAGAGCAACCTGTACATGATGAAAAAAGCATGGATCTTCCTTTAAAAATGGATCAATGCTGGCTTGCAGACTAATGCTAATGCTAATCCAGGTTAATTTCCAGGAAAGTATGCAGAAATATAGCACTTACATGGCTCATGGTGTGTATATGTCTGAATCAGTCTGCATAATCAGATACAAATACTATTGTAATATGTATTGTGCACAGAATCAGAAAAGGATCTCTTCATCTGCCCAGGGTTAGAGAGCCACTGTTGTAAAACAGTGGCCTTACACGGCCTTTAAGGTCTTACACGGCCTAGGGCCTGTGTACCTGAGGGACCGCCTTGCTCCGTATATTCCCCCGAGATCACTACGTTCAGAGGAACTGAATTTGCTTCTGGTGCCATCAATCCGCTCCTGCCATCTGTCCACAACCAGGCAAAGAGCCTTCTCTGTGGCAGCCCCGGTGTTATGGAACTCCCTCCCAGATTACACCCGAGCCATCCCAGAGCTCATCCCTTTCCGAAGGGCTTGCAAGACCGCCCTCTTCAGACTAGCCTTCAACTAGGCAAACCGGCCTAGTGCAAATGCCTTATGTAACGATACCTCTGGTTCAAGGAAATGCTACTGTATTTTATCTTGTACCTCGGGATGTGATGTGTGTTTTTATGTTTTTATTGTATGGCCGCATGGTTGGTACATGCTGCCTATTTTATATGTTGTTATCTGCCCCGAGCCTGCAGGGAGGAACGGAATACAAGACCGAAAAATAAATAAATAATAAATAAAATAAAATAAAACAATGTCTGAGAATCTTCACCAATCTATCTGTTGGGCTTCAATCTATTATATAAAGGGGTTCCCGTCATGGAACGACCATCCCAAACAGAGAAACCTTACAACACAGAAACACCAAACTTGCCAACAGAAATAGGCCTCAAGCAAGGTACGTTTGTAGCAAAGAAACTTTCTCCCCCAAAACCTAAAAGGCCCCCAAAACAATGAGTAAAAAAACCCTACATTTCCCAGCATCCTCCGGGGCTACCAACAACTCTCCCAGCCTCTACATTCTGACAACATGATTGGCTGCCAATAAGGGTGGATTTGCATAACTCCTGTACTGGCCAGCCAACATGAACATTCCGACCCAAAATAAATTGTCACGAGGAGGATAAGGCAAAGGGCTGAGGCACAAACACAAACACCCAATTCACTTCCCACAGATAATTTACACCCCTACAAATCACAGACCACACCCAAAATTGACAGTAAGGCTTCATTAACTTAATTTCCCTGACTAGGCCTCACTTAATGGAATGCTGTTTACGCTCTGAATTGACAGTAAGGCTTCATTAACTTGATTCTCCCGACTAGCCCTCAGCTCATTGGACATTGTGTATGGCCTGAATTGACAGTAAGGCTTCATTAACTTGCTGTTCCTGACTAGGCCTCAGCTCATGGGACATTGTGTATGGCCTGAATTTACAGTAAGCTACCTTGGCACACAGAGCCCCTATGACCCACGCTACATTCTACTACAGTTTGGAGGAGGGTGGACCATGGATTATGGGACTTGAAGTACCTCCATGGATAATGGGATTTGTACTACTTCAAAACCCATAATTCCCCACAGACCACTGTGGCCCAGAACCAAGACCAATAAAGACCAAACTTGGCACACAATGCCCCCCATGACCCACACCCCATCCAACTGCAGTTTAGAAGAGGGCACACCATGGATGATGGGATTTCAAGTACCTCCACTCACTTCCAAGCATCAACCTCGACATCAACACAGCAGACGGAAAGACAAAAAACATTGTATATCCACAAGCTATGCAGAATGCCAGCAACACCACACACCGACAACTCCACAGGACTTCAACATCCCACCCACCAGAACAACCCACAATGACACAGCCATGACCCCATCAAGACCATAACTAACATCAATTCCAACCCTTACATACTCAGACTTTCTCGCATCTCCTAAGTAGGCCACAGCAACACGTGCCGGGTACAGCTAGTGTTTTATATTATATGTTGAGCATCCCTTATTCCAAATTCCTAAAAACGAAATACTCCAAAATCAGAAACAGTTCACATGGGTCTTTGAAAATGTGACAACTTTGTTTCTGGAAGTTTGATATATTCAAACTGTATTTCATACCCTCATAAATATCTGTATAAAATGTATATGAAACATAGATGCATTTCATGTTTAGAATTGAGCTCCATTTTTAATATATCTCATGAAGTAGACTAGTCTTTCAGAAACTGAAAAAAAATCCAAAACATTTTGGTTTCTAAACATTTTGTATCAACCTGTATTAATGTATGTATCTATGTTATTTCAACATTATTTTTTGTTATGAAATCAACAGAAAACAGAATGGGTGGAATCCTATAAGTATCAATAGATTCACACAATCAATTGTGAAATAGTTAGTCAAAACAATGTGTCTAGTTTAGTTCTGAGTAGCAATAGAATTTGGGCCAAGATTATTGATTCTCTCTACTTTTCCCCTTATCAATAGATAATAATCACCAAAGGGCAACATACATTAGATGATATAACAAACTTTTGCTCCCAAAGAACAGTGTTGGCAATTAGATTTTAAGAATTCAAATTACCAACAAGCTAAATATGGATATTTTTAGGAAGAGAATGAAATAAACTGCAACCATCAACATCAGTGTTTCCCAACCTTTTTTTTAATACCAGGGACCACTTTGATGAGAGACCACTCTGACCAGGTACATTAGTATATTAGGGTTTTGGTCTACTTTAGATTAGGTTTGGTTATTTGGGAGGCTGATTCAGAAAATTGCATTGAATAGATCATATCAGCTCTAGTTTCTGATACAGAACATATGCAATCCAGTAGTCGTCAACTAATCACCCACAGAAAACCATATTTAATAATCTAGAGCTGATGCTGTCTATCCAATGTAATTTTTGGAAATAACCCCAGGAACAGGCCTAAAAATGAAGACACCAAGGTGCCCCCGCTTCCAGGTGCAATATAGAACGGTTCCACTCAGCAGGAGGGAGCAAAAAAGACTGCAGCCAAGAGGCTTGTTGTCATGCCTTTTGTGGGTAGTCAACCTCTCCCCTACCAACATCCCCACTGGCTTAGCACTATCAGAAGGTTTTGCGAGACCAGTTGCTTCCATTGCAATGGTGTAGTAACAGTGAGGCCAAGGACCACATGTTAGTTCTTGGAGACCACTGATCAACATAGTTACTTGGAAAAAATGTTCCATTGAAATCCATAGAGTTTATTTCTGAATCCATCCACCTCTAAAAGAGAAACTGAACATCATCTTAAAAAACAGAATTGTAAATTATGCTTTGAATGATAGGAATGTAGAGACTGATGAGGCCTGTGTAGTGTACCAGAAACTGGTAAAAATAATATCTTAGATAGACATGGGACTGTGCAAGATTAAACATTTTTATTTTTATCCAAGGAAGTAAATGCAACACACACACAGTTCACTGAAAGTCCTACCCTCTACACACAAAAAGCTCATAAAGTTCTCTTATGGGAAAACATGGGTTCGAAAATTCATGTTTCCTCATTCATGAAGAGGAAGAGACAATCTCAGATGAATTAATCTGCAGCTGTGAAGGTTTTTGTGATAATGCAAATTAATTGGCCTGCATCTGTTGACCAAAATGTTTTTAGTTCATTTTTGTCACAAACATTCATGTTTGCTTTATACAAGTATAAACTTTGTCACAGAACTGAAAACATCAAAACTGACTACCTCATATATTCTTGTATTAGTCTAGACATTTTAATAAAAAAAATATGGTAACTAACTTATTTTCAACTCCCTCAACCATGATGGCCATTATCTTTGGTGGTATATGATCTACCTTCTGATCTGTTCAAATTAGAGATTATATCTATAATGTGACCTCAACATTTAAACATATGATTCTTTAATTTTCTATTATTATCAAGCTTTTTTTCATTTCAAACCTTTTCTAGGGCAGCACCAATTTTATGTATGTGCAGAAAAACATATAATAAGAGCAGAAAGAATCAAAATGGAGCCATTAAAATAAAATAAAACAACAAAAGGATAGAAATTCCTTAAGTTTTGTGTATCATTGTTGTTATTATTATCAGCTATTTCCTTCCCCCCCAAGCAGTGGAATTAACTTTGCTAACTGAAATATATTTGAATCAAACTCAAAGCAGTTAGTGGAGAACAGAGTTCTATTTATTGAACTAAAATCATGTTATAAATCCAATTTGAGAAAAGCAATGCAGTTTCAACACAGAAATGGCTATTGTGTTCTGGAGCGAACGCATAATAAGAGAGAACCTGTTAGTTTTAAAGTTAATAGCTTTTCAGCCATTGGTGAATAATACTTTTGTTTCAAACAGTAGCTCTGTGGTTACGCATATGGAGAAAGCAATGGATATAGAATATATCATACTCTTTTCAATTCACCTATTTATGTATAGGTGTTGCTAGTCATGTATTTGTAGAAAACCTCAGGCTAATTGTGATTAAATTCCAGCACATTTGCTGTGCCTGCTGTTAGAAGAATACATAAAAGACTTATCAGCTTTTCACAATGTACAGCTTGAACAGTTTTGGCCTTGGTGAATTTTTATAAGGTGCCTACTTCCACCTTATCTAATGGTGCCTAAATGACACACATTGCTGGCAAAGAGAAAATAGCATAGCCTAATTTCCTCTGGGAAGCTATTTCTTGAAGAAAAGGACAAGAAATCATAATTATATACAGCAAAAATAGACAGCACACCTATAGGCTGCATAATCATTAGCATCAAACCACCATGGATGTATTGCATTTGCAAGATTAGTGCTCATTTGAATATTTTGTAAGAAGCAAAGTAAATAAATTTGAAAATTTCAGGCCATATCCTCTATGACAATGGTTTTCAACCTTCCTAATGTCACGGCCCCTTAATCCAGTTCCTCATGTTTTGGTGACCCCCAATCATAAAATCATTTTATTGATGCTTAATAATTGCTATTTTCCTACTGTTATGAATCATAATGTAAATATTGGATATGAAGGCTGTATTTTCATTCACTGGACCACATTTTTCACAAATACCCAATATGCCCAAATGTGAATACCAGTGGGGTGGGGTGCTCAGAATTATTTTTGTCATTTACAAGTTGTAGATGCTGGGATTTATAGTTCACCTAAAACCGAAGAACATTTTGAACTCCACCAACTATGGAATTGAACCAGTCTTGGCACACAGAACTCTCATGATCAATAGAAAATAGTGGAAAGATTTGGTGGGCATTGACCTTGAGTTTTGGAGTTGTAGTTCACCTACATCCAGAGAGCACTGTGGAGTCAAACAATGATAGATCTGGACCAAACTTGGCACAAATATTCAGTATGCCCAAAATGTGAACACTGGTGGGATTTTGGGAAAATAGAGTTTGACATTTGGGAGTTGTAGTTGCTGGGATTTATTGTTCACCTACAGTCACAGCAGGAGGGGGGCTTTGCCATCTGTTTCCAAAAAGGAAGAAAAGGTCAGGTGGAGGGATATTCAGCCTTCTCTGCAAAAGGGGTTCCTAAAAATCAGAAATATGTGCCTTCTGATGGTCTTTGGCAACCTCTCTGAAACCTCCGTTCAGGGGTCAGTACTCCCCCACCCCGAGAGGGGGTCCTGACCCCAAAGTTGAAAAACACTGCTCTATGACATATTATTAAAAGTATTCCTTTTACTTAAAGCCAAAAACAAGTCTTGATTATATATCTAGATTTCAATATATAGATCTGGTCAGCATCTTGGAATACTCTGTCCTCTGTAATCTATAACTGCCATTGTGGATACAGGTTATTGTTATTTATAGCTGCTGAAAAGGGTAAGCACCAAATAATATTCAAATATTTATATTTTGTTAAGTACTTTAATAAATTGGGAAATTATTTGTTAGGCATAGCTCAATGCAAAGTATTTCAAACTTTTAACTTAAATATCTTGCATTGCATAGATGTGCCTTCTTTTTTTTACAGAGGCTCTGAGAAGAAGTCATGCACAGGGAAGTTTCTGGGCAGTTTTGTACATGCAAAGGCAGAAGAGATTAACAAGGTGACAAGAAATCAGCTTCATTTTGTAAAATGGTACTAGCAGATAGTTGGAGGGCAGTCATGTTTGCCATTGCCCCAGATTTATTCAATGAATGTCCCCTTATTTGATACAAAATTGACCAACATTAGGCACCAACATTAGGTGTAAAGCTATATAAATCAGAACTATACATGGAATACAAAACAGTTATGATCATTCATACATATTTGCCTTGGTTGGTTCATCTACCAACAGCTAGTTTCTGTACAAGCTTCACATGCATTTTTTCTTTCTTTTTTCCAGGTTGGAAAAAACATTAAGGCAGACACAGTAAGGTATTGCTTCAAGATGCTGGGTGCTATGAGGGGAGGCAATAAGCAACCTTCTGTTTTTAGCTTTCTGTTAAAGTAGAGGTATGTTCCCAGCAGTCTTTGCTTCATCTCAGGCTAACGTCATGTCTTCAGATATATGTAGTGGATTGTTATATCCCAACATCACTATAAAAAGTGATGCTAAATTCCATTCCAGTTAGATGCTGAAACTGAATTTCATGGGGTGGGGGAATCTTGACCTTTTTATCAGGTAGCAAAATGTCTTGAGTTGGCCTGAGAAGAGGCATTACAATGACGAGAGACTTTATTCTACTGAACATTTCAATTGTTTGGAAGAGTAGATTTCTCATACACCTCAAGCATACTCGGTTTTGAAAAGAAATAGATGATTTTTCTACCTCTATCACACACCAGCAAACTATCCATTTTATTCATGAGTTCTCAGTTGATTTGCTATCACCTTGTAGAGAGTTGCTCCCACCCACTGTGCCTTCCCCATTTTCTTTGTGAAAAGAAACATCTCCTCTCTTGGACTATGGTTTTGGTTCCTGGGTTATAAATGTCATTTCTTAATTGATTCTATCATAAACACATGGGAGAAGTTTTTTAAACTGCAAAAAATGTCTTTGTAGGAGGCACATTTTTCTCTAGTTTCTCAATGATTGAATATATTGTAGAGTCTCCACCAATTTAGCATAGTTTGTGGGCACAAAAATGAAGTTTCTGGAGCATAATGACTACTTTCAAAGTAAGAACTACACAATTAAACAGGAAATAACATTTTCAAACTTGGAACACATTATTATTATTATTATTATTATCACAACAAGATGAGTCCGCAGCAGACACTGCTGGCTGTTGTATTGGCTCACACGTCAGACACTTCCCAAGTGTCTAGGACTGTGTGATGTATCAGCAAATAATGTGTGCAGATCCCAGTAAGGTGGCCTTCTGCAGCTGGCAGATGGTAATTTTGTCAGCGTCGATTGTGTTTAAGTGCAGGCCAAGGTCATTAGGTACTACACCCTTTGTGCCGATCATCACTGGGACCACTTTTACTGGCTTGTGCAAGAGTCTTTGCAGTTCGATCTTTAAATCCTCATATCGTGCCAACTTTTCCAGTGGTTTCTCTGCAATCCTGCTGTCACCTGAGATTGCAACATTGACAACCCATACTTTCTTTTTTAACACAATTGTGAGGTCAGGGGTATTATGCTCCAAAACTCTGATTCCAGAAGTCCCAGAGGAGTTTGGCATATTCAAGCTGGTTGGTTTCTTCCATTGTCGCTATCTCAATAGTTGCAAGTGCAGCATTTACATTATTCATTAGAGGTGCCAGATGTTTTCTTGGTACTGTTTTCAATGTTGGCAGTCTTTGCCTTTCTTCCTTCAATGCAGCATGGGTCAAATTTTTTCTTTAAGTTCTTGTTGCTTGGTGGTCAATGTGCCGGGTGTAGTGCTTTGTGGTCAATGTGCCACAAGCGCTTCATGCTCATCGTCTTGAAAAAATCCATACATCAATGGTTTAGCCTCAAATAATAAAAGATCACGGTTAAGAAGATTCATTGAAAGAAATAATCTTGGCTGTATAATGTTACAGGAAACACACAGATCAAAAAAAGATCCAAGTAAATTATTAAGTTTGCCAGGGTGGAGTACAGTGGCAGAAGCAAGAGCGAATAATAAAACAAAGGGAGTTGCCATCTTGATAAAAAATAATCTGGAAGTGGTACAGTATGATTTGGTGGAGGATACTAAAGGAAGATGGGTAATCTTTAAAGGAGAAATCGATGGGGTAAAAATCACAATTCTGAATATATATGTGCCTAATAAAGGTCAGAAAAGATATGTAGAAAAGATATTTAGAAAGCTGGAGGGAATATATGAAGGAGAAGTAATTGTAGCAGGTGATTTCAATATGGACTTGATACAGAATAAGAGTAGCATTTTAAATAGATGGAAATTGAAGGACTGTTTCAAAGAGGTAAACATACAACCAAAACCAACATATTTTTCAGGAAGGCACAAGAAGTTTACCCGTATAGACTATATATTAACCAGAGACTCCAATCAGTCCAAGATAATAAAAGCTGATACCGGACAGATAGAAATATCAGATCACGCTCCAGTACAAATAACAATACAGTTAATAGAGGAAAAATCTCAATATAAATGGAGATACAGGGATACAACATTGAATCAGGAAAAAGACAGGGAAGAGATGGTAAAAGAATTTAAAGATTACTTTCAAGTGAATCGAAAGTCGGCAAAAGAAGGAATTATATGGGATACAATGAAAGCATTTGTAAGAGGCCTACTAATAAAAAAGAAGTATTCAAAAGAAAATAAGAAACTTAGAGCGGAATGCAATTTGTAAACAAATGGAGGATAAGTATAAGGAGCTACAGAATAGATATGATAAAAAAAAATTAAAAAAGAAATAGATAAGCTCAAAGAAGAATTAGAGGAAATAGACAAGTTTGATATATGGAAAAAAGAATTAATGGTTAAAAATGATTTCCAAAGGTCAAATATTAATTCAGTTAGACGACTAGCAAACTATCTTTAAAAAAGGAAGGAAAAACAAAGAGTGAAAGAAATATATGATAAAAATAATAAATTGATAAAGGATAATAAAAGCATAAGAGATATATTTGCTGATTTTTATCAGAAACTATATAAAGGAGAAAAAAATATACCATGTGAAGATTGGGTGAGAAAAAAAATAGGAGAGGAGGAAAAAAACAACTAAAGAATGAAGTATCATATCAAGAGATTGAGGAAGTAATAGACAATCTTAAAAAAGGGAAATCGCCAGGAAACGACGGATACACTACAGAATTCTATAAACAAATGAAAGAAGTCTTAATCCCAGAATTAGCAATAATTTTCAATAATATAATAAAAGGGGGAGAAGCACCGGAGTCCTGGAGAGAAGCAGAAATAATAACAATCCTCAAACCAGGGAAGAATCCAAGAGAAGTGAATTCATATAGACCAATTAGTTTATTGAATCAAGATTACAAAATATTTGCGAAAATTTTAGCAAATAGATTAAAGGATATATTACCAAAAGTGATAGGGGAAGATCAATACGGTTTTACAAAGGGAAGAAATATAAGCCATCCACTGAGAAATTTGATTAATATTATTGCCCAGAAAAGTAAAAAAAAGGTTTGCATTTATCAAATTAGATGTATATAAAGCATTCGATACAGTTAACCACCTTTTTTTATTCAACAGAATGAAGAATTTTGGAATAGGCAAAGAATTTATTGAGGTCATAAAGGAAATATACAAAAAGGGGAAGGCAAAAGTGAAAGTAAATGGGGGATACACTAGAGAAATAGTTATAGAAAGAGGGGTTAAGCAGGGTTGCCCATTATCCCCAATGCTATTTACACTAGCTATAGAGTATTTAGCGGATAGAATAAGAAATAATGGTAGAATAACGGGATACAGAATAGGAAAGGAAGTTGTAAAAGTAAATTTGTTTGCTGATGATTTACTGATAATAACAGAAAACCCAATAGAATCACTAAAAGAATTGGAAATAATATTAGAAGACTTTCATAAGTTTTCAGGACTAAAGATCAATATCACAAAATCAGAATTGTTGGGATTTAATTTGGAGAAAGGATTATTAGAAGATATTCAGAGAAGGAAAGACATTAAAATAGCAAAAATAAAATAAAATACTTGGGTATTTTTCTAACTAATAGGTCAGAGAGGCTGTGGGACTTCAATTATAAGAAAATATGGGGAAAAATACAAGAGCAAATGAAAAACTGGAAGGAAAAAAATTTAAATATATCAAAGAGAATTAGGGCAATTAAAATGTGCATACTTCCTAAAATACTGTATTTGTTTCAAACAGTGCCAATAGATATTTCACAACAAACATTTCAAAAATGGGATCGAGATATTAGAAAGTGGATATTTGGGGGGAAGAGACCAAGAATAAGTAATAAGGAATTATATATGCCAAACAAAGAAATAGGATGGGGGATACCAAAATTACAAGAATATTATGAAGCTTTTCAATTGAAGACAATTTTAGAACTAGAAGAAGAAAATCAAGCAAAATGGATAAGAATAGAAAATGAAGTAAACAAAGGTCAAGGTGAATATGGAATTTTCACACAAAAATTGAAAGAGGTGATAGGGAAAACAATAGGCCCGAGGAAAATAGCTTTAAAAATATGGGAGAAATGAAAAAGAAATGGATGCCATTTTTCTCAAAGGAAGCCCGATAGGGAGTCTGAGAAACAAAGAGGATAAGAGCGTCATCAAGAAACTGGAACAGTGGGGATATTGTAAAATAAAAGACTTATATAACGAAAAGAATGTACTAATGGAATGGAGTCAGTTGAAAAACTTAGGAGGAGAAAGATTTTGGCTAACATTGAGAGGCATTTGGGAACAAATAAAAAAGGAAGATAGCAATTCGGGTGAAAATATAATAGATAGGATATTAAAAGAAAGATCCAGTGGAAGGCAAAAAGGGTTAGGCAAAATATATGGAAGAATGCTGGAAGATAAGGAATTTATGTATAAAAGGATGGAAAATAGGTGGGAAAAGGAAGGAGGCCTAGGGAAAGAAAGAATAGATAGGATAAGGAATGGACTAAATAAAATAAAAATAGAAAAATATAGGGAACTAGAGCAGAAAGTAATAACAAAATGGTACAGGACACCAATCCAACTGGCACATATGATCCAGGGTCTAAATCCGAAATGTTGGCACTGTGGGAGTAGAGAAGCCTGGTACGCACATCTCTGGTGGGAGTGTAAGGAGACACAAAGGTTCTGGAATCAAATTTTTAGGAAGATCGAACTATATACAAAAATAAAAAATGATTTAAATATGGATATTCTCTTAAAAGGGATATGCGGGGATAGTAAAATCAAAGCGCAAGAACAAAAATTAGTTATGATGATGTTTAAAGCGGCACATGCCGTGATTGCCTGGGGTGGAAAGAAAAAGAAATGGACCCTTGAAAAATGGTATGAATATGTGTGGGAACAAGTTCAGCTGGAAATTATGGACATTATAAGAAATGAAAAACTATGGACAGAAAAGCAGAAGAAAATCAAAGAAATATGGTTACCCTTCAAAAACTGGATACAGGAAGCTAAACCAGAAGATGAACATTGGCGGGGCAAACTGGAAAGAATGCTACGATGTCTCAAATAAATGAAGGTCTAACTTGTCAACGGAGGGGGGAGGGTCAGGGGGGAAGAAAAATGTATTGTAACTAAAGCAATGTAAAGTAAGAGTAAATGTAGTATAACAATACAATAAAAAATCTTTAAAAAAAAAAAAAGGACATGAAAAAAAAATCCTGCATTTTCTTCTGGCTTCAGTGGGCTCAGAAGTCATCTTGTGCAGCTGTCTCCACAGTTGTTCGTTCTTCAGTTTCACAGTTGCTTCTTAATTCTTCAAGTTTGATTTCACTGAGCACCTTTTTACTGGTGATGTATCTCCTATCGTCAGCAAGCCTCTGTTCAGTTACAGTTGAATCTGGATATTCAAGTTTCCATAGCTGGTACATCCATTTTTGGTATCCACGTTTTTGTGGTTCTGATCTATAATAGCATTTCATGACAGTTCGGTTCTGTGGCATTGAAAATTTCTGCCGCTTCTGTAGTTGTTTTGCTTCCAGTTGCCCTACAGGCCTATGCCCTGGTTGCTCAGCAATGGGTTCTGGTTATGGTAGTCCACTTGTTGATGGGTGCCCAGAAGAAGCACTTGCCCCGGTCCTTATTATCCTGGGCGACGACTGAGCCAGTAGAGACTTCCTTAGAGTTTGTTTCACCATATTTAAATGGATTGGGTGCACTTAGTACTACTTCTCAGTTGAGACCACTCTGGCTTGGTTGAACCTGCTGGTAGTTTACACTACCACCAGCACAGCTTCCAACATCGTAGAAGCAGTTAAGCCCCCCCCCCCCCGCCAGCAACAAGGTGTAATCCGATGGGGGGATTATTATTATTGTTGTTATTGTTATTATTCAGGGGCAGGATGGACATCTGTTGGGGTGCTTTGATTGTGCTTTTGCTACATTGCAGAAAGAATGGGGTTGGACTAGATTGCCCTTGGGATCAACCAGAGGAGGAGGAGGGAAGGAGGCATATGGGGGCTCTCCCTTTGCCACCATTCCAGTGATCATCCCCCCTCTCCCTCCCTCTCTTCCTCCATCCCTCCCTCCCTCCCTCCCTCCCCATGTTGGAAAGAGGAAGGGAGGGAAATAAGGAGAAGTGGAGGAGGTAACACATGGTACACAAAGGAAGGCAGGCAAGCAGGCAGATGGGCAAGCAAGCCCCCAGAAAGTGCATGAGATGGAAAGGAACACAACATACTGCTGATCTTCCCTACTCCATGAACAAAAGGTAATGTTGGAGCTTTTTCTCAAAGGGGTATGCCAGCTCTTCCCACAAATTGTTTAACTGTATCATTTTAAAGCTGAGAACAACGAATACCATCACATGAGAGAATTGGCCACTTTGCGCATCTCTATCCAGATAATTTGTAAATAAAAAAGTAACTTGCCAACCAGTTTAAAAAGCAGCTGAAAAGATAACCCTTTGCAACCTTTTTTAAATGCCAAGAGATCTGCACCGTACACTCGAAGCATATGCCACAGTAGGTTGTCGTTTCTTAAGTGGGTGACTCAGTAGTAATTAATGAATGTGATGAAGTGGCAGGTGTCTACCAATTGCTTCTTTTCAATGAATATGGGTTTCCATGCAATGCACTATGAGCCTCACACTCTATTGAGTGGAAACCCCCATGCACCAAGAAAAAAACTGGTAGGGGAAGGTGGGCTATGCTCTTATGCATTCTTCTAGTTTGAAGCATCTATACCCCTACATAACTAATATGATATTGGTACTGCAGCTGAGTCAGTTTTTTCAGGGAGGGAATTAAAAGAATTAAAACAGATAGAGATAAACAAGGAGGATGTTCTCACATGCCTTACTAAACTAAATGTCAACAAATCACCAGGGCCAGACGGCATCCACCCCAGAGTTCTTAAGGAACTCAAGTGTGAAATTGCTGAACTTCTAGCTAAGATATATAACCTTTCTCCCCTCACCAAAGGCTCCTAAATAAGCTCTTCAGCCATGGAATCAGAGGACAGGTCTTGTCCTGGATTGGAACCTGGCTAAACTGTAGGAAACAAAGGGTGGTAATAAATGGACATTTCTCTGGGTGGACAGAGGTGAGAAGTGGCGTACCCCAAGGTTCAGTTTTGGGTCCGTTACTTTTTAATTTATTCATTAATGATCTGGATGTAGGAGTGAATTCTGAGGTTGCAAAGTTTGCAGACGACACTAAATTGTTCAGGATAGTTAAAATGAAACTGATTGTAAAGAGCTCCAGAAAGATCTCTCGAAATTGAGTAAATGGGCAACAAAGTGGCAAATGCATTTTAACCTAAACAAGTGTAAAGTCATGCACATCGGGGCAAAGAACCCCAACTACACCTACAAATTGATGGGGTCAAAGCTTTCTGAGACAAACCAGGAAAGGGATCTTGGGGTTTTGGTGGACAGCTCAATGAAGATGTCAACCCAGCGCAGCAGCAGTGAAAAAGCAAATTCTATGCTAGGCATGATCAGAAAGGGAATCGAAAATAGGTCAGCAAATGTTGTATTACCTCTCTACAAATCTATGGTAAGGCCACATTTGTGTACAATTCTGGTCTCCGCACCTTAAGAAGGATATAACGGAACTGGAAAAGGTACAGAAATATGCAAAATCTGACAAAAACACATGGGTTAGGAGCTGTCAAATTTGCCTGGGTTGAATCATTTCAGTGATGTTTAGGAAGGTGCATTCCTATGGGCAGTCTACTATCAAGCATTATTTATCTCCCAAAATCATTCTTCATGGTAATATTTTAAGTCAGGTTTCCTCACACATGATATCTGGTAGGCTTGTGTATGGATTTGGAGTGGCTAGTTCCCTCTGCTTAATCTGGCTGGTCTGGCTTGTTCAGTTGGCTGTAATGGCAAAGATTCAGCCTCCATGCTTTTTTGGCCGCAACAAAATAGTAGCTGTCGAAAACCGGCTGCCTTCAGTTACAAGTGGCGTGTGGGAGGGAGGCAATCACTAGAAGGAAAAGTGTGAAGGTGGGGGGAAGCAAGGTGCCACTCCATGGTCTGCAAATCAAGAGTAAAGAGAGGGCTTTTCAAAGGAAGACCAGGGTAAAATAGCCCCATGCAGAACACTCTTCCTACCCTGCCCAAGGAAGTGGGGATTTAAGACTCCTTAAAATGCCTTGGAAAGCTGTGTGCTGCAGGGAGGGAGGGAGCATCATGCACACCTGTTTCCTCTAGAGTAGAAACAGCTTTAGCAAAGCATTAAACCTGGTCTCCACTACAGACAGAAGGGAAAGGATCACACAAAGAGTGGTATCTTAACTCTGATGCTTTTAGTCCAGGTCATAATTAAAGATATACGGTCAAAGAATGCCTAAAATTATGGGAAGGGGAGCCTGGGAAGCCCCCCCCCCCCCATAATCGGCTGGATAGAAAACAAATATTTTGGCTTCCCTGATTAAAAAATGGACTTCTGTCCTCCTGAATCCAGAAGGCTCCCGAAAAAACAAGTCTAGTGTCAGGTATAAGATCCCATTGCTTGGGTTTGCTCTAGAGAAGCAGGATCCTTGGGGAAGGTAAGGTTTCCACTCAAGTGGAAGTTAAAAATGGGTAGTTAAAAATGAAACTGATTTTAAAGAGCTCCAGAAAGATCTCTCGAAATTGAGTGAATGGGGAACAAAGTGGCAAATGCATTTTAACCTAAACAAGTGTAAAGTCATGCACATCGGGGCAAAGAACCCCAACTACACCTACCAATTGATGGGGTCAAAGCTTTCCGAGACAAACCAGGAAAGGGATCTTGGGGTTTTGGTGGACAGCTCAATGAAGATGTCAACCCAGTGCGCAGCAGCAGTGAAAAAAGCAAATTCTATGCTAGGCATGATCAGAAAGGGAATCGAAAATAGGTCAGCAAATGTTGTATTACCTCTCTACAAATCTATGGTAAGGCCACATTTGGAGTACTGTGTACAATTCTGGTCTCCCCACCTTAAGAAGGATATAACGGAACTGGAAAAGGTACAGAAAAGGGCAACAAGAATGATCCAAGGGATGGAGCGGCTCCCTTATGAAATCAGGTTGCAACGCCTTGGTCTTTTCAGCCTTGAAAGACGGCGTTTAAGAGGTGACTTGATCGAAGTGCATAAAATCATGCATGGGATAGAAAAGCTGAATAAAGAAAAATTATTTTCTTTGTCACAAAACACTAGGACTAGAGGGCACTCCTTGAAGCTCCAAGGTAGGAAAATTAGGACTAATAAAGGGAAATATTTCTTCACCCAGAGGGTCATTGGGTTATGGAATTTACTTCCAGAAGAGTTTGTGACAGCTGTCAGCCTGAACAACTTCAAGGCAGGATTAGACAGATTCATGGATACCAAGTGTATCGGTAGTTTACTGAAAAGGACATTCAAGTACCACTTCGGAGTTGGTTGAGGTAGGCAGGATTTCCCTGGGTACTGGTTGTGGGGGGTCGGGAGCAGGTCAGGGTTTTGCCCTCCCTTCTGCTCGAGATCCCCGTGTACAACTGGTGGGCCACTGTGTGATACAGAATGCTGGACTAGATGGGCTGAGGTCTGATTCAGCATGGCTCTTCTTATGTTCTTATGTACTGTAGTTAAATAGATTTTGTAGCAGGCATTGAAGGAAGACTTCTGCTTGGAGGGTTCCTGCCAGTACAAGTAGACATTGCTGGGTAAGAGGGATCAATAACCTGCCTTGAAGTTAAACTGTTTCCTTTATTACTTTTATTTACCTGCATGTCTAATTAGAAGTGTAAACGAAGACATCAGTCTGTATACAAAGAAGAAGCAGCTGCAGCTGCAGCAAGAGGAGGAGGGAGCAGGGGCTTTGAATAAATTTGATGAACTGAATCACATTGACTTGTACCAAAAAAACCTCTTGATGACATATATAGGCTGTTACCAAGTACATGAATGAACCTGAGTAGGAGATTGCCAACAAAAACCACCAGATGTTGTTGCCTATATTTCAGAAGGAAACTTGGCAAAACCTTCCAAGTATTCCTTACCTGAGAAAACCCTATGAAAGTAACAGAGTTGACAAGTTAACAGGAGACTTTGAAGCACAGACACACACATTGCCACAAAATAAATTATTGTGGTGACAATTGGATGGGAAAATCTGGCATGCAGCAATGTCTTATCTTTCCATTTCCTTCAGGAACCTCATTGATAAAACTACTTCCAGATAAGGCTGTTTTACCCTGGACAGAGTGGCCATCTGCAATATTCTGCAATGTGCTAAATTGAAAGTTTTAGCAAACATTAGATTGTCATCTGTTTCTTTGCTTGCTATGTGGAACACTCTTGGTGCAGGTAAAATAACATTATGCATATCAATATCTATAATTTATTTATTTATTGCACTCATCCTGTCTTTCATCCAATGACCTCAAGGTGTTTTGTATACATCCTCTGTTCCCCCTTTTATTCTCATAAAGATCAATGTTTTAGATTAGGCTGAGAAGGAAGGGTGTGCCTTAGATCATGCTGTGAGTTTCATGTCTAAGTGGAGGAGATTAGCAGGGACAACCCATGTTCTATGCCAGCATCCTAAATACGCTTCACTGTTTATGAACATGAAGATCATGAGAACATTTGGCAGCCAATACAAAAATGCAGCACACTGTTTACCTATGGTAGAATAAAAGCTATTTTGCCTATTTTAAATCATTTTAAGAAGCAACTTGCCCTTCCCCAGTTTATGTGTGGTGAGACACTAGAGAATATCAATTTTGAATGGCTTTGAGCAAATGTTAGAAAGATTACCATTTACGTATTTTTCAATATCTTCTGGCTAGCTGGCATTTTCAGATATTATGATCTTTACCTTTAGCTGAATTATAGTGGTTAGCAGCAAGCCAAGGGTGAATAAAATAATGCATACCATTCAGATCCAGAAAGGGAAGGTAGTTACCTGCAATCATTCAAGAAATACATATATAAACATCAGAATCTTTACTACTTTGTCAACTGTCTCTTTGAAGCTGGTAATTTTTCCTGAGGTTTTCTATATATTTATTGGAGATAATGTTGGGGAACATCCTTTTACCACACTTGTCCTTCACTTTATGAACAACCTTCAGAGTGATTCTATCAATCTTCTCTCCTCCCTCCACCCACCCTCGATTAAATTGGTTGGTTGAGGCTCCATTTAAAATTCACACACAATTTGTCCTGAAGGGCTTTGTAAAAACAAGGATGCACCTAACAAGCTTGTGTATGCATAATTTACACATGCTTGCAGGCTAAGGAGTAAATTGAGCATCACTCTTATAATGCATATCAATGGTCAACTTATCAACATCATTTCAACATGCTATTGAGTTTGCAGTTAAGGAGTTTGAACAAAGCTTCCCCTTGAATCTCAAATGTGGTAATGGTATTGCCATTTAAGAAGTAAACTTTGGAGTAATCCAAATATGCTGATTGTAGTTTCTCAATTGCCTCATTCTCTTTAAAATTCCATTGGCACATATTGGCTAAGATTTCTGTTGGAAGAAGACATTTGATACTTGTAGTTTTTCTTCTGCTCTGCATAACAACAAGAACAAACATTTCTTATTTTTCATCTTCCTTTTCCCAAGGTTTGAGGTGGGATACAACAGATGAAACCATTCAAAACAAAAAGATTAAAATACATAGATATAAAATTAAAGCACATGTTAAAACACTCATGCTAAAAATGTGGATTAAAAATTCATTATTTAAAATTGACTGGGTAGATCTGCCATTAAAATAGGTCTTTATTTCTGTTTTAAATTGTGAAAGCATGCTTAGCTGCCACATTTCTTCCATCTAGGGGCAGCCAATATAAAAGTCTTCTGGGTGACAGTGTCCTTTTTAGCCCCGGCTGGTTGAAAGAAATGTCCCCTAGATGACCTGAGTGTACAGAGTGGGTTGTATGGAAGAAGGCCATGATTCAGGCAACCTGGGCCCAAACTATGTAGGGCTTTAAAGGCAAGAAACATCACATTGTACTTTGTTCAGAAACTAACTGGTAACCAGTGGACTGATTTTAATATAGGTATGATGTGTTCACTCCTGGATGTACTTGTAACCAGTTTGGTTGGCATATTTTGAATCAGTTGGAATTTCTGACTTATTACAAAGGCAGCCAAATGTACAATTAACCACAGAAGTTCAACCTTGGTGTTCACAGCAAGTGAATACCATCCTTATATCTTCCAATTTGTGGTGTATCAGCTAAACCTCAAGAGCAATGTGAAACATATTGTTCTTTTTAAAAAAAAAGTTATTTCCTTACCATCTCCTACTATCCTTGTGCATTCGGGGTAAACTTTGACCCGTTTTGTGTCCCTGCTTTTGGTGGAGGCCCTGATCCATTTTTGGGAGCCTCTCAAAAATGAGGGGGCAGAGATCTGTTTTCACTCTGGGGTGTTGAAAGATCAATTTTCTATCAGCTCATTATGGGGAAGGGGCTCCTCTTCCCATCATTTAAGTATTTGAGTTGTTTTACTCTACAGGAGAGGTGCTCAGCTGCACGCAGATGTGTGTTTTAAGGAGGCTTCATACCTGTTTCCACTCTAGAGGAGAGGCACCCAGCTGCAAGCACATGTGCTTTCTGGGCCTGTACACCACACATGCATGCACTCTTTTCAAGCAAGGAGGCAATTCTCATTCTTACTCTAGAGGAGGTGCTTGGCTGCAGGCAGGTGCATGTGCTTTCAGGGCCTGCACACCACACACATACTCTTTCCAAGGCATGGAGTGCCACATGCTCAAGAAAAGTAGATGAGGAGCCGGGATTGGTTTCCACTTGCTTTTGTGTTGAGCTGATTTTCATACTGGGAGAGGCCTTCTCGTTATGTGCTCTAAAAGGTAATGAAAACAATGAAAGAACTGATGCACCAAAGGAAAACGGTTGTGCACACAACCCTATCTCCTTTCTTTCATAGCACAATTGTATGTACCATTTCTATATGATATGGGATTGCTCACAGAGATCAAAATAAAATGGGAAAAAATCCAATAATAAGGTTATGAATAGTCATACAAAATAAAATGACCTCATGGCAGCAATTTGCATTACTTAAAATATGAGTTCAATATTTTTGTTTGAGGCAAACAGTGCATACCCTCAAATCTTTCACAGATTAAAACATGGGCATATGTGGCTAGGCAAAATCAAAATGAAGTCATGATGGCAAGATTTATGAATGATGAACATATAAGCTAGGAGAGGCTGCTGTATTTGATTTTGCCTCATCCTAGTGCAAAGGACCAGATTCCACTCCTCTCTGCTCTCACTGCCAATGAGCTAATTGAAAACTATGTTGAAATCAACAGTTGAGGTAAGCTGGGGACAAAAGGTGAAAGTAAAAGAAGGTGAAAGGAAAGAGGACATTTCAAAATGTCGTTTTTTTCCTTTCCTCCTCCTCTGATCGTCTTTCCACTGGAAAAGCGGAAAGACAACCAGGGTTATTGAATTGGACAGTTGAAGGTTATGACAATAGTTTGTTCAAATCTAGGACTAAACTTACCATAAAAGAAAATTCAAATGTGTCCCTTTATGGAACAAGAGAGCAGAAACATCTGGCTTTTATGCTTGCTGTTTCTACTATCTGATACTCATTTGAATGCGACTGATGTCAGAAGCCATATAAAAGATGACATTCTGCTATGGGAGCTGACTAAAAGGATGTTGGGCTGAAGAGACTCCCTATGAAGCACAAAACAATGGATTGAATTATTTACCATTTCTCTTTTAACTTCCCCTTCTTTCTTTACAATAAACAAGTAAGAGGTAAAGAGAGAAAGATTAGACTGAGCACTCTAATATAAATGTAATGGCGGCATTGGCAAGAAAAAGCCCTGGTAATTCTGCCTGGCACCTTTGTCTGGCTGTGATTTGATTTGATTTTTTAAAAAACCAGCCTAAAAGGAAAATGTAAAGTGAATGTGATAATGCTAGGGAGGAAGCTGTAAGTAAGAGTAATGTCTCTTGAGCAACCTTTTGCAACAGTTCTTCCTTCTTTATAGTATGACTTGTGTTAAACATTTAAGAAATGGATAAAGCTTAACTATAAATTTAAGTAAAATAACAGAAAACCTTCTCTAAATTCAAAAGGATGAGTTCTTTGAGAGGATGGGAAGCCTTCCTTCTGCATTGATTGACTGATTTGCCCTTCCCAATGCCATAACAATCTTGTTAGTCTCCAAATACTCAGGCAGCCTAAATGAATTACAATTCAGTGCCATTCTCCCTGTTGCACAAGGCAGCTTTCTGTACCAATTGAATTCACAGACATCACCTACTTTTCCATGTCTTTGAAGTTTCTAGCAGTAAAATAAATAAGCGATAGCAATGGGAATAGGCGAAGTTATGGGGTTGTTCAATTAATTGCTATGGTGTGCCTATGATGTTAGAAATACTATGTGATGATCAAGGTAGGATTACACAATTATTAAGCCCACTGTCATACCATTTATTGTAAAATGTGGAAGCCCCTTGGGGGACAATGTGTAATGAGACGATCTGTTGTGTGCCAGTTAATGATTTAATTGTTAGATTTATCTGCCAGTTTAACATGAGATGTACACAGCATAGCAATAGGTTCTTAGAATAGGACTACTTAATACATTATTGAATACAGAATAAAGTTGGTAAAATAATAAACTATAAAATAAAAATAAACAAAGATAGGGCCCTCTTGTGGTGCAGGTTAAATCACTGAGCTGCTGAACTTGCTGATGGAAAGGTTGGCGGTTCGAATCCGGGGATCAGGGTGAATTTCTGCTATTAGGCCCACCTTCTGCCAACTTAGCAGTTAAACTTGCAAATGTGAGTAGATCAATAGGTACCACTGCTGCAGGAAGATAATGGCGCTCCATACAGTCATGCTGGCCACATGACCTTGGAGGTGTCTACGAACAATCTTCAGCTTAGAAATGGAAATGAGTACCACCACCCAGAGTCGGACACGACTAGACTAAATGTCAGGGGAAACCTTTACCCTTACTATAAATAAAGATAAAGTTGTTAATTTAATGGTTGTCTGGTAATTTTAAAATGTGCAAATGGGGTGGGTTTTTTCCATAAAGTTGTTCTGATAGGAGAGAAAAACACAACACTGCTTAAAATTTCTAACCATTAAAAAATAAATAGTAAAATCTGTGTGAACTTAAGAAAAATAGTCTGACAATTCACTGGGTGACTTTTGACCACCCAATCTCCGAAAGCCTCAACTATCTCATAAAACTGCTGTGAGGATATCTTCCATCATGTTTCTTTTTTCCTTTGGTGGTGGTCACTGTCTCTCCCTCCCAAACCCACAAAATTCCCCTGGCCAAAAGTAGATGCAAGGCACTGCAAAGGCTGCAAAATGATGACCCAGTTACTAAAGCAGTTGCTCTTGCAGCATGGTATCTAAACAAACGATAACTAACTTTTGGCACAAAGAAAAGAAGAAAATATGTTTGTACACTTGTAAATTGAAGTCCTCTTAGAAAAATCACTTGCTTATAACATTTCTTAATTTTTTCATATAAAAAATCAAAACATCATAAACTTTAAAGAGGTGAGCGGATGAAATGGTTAGTTTAGTCAACCTTTGCTATGGTAAGTAACAAGAACCAGCTGATAGCTGGATATGCATTTTCACTCCTTTTTTGGCCATTCTAAATTCTAAACTTATTTGAGATTGTCATTCTTAAATAACATTTCTTTCTTAAAACAATGTAGATTTTCTCCTTTCTTTGTTAGAGAATGGAACAATCTAATGGAGTCCTGTGCCAAATAAAAAGGACTCAAGTTTCAGGAGTTCTGTAACTGTGGGCACATCTTCACTTCAATTAGATGATCTGTTCCTCAGCTTTCATGCAGATCCCAACATTTTCTCTAATTGCCTCCATTTGTATCTATTTCGAGCAGGAGTTGACCAGTGTACTATGTTTGTCTCTTACATTATATGCCATATGGAATGCATCAGACCATCAGGTGGGAGGAAGGCCATGAAGTCACATCCAGCCTTGCAGGTACGATATTGTCATGGCATTCTTCCAGCGTCCATTTGGGCACATCTACATGGACCTTTTATCCTGAAGTGATAAATCAGCTCTGTGACTGTGGCATGATACACAGAGTTGATTTGGGTGAATGTGAGTCAAGTCCATTTAATGCAGTCTTGAACTGCATTTAAAAAAACCCCATGTGTTGCTATGGATTTCCCTGAGAATCCATAGCAAACTACAACTTCAGGCTCATATAAACATTTGGGCCTGTTCCAATATGGAACTAGTCATTACTGTTTACGTAGCCACACATGTTCCCCATGGATATGGGATATTAATTTTCATCCCCCCTCCTTTTTTGTTGTAACAGCTGCCACTGGGTGTAAAATACCTATTTGTCCTCATGGGTCACCTAGAGTAACACCAGCACAAGGGTGGGCAAAGAATGGGGGAAGGGGTTTCCTCCTTTCCCACATGTCAACCACATACATTGTTTCATATAATGATCAATGGCCATTAGCCATTTTGGATTTGGTGGCCTCTGCTATACAGTATTCCCTCACTTATTGTGGGGGTTACGTTCCAGGACCACCCACGATAAGAGAAAAATTGTAAAATAGGGATGACCCATCCCCTCTCTTCACCCTCTTTAACTTCATCTTCCTCCTCCTCGTCACCACCTGGGTCTCTTGCCTCCTCTTGGCAGAGGTGTCGTGGGGCCCAAGCAGTGGCAAGAACCCCTGGCGGTTACCACGAGGAGGAAGAGGGAAGTAAACGGGGTGAGGGGGAGGAAGAGTTTTTTATCTCCTCTTCCTGGTTGCCGCTGGGGCGTACAATGTTACCTCACTACTTTTTTTAAAAAAAAACAACCCCTGTGAAACAGTGAGTCTGTGGTAAATGAACCACGAAGTAGCGAGGGACCACTGTAATATGAAAAGGAAGGGATGATAAGGGTGGCTGGACTTGGTATTGCTGGGAGGTCAGGACACCTCTGGGGCACCCTAGCAGCTGGTGGTAAGGGTTCCCTCTTGGCTTGCTAGCAACCTGGGTCTAGCACTAGAAACCATCCTGGGGCAAAACTAGAATTTGACACTTCAGGTCAGCCCCAGGGTAAGAGTTTGTGTATAAATTCCCCAAATCAAGGGATAGCTCTCCTTTCGTCCCTTTGCTGGATATCCTAAAATGATAATTATAAGTCTTCTACCTTCCTTTTCCTTACGACATACCTCCAATATAAATTTTCCTGGTTTTACCCAATGATTATTGCAACAATCTATTTCACTATACTGCTTTAAATGCTGAACTCTCTTACAAGCCTCATCTCTCAGAAACTCAGAGAATTTCCTCTCCTGAAGAAATTAGATGAAATGATACTCTCAAGTTCTCTGCCCTTAAGCAGAGAGGAGGATTTCAAAAGGCTACTTGTGACAGCTCTAGATAAAACAGGAAAGAACAGGACAGCTTCTTTCCATTTCATATTGCTTTTCTCTCATTTACTGTAAATAGAGCAGTACAATTTTCAGGTTTTCTCACAGCTGGAGCTCTTTCTACTCAGGCTGACCAGCCATACAGACTCAGTTTCTGTTTGCCCTTGTACAAAGCATATTGTGAGTAGTCATACAGCAGTTGGTGGTATAAAGTTATTTAGTGGCTGCCTGGTAACTATTCAGCAGGGAAAACAAAACCTGCTGGTGTGACCTAGAAAATTTGCTAAGCCAATTTATTTTGTTCCTATAATCCTAAACCAAAAGCAATCAAAGAGGTGACCGATGCTTGGAAGATAAGTATAAGGAGAGAGAATTGAGATTATTTAGTGAAATTCAATTACTTGATTTTGTATGTGTGGTGAAGTCATATTTCTTTATTACAGGTTTTTAATATGATTGATATATATATATATATATATATATATATATATATATATTGTATATACTGTATATATACTGTATATATATGTTGAAGGGGTAAAAACTTAGCAAACCCTAAAGGGTTAACAGAGATATTAGCGTGCAGAACCTCCAAGGGGTTTCCGTTACCATGGAAACAGGAGGTGGAGCCTGCAATTGGCCTTAGAATCTTCGAATTCAAATTTCGGCAGTGAAAGTCGAAGGAGAGAGGGAGTGTGGAGAGTTAGAGAGAGTCCGTTTTAGCCAGCTGTCAGCCAGTTTTTAAAAAACTCTGACTCTACTCTGTGAGAGCGTAGAATAAAAGCTGTGTTTTAACTGCTAGGAAAGTAGTTGGGTTTAAAGGACAAGCAGTTAGTGTAAAGACTGCTGAGCTATTGGTTCTGAAAGTACAGCTATATAGTATCAAGTTGCATCTCCATATTTAGTGTATTGTAACCTTAAGATACATGCCTCTAAGAAGATACTGTAACCACCTAACCTTTGAACTCTGGAACCTCCATGCTTAGAACATTGTTTGAATAAACTTTGCAGTTCTTTGAGAAGGTTAGCTCCCCGCATAGTTCCTTCACACACAAGCCTCGAAAACAACTTCCTGGTGGGTAGCCAAGTATAGTGAATGGTGGCAGTGAAAGTTAAAAAATAGTGTCAGTGGGAGTTTGGGTTAGAGGGATACCCTGCTCTGACACAGTAATTGGAAGGTCAGTGGGAAAGCTGACCTGTGTGAATACTTATTATATTATATGGTGGCAGCAAGTGGAAATAAAATAAGTCTTTATATAAATTGGTGGTAAGGATGGAATAAGAAAACTACCCGGCCACAGTTGAAAGTGAAATATAGAGAGTCCTTACAGTATACAATTTAAAAATGTTAATAGTAACAACAAATGTTTATTGAGATGCAACTCTACTGAAAATGGACCTTTAAAACAATGGCCATGATCCTATATGCATAATTACATTTGGAAAAGAAACACCCACAAGCAAAACAGGAGAAAGGAGGAATTCATCTTTCTCCCACAACTTCCCACATGCCCTAAAAATACTCCAGAAGGATAAAAGAAGTTTCCCACAGAATCCCAATGCCGGAGAGGCTTCCATGGCAGAGTGTTTGTATAGAGCCTAAAAATCCAGTCATGCCCAAGAGCGGGGAATGCTGACATATAAGTTACAAGACCAACAATCAAAATGAACTAATTTTTTCCACAAATGAAAAAGGAACCAATCCCATCCCAATGTGGAAATTGCTTTTTACTCCTCCATTGACATCCTCTTGAGAGTAACTGCACTGTTATTAAATTCAAGGACACTTGGAAGGGGCCAAAAGAAACAAAGAAAGAACACTTGGAAATTGTAATTCTTTGAAAGGACAGACTGTAATCTTTGGGAGGGACAGAGCAGGAAACATATTCCTAGTTGTTTTTGAATGGTGTTTTGTAAAAGGCCTGTGATCGTTTGTTCTCTCTCTTAACTTAATTACCAAAATGGACTTCAAAAGTTACCTAGGAGGAGTCAGCACCAGCTGGTTGCTGATTAGAAATATTTGATCCCAACCATGGGCTTCTCTTAATACACCAGAGAGATTGGTATACATCTTAGAGACTGGCACGCAAGATGTTTTGCTGGCAGGAGCCCAAAAGTTCTGGGTGGGTGGAAGTGGGGGAATGAGCACTATTCTGTGAATTGAACTGTGTAGCCTCAATGTTTCTGGAAACATAATAGATTGTAACGCCATGTGGAAAGCAAGCAGCTGGGCATTTGACAAGTTTATAGTACTGCTTAGGCTAGGACTTCTCAAATAAATTCAGAATGCTGGAGAGGCTCTTACACTTTATGTTTGCGTATAAATGACCTTCACCGCTTTTTAGGGTGCTCTTTAGAGGTCTGTGTAAATGTGCTAAAACAAAATTGAGCTATTTTCATTCCAGCAATTTGGTACAGCTAATAAACCACAGTTTTCCTAGCTGACACACACACACAAACCCCCCCCCCCTCAAAAAACAAGCACCCTGAACTAATTTGAGTAGAGAGACCTGACTGACTGAAAAGCATTTTCTTTTGGGCCAATTATTCTCAGACAGTGTGGCATTTTATCCCGTTTCAGTACCATTCACTTTTGTTCATTGCTGTTCCAGAAAGAATCATTGCAAGTTTCCTACACATTTATGCTTCTCTCTCATACAAACAATTGCCCCCTCCCCTCTCCATCTTTCTCTCTCTACGAAAATATGTATGTATGTATGTATGTATTTTCCAATATGGCTCCCACTTCCAGAGAGCACTGTGTTTCCCTCAAACCACAGATCTGGACCAAACTTGACACACAGACCCACCATGACCAAAATAAAATCCTGGAGGGGGTTTGTGGGCTGGTGGATGAACACTGGATGGTGGGAATTGAAGTTTACCATAATCCCGGGAGAACTTCAAGAGAGCACTGTGGACTTCACCTATGATGGATCTAGACCAAATTTGGTACACATACTCCTCATGACCAAATTTAAGTACTGGTGGAGTTTAGGGAGGATTGAACTGGGATGATGGGAGTGATAGTTTATCTATATCCTTATGCATTTTCTAATGGGATCATTCACAAAATCCCCCAAAAGTGACATTTTCTAATAAATAAAATTGCAAATTACCTAACCCAGGCATTGCTAGATACTGAAGATATTATATATTGAAACATAAATGTTACCTGGAAAGGAAATTTAAAATATTTTTTTAAAAAATATGAATGAAACAAAACCCCTTTTCACATGTCCACAAGCAATCAGATGCAATTTCTGAAAGATATGAGGATACCTGGAAGCTAAATTAAACAAAATCTATGTGAAATATTGTAAAGGTGCCATCCTGAGCACCTTAACATTTTTAGCATGTAAAATTATGACAGAAGTTGGTACGCAAATATTGTGACAAAATTTATTGGAAAACAAAACAGTTTTGGTGGGTAAGGCTGGAGCATGAATGGACAATGTACAATTTTGGTCAGTGGCAAAATTTTTACTGCTTTACAAGGTAATCAGTATTGTAGTAGAAAAGTCAAGAAGCAGAACAAGAACACTGATATACTATAAGCAGTGCTCCATATTAGATAGAAGAAATAAATTGAGAAATTCCTTTGTAAATGAAGAAAAGTTTTGACACATCAGCAATGGTACAATGATACTTTGGGATCCAGACACAATGTACCCTTGCTCAGTTATGGGTGGCTTCAGTATATAATTTTGTTTAGTCTTCTTACAAACAAATTGGTGGTGCAGCGGCTGAAACCATTGTGCCGGCAGGACTGTTGACTAAAAGGTTGGTGGTTTGAATCCAAGGAGCAGGGTGAGCTCCCATTGTGTCAGCTGCAGCTCCTCATGCAGGGACATGGTAAAACATCCGGGCATATCCTGGGCAATGTCCTTGCAGCAGCCAATTCTCTCACACTAGAAGTGACTTGCAGTTTCTCGAGTGACACACACACAAAAACTCCCAACCAAACAATATGCCATATTGTGTTGTAAAAGACTTTCATGGCCAGAATCACTGGATTGTTGTGAGTTTTTTGGCCTGTATGACATGTTCCAGTAGCATTATCTCCTGACATTTTGCTTGCATCTGTGGCAAGCATCCTCAGAGGTTTGTTCAAAGGTTTGTGGGAAATGAGGCAAGCGGAGTGTGCATGCGTGTGTGTGTGGTAGAAGAAAGGGAAGAGAAAAAGTTATTTCTTCTACCTTGGACATTCCACAGATATATAGATATCTCCAACATTTCCAACATATCTCTGAACAAACCTCTGAGGATGCTTGCCACAGATACAGGTGAAACACCAGGAGAGAATGCTACTGGAGCATGGCCATACAGTCTGAAAAATTAGCAACAACCCAATATGCCATATTCTATTAAGAAGGCAAAGATCTGAATATATCACATTACACTTTGGACATTTCATTTCCTTCAAGACATTCTTAATTTTAACAAAATCAGCATCATAACCTAATATTCTCCTGGAAAATAATAACAACATGGCCCAACAAAAAAAAACTTGGTGTCTTGGTTTTAGGCCTGTTCCTGGGGTTGTTTGGGATCCTAATTCATAAAACTGAATTTTAATATGGTTACCATAATTTTCTATGAGTAGATGGCATATGTTCTGTATCTCAAAAACCAAAGCTGATAGGGGAAAACTGGTGCCATTTTTGGAACCAGCAGGTCAAATATATAGAAAAACAGGTCTAAAATTTGAGATGCCAAGATGTGTTGAGAGGAGGATAATCAATAGAAGTTCTCAACATATATCCTTGAAAAAACACCTTGGTTTTGAAGGCTTCCATCTTTTTATGTGGTTGATTAAGAGACGGAATAGAATAAATTGGACTGGAATATATATATATATATATATATAGAGAGAGAGAGAGAGAGAGAGAGAGAGAGAGAGAGCTTTCTACTCACCAGTTCCATTTCATCACACGGGAATAACATTCTCTTTTTTGGAGAATAACTAGTGTGAAAAAAAAAATAATGCTAGGAAGTTGGGGGAAAATCTACAGGAAGTATCAATAAAAATTGATTATAATATAAATAGTAGAATTGAATGTGATTATCTAAAACTATACAATATGCCAAATCTCAGCAGTCTTTAATAATTTAAGCCAGTTTTGTTAATAATGACATTGCAATATAGGTGGAATTAACCAATTTGGAGGGTAATAGCATATTAACTTGTCTTATGAATGAACTACAATGCTTCAGACTCAATGTCCAATTCTTCATTATTCAAGATCAAAATAACTTGGATCCTCTTGTCCATTGAATTCTAATTGTTTTAAATTGTATTGTCTTTACAATACATACATCGATAAAACCTGACAGCGGTGTTGCTTAATTTAATGGTCTTTCTGAAGCCTAAATACATTTCCTAAGGTATTAGGATGCATTTATTATTACAGTTCTCAAGTATCTTTAATGAGGCAGCCAAACAAACTGCTGTGTAATCTGCTAATGTCGGCATTTATAGTATAATTAAGATTAAGTGTTTTGAAAATGAATATCTTACAGTTTAATGTCTAATAAGTGCTGATTATTGCAAAACACTTAAAAGCTGTATTAGCTAAACAGAATAATTAAAACCCATCAAATGAGCCTCAAGTATCTATGGTAGGTAGATGAAATGCATTATTTTTGAAATTTACCACTTGCTCTGAAGTTTCTTCTGACGATAGAAGACTATACAATAATAGGTATTGAGGTTTTAGATCAGTAGTAATTTTATAGTGTTGTGACATTTTGGGTTTTCCCTTTATTCCTTTCCAGACTGTCCATTAGGGCTGTGCAAAAAAGTCATTTCTGCCTCATACGTCATATTATTTCATTAGATTTGTACATACAAAGTGATATTAAAAACACAAGGGGTGCCCATGCAACAACCCCCCCCCCCCAAGAATCAAAACACTCACCTATGACTTTGTACAGTTCGGTTACCTCGTAAGTCTCCCAAAGTCAGTACATTTTCAGCAGAAGCAGCAACCAGCATTCCAATAAATTATGGAATCTGCAAAGAGGGCTGATAGCAAATCTGTGCTGGACTGGGAGGAAGCCAAAGCAAAGCCAAAGAGGCCATTCCTCTATAAAATAAGTTTGCCTGTCACTATTTGCAAGCTACCTGGAAGGGAGACTGAGAAGTCTGGGAAATGTAGTTTGGGGAGGAGGATCCCTGCAGCAGAGATTCAAAAGGCCCTGCCCTAAACTACATCTCCAAGAATTCTCCTTGCATCAAAAATCCCCAATGTGGTAGGGAGGAGCTATTGTCCTTCTGTAGCAGCAGTCAGAGTTCCAGTAAAGAGGACTGATAGTAAATATGTACTGGAGTGGGAGAAAGATCCCTAAGTTGAAGTTCTGTGGTATGTGTTGTGTGTCATAGGGAGGGAGGGAGGGCGGGAGGGAGGGAGGGAGGGAGATTCAAAGGAATAGCAGTTGTGGCTTAATAAACAGTCTTTTGTCAATTTTTTTAAAAAAAATCCCTCCAAATTGGTATATGTGCAAATATTTCTGAAATTTGGGGGAATGATGCCCCAGTTATCTTGTGTCATTGTATACAAGCAGATTGCTCTGGTACTTTTTAAAAAAAATGTTGTTTGTAAAAACTTTAAAAATTTCCCAAAAATCAGTGTATGAGTGAAGTGTTCTGAAGCTTGGGGAGGGTGAGTGAGTAATAGTGGTAAACATGTTCTACAACTGTAGCAAGTTTCTTGCCAATAGTTGTTGGGCTTGTGGCTTCTTTGGCTACCAGAATTGTGGGGCCTGCAGTGCAATCTGATACAAGGGATGGGAATTTTCATGAGCGAAGATTCTCTGGGAACTTGTCTGTGTAAACTAGAGTGAGATAAGCAACACCTGCGTTGATAGTGCAGTCAGCAGAGAAGAAATTTTAATTGGCAAAATTCAAGTCCTATGTTTTAATTAAAGAATCAAAAGTGGTTTGATTGACTATTTTACTGCTGCTTGCTGTAATGACCCCCAGTTTTCTGGCAACAGCGATACAGGAAGTTCCTCTGGCTTTTGGACTCAAGTTTTCTGCTTTGTTTATGGAAGTTCTAGTTTAAGTTTTTGGGACTTTGATTCTCTTGGACTCTATTGATTCTCTTGGACTCTATTGAACACATTGGGATTCTATTGGATTTATTTCACCTGTATTGCTTGGGCTCCTGAAACCTTCCTGCTTGGATTATAGATGTGTTTTCTTTTTACCTTTTTATTCTTCAATATATTGCTGATATTACTTGCTTCCAATAAATGACTATATTTCAAGTGCTGGTGTTGTGTGAATACATCTAGAGGGTCCAGGTCCCCTGGAGTTCGAGAATAGCTCTGGCACAATTACTTAATGAAAAAAAAGTTATATCATTATAGTTACAATACAAACCCCTTGTGATATTTTTCATTGATTGCACAAGCTATACTGTCTATTGTCTACTATTTCGAATACTTTGGTTACTCTTAATAACCACTTCTTGTTATGATTATATTTTAAGGAGTTATTTTACAAATAGTCAATACTAATCAGTTATGCCATCTGCAACTTATATTAGAAAATGGTAAACAGAAAATTTGCATTACAACAATATTGACCAGAGAAAAATTAGATCCTTGTTTTTTTTACTGAGATAATGCAAAACAAATGGCACCGATGTCACTTAAATCTCTCTAAACTAATTTGTTCAGTTTGATTTAATATATTCTGTGTCATCATTGTGTCTTTCTCTGACATTTTCAAAGCCATTTAGCAGTTGTGGGAATAGAGCTCCCACAGCAGCACCGATGGTAGGGCTAGAGCAATTGCTAATGCTGCCTATTATTACCATTGAAGGTATTCTTCAAGTTATTTGAGAATCTACCGTGAAGATTTTGCTGAGCATCTTTTCTCACTTTTTGCATAGAAAACTCAGTTATAAGAAGTATATGTAGCCTGAGATAAACCTGTTTATAGTTTGGAGCTTTTCAAAATTTGGTTTTAAAATGGCAAAAATGCAAAAAGGGATGTCAAACATATGTTGTGATTGGGACCTTCTACTTCATGTGCTGGATTTGTGAGAAGGCTTTTCCATTTCAAATACAAAATTTGATACAGAGGATTCTGGGTGTTAATATCAAATTGAATTAGGAAGTATTTTTTTTATTGGGAGTGATAGATGACAAAAAGGAGAAGACACGTGGAAAATTACTATAATACCTGACCAAGATTAGTATATGTGCACAAATGGAAACTACTGTAATTCCAACAAATGAGGATTTATAAAGTCTTGTGTTTGTCAGAACAATAGGGTCTCAGAGTGATTTTGTTTTATCTTATGCTGGGCTCATTTCTCTGATATGACTGTTCCTTATCTTACTTATGTCATGGTTATTTGGCTTATACCTCCAATTAGTTTTCTACTGACTGTGCAGCTCTATTACAGAACCACTTGCTAATGGTAGTCATTAAATGGGTTGTAGTTGTAAAAATATAGGTAACCTTCACAGTTGTATATATGACTTGATAAAAGCGAATCTTGTGAATTTCATGTATGAGGAATACATGCATCATGCCTTCGTTAGATTTTGATTTAGTTGTTTATTATACCTCATAGATGTTACTTTTTTCATCATATGTAATTTATGAACTAACTTCTTGCAGTTTATTTGTTAGTGGTGAAGATTCTTTTCTAAATGACTATAGGCATGAAGGTAGTCAAACGACTGCTAATTACTACTAAAGTTTTTCAGTAAAGTCAGTTTTCAGAATTACAGTTCATCATGGATGCTTTATATCATTCATTATAGTTACAGTTCTTCCTGATAATTTGTTCTCTCATTTCAATCATTATAGGACATATACTTTGAATACTTTATACAGTTATTACTTTTTGCAATTAATAAGCTGCTTATCATCATTTAAGAACTTAATTAAACTTCTAACTACATCACAAGTACAGGGTTTTTAAAAGTAAAGCTCATCCAACATCTAAGCACACTGGTTAAAGGTACGTGGTTTGAAGAGATTTTGATTTAGTTGAAATGAAAGCCTTTCATTTCAAACACCACCACTGCTCTCAGTGTTTTTTTTAACATTGCAAGCTATACAAAACATTTAAACATGTATTTTGATCTGCTTATGAATGTAGCAAGAAATCTGTGAAAAAATCCAAAGCACAATTATTACTTTCATAGGTAAATCAATAGTTTTAATGATTAAAAAAAAAGATTATTAGCCACGAGAAAGTTAACGCCAGGTGACAGGATATTCTTGCATATTCTCACCAAATACATGCAATGAAATTGGACACTTAAGTTACTCTATCTTTGATGCAGATTACTGAAATCACAGTTGTCGCAAATATTACTACTGCCTGTATTATAGTTGTTCTATTTCATTACTTAACTTTGTTGGGGCCCCTGGTGATGCACAAGGGTTAAACCCTTGTGATGGCAGGACTGAAGACCGACAGGTTGGAAATTCGAATCCAGGGAGAGAGCAGATGAGCTCCCGTCTGTCAGCTCCAGCTCCTTATACTGAGACATGAGAGAAGCCTCCCACAAGGACGGTAAAGCATAAAAAACCCAAACATCTGGGCATCCCCTGGGTGACATCCTTGCAGACGGCTAATTCTCTCACACCAGAAGTGACTTGCAGTTTCTCAAGTCACTCCTGCCAAAACAAACAAACAAAATAGCCCAAATTTAAATTTGTCAAGCACAAAGTGTTTTCATTAGCAAAAAATGTTTAATGGCCTTTTAGGCTTCCTTCATGTGAATAGGAGTTCATTTCTTAAAATAATAAGAATTATATGTCACCAGGAAGTGGAGGGGTGAAGATCAGGAATTTAGAGACGCTTAGGTGGGACATGGCCAAATAAAGGTTGGGAAACACTGGGTTAAACAAATATATATGTAGGTTTTATGAAAGAAAGAACAACCGTACGGAAAAATAGCTTCAGGAGGACACTCGTCAGTAGAAGATTTATACTATATAAAATTGATGCCTGCTCTATCCACATGAACATTAATAAATATGAAGCTTTATAAAATATTAATGAAGGTGTTTTATTACAAAGAGATTAGGGTTTTAAAGGCTGATTATGGAAGGACAAAATGATGTCAAAGCAATGTACCACTATTCTAAAATACAGGAAAAAAAGTTCCCCATAAGCATAGCTGAGTGAATTATTTTAATTTTGGTGTTGTTTGTGAAGTAAATGTCACCACAGCTGATATTTGTATTTTGAAATTTCAATTTGCATATCTATGGCTATATATTTACAGTTCAATTAGACTAATAGACCTCCAAGAATGATTTAAAAACAAAACAAACCTAAATTATTAATTTAGACTCTAAATTGGCCACATGGTAGTCCTCATTTAGATCCAGCTAATGAACTGTACCAAATAGCATGCAATTTGAATGCCTTTGGGAAGAAGGAAGCAAAACAGCAGGGATTTCTTCCTCCTTTTTTTGAAAGGAAAGGAACAGGAGAAATCTCTTGAACTACCGCATTGCTTTATACCAAAGGGAAATTATACACCACAGCTGGAGAAGCCTACACCTCAGAGGACAGCTAAAGCTTATGTATATTGGAGTGTCTTACAATAAGTTTACACCATTGAGAATTTGGACTAGTGGGGAATTATGTTTCCTAACTGAAAGAGCCAGAGGAATGTTCCATTTGGGATACATCAGGGAGGTTCAGCTTATCAGAATTGAAAAATAAATTCTGCATTGGTTTTAAATACTGTATGAGACATATTTAGAATTATTCTCAAGGTATAACTGGCAGTCTTATACGCTCTTTCAATGAATGGCTTTAAAGCATTAGTATGTATTTGTGGGGAAGACATTTTTCAGTGAAAGTCTGCTTTGCCTGAGAAGGTGACCTAGCAGGCATGGGGGAACCAGCTGCTGAGCTTTCCATTTCTTGCTATTCAGCACAATGTGACAACACTGGCAACTTTTTTATGCATTTCTTTCTTTTCCCATCCTATGGGAGTCAATACTCCCCACAAGTTCTGAAATAGATGTTATAACCAATTATTATTATTATTATTATTATTATTATTATTTAAAATACTGATATTTACCAGGATCAGTTTTCTCTTCACCTTAGCTTTGGTAGCTATGGCTAAGGATCGAGGAAATAAAAAGTTCAAGAGCAGTAAAAGAGAGGGGAAAAAACATTACAAATTTTGGAACTAGTATATCATGGTTAAATTATATGAGAACATTCTACAAATGAAATCTAGGATATATGTGAAGATTGATGAAACAACATCAGAGTGTCATTAAGATGACAAAATTTATTAAATAGGAGAAGCCACACTGTGACATTTTGCTTTTGCCTGAAATCACTGGAAATAGGCAATTATTTGCACTGTTCTCTCTTCTCTCACTCCTAAGTTAATTGAATGTGAACTACTTTTCCATTTTGAACTCAATTCAATTGACCCAATTAAAGTAAACTGAGGACAAAGAGAGGAAAGTGGGAGGAATAGAGAGAAACTGAGACATTCTAAAAGAACCCAGGGAAAATAGGACACTGGATAATTAGTCACAGATGTCTCTGGCAAATTGGGTCAACTAGGGAGTGTTCTAGGCTTTGCATTTCTCTGCATACTAGGCAAAAAGAAAGGAAGTAATTTTGCGTTGCTTTCACAATTTGCTAAACATAATAGAGATGCACAACACAAATCATCAAGAGCTACATGTAAGCAGTTTGCTAACAAAGCCAAGCTTTATTAAAACCTTTGCTGTGGAAAAACACCTTTATTACAATTTTAGCTCTTTTTTTCTTTTTAACCCAATGTCTATTAATTAGTCCAGAGGTTCTCAGACTTTTTCAACTGTGGAGCCCTTTTTGAAGCAAAAGTTTTTCATGGAGCCCCAAGATATTATATTATATTATATATATCAGGCATGGGCAAACTTTTTGATGCATTGCATTTTAAAATTTGACAGATAGGCTGGGCTAGTGGCAGATGGATGGAGAGTGTTTTTGTGAACTAATTGAGAAAAACATGAACAAATTCCTATACACACTACAAATACCTTGATTGTTGTACAAAAAAGGGAAACAAACAACAATACAATATTTAAAATGAAGAACAATTTTAACTAACATAAGCTTAAGAAGATTTCAGTGCAAGATCCCAGAGACCATCCAATCTAACCCCCTTCTATCATGCGCAAAAAGCATAATCACAGCATCCCCTAAAGGTGGCCACCCATCCTTTGTAATAATAGTAACTACTTCTACTACTACTATAGAAACCCCAGGGGCCACCCAGTTGAACTCTCTTCTTCCATGCTGGAACAACACAAATCAAAGCACCCCCTTACCAGTGGGAGGGTAATAGGGTTTTGGAAGCAAGGAAACTGAGAGGAAAGGGATCTGGTTGACAAGGGAGGTGGGTGGGGAAGAAAGACTTTTGCTGTGAGGGGCAGGAAAGAGGAAAGAAAGCTTGAAAGATGAGAGGGAGGAAGGAGGAGGATGGAACCATGGAACCATGGATGATATCTACGATATTCTCTACACATGGGCATGAACCTAACATTATATTTTGAGCTCTCTCTCTCTCTCTCTCTCTCTCTCTCTCTCTGTCTGTCTGTCTGTCTGTCTTGAGGGAGGAGGCAGCTGCAAAATGTAGGCATCTCAGGATACTCTGTTTCTGACATTCAGGGATGTAGAAAATCTGCCATTTTCACTATTTGTTTCCATTCTACATGCAGTATGATCCCGTATCCATAGGGGATACATTTCTGGACTTTGCATGGATACATAAAACTATGGTTAATAGTGAAGCCTATCTTCATGAAGGACATATAGCCAAAAATACCACAGAGCAGAGATCTTCAAACTGTGTGTCGCAACACACAGTTGACAGCAGTGTTTAGATGTGTTGCACAAACATAATGGGAAATAAAAAGCTTTGCAATTTGTGTTATTATCTTCCAAATAATATATTTAAAATATAAACAATTTTGTAATTTAGATTTGTTACATCCTAAAACATTTTATTATAATTTATTTATGTGTCCACATCTGTTATAAGGGATATGTTTAACTTCTGGTTTTCTAATAAAACTGAATTACTGTATTGCCATAGGGAGCATGCTTAAAAAGTGTCACCAACATGAAATATTTGGAAAGTCCTGTCATAGACTCAAGCTGAAAAACTTAGAGAATGCCTGAGAGGCTATTACAAATGCAGGTACTGGTCCTACAGATAAGGGGCTACTATTGTATAGAAATTCTTCAAAAATGAACAAGAAACAAAATTATAATTTGTACTGATCAAATTCCATTGTTACAGACATGCAAAGCATACTGAGACCATATCACATAAGAATTAAGATGAAAAGCTTTTTTTCACCTGCGCAAAAGCTTTCACCAGTGTATAAAAAGAAGAGACAATGCTAATCTACCATTAACATTGTTTAGTTATGTTAGATTTAAACAAGATAAGACAGAACTTAAAGAGTTACATATTCACACTCCAAGCCTGGACGGAGAAATCTTTCAATTTTTTAAAAATCTCATATTTGTTTCATTCCAGATATGAATAACCTTGGTAAACTATTATAAAAATGAGCTGAAATTACATCCTCATGTATTTATCATGCTTGAATCTTTTTGTCTCCCAAATATGTAATACTATGTAAAATTATGTACCCTTCATAGGAGACAATATTTTTGTTACTGATCCAAACACCATTTTTCACACCTGATCTTTATATTTTAGAAGGAGCTGAGGGTTCTATTTGTGGTATTAAAACAACTTCTTGTTTGGCTTTATGTCCTACTGACTTCTGTGCAAAAGGTTTAGGCTTAGAGTAGCTGTTCTCTAAAAACCGCTGAAATGCCAGCATGATTCATGTGTTTGTTTTGAAAATATTTCTGCACATAGTTCTTTTCATACCATTTGTTCAAACACAACTCAGAGAACATTTCATTTTCAGAAGATGTAACAGGAAGTTGAGATGTTAAAGATTTGGAACTGAAATGCAGGTTATCAACTCTGGCAGCTATGTTTTAGACCAATTCTATCAAACATAGTGCTTTGGTTATGTCGCTCAAATACAATTTGCTGAAAGAAATTCTTGCTAAAATAGATTCTGTGCTGCAATGACATCTCGATCAAATTGAATGCAATACAGATTCTGTTTCAGGCTCTAATAGAAATATAACTGGATTTATTATGTATTATCCCCTCAGTTGCTAGGATTTTTCACATATGTAATTGGATTATGATGAATGGAAAAACACAGCACAATATGAAGGTTTTATTTCTGGCTTTGTTTTCTTGATTTTTTAAAAAACCCATTTGTAATAAAATTTCACATTTCCATTAAAAAGATGCCTAGATGAATTTAATGAGCAGTTCCAGAAATTTTTTGAACTGCAATGGCAAGCCATGCATGTATTAGAATTATATATAAAGAACGTAGCTCATCTGAATTCATTTGAGAAAGAATTTGGCTCATAAAAGCTTCAGATTGCTGACTCAAGTGCTTCAGATTTTTAGTTATTCTCTGCAAGTGATTCAAAGCCTATTGCTGGGGAAGTTGAAGGAGGCATAAAATTTGCCATAAAATCTTTATTAATTGCAAAACAAATGAATGAAACAACCCTTTGCTTCTTAACAGTTCCAGAGCTGAGCATCATAGATTCACCTTCCCATAAAGTTCACTGTTCTTGTGCTGATTCCTCACTTCTTTGTGAAGATTCATCATTTGTAAGACAAATCCTTATGTATAATGAATCCATACTGATATCATGGAGAAACTGGGGACATTGGGCCCCAGGCAGTTTTGAATAGCCTGTTGTAAGGACTCACCTGTCCTAAGTGGGTGGAAAGCCTGCTTGGAGGTTTTTCCTTTTCTGCTGGAAGAAAGCTGGCATCCATTTTGGCAAAGGGATTTGCAGCTAACAGCCAAAAGGGGGAGGTCATAGCCAGAGAGGGGCGTGGCCTTAGAGTCAATCCTGCTTAGAGATAGGAGTGCCCTGTGATTGGCTGAGTGCCAGAGGGGTGGAGCAGAGCTGACTAAAGGAGGGATCTTGGCAGAAAGATTCTCAGTCTTGGGCAGAGCTTTGATTGAGACACATCTTAGCTCTTGCTGGTGTGGTTTGAGGTTGGAGTGACAATATCCTCCAAGCCTCAGCCATAGGAACTGCCCAGTCATATACTATAGTGACACAACCAGGGTGTGGGGTGACACTGATAGTTAGGTTAGAGCCATTAGGGCTGACTTTGCAGAGTCAGACTAAACACCTTGTCTCCTCAGTGTAAAGAGGGAAAGGTGGGTTCTGTGGCTGGAGAGTCAGCAGCAAGCTGACTCAGGCAGGGAAGACTCAGAGGGACTTCTTGTGTTCAGAAGATCCTGTTAGGAACCAGCTGTTCACTCCTATTTTCAGACAATAGGGTGACAGGGTTATACCTTAGTCAAGACACAGTACTGACTAAAGTATTGTTTAGATCTAAGCATTTTGGAAGTTTATCTGTAACCACACGCTTAGCATTTCAATATCTGTAACCGCACGCTCCAGCTTATTATTACCATCAGTAACCATACGATATTGTTGCCTCTCTGTAGAACCGTTGTGATCTGTGCCTCATCGTTAGCCATTTGTTAATTAATAAATTCTGTTTTATTGTTAACTTTAAAAAGCCTCCATCTCTCCATCTTTTAGTTCCTCACAGTGTGGTTGTGTTTGGGTGGCTCGGTCAACAGAACTACCATATAAACATCTTATTTAATTTAAAATCCTGATTGTTAATAATTAGGTTGGTGGCAGTACTACCGGGAGGATTATTTTAATTAATAATCACCAAAACCAGTGACCAAGTCGTCACACCTGTCATCCTCCCAAAGCTTCCCTGCCACAGGTTCCTATATCTCCTTTGATTTTGGAAAGAAGAATCACTCATGGCCCATAAGCAGCCATTCTTAGCTTCCAGATGTGGAACATCACAACCTTTTCATTGTGAAAAAAAATGTTGAACAATGTCTACAAACAAAAACCAAAAATAAAATTTTTGTTTAGTTCTTGGCTGTTTTTGAGAATATTTATTTATTTATTTACTCGGCTTTTATGCCGCCACTCCCAAGTAGGCTCGGGGCGGCTTACAGCCAGAAAGCAGAACAACATACAATAAACAAAGACAATTTAAAATGCAATGTAAAATACAGAATAAAACTACACAATAAAACATCATTAAAACACAGTTGGAGTAGTTACAGTGGTCGGGCGATATTGGCATGGCTTGGGGGGCCCGGTGGGCCTATACCTGAAAAGCCAGCCGGAAGAGGTGGGTCTTACATGCCCGCCTAAATGGGAGTAGGTCTGGGATTTCTCGTGTAGCTGCTGGGAGGCCATTCCACAATATCGGCGCTATGACCGAGAAGGCCCTTCGGCGGGTGGCAGTTCTTTTGGCCACTTTAGCGGAGGGGACGGCTAGCAGGTTGGAATCCTCTGAACGAAGTGATCTCATAGGGTAATATGGGGTGAGATGGTCCCTCAGATACGCTGGCCCCAGGCCGTGTAAGGCCTTAAAGGTGAGAACCAACACTTTGAAGGTGATCCGGTGCTCAATAGGCAGCCAGTGCAGATCCTGCAAAATGGGTGTTATGTGGCATCCTGCTGGGGAACCAGACAGGAGCCGGGCGGCAGTGTTCTGCACCAGCTTGAGCTTCCGGATCACCGACAAAGGAAGGCCAACGTAAAGAGCATTACAGTAATCTAGCCTCGAGATGACCGTGGCTTGGATCACCGTGGCCAGGTCGGACCGGGACAGGTAGGGGGCCAGCCTCCTTGTTTGTCGGAGATGAAAGAAGGCGATCTTGCTGACCACAGAGACCTGGGTCTCCATGGCCAGCTGGGAGTCCAAGTGGACCCCCAAGCTCTTCACGGAAGACGATGGGCATAACACCACACCGTCCAGGGTCGGAAGCTGGACATCCCCACCGCCCGGGCGACCCGGCCACAAGATCTCCGTCTTCGCCGGATTCACCCTCAACCTACTGGCTCGCAGCCATCCAGTAACGGCTTCGAGGCAACGCTGGAAATTATCGGGGACGGGTCCAGACCTGTCCTCCATCCTCAGAATGAGCTGGGTGTCATCAGCGTACTGATGACACTCAAGCCCATAACTCCACACCAGCTGTGCAAGCGGCTGCATGTAGATGTTAAATAATAGAGGGGAAAGAATGGCCCCCTGCAGAACTCCACAAACTAATGGGAGCCTCGGAGACCACTCCACCCCTCCTCACATGCTGAGACCGCTGGTGGAGAAAGGAGGTCAGCCATTTAAGAGCTGTCCCCCTCACTCCAGCCATGGCCAGGCGGTGGATCAAAAGATTGTGGTCGACCGTGTCAAACGCTGCCGTGAGGTCCAATAACAAGCCATGGTCAAGCTGGCAGCGGAGTTGGTCTGTGATGGAGACCAGGACCGTCTCCGTCCCATGCCCCGAACGGAAGCCGGACTGGAAGGGGTCTAGCCATGTTGCATCATTGCCAGGGAATACAATCTGATACAGTGACTTGGAGGCAACAGTCCACCCCCTCCCACACACACACACATTTGATCCCTCCTGTAATAGACGGAGACAGCAGGTGCTGTGGGATTGCAGTACCAACTCTGAGTGCATTTACATTGTAGAATTAATGCACTTGGAAACCAGTCAAATTCCCAAGGCTCAGTGCCACAGAATCAGGGAGCTTTCTTTATCAAAGAGTGTTGGTGCCTCATCAAATCCAGTAATCAAATCCGAGCCATGGCTGTTAAAATGGACAAATATGCTTGTGGTTAAAAAAGATCAGGAGTTCTCAAACTTTGCTCCTCGAGATCTTTTGGGTTTCCTGATGCCCCAGACAGTTTGGCTGATGCTTAGAGATTCTGGGAAATGAAGTCCCAAATGTCTGAAGGATCAAAAATTGGGGTCCAATGTAAGAAACAATGGCCACAATCCACTTAAACATAGCCGAATGCACTGTGAAAGTTTCCTCTGCCCTCATTGCTGCAAAGTCAGCTGCAAGGTGCTGGGATATTTCCCCATGACCAACCATTGTCTAGGAGCAGAAGAAGGCGGGAGACTCTAAAGCACAATCTGGTTTAATTTAGGCATCCAGAAAAAAAGAGTACCTTCAAGTTAACCTGGGTTCGAAGGAATAATGATGCAAAATAATAATGTGCACCTCCTCCTTCAGTGGTTGAAAATGCATATGATAACAAAATGGAAGTAGATTCAGCAGGTACTGAGTGAAATGCAAATGAATATTCCCTTTAACATATGCAAATATATAAGAGATTGTGTGCCTGAAGAAGACCATATCATTAATGCAGAAAAACATGAAAGGAATGCTCATGCAGAAGAACTGGTTCATGTAAGAAGACCAAGTCATGGGGCTCGAGGCTAAGAATCACGGTTTTGTAGTGCTCCTTATGTCTGTGTATGTTAGTATAAAAATGTTAGGTTAAAGTTTACATGTGTGAAGGGAAAGTGTATTGAATTGTGGAATATTTCATTAATGCTACTGTCTCAGGTGAGATAAATGGATCTACCACCCCCTTAAAATGCTATTTATTTTTCCAATCTAATGACAGCTACATAGCTTCATTTTTACTTTGCCGCATCATGTTTTATTCCAACAAAGGTATGTAATGCATCTTTTTTGTTACAATGGTTGGGTCAAAACTGCTCCTTAATAACAAAAACCAATAGATTTGTTGGAATTTTTTTAGTCTGAGCTTTCTAAAAAAAAAACTTTAAAGGATAAGTGGGTAAAATTGGAAGTCTTTGTTTTCTTCTGTGCTGGTGACACTGTCCTAGGATAGCACTGTAATTCTAGTTTTGTGAGAAAAGGTGCATTTCAAGGATAAAAGCATCCCATGCTAGCGAATTAGCCACGTATTAGAAATAAAGGGGTGGGGGGGGGGAGGGCATTTGTTATTGCAGACATCAATCACCTTAAGCCCAATCCACCTATTTTGGCAGCCCCCATATGATTTCCTTTGGAGTTTTTATAGTCACCGTTAAGCTCATGTTGTGGTTTCTGTGAGAACCATCTATCTCTGTGAACCATTTCAATAGATGGATGTGATTGCTGGATGGTGAAGAAAGCTGACAGAAAGAGGTTCAATCTCTTTGAAATGTGTTGCTGGAAGAAATTTCTGCCAAAAAGACAAATAAATGGGTCCTACAGCAAGATTGAAAAACCAACACGACTAAACTGAGTTTATCACACTTTGGACATACCATGAGACATTACAATTAATTGGAAAAGACAACAGTACTTGGTAAAATGGAAGCTAGCATGAAAAGAGAAAGATCATGTTGATGATGGATTGATTCAATAAGGGAAGTGCAACATTGAGTTTGCAAGATCTGAGCAGGGCTGATGATAAGAAGGGCACATTGAGGTCTCTCATTCATTCACATCTAAGCTGCCTTGATGGCAAATAGCTCAATCAACAAATGTGAACTTCCATTTTTTCATGAGTGGTATATTTAAACCACTCCAATTCTGCTCCTGTCATGCAGAAATACTATTACTAATCTTTCTCTTAAGGTGGCTATTAAGACATTCAAAGGGCCCTTCCACACAGCCATATAACCCAGAATATCAAGGCAGATAATCCACAATATCTTCTTTGAACTGGGTTATCTGAGTCCATGTTGCCATTTAATGTAATCCAATGTGGATTTTATAGAGCTATGTGGAAAGGGCCACATGTTCCCAGTCTTGAAACTACTGCTTTCAACTTCTTGCATACATTTCCAACAAGTAGAGAAGAGAAAATAAGATTCAAAAGTTTCTCATAGTGTTTATAAAGGATCAATAATGTAGCCATAGCGACCACTTAGTAGTGGTCTCCAAGGTATATGGTTCATTTTCATGTTTTACTACCGTATTGCAATATAATTCTCAGACATAACTTACAGAAATAAATTGCTCTTACTTCTCCACTGAGCATAAAGGGCCTTAGTCTTTCTCAGCATGCTGCCATTCCATTTATAAAACTATCAATGTAAGGTTTAATTATAATGTCAAATAGATGGAAATAAATTCATTTGCACTGTTATATACAATAGTAAGGCAGTTAGCAGCTTAAATTTAGTACTTGAACAGACTAAAATTTGCTCATTTCTTCACTCCTATAATGCAAAAACTAATAAAGGAATAGAAATGCTGACATAATTATGCAGGCCATTTCCTGGAGGACCATATTTCGGTGTGTTTTCAGGTCTGACAATAGTTATGCCACTCACATAATCTTGAAAACCAGAGCCAAACATTGGACCAATCTACATTGACACTATAATGCAGCTTTACACACTGCCAATGCATGCTGCAACACATATTTAAGGTATAAAGTGCACTAAAGAACAGGAAAGTTCGAAGTCAGTCATTTAAAGAACTGCAGCAGATTCCTATGCATCCCAGATCTCAGGGCAAAATCAACTGCACATAATATGGAGTGCAATGTAGACCCATCCTTGCTGAAGTGCTTTGTAGGATTTGGAATGAGGGGGTTAAGAGGCTGCCAAAATGCCCCAATAGCGTCACTGACTAGTGTGTGTGTGTGGGGGGGGGGGGATTGTCCCCCTGTGATCACCTCCACTGCTGTCACTTCTAACTATTCTTCCATCTCCTGTTCCTCTGGAGCACTGATGCACATTTTTCTTGAAAAAACAAGTCTCCACAGAGTGGGTTGATGCCAGGTTCCATGGTTAATGTAATCTCCCACCTGGCCTCAAACCAGTTCTAGACGTGTCAATCTAATCAATCTCACAGTGAAACCAATTCCAAGCTGCATTATGTGTCAGTGTAGATGGCACCATTGTTGTCTGAAGAAGTCAATCCCCTTGGCGTGAATCACAGAATCATAGAAATGAGGCCCCAAAGGACTATGCTCCATCCCAGTGTCAATACAGAAAGTCACCATTAAAACACTTCTCATTGGTTCAACTTCCCAACTAGAGTCTGTCCATTTAATCACTGGAATTTACAGAAATGTTGACATTCCAAGTTCTCGTTGATTTAATGGATTTACTACAGTTGGAATTTAGAATTATATATACTCTAATTATTTCAATCAATTTTTCCATCAGATTATTGTTTGTTTGTGATACCACATTGTTCAAGATACACATTTCCTTTTACCTTTAAAATATACAATAAACATATGAAAAAAGATTCTAGAAAAGGTTACTACTTTCAACTACACCTCCTGATATCCTCCAACCAACATGCATAACTTTGTTCTCAGAATTATGTTGTGTGGAATGTAGTTATTCTTAAAAATGCATTTACATTCCTGTTACATTAGATATGTCTGCTAACTAGTGGCTCATATTTTACAATACTATATGTTAATTTTCCTGGCAGAGAACCCAAGCCAGCAAGTTAACTTGAAAACACCAGAAGCTAAACTTTGGATTGTGTTAAGAAGAATAGAATTTCTCAAAATTGATATGATCATCATATATCATCTTATCAGATATGATAATTATGATAAATAAGATGGTCATCAAATACACTCTCTATGTAAACCCATTCATATTTTGAAGGCACTTGATTGTTAGTGGTCACTGAAACTTGACAATATGATGTCCTCTGTGATTTGCAATTCAGCACTCAAACCATTACTCCATGCTGGCTCTGATGGATTACATTACAACCATATTTAATAAACAAGTTGGACGAATGCCAAGCTAATCTCTTTGCCAAAGGGTGACTTTCTTATCAATAGGCATTATTGCTGCGCACACAGTTTTGAGTCATAGGTCAAACACATTCCTTTATATTATTTATGGTAATATCTGATTGATGGCTCCTTTGAGAGAATTCATTTAGCAGTGATTATGTGGAGGTTGTATTCCTGTCATGCCCAACAATTGCTTACTCAATAATACCACCAGCAAACTTCCCCCCCTCCTCCCACTCACTAGGATATCAGCTTATCCTCTTCAAACAGATTTTACCATAACCAGTGACACCCACACACATTTTTGCAGAGGTATTGTATGCATAAAACCAGCTTGCCAGCAGTTTGTAACAATACTTTCTATACGTTGTATATCTGCCCTGGCAATTCACGTTTGAAAGATGCCATGAAATCTTCAGAAATCAAAACTATAAATTGAAGCAAAGCCGCATAAGGATGACATAAAGCATTTTAACTCCCTTTCATGTCCAAACAATTATGATACTATGATTCTAACTTGCTTATTGGCATGTCTGCATCCTAAGTAATGCAGGGGTTTGAAGTTTGGGGCGGCACTAAAACACTAAAACTCTTCCCTTTCTAATCTTCAAGTACCAGAATTCCATAAGATGATGCCATTGATGTTAAAATGGATAGTTCTACGAATGCAACATAGAACAGGATCAAGTCTGGGGAGCATGTGATATGGAAAAAATAGATGATGTGACAGTCAAAAGTCCTTTGGCAAAAAAAATAGACATAGAAAAGGTTGCACTAGACATTCAGACTCAAGTTTTGAGTTCAAAACTTTACAGTCAAAACACATATTTGGATTTCATTTCTAATCTTTTCTTTTAACAATATGGATGAAAACCCTTTTATCATATTATGAATGTATGTGATTATTTCTGCTGCAAAATTAACTATGAAATAACATAATGGGCAAGTAGAATTTAACTGGATTCTCCCCTCTCCTAAGCACATAGTGCAATACTAACTTTTTCAGGTGAAACATTATAACAAATTGGATGCCAGCTAAAGTATTAGAAAGTGGTAGAAACTGGAAAGATTTTCGTGTCAGGAGTGACTTGAGAAACTGCAAGCTGCTTCTGCTGTGAGAGAATTGGCTGTCTGCAAGGAGGTTGCCCAGGGGACGCCCAGATATTTTTTATGTTTTTTATCATCCTTGTGGGAGGCTTCTCTCATGTCCCCTCCTCGAGAGCTGGAGTTGACAGAGGAAGCTCATCCAGGCTCTCCCCAGATTCGAACCTCTGACCTGTTGATCTTCAGTCCTGTCAGCACAAGGGTTTAACTCATTGAGCCACTGGGGGCACCTAGAAACTGGAATGAGTTACTGTTTCTATATCCCTCCCCAAAATCATGTGAACTAGAGAGCTCTAAAAGCAATATGCACTCAAACATTAATTACAACAATAATAAACTTCATCATAATATATTTTGTTGCCTATTTCTTCTTGTGGTTCAAGACAGAACACATATGAAAACATGGAATGAAAATGTAACACCTTTGGCATCCTAACCCTCTACTTATCTCTTTTTTCTATATAACATTTGCTTTCAGAAACAATTATTTTTCTTTGAAAACATGTAGGGTCTCTGATTTCTGAACTCAAAACACCAATGAAACTTCAGAAGTGTTCACATTCAATTTCTGTCTACTACACAGGACTCCTACTTCAATTAAAATATATGTGAAATCTGTCCAAATCAGTCCAGTGTAGTTTTGTATTCAGAATTCATCCTAATCATAAGTACATTTCTAAATTTAATTGCTCTTTTAATAGTAGTTTAGAGTCCCTGTGTAATTTGTAAATGGATCTGGTTGCTAGAAAAACCAAGAAGTCCTTGCTGAGAGGTTTTGTATCCCAATTTTATTATTATTGTAATAGGAGAATATTTCATTTGTCCAATGTATGCTTTTAATACACTCAGTTAGCTTTGAGACTGGGATGCCTAAAATTCATTATATATTCCATGAAAGAGGAAAGCTATAAAATGCTGACCTTTTAAAAATTCTTTCTTTTGATTGATTCAATATTATGCTTCTCTACCAGGAGATCAGTGAAGCAGTAAACAAGGCAAGATACCAAAGCATTCAGTCAGTAAAACTTTACAGAATATCAGAAAGGTCAAAGTAGTTTGGTTATAACTAAGTTTTCTTAGAGAACAAAATGACCTATCATACAGAAAAGAAATGTTCATTTACATGCACCACAGGCCTGACATACTGGTCCTACTAAGCTTGATGGAAGCCTTTAAGCCAGAAATCTGTTTGTAAAAGGATCGGGGATTTAATAGTGAACAATTCCCCAAGCTGATATCACTTATAATAGGTTAAGGGCTTGTGTATTAAGAAATCCCAACCGCTGTACACCAAATATAATGGAATGTGGGATTGTTTAAGTAGAAATCAAAAGGTACAATAAGCTGGAACAATCTTCTGGCCGGAAAGCCTCTTAAAAGAGCTCTGGCAACCACCACAACTAAAAGAAATGGTTAGCCCTTGGCTTATTTGAGGCTTGATTAGGCTAGAATGTGCTGGATTTGCACACAGGCTTTTTACTCTGAGGTAACACTAAGGAGATTCCTATTAATTACACGCTGCCACCTTTTAGACTTTGACTTCTTCAGTAAACTGCTTTAGGTCTTTACACACAGAGGCACACTAAGGCAGTGATTGTGAACAAAAACAATGTTGTTTATTTGAGAAAACTTGGAACAAAACTGGCATTAAGCTTAGCTGTTTCAAATATTTATTTATTTTACTTATTTACTATATTTTTATACTGCCCCTCTCAGCCTGAAGGCAACTTGAGGCGGTGTACACATGGCAATGAATGCCACAAGATAAAACACATTAAAACAATTAATAAAACAACCGTCTAAAACAATACAATTAGCAATTAAAATATAAAATACACATCTCAGCGTCTCATTATTAAAATCGGTTTCCATTGCGTCGTCATATCATTCCGTAGGTCTCAGTTAAATAATTATACTTCATCTGCAAATGCCCACTCAAACAGCAAAGTCTTTTTTTGACATAATTTTTATTTATTTTTAACAATATATGTGAAATTACTTTACATTGAAAGTGGGTGAAAACATATAAAGGGATAGACAGTAGGAAAGGTTGCATACAAGGAGAAGGATCCTGTACGAAGAGAAAAAGGAGAGAGAAAACAAAAGAAAATAAAAATAAAAATAATTTATTTTTTACTTCCTAGAGTCTTTGTCGTGTGTTTCTTCATTCATTTCAGATTGCCATTTATGTATATATATACTCCTTTTCCTCAGCAGCGGAGATGTCCTGATATTTAAATAAAAAACTTCTCCTTTTGTATCCAGTCTTTAAAGCCAGACCAGTCAGTTTTTCTGTTGTTGTCCTTTAATCTTTGCAACAATTCATCCATTTGTATTATGTCATACATTTTTATAATCCATTCTTTAATACTTGGAATTTCCTGTTGTTTCCAAACTTTTGCCAGCACCAGTCTGGCGGCCGTATTTATTAAGAAAAACATTTTGTCTTTATTTTTGTTTAGTTTTGAGTCTATGATACCCAGTAAAACAGCAGAGTCTCAACTTTCTTTCGAAATATTAAGAGGGAGGGGGCTGATCTAATGTCCCTAGGGAGGGCGTTCCATAGCCAAGGGACCACTGCTGAGAAGGCCCTGTCTCTCATCCCCGTCAATCGGGTCAGCGAAGAAGGCGGGACCAAGAGCAGGGCATCTCCAGACGATCTTAAACCCCAAGATGGTGCATAGGGAGAAATGCGTTCGGAAAGATAAGCTGGACCAGAACAAAAGCGTATGGTTTCTTTAAATAGTTCAAAAACTCAGTTGCAGATGACACTCCTCTCTCCCTCCAGAAATTACTGACAGGATTTCTTCTCTGAAAGTAATCCCAAACTCCACACAGACAGTCCTTTTCTTTTGGGATCTGTCTCTCCACTCCCCAATAGCTGTAATCTTCTAACTAGCCAACTCTGCTGTCTAACTGACCAACTTCAGGCTTCACCGACTCTTCTCTTCTTCCCCCCTCTCTCTAACTCCTTCTCCCTTGACACCCAGACTCCATCTCCTCTCAGGTTTTAAAACCCGTCTACTTAAAGGCTTTTTTCTCTTCCCCAGTTAAGCTCCACCCACTCTCTCCCAGCCAATCACAAACACTTCTCATTTCCCTCCAAGCTGCTACTAGGCATGCCCCCTCCAGGAAATAAGATTCTAAGATGGATGCCCCCTGGCAGCCTTCTGAAATGGCTGCCGAACTTCCTGGGCCCACCTTTCTGAGCTTTTCCTAGCCTAACATGTAGGGAATTAGTCACACTGTTCTATCCAACAGTCATCTGAATTTAGCTGGGGCTTTACATCCTCCCCCAAGTTGTATGGACAGGTGATAGATTTTAAGACAAAGGTCTGTATGGAAGAGATGGACTGCTATAGGTTGCTTCATAGCACCTCATGTTCCAAGACTACTTCAAACTCTTCTTGTTCTGCTAAGCAAAACATGAATTATATCTGCTAGGTCTCAGACCCCAGAAGCAGGAAATGGGTCCCTGGACTCACAAAACATTTACAACTTCCTACTTTGTGGACCTTGGGATGAATCGTTTTGATCAAATGGCATAAAAGGCCTCAATTGCACTTCAGTCCTTATTGAAATAAAGACTTCACTTGGAACTGTCCTAGATGCTGTACCATCATTTCTTTGCTTCATGAGCTTCTGATATTGGGTGGAAAAAGACATCAAATATACAGATTTCTGAAGTGTCACCATTTCCACTTTTGCTTCTTTAAAATGCAATGAAGTACACATTCTACTTGCTTAGCAGTCATGTTGATCAATGGCTGCATGTCATTTGTGAGATTGGTCAGTATACATGACAAATGAACCACTTCAATGATTTCCTGCGAGAACAACAAATATAGAACAAATCCAAATGTTAAAAACAGCGTAGGAATGCCATAGGTGATTTAGTTTGAACATGAACATTTCCTTTTGCTCATAGGATAAAAACCTATACATTCATTTATCATTCTAGCTCCCCACAAAGGAAAATTTGTTTCTAGATTAATCTGAGAATAGATCTTCCACATCCACTCAGGATTAATTTTCAAAACAAAATGTTCCAGGCCTCTTTGAATATTTGCTGCTCCAGAAACTTCACCAGCAAATGCCACATGAGTGCAAACAAGTTGTGCTTGTTTATTATATTACAAGTGGATGAAACAGGCAGGAGATTTGCAATGTCCATTTGGACTATCTCTCCAGTGTACCTGAATCTAGGGTCATTGTCCAACAGGCCCTAGACTGCATCCCTGCATCCACTCTGCTGAGGCAGTCCACATCTCAACTCTTTTCGTTCACTACAACTACCACTCCTCCAACCTTATTAGACAGGGGTGAATTTGGTGGTATGCACTGGTTTGCCTATCCCACAACACATTGCAACTTCCAGCAGGGCTCCATTGTAAAAGGAAAGGCAAACTGCACATATCACCACAATGGCAATATGAAAGTCTTCCTGTATTGCCTTGGATAAATGGCGAGAAGCTGGGTGGCAGATACCTCCCCCCACCCCTGTGAGATAAGGATGCCGGTGATTTGGGCAATGCAGGGTATGGGACGATGGGTTCCCTATGCCCCTGGATAGTCATTGCCAGAATTGCCATCTGTGGCAATTCTGGCAGCAGGTTTGATGAGGTCACAAGTCAACCATGGAGGATTGATCAAGTTTCTGGCTATCACAAGCACCTCTACTTATAACAGAATGGGACACCCATTCAAGCAACAAGAAGAAGAGGAGCAATCTCCTATCATTCTTGCTAGTCATGTAAATGCCCAGTTCTGGAACCAGTCTTTCCTGATGGCCTGGAGCTCAGATAGATATCCATTGCTAGCTAGTGACCATAGCAACACAGCCATAATACATTGCCTTTCTTTGTGCTGCAGAGCACAGGGAAAGGGTGATGATGCTGATGTTTTATTTATCATCCAATACCATTGGGATCCATGTTCACAAACCAAAAACATGTCAGAAGCGAATTGAAAATACAGTTATAATGCATAAGAAACCACAAACAAAGTTAAAACTTGGCGTTATGCTAAATGTCCTTTGTCCAGTAGCTGGTCACTTGGAGCACATCTGGTGTTGCTGTAAGAAGGTCCTTCATTGAGCATGTAGCAGGGCTCAGACTGTAGTAAGTGGTCTGTGGTTTGATCGTCTCCACTTGCATGTTGTGGACTCCACTTTGTAGCCCCATTTCTTAAGATTGGCTCTGCACCTTGTGGTGCCAGAACAGAGCCTGTTCAATGCCTTCCAAGTCACCCAGCCTTCTCTGTAAGGAAGGAGTTTCTCATCTGGTGTCAACCACTGGTTGAGGTTCTGGGTTTTAGCCTGCCACTTTTGGGCTCTCTCTTGCTGAGTTGTTCCTGCCAATGTCTCTTAGGAAGCTATTTCTTGATTTAATTCATTGGCATGCTGGCTGTTATCCAAACAGAGGATGGACTGGAGATGGTCTGCTCAGTGGATTGGATCGTCAGACTGCCCCAGATGGTCTGCTCAGTGGATTGGATCAATAGACTACCCCAGAAATCCCCGGATACTCCGGAGTTTTCCTGGAGTTAATCTGGAGCATTCCCCGGATACTCCGGAGTTTTCCTGGAGTTAATCTGGAGCATTCCCTGACTTTTTCTGTAGAAGGTCAAAGTTGGTTTAGACCAAAACTCCTTTAGTTACTCATCAGAAGTTACTGTGCATTATGAGAATAGCCAGTGGCCCGTTCATAGTGAGTCTGGGTTTGGGGGCTCATATAGACAAACTCCAAGTCAAGATTAAATCATTCATACTAGTGGTTGATAGCTCACTACTGACTGGATAAAGAGTGATTTATAGGTCGTGTTCTGAATGAGCACAGACTATGTTATCACCAGCATATGGGAGTTCTATAACAGATGTCATTGTGATCTTGATTTTGGTTTTCAGTCTACTGAGGTTAAATAGCTTGTCATCTATCTGCTAGGTGATTTCCATGCTGGTAGGAAGCTTCCCATCAACAAGATGCAGTATCGTAGCAATGAAGGTAGAAAATAAGCTCGGGGCAATAACACATTCCTGCTTGACACCTGATTATACCTTAAATGGGTCACTTTAGGAGACATTGTTTCCAAGATTGTTGCGCAATGGCAGTGAATCAAGGTGGGAAATAAAAGTGATCATAGAATAGGCTTTGGAACTTCCTAGCACACACAAAGATGCACCCCATGGAATGAGGGGGGTAAAATTCATTTATAAAATAATTTTTCCAAACTGTTTAAACAAAAATATTTTTTAAAAGAAGATTTCATCTTCTGTAAGGGTTAGTGTAGCTCTTGGAGTTCCTAAGATCTGAAAATAATGGCCCATAGAGTTTGTTTTCCCTAGAATGAAATAATAAAGTTTACATGAGGTAAACCAGTTCCACAGGAGAAGTGCTATTTCCAGCCATTAATCCAGCACAAGAAGGGTGGCAAGTTTTTTCAGATTCTAGAGAAATCTAGAGGGAACCCAATGTTTTTCACATGTGGATAGGTGGGTATGGGGTAAGCCAATGTTTTTCTAAGATGACCAACTCCATCTAAACTTTTAAATGTACATGTTTAAGTAACAATGTGCCATCTAATTAGCTGCTTAACTTTTTTAGCTTTCAGCTTTTGACAAGCAGACATCAAACCACAGAGAGTAATATGTTGATATGATGTTAGGCAAAGGAATAAAAAGATGGGCCATGTTCCTATTTCCACATAATTCCCAGCCTTCGTGTGTATTGATATGGTTGAACACTCGCAATAAAGTAGCTGTAAGGATTTGAGTGGCACACAGAGTTTGCTGAGCCACTACATAGTTTGAATATTTTAATATGAAGCAGGTATGAAGTACTACCATTCTAAATACATGCTCTGGTTGCAGATTATACGTGCCAGAAGGGATTTCAGTTTATTCTAGCAATCTTGAGCACTCATTTTCTTGTCACTGACTACTCTCATTGTGATTTGAAACACAATATACTGTTTTGTTTTGTTTTTTTTAAAAAGCAAATGATCTAGAGGCCAAAGGAATAGTTCAGAAAGGAGGCACTTATTTGCAAGAAGAGGAAGAAAATGTTTCTAGGAATATTTTGCATTCATGTGCATTGGCCAAGAGATGTGATGTGATCTACTAAAATACTGCAGATATTTTCATTTTTCACCTTCTGAACAGAGGCTATGGAGCCTCATCAGTTATGGCGAGGCCTTTCATAAACAGCTGGTCTTTTTGAAGAGCTTATGTTATCTATACAGATCATGCAATGTGTGATTTCAGCCTTTCCCTGCTTGAATAACTTTTCCACGCTGAGTAATTGGTTAGGGACAAGAATATTTCTAGAACACACACAGTTAAAACTGATCTTTCTGTCAGGTTAGGTTGGAGCTGGTCAGTTTTTAATACTAAAAATCAAATCTGGAATTGACTAGAAGGCTTCCTTTTAAGGGATTGTGAATTACATCACATTCATTACAAATCCACAATCCCTGGAAACTGAAACATGGCCAGAGAAGGGCAACCAAACTGATAAAAGGTGTGGGAATCTAGCCATAGGAGGAGAAACTTAGGAAACATATTTACACTGATAATAGCCATAAAACATATTTACTCCAGATAATAGCCATAAAATGAAAGAAAAGAAATGATAGCAATCTTTCAATACCTATCAATGTCATTTAGATGATGAAAAAAAGACTCAGTAGATTTGAACTACAAATTTTAAACATTTAAACATTAGGAAGAACTTCCTGGTGATAAGAGCTCTTCAACACTGGAATAAACTTTCTTGCATAATAGTAGAGTCTTCATCTTTGGAGGTCGTTGAACATAGACTAGATGGCCATCTTTTGGAAGTATTTTAACAATTTAATCCTCCCAGAAGTTAGCCTACAGTGTCCTTGTCTCTTTCAGCTATGTAATTCTACGAAATTTCTAGCAGCAAAAGATGATTTATTTTTCATTATTCATAAGAAATAGTGTCAACACACTGAGGCAACCCATCCAACAACTGTTAGCAGTGACCATCACACTACTATTCTCCAACATTTTAGCACAAAACATTGTTTTTTGTCAAAATATATTTTGAACAATATGTTTGAAGCTTTTTTGGAGGGAATGATGACATTTTGAATAAATGAGATTTTCATTTGAAGGTCTCCAAATGCAATTTTTTAAAATCATAGTCTTGTCATTTTACGAGAACAGTAATGTTCAGAGTCTTCATTCTCATGTACTAGAATGAAATGGGCAGAAATATATATCAATAGCATTATTTCACGTTGGCTATATGTGGTGTTTGGACTGTCCTTGTTGAGAAGTCTGAAAATAAATCTGTGGAACGTGGCCTGTACATCCTAGACCAGGCCTGTCCAACAATGCGGCCCACGTCCCGCACACGGCCCACCAGCCCCTTGGCTGCGACCCTCCTACCCTCCTGCAAAATATATATTTAAAATATTTCGGGAAAAAAATTCCAAAAAAAGTGCGCATACGTGTGGTTTCGTCCACTTCTGAGGCTCCGCCCTCCCTCACAAAGCGTCACGCCAGCGTCAGAAGCAGGCGAAATCTCCGCTTCTGATGCTGGCGTGACGCTGAGCGGAGCGGCAAGGAGGAGGAGGAGGAGGAAGCAGCAGCAGCGCATGGCGGCGGCAGCGCCTCCTCCTCCCGGACTGGCCCCCTTCCTCGCCACTGTCAGCAGCTCCTCCGAGAAAAAGAGAGAGAAAGAAAGAAAGGTAGAGGGAGAGAGAAACAGAGGGAGAGAGAGAGAGTGCGCGCGTGCGTAGTGTGCCAGGAGGGAACGAGAGAGAATGTCTGTGTGTGTGTGTGTGCGCGTGCATGCGCATGTGTGGTGTGCCAGGAGGGAATGAGAGAGAATGTGTGTGTGTGTGTGTGTGCGCGCGTGCGTCCACACCTCCTCCAGATGGCCATCGAGGAGGAGAAGGGGCGCTGCTTGCCCTTTCTTCTCTTCTTCCTCCTCTTCCTCCTCCAGATGGCCATAGAGAAGGAAGAAGAGAAGCGGCACTGCTGCTGTTTCTTCTCCCCGACTGGCCATCAAAGAGGAAAAGGAGGGAAAAGAGGAGAAACTGCAGCAGTGTCCCTTCTCTTCTTCTTCCTCCTCGATGACCAACTGGAGAAAGAGGAGTAAGCAGAGAAGGGGCAGCAGCACCCCATCGAGGCAGGCAGGTGGTGGCTTGCAAGCGGAGGTGTCTCCTCTGTGCTTTCATTCCCCTCCCGCAATCCATCAGCTGGCTGGAGTCACCTCTCCCTCCCACCACCAGAAGGGAGACCTGCAAAGTGGGGAGGGGAATGGAAGCGCGGAAGAGAACCCCCTCCTGCAATCAACCAGCCGCCTCCATCCATGCTTCCTTTCCCCTTCCTGCTTTCCAGGACTCACTTCTGGGGACAAGGGAGAGAAGCAGGAGGCAACTTCCAGGCTTTGTGTCTCCTTGGCTGAGCCAGACGACAATCTTCCTCCCCTCCCACCTCTCCCCCCCCCCCACTTTTCTAGCACCCCTTTTCCACACCAGTCTTTCCTTTTACTAGTTTCCCCCTTCCTCTCCCAGTCTTTACTACCCCCATTCCCAGGAGGAGAGAGGAAAAATAGGATCTAGAGCAGGCATGGGGCAATTTGGGCCCTCCAGGTGTTTTGGACTCCAACTCCCACCATTCCTCAGGCCCTTTCCTTTCCCCTCTCAGCCACTTAAGAAAACCCTCTTCTGCCTTGCAAGAAGACACCATCAAAGCCTTCCAGACAGATGGCCAGCCAGCCATAGATATGACAGACATTTTAATTTTTTACACATATACACACAATAAATAGCACAGATCTGGAAGAGACCACAAGGACCATCCAGTCCAACCCTCTTCTGCCTTGCAAGAAGACACCATCAAAGCCTTCCAGAGAGATGGCCAGAAAGCCATAGTTATGACAGACATTTTATATATAATTGTATACATGTTTACTTTAATTAGGGAATCCTTTGTTGTCCGAGCCTTGGATATACTGGCCTGAAGGCACCTATTCTGCCTTGTCTTGGAGGCTAAGCAGGGCCTTCCTAGGTAATAATAATAATAACTGGGCACAAGCCAAACTGGACACCCAAAAGGGTTGGCTTAAGCAGCCTGAGGGCCTGCGGCTGTTAGAAATGGTGGGAGTTGAAGTCCAAAACACCAGGAGGGCCCAAGTTTGCCCAGGCCTGGTGTAGACGCATCTCAGGACTAGGTAGCTTAAAGGCACTTATCCAGTCTGGTCTTGAAGGCTGGCAGGGCCTTCCTAGGTAATAATAATAACTTACCTAACATGAGGATTTAAAGATCGAACTGCAAAGACTCTGGCACAAGCCATTAAAGGTTTTCCCCATGGTGATTGATTGGCACACTGGGCGCAGTGTCTCAGGACCTTGGCCTGCACTTAAAAACAATCTGCACTGACAAAACTACCACCTGTCAGCTGCAAAAGGCCACCTTACTCTGATCTGATACAACACTGTCCTAGACACTTGGGAAGTGGGGCTCCCCGTGGCTCAGCCCTCCCTCACAAAGCATCACGCCAGCCTCAGAAGTGGGTGAAACCGTGGCTCCGCCCTCCCTCACAAAGTGTCATGCCAGCCTCAGAAGTGGGCGAAACCAGAGGAGGAGGGGCAGGGGCGTGGTCAGGGCATGCCCGGGGGCATGGCCGGGGCGGGGCGGAGTGGCCCCCCAGGTGATCAGTGACCGGAATTCCGGCCCTTGGGCTGGTAGAAGTTGGACAGCCCTATCCTAGACTATCAAAACCACTTTGTTTCTTTTCATGGCTGTCAAGACAATTGAACCAATTAGATTTCATAACCATTAGACATCTTACAGCTAATCTATCTGTCTTGCCATCAAGATTTTGGGAGATGTGGCAGATCATGGGTGTGTAATAGAGCATTGGCACAGTGCTGCAGAAAAGCCATGTGTCTGTCGCACAGTCTCCTCTGACCTTGCTCATAAAGCTGCTTTACCATAGTCCTCCTGTGCTGTAGAAGAAGCTGTTATGCTTCAAGTGCTGAAATAATATTGATAGTTGACTTCCATATTGTTAGAGAGCATGTAGCATTTGGAGATCTTGAAGTAAGGAGCAGACAGGTGGATGGTTTGGGACCCGCCTACCTTTGTGACCGTATCTCTCTTCATGAATCTACCTAATCCCCCCGATCCTCGGGACAGGCTCTCCTGTCACCCCTACCTTTATCTCAGGCCCACCTTGTGGGTGCAAGAAAAAGAGCCTTTTCTTCAGTGTCTCCCCGACTTTGAAATACTTTGCCCAGAGAGATTAGGTGAGCCCCCACTTTAGAGAGTTTTAAGAAGAATCTCAAAACCTGGATCTTCTGCTGTGCTTTTGGAGATTTTGCTGTTAACCCCCAATATCTGTATTTAGTGTGTGGTGGTTCTTTTTGACCCCATTCTGGCAGAGTTCCTCCCGCACAAGTAATCTGCTCCATTGCTGTTTCACCCCGTGTTTTTAATCTTAGTATTTTATTCAGTACATGCGGCCTGCTCACTGTTCTGTGTATATCTATGAATGATTTTATTGTAATTTTATATTGTTTATTGCATTTTTATAGTTTAAGTTTCATGTAATTTATTATGTTGTTGTTTATATTGTGATTTTATTTTGATTTCATTTACTGTATTGTGTCATTGGGTCTGACCTCATGTGAGCCGCCCTGAGTCCCCACAGGGGAGATGATGGCGGGGTACAAATAAAGATTATCATTATCATTATTATTATTATTATTATTATTATTATTATGGCTTGGAGAAAGAAATTAAGCATTGTTATAGGAACTCCATTCTAAGACAGGATAGTAATTCAGGGTGCTGATGTAGCAACCCAGTTCCCTTTCGTGCCTGGGGGGCAGTGGGTGGGACCGGGGGTCCCACTTGCATTAGGGCCAGCTGTGGCGGATGAGGACATGGAGGAAGGGGATGATGAGTTAGCTGGGCCTTCATCTCCCACAGAGAGCTTGGCCTGGGATGATGGCTGGCCTGATGGCTATGATAGCTGGGAAAGTCAGGCTGACACTGAAAGTGCTGACTCCGATAATCAGTATGAGAAACCAGGTGGTTACGGGTCACAGGAAAGGATCAGGGATGCGCCCATGGAAGCTGAAAGGGAGTTAGGCTCTCATGAAGATAGTGACCCAGGTGCTGGGAGACAAGGACGGAGCTTTGATAGGAGACGGAGCATTGAGTATAGCAGGAGGGAATGGCACCGAAGCCTAGAGCGCCAGAGGAGCACTAGGTCCCGAAGCACAGATTGGCGCTGCAGCCTAGAGCGGCGAGGGTCTCACCAGGGGAATTAAGTATAGGATCCGTGGGAATGGATCCTCAGTTACTCGGCCACTTCTGATCTGAAGGGAGTGAAGCGAGTGAAGATCCACGGAGCCAGGATTGAGGCTCGTACCATGCCAAGAAGTTTCTTGGGCTTGCTTTCTTGAACTTTGCCTTGTTTGCCTTGCCACGGACCAAGTCTGTTTTTGATCCGCTTTGTTTTGCGGAGCCTTTGCTAAGCTTTTGCCTTTGGATTTATCTAAGAACTCTTTACCTTGTTATTGCAACTTTGATACTTTTATGGACAATTATCCTTTTCACCTGTTTTTTATTATTCAATAAATAGTTAGCTGATTACCGTCTCTGTGTGTGTGATTAAGGGGCCGGGCCGAGACCCTGCATCGTGACAGCTGAACTAACCTAGCTATGTCTTAGAAAGTCAAGAAAGGACTCATGGAAAGAAAAGTAGTACAGAAATATCCCTAAGAGTAGCAATTTCTATGGGCCCCCTTGTGGCACAACTGGTTAAATTGCTGAGCTGCGGAACTTGCTGACCAAAGGGTCAGTGATTCGAATCTGGGAGCGGGGTGAGCTCCCACTGTTAGCTCAGCTCCTGCCAACCTAGCAGTTCGAAAACATGCAAAATGTGAGAAGATTAATAGGTAGCTCTTAGGCGGGAAGGTAACAGCACTGTATGCAGTCATGCTGGCCACATGACCTTGGAAATATCTACTATGCTGGCTCTTCAGCTTAGAAATGGAGATGAGCACCACTCCCAGAGTTAGACACAACTAGACTTACTGTCAAGGGGAAACCTTTACTATCAATTATATCACAAAGAAATCAGGATAAACATAGAGATAAGAATCTATTACCCTATTATTCCTATTTCCTACCCACTGTAAGCCATTCTTCAGCAGAAACCGTGAAGTACACAGCTACGGGATCATGAAGTCATAACAATGTAAATTAACCAGCCTCATTTCTGGTCATGGTTCTCTAATATTTATTCTAAGCCTAGGAGGCATTAAGCATTAAAAAGAGTTTATAACTGAGGTATGGTATCTTTAATTATTGTTTAATGAAGGTAAATATTCAAAGCAAATCCAAACTCAAGAATAGTATGCATTTTAAATATGTGTTGCAATAAAGCAAAAAAAAAAAGGTTGGTTAGTGTCAAATATAAGAACAATTTGTTTCAATATTGTAGTTAGCTATAGCTTCCTCTATTTATATTGCTAGAATGCCACATCTGAAGACTGTTCTGATATATCATTTAAACAAAATACATTTCAGCTCAGAGAATAGCATTATTAAACATCTGCTAATAGAAGGCCTTTAATATCAGGGTGACTTTAGTGTGCATCTTAATTTTTGTTGTATAACTTAATCTTTCTGACAGGATAATTTTTCCCAATGTGGTGAAATGAAATGTACTGAAGAAAGTTTATAAGGTTGGAAATTAAAAGAATATGTTTTAAATGTTTGAGTGCTAATGTCCCAATGAAGTCTGTGTAACCTCTATTTATTGCTAAACTAATTATCTGACCTGACAGTATAATATATGTTGCATTAACATGAGTGGCTTATAATTGCAAATGCTGGCTTCTGGGCATGTTGAATTTCAGATGGGAAAATCCAAGCCTTGTTAGTGCATGAATTTGGTAGCTTTGTATGTGTGTGTTATTATTTATTTGTTTGAGTCATCATCAGAAGAGATAATGTAACACTAATGTCAAGGCTGGAGTGGTATGGTTTGAATTGTCATATTGCCCTCATCACACAGGGCTTTTTTAGCATCTAGGATGCAATGGATGGGCATGTTGTCCATCACACAATGTTGCTGGACTCCCAGTGGAGACCCCACCCACAACTGGAATGGAAGCATTGTACAATGCTTCCCTCACAACATGAGAAATTTCCTATGTTTTGCTGGCTTCAGTGAAGCCATCACAGATTCATGCAGCTTTGATTATACTTTCCCCAAGTACTAAGGTCATGAGAGAGTTGCGAAATGGCACGGGGACACCCCCCCCCCCCATGTGGTAAAGTCATTAGAGACTGAGCATGGGGAAACTGGGTGTGATCCCCACCCACCACCAAATTGGGAATTACATGGGGAAAAAGAGCAGAAAGTATAGAAGATACATGGTGAATTTGATTTTTAATCATCCCCTTGCTTAATAGCTTGATGTTTTCAATGGAAAGAAGTCATCTGAGTACCAATACCCAGCCCAATCCAAACTGGGACAAAAGCAGAAAAGGTATACTAATAAGGCTCCTATCCTTTGTATAACATGAGGCTCTTCATGCTTGATATTTACTTTTTAAAAAACTGTTCACAGAATTATTTTTAGGAATGGCACACAGGTAGCTCTGAGTTTTTCCATACAGGAAAGTCAGAACATGTAATAAATTATGGAATTACAAATATTTACCTCATGCTGCCATTTCTAATAATATGTGTGAGTGGGGCTGCTGATAAGTCTTTGGCTTTACCCAGAAAGAAATGAGATAGGAAAATGAAACTTTACATTTATTCCACATACTCTCCACTGATATTAACACACTTCTTACATCACTATTCCAAGTTCCGTAAGCCTTGAAAAAAGAAGGATTTTGGTTGTGCCTCAAACCAGTGATCCATAGCAGCCATGGCATCAGAAATTGTGTGAAATTTGGTAACTCAAGGTGTTTCTTCAGGTTTGGAAAAAGATGATAATCGGAGAGAGCTATATCCGGTGAATAAGGTAGGTGGTCAACCAGCTGGAAGCCTAGCTCCACCAGTTTTGCCATGGTTGCTTGTGCAGTGTGAGTGGAGGCATTGTCTTGCAGGAACAAGATTCCTTTTGGCTTTCAGAGCTGCGTTCAATTGGTCCAAAAGTTCAGTGTAATACCTTAGATTGATGGTAGAACCATTTTGAAGGTAGTTCACTAGCAGCACACCCTCCTTATCCCAGAACACAGATGCCATCACCTTAGTGGCTGATTTTTACACCCTGAACTTCTTTGTATGAGGAGAACCACTGTGCCTCCACTCTTTTGACTGTTTCTTGGTTTCGGAGTCATACAAATAAATCCAGGTTTCATCCATAGTGACCAGTTGATCCAGGCAGTTCTTGTCAGTCCAGAAACACTAACAAATGGACTGGGAAGTTTTCACTTGCATGTTTTTCTGGGGACCCACTTTGCAGATACCTTCGTCATGTTCAAATGTTCATGGATAATGATACAAACATGTTCACAATAAATCCCCATAATGTCTGCTATTCCTTTAGCTGAAATTCACTGATTCTCCCGTATGAGGTTGTGCACCACTCTTGCGCATCCAGGACGTTCCTCATCATTGGTGCTGAAGTGACCCATTATAAATTTGGCAACCCAGTACTTAACTGTAGAATATGAAGGACATTGATCCCCCAATGTCGGCAACATATCACCATGAATATCCTTCACTGACTTTCCTTGCAGAAACAGTAATTTTAGCACTCCTCTGCTCTCATTTGCTGTGAATATCACCTTAGACTCCGCCATTTCATTTTCCCGCGTGCCTAGATCACTGTTGCCATAAATTACAAACACAAATTTTTGAAAACATATATTAGACACGTAAGGCTTTTATGTGATGTGATTCATTACCATTGAAATAAAAAAGAACTCAAAGCCAAAGGCTTATCAGCAGCCCCTCGTATTTACACATTAACTCTAGACCTTGGGGTTCTCACACTTTTAAAACCACAGAGCCCTTTTTGAAGGAAAGGTTTCTCATGGAGCCCCAATAAACCTTTTTGGCACAGTGTCTGCATTGCATTTTAAAATTTGACAGATGAGTTGTCAACTCCACTGGGGTTTGATCCAATTGCTTCCAGCTGGTTTGAGGAAATGCTGTGGAATACTAAGATATTAAACCTCATTTCCCATCTCTCCACTATATGAAGAATGCTTGTCAAACTATTACAGTATATAATTCCACTTACTTGTTGAAAAACAAATAATACATCAGATTTATATGCATATGTGCAAACAAAATTAGACATTTTGTTATGGTGCATATATTTCTATATTCTACTTATATTTCAGGGTGCAATTCAGCAAATATTCACTTATCCCACTGACCTCAATGGTAAGTACTCCTGTGTTGGTATCTGCAACAGAATAGTGTGACTCTCACATTTAATCTTAAAAACTTTGCAAAATGAGATGTGTTCTATTAAAAACATGAACAAATGCAAACCCAGGTTATGGCCTAAGATGTCTCACTGCAAGATGCTTTTTTATAGAAAGTTCTCTTTCTTGGCTTTTCTTCGCGAACGAAGAGTCTCTGAACCAGTTGAAGCTTCTGAACTATCGTCAAAGGCAACCCCATGTAGAGGGCATTGCAGTAATCCAAACAGGATGTGACTAACGTGTTGACTACCATGACCAGATCTGACATTTCAAGGTATGAGCATAGCTGGAACACAAGTTTTAATTATGTGAAGGTGCTCCTGTCTGCTGCTGACACCTGGAGTTCCAGGGTCAGCAATGAGTCCAGGATCACCTCCAGACTCCAGACCTGTGTTTTCAGGAAGAGTGTGACCCCATCCAACACAGGCTGTAATCCCACACCCTGATCCGCCTTCCGACTGACCAGAAGTACCTCTGCCTTATCCGGATTTAGTTTCAACTTGTTGAAACATGATAAAGAATGTGTGGTGTGTGTGTGTATCTTCATAATACTGTATGTTTTAAGAAACAGGGTCTCATTATTATTAGGAAACATGGTTCAAATGCTGATTATGCTATGTCATTAAAGATTGTGAGAAATTTTGCCTGTTTCGTGATGAAATAAAATTTTCTGCTGTCACTTTGATGTAACATATTGGATGATGGGAAATCTTATAATTCACTTTTTGTCCTTCTGTTGTTGAACCACAATACCCCCCCCCCCCCCCCCACACACACACAAAATTTATAGTTTGCCAAGGGCTCTGCAAAAAAATATTTTAAAAACAAATTTATTACTGTTTTCCAATATTTTTTGAACTTTCGCTATTTTGAAACATCAGAGATTGGGAGCAAACCACCGGCAGTTTCATCTCCACAAATAATTTATTGTATCAACCCTTTAATAAATTGCATCTATTTTTCTTGTATCCTTCTAATAATTTGTATCTTTCTGTGTACTGTATTTATTTATTTCTCATAAAATGTATAAGCTTCCTTATAAAATGTAGCAAGATGTAGCCCATAGACAATCACTTCTATATAACCCCACTGAGGCATTTCCCAAAAACAGGAAGGTTGGGCAAATCCCACTTACTGTTTCCCAGACAGACAATCACCTTAATCCATTGTTCATGTATGAAGAGATAGACCGATGCACACTTTCCATATAAGTGCAGGATTATTTGTCTGGCTAAATAGTTCATTTAAGACTGAGAGACTACTGACCACAGAAAGAGAGGCTGAGAGTATGCATATTTGTTCAACCTCTTTATTGACAGTCTAACCTTAGATTGCCCAAAGGCATCACCTTTTGTTTTAGGAGTCCCATGTTTTTGCTCCTGTCTTTGTCAAACATGTAACTGAACAGTTGTTCTAATAAAGAACTCATTCTTATTTCTTTGAACATTGTCTTTACAAATGACATCTTAAAAATTTATCAATAAGGATTAAAGAAAATTATTATAAATTAATATGGAAATGGTACCTTACACCAGTAAGAATGGCAAATATAAATAAAAACTACTCGAAAAACTGTTGGAGAGGATGCCAAGAAACAGGAACATACATACATATGTGGTGGCAATGTAAATATGTAAGCAAATTTTGGGCGAAAGTATTTAAAGAAATAGAAGATATAATGAATATTAAAATAGAAAGAAGTCCTAGTATAGCTTTATTATCATTATATAATAGTATACAATTGGAAAAAAAGGATAAAGATGCGATAACAAACCTATTAACAATAGCAAGACTGCTTATAGCAAGGAATTGGGAAAAAGAAATATACAAATAGAGGAATGGTACAAGGAAGTATGGAAACTGGCAATAAATGACAAATTAACATGTATATTAAAAGTAAAAAGAGGTATATGGAAACAAAGTGATTTTTATGAGGTATGGAGAAAATTTATTGAAAAAGGATTAGGAAAGGAAGAAGGAAGGTTACCTCCACAAGAAGAAATGAAATTTTGGACGAATGATATGTAAAAGCAATGGCTTGGGGAGGGGAGGGGAGCACAGTGGTAAGGGATACAAAAATGTATAAGAAAAACATAATGGCAGATGCTAAAGATTGAAGTATTGTACCTAGAAATGAATAACATGAATCTGCTGTAAATAGACATTGTATAATATTGTGTTGATAATGATAAAACAATAAAAAAAATTTTAAAAAAACAATTGACATCTCCTCCCAGTGGCATCCCACCAGCTGATTGGTTCTTCATCTGGCCAACCCCAAGTTTTCATTTCCCAGTGAAAGGGAATCCCCACTTAGAGGCAGCAATGTCAGCAGCACTCTCAGCCGAAACGGGCATAGATCCAGAATGGCCCCTCCCTTGGCCATTCAGAGAAAGGAGGAGGAGTTTTGAATAGCTGTAAAACTGAATAAGGCATCTTGCTTTCTTTGTGTTTTATACTTGTATACTTTGAAGCATCCTCTTGTACTTGCATCCTTTTTGGCCACATTGAATAAACCTCTGTGGCTTGTCTTCAGCCTGTTGAGTACTTCTCTGTCCTGGCCCATTTGGTTTAGCTTGTGCTCACCAGGCATGGATACTTTTATCAAAAGTCCTGGTTATCCATGACACTTCCTCATTCTGCCATTAATGATTTAACCTTGAAAGCATATTGTTGCATTATGTATCATTATGGGCAAAAATGACTGTTGCCATTATGTTCTCTCCCCTTAAATGCTTTTTGTACAATAAAAGAACTTTGCAGCCCAATAAAACACAAAGCATGCAGGATTTTTTTATTGGAAACTTCTTTTCTGTAGCTACAGTGATGCTACTGGGATATTAAAATATTTAGACCGTGGTTATGGAACATTACACTTTAATAGTATATGCATCTCTCTATGTGCTCATGTCCTTTTAGAAGTGAAGCCGAGCACTTAAATAAAACAAACACTACATATGTTAAATTGCTTGTAAGGATATGCCTTCAAACTCTATTCATTGATTCTTACAACATGTTACAGTTTCAGATGAAAACCTTTCAAAAGCTATTCACAGGATTCATAAAAGGAACTTTGATTTAAACCTTAATGAGATAATATATCATGAGGAGAGAAGAGATTTATTTCTTCATCAGTTTTGATGTGAAAATTGATTGTTGGTGGGGCTAACAGAATCCACTTTGTCTATGCAGGTACTAAATTTGGCCATAAAATGTCTGAAAAATTTAAAAGAAAATGGGATGAATGATAGTCATGTGCGAATGTTGGGGGGGAGGAAGGGCGTTGTTAAGTGTGCTATACAGCCAATCCTGTGAAAATCTGGATTGGTATATAGAAGTCTGACCTAAATCTGATGTTATTCTTGCAGTAGCAATTGCTATTTCTGTTTCTGTCCCTTTCAAACTACTCTGGCATGCTGGGAAGGTGTTCAAGTCCTTTGGAGTAGGTTTTTTGGGAGCATGTTGAGACAGGAGTTTCAGCAAGGAAATGAGGTTGTATACCTCTCTTAAACATGACTCTGCCACCTTACAGACATCCAGCATTTGTATATTTAAGTAGTAATTAAGAGCCCATTAAATATCACAAATAAATATTCCACAATTTATCTTAAAAAGGGATCTGCATGCATTATTCGCTGATACATCACATAGTCCTAGACACTTGGGAAGTGCCCGACATGTGATCCAGTACAACAGCCAGCAGAGTGACTTTTTGTTTTTCAAATAATAATAATAATAAAGACCAAGAGAGATTTTTCTACTATAAAATAGAAATATAATTGCTTTGTTTGCATTTCTCACTATAAATAATTTAAATCTGTAATATTCAATAATCTTTTTGTACTATGCAATCATTATTCTTGTTGCTTTGGTGGAGAACATAAGAACCATTTTTAAAGAAAATCAGAGCAATAGTTCACCTAACACATAACTATATCACATCTACACTGAACACTTAGACTGGTATAGAGCCAAATCAGCTCAGTAGCAGTCAAATGCCATACAGAGCTTGTCTAAGGTAACACTGGGCAATATCACCATGCCCTGCATTAGCCAAAGTCAAGGGAAAGCCTGAATTCTGGCACTCAGTCATCCTTGCTGATGTCACTTGCAGGTGAAGGTAAGACCTTTGTCAAAGCTAAGGACTGCCATGACATAGAGAGATGGGGGAAGGAAGGGTATATACATCTAGCAGCACTAAACTGCATTCAGGGCATAGTTGGGTGATGAGACTCCCTCCCCAACCCCATACCTAGAGCTGATCTGGTGGTCATCATGCCAGATTGATCCCAGAGTATTGGGTAGAGTAGATTCAGCCCACATGAGCAATCATTGCAGCAAAGGAAGCAATTTCCTATCACAAGTACTCAGGTCTTGAAAAAAACTAGATAATTATCTTCTCAAATTATAAATTTGTGAGATATAATTTTTTAATAAGTTCTGTCCTTGTGCTTTAATGAGTTAAATTATTCTAGGTTGCCCAGTACTGATTAGGGTGGTTTGGCTCTCCTTCTGCCAGAATCAATAAGACAGTAAGGCCTTGGCAGATGGAGGTTTAGGAGTTGTACTTTGAGCTTTTTTATTTTTAATAAAAATTTATAACAGCAAAAGAATCTGTGCTGAACTTTAGAAAAGAGCAATCTGCTCCAGGTCCTGGGCTTCTTTGATTGTTAATAAACATTGCAGAATTGTAAAGCTAATGGTTTCAGAACCTCACAGTTCATCTGTGCTTTTCCCCTCAATGTTTGTTTCTTGGTTAGGTGGGAAAATCTTTTTTATCTCTTTTCATTGTGCTTGGTCTCAAATTTTGTTCTTCATTTTGTTACAGTGTTTATAATAGCTTTAAAATGTGCTGGAAAATTTATTTTATTACAAAATTACTAAGAACATTATAGATTATAACACGGGGATTATAAAGTGGGACAAAATAGAGGCTTCTGACATTATGAATGGTGTACAAGGAGAGGCATTCATCTTCTCTCATTAGAAGTCAGGGCTAGCCAATAAACTTTCTTAATATTAAATTCAAGGCAAATAAAATAAGTATTTATTCTTACAACTCATACTCACTTCACTACCAGCATTATAATGATTTAGGATGGTTAATTTCCAGCTCACAATGGTCCTGCATGTGTTCATTTATAAATTCATTATGTCACATTTCTGCAGCACTCTGCTATTGTTTGAAAAGAAAACACTTCCCCAAACCTGTATGACATATTTTCATTTCCCACAGAACAGGTATTTTGTCCATGTTACTATAATATATTTCTTTTGCCCCCCCCCCCCCCTAAATGTGCTTTTTAGAGTTCTTCTTACTCACCTCCTCCTACTGACTTCAGAGAACATGTGGATAAAACTGCCTTCTATAAATCACATAATAAACAAAGAAAAATCGATACAGGAAATATCACTAAAAGAGAACATAGATTGCACATCTACGTATTTTATAATTAAGGCAGTTTGGTACCACTCTGCCATGGATCAATGCTATGGAATTTTTGTAATTTTAGCCTTCTCTGAAAAAGAGTGCTACAAATTCCAGGATTTTATCAGACAGGGTTTTTTTTGCCCCTAACAAAATACCAGTTTTGGACTATTATTCCCAAGACATTTCAACATTTTGTATTAAACTTTGGATCCATTTGTTCCACATTGTATAGATTTTGCTCTGGGACTAGATGAAGGGTCTGTCCAATGTGTTGGTCATTGGAAATTCAGAGCATTCAAGAAGTATGTTCTCCTTCCTATGTGATGAACTGTAGTTCGCTGTTTATTAATAGTATTATCTTTTCCAAATGGTACAAGGTGCCAAGATTTTTAAAGTAGTCAAGCATAGAATGAAGTAGTATCAATATTGAGATCTTAAATGTTCTGAGAGTTAGCACTCAATGATTAAATTCTGTTTGAAATCAAAATAGCAGTGATACAATGAATAAAACCCAATCAGAAGAGCTTGCTGGAGATCTACTGGCCTCTGCTACAACAGCAGGCTCCTCTAGTCCCACCAGGCCTTGTGGCCCCAATATTTATAGCTGTATCTTCCTGGAGTTGTTTAGTCACTCCCAGCTGGAAATGGCCTGGGATTGCAGTCTTACTCATGTTTTATAGCTGTACCCATAATGGTTACTAGCCAGGATTGTTGCTTCTCCTGCTTTTTATCAGCCAGACTGTATTCAATTTCTATCATTATTGCTTAGCCTAAGATTATCAATATGGGTGCATTAGTTCAGCAATGAAGCCACTCTGAAAACACACTAACCATGTTCTAATTGGATAATCCATATCATCTCTACAATGAACCCTAGAGAAGAAAGAAAGGAAGGAAAATAAAAGAAAACAATGTTCTGGTTGTGTGGAAAATCCACGTGATCTACAGTAGAAAAGGGAATTGCATGGCTGTCCAGATATTTTTGAACTGTGACTCCCAACAACTCAAAGAGAGCATATAATATGGTGGAGAGTACTGGGGGATAAGATCTAATAATATTAGGAAAGTTACACTATTCCCATTTCTAAAATAGAATTGAGATATAATATTGCCTAGTGTGTGTATAGAGATTAAAATAATAAAAAGGAAAGGACAGACTGAGCTTAAAAATGTTTCATTCTGGTAATACCATTATATGGATGGAAGAGAATGAGCTTGACTTAGAAGGTTACATTAGAAGGTTACATTCTAAGGAACATACATCTACTTAGTGATTATTATTATTTCTAGGTCATTTTATAGCTAAAAACATTCAGAGTAGGTTTTTGTTCAGTCTAAGCCTATTCAGTAAATTGTATCTGTACCTTACTGGTTCAAAGTAGGTTTTCAGTAGCTTTCTTGTATCTCTCTTTTATTTCAGTCAGTACTGAGATCCTAAAAGGGAAAAGACAAGACATCACTTGTACAATATGCTTCTATCCACATCTGAGTATTTCAGAGAGAGAGAAAATTGTAATTGCTTGACAATTCATTGATTTATTTAATTCCCACATTTCTAACCCATCCTTCTCAACCCCTGAGGGGTAACTTAGGGCGGCTTACACTGGCAACAATTTGGTGCCAAAAGATAATACAAATATAAACAAATATAACAACAATTTAAAACAGTAAATAGAACATTAAGTTAAAAACATATGCCTCCACACATTCTATACTGATATACCACATAATACATATTTATTTTTGCATTGTCATTCATTCCAAAGACAGCTTACAAAGTTATAAGCAGGCACAAAAATATTTTAATATGAAAATATTATATATATATTGTCACGATGCACGGACTTGACCGGCCCCTTAATCACACACACAGAGACGGACTAAAGGCTAACTACTTTATTGAATATAAAAACAGTTCAAAAGATTGTCCAATAGAATATCAAAGCAATCCAAAAAGCTTGAAGTTACAATGTCCAAGGTAACGTGGCAAATAGGCTAAAAGCTTAGCAAGGCTCCGCAAAACTATGCGGATCAGGAAACAGGGCAAGGCTCCTCACAACCAGGCGGATCAGGAACAAAACAAGGCAAGGCTTGATGACCACGGGCTAGCTTAGCTTCGTGGTCCCACTCCGCTTCACGCCTATTCAGGAAAGACGTGGCCGGAGCACTGAGGATTCGTTCCCATGGATCCTATACTTAATCCTTCGGCCGAGGTCCCCGACGCTCTAGGCTTCTTCGTCTCCAATCGCTGCTTACGGACCTCGGCCGGTCTATGCTCTTAGACCATTCCCTTCTGCTAGACTCTATGTTCCGTCTCCTATCAAAGGTTCGACCTTGTCTCTCCGCAGCTGTGTTTCTATCTCCCTGAGAGCTCTCCTCCCTAGCCGTTTCCCATGCGCTTTCTTCCATATCTTCCCCTGGAGGCTCCTGAGAAGATCTCCCACCCGGATGTTCATAACTTCCAGAATCGCTGTCCATCTGCACCTGGTTATCTAAATCTTCACTAGGGCCAAACAACATTTCTTCCCAGGCCAAGCTCTCTGTGGGCGAAAAAGGCCTCTCAGGGGAAAGCTGCCCTTCGCCCCAGTCATCTAGCTCATCCTCTGAATCATGTTCTGGCACAGCTGGTTCTAATGCTAATGGGACCCCAGGTCCTAACCCCTGCCCTCCAGGCACAAACGAGAACTGCTGTGCTACATATATATATATATATATATATATATATATATATATATATATATATTTTTAGGCATGGGAAAAAGTTATGAAAATTAAATGATTCGTAAGAAATTTGTAAGAAATGCTACTTTCGAGCGTTTCTGCACCTGGAACGCCAACCAGGAAGTGGACTTTCTTTTTAGAACCTCGGGGCCAGGATTTTCTTAAGTGTCGTTATTAGGTCGTAAGGGGGCATAAGGGGGCACCCTCCTTCTCTCTCACCACCCTCCCGCCTCCCGTGCCAAGATGCTGGCAAGGCAAGCCCTAAACTCGCTCCTGCCCTCGGCTGGAAGGAAGCCAGGAAAAATGTAAACCGAGAGGATTACTCAGAAGAAAATCTGCAAAGGAGGGCACTTTGGATGAAGGGCCCTCAGATTTTGCAGATTTACTCTGAGTAATCCTCTCTGTTTTATTTTTCCAGGCTTTCCTGCCTCTCCTGCCCTGCCAGGATCTAAGGCATCAAAGAGTATTGGGGTGAGAAACCAACCTAATGTATAATAGAATGAATGCTACTGTAAGTGCCACTGCCTAATATTATAAGTAATCCAACTGGTCATACCTAATTCCATGCACATGCAATAATACAGCAGTAATAACAATAACAAGAGGTAAAATTCAAACCGAAGTATTCTGAGTGGTCCCTGCCTCATGCAAACGGGCTCATGCGGTGCAAGCGGTGCAACGGTGCAAACGGAAATTAGCCCGGGAAAAGCCAGCTTGGGAGCACACACATACATATTCTTGGGAGGGGGGATTTGTTGCTGAATCCCGGCCTCATAGAGACGATTCTGCAGCAAACCCCCCCCCCCAAAGAATATGTCTGTGTGTGTACCCAAGCAGAGAACGCTGTCTTTTCCCGGGCTAATTTCCCGGGCTCACAAAGAAGAGCCCGTTTGCACCGCATGAAGCAGGGACCACTCAGAACACTCGGTTTGAATTTTACCTCTTCTTATTCCCATTGCTATTACTGCTGTATTATTGCATGTGCATAGAATAGGTATGTGACCAGCCTGGGCAAACTTGGGCCCTCGCTCCTCGGGATCGGGGTGAGAGAGAGGCAGCGAGGAGCGAGGGGGGTTCCTCCTCCTTTTCTTTTGCTGCTTCCAAGAATAGAATACCCCCCCCTCGCTCCTTCCTATTTGGAGAGTCCCATCTAGAATTCAGTGTGATTGATTCAAGTTTTGGCCTGCAACTCCCAGAAATCCCAGCCAATTTACCAGCTGTTAGGATTTCTGGGAGTTGTAGGCCAAACCATCTGAAAGTGCATGCTCTGGCATACAATTTCTAACGAATTTCGTTAGTACTTAAGTTACATTTCGAAATTTTTGGGAATTTTTTTGTAAGTCTTTGATATACTAATCAAAAAAAATCCCCCCCCATTTGATTTTAGAATCGCCATTTTTTGATTTGTTACCATGCCTAATATATATATATATATATATATATATATATATATATATATATATATGGCATGGTTTCGAACCCAAAATGGCAATTCTAAAATCAAATGGGGGGGGGATTTTTTTTATTAGTAAAAGAAAGACTTACAAAAAAATTTCCAAAAATTTCTAAAATGTAACTTAATTACTAACGAAATTCGTTAGTAGTTCGTATGCCAGCACATGCGCATTCCAGATGGTTTTGGCCTACAACTCCCAGAAATCCTAACAGCTGGTAAATTGGCTGGGATTTCTGGGAGTTGTAGGGCAAAACTTGAATAAATCACACTGAATTCTAGATGGGACTCTCCAAATAGGAAGGAGAGAGGAAGGAGGAGGGGAGGGAGGGAGCGGGTATTCTATTCTTGGAAGCAGCAAAAGAAAAGGAGGAGGAGCCCCCTTGCTCCCTCGCTGCCTCTCTCTCACCCCGATCCCGAGGGAGCGAGGGCCCAAGTTTGCCCAGGCTGATCATATACCTACATTCCATGCACATGCAATAATACAGCAGTAATAACAATGGGTATAAGAAGAGTTAAAATTCAAACCGAAGTATTCTGACTGGTCCCTCCACATGCGGTGCAAACGGGCTCTTCTCTGTGAGCCCGGAAAAGCCAGCGTTTCCGGGCTAATAAGGGAGGCAGGGACCAGTCAGAATACTTCGGTTTGAATTTTACCTCTTCTTATACCCATTGTTATTACTGCTGTATTATTGCATGTGCATGGAATGTAGGTATATGACCAGTTGGATTACTTATAATATTAGGCACTTACAGTAGCATTCATTCTATTATACATTAGGTTGGTTTCTCACCCCAATACTCTTTGATGCTTTAGATCTTGGCAGGCAGGAGAGGCAGGGAAGCTTGGAAAAATGTAAACAGAGAGGTTTCCTCAGAAGTAAATCCACAAAGGAGGGCACTTCATCCAAAGTGCCCTCCTTTGCAGATTTACTTCTGAGTAATCCTCTCTGTTTACATTTTTTCCGGGCTTCCAGCCGAAAGAAGGAGCGAGTTTAGGGCTTGCCTTGCCATAATACTTATTGGCAAGGGAGGCGGGAGGGTGGTGTGAGAGAAGGAGGGTGCCCCCCCCCTTACGACCTAATAACGACACTTAAGAAAATCCTGGCCCCCGAAGTTCTATAAAGAAAGTCCACTTCCTGGTTGGCGTTCCAGGTGCGGAAATACTCAAAAGTAGCATTTCTTACGAATTTCTTACGAATCATTTCATTTTCATAACTTTTTTCTCATGCCTAATATATATATATATATATATATATATATATATATACACACACACACACACACACACACACACATACATATACATACACACAGATATATTAGATACTGATCTATAACTCTCTCTCTCTCTCTCTCTCTATATATATATATATAAATAAACTAATTTTATAAAAAACTGATTTTCCTATTTAATATTTTAATAGGAAAATATCAACACACACACAAATATACCCTGAAGCAAATTGGTTAAACTGAGAGAAATGAAAAGCAATTCCAATTAAGCAGTGTCTAACTATTAACAGTTTGGCTCTAAGGGAAATTTTAGGAAGCAGTGGGTGGTATAGAAGATATTGTCTTTTATATTTCATTATTCATTATTTGCTTTTCCTATTTAATACAATTTCACAACTCTTGTCTCTCACATAGTATTTGCATACTTAGCCTAACTATAGACCCCTTTTGCGAGAGTAAAAGTGCAAAAGTGGAAAAACTGCAAATGTAGGCACACTACTTTTTAAAGAGAGGGTCCTCAAACTTTTTAAAGAGAGGGCCAGTTCACAGTCCTTCAAACTGCTGGAGGGCTGGATTATAATGTGGAAAAAAAACCAGGAATGAATGCCTATGCACACTGCACATATCTTATTTGTAGTGCAAAAAAACACTTTAAAACAATACAATATTTAAAATGAAATAACAATTTTAACAAATACAATCTTATTAGTATTTTAATGTGAAGTGTGGGCCTGCTTTGAGCTGATGATATAGGATTGTTGTTGTGTGCTTTCAAGTTGTTTCAGACTTAGGTTGACCCTGAGCTAGGTCTGGGTAAATGACCTTGGAGGGCCGTATCTGGCCCCCAGGTCTTAGTTTGAGGACCCCTGCTCTAGGCATTTGTAAATCCTTCAGTGCAAGTCTAACCTCTACAATGTTCTCTTTAGGAATGGGTTAGTCTTCTAGTGTGATTCTATGGTCAACTTTTAATTGAATCCACTTTTTATAGAATAGCTAGAACTCCAGCTAATTCAGAATGGGAAAATCAACTGCAGCAGAGTAAAGGTGCAAATCAGCAGGGCACCAGACCGTGGAACCTACCAGTTATCACCTCCCCTAAACCTGAAAGAATTTAGAGAAGCTATTAAGTGATGTAAAAGCAGTAAAGCACCTGGCCTAGATGACTTAATGGTGGAGCACACCAAACACTAGAGCCCCAAAGCTGAAAACTGGCTTTTGAAATTTTACAATCCATGCTTGGCATGCAAATTCCCAGACTATGAAGAAAACTAAGAGCATTGCCATTTTAAAACCTGGTAAAGATGCCTCCAATGCCAGGTACTACCAACCAATATCTCTCTGATGTCATTTAGACAAAGTATATGTGAAGATGCTATTAAACCTATTAGGACCTTCTATTGAACTCCAGCTTATTGCACAACAAGCAGGTTTCAGACTAGGGAAAAACTGTACAGCTCAAATTCTTAATCTGACTGAGTCTATTGAAGAAGCCTTTGAGAAAGATTGCATCATGGGAACAGTTTTTGTGGACCTTACGGCAGCCTATGACATGAAGCAATATAGAAAAACGCTGCATAAAGTCTGCCATATTACCCGGGACTATGATTCTACAAAAAGTATCCAGACTCTCCTTAAAAACTGCAGCTTTTATGTGGAGTTTCAAGGCAGGAAAGTTAGATGGAGGAGGCAAAAAATGGTTTACTTAAAAGCAGTGTTCTTGCACTGACCTTATTTAACATCTTTACTAATAATCAGCCACAGCCACCACTCACAGTATGTCTCACAGTTGGCACAAATCTGCCCACGTGAAGCAGGTGAATATAGCACTGAACAAAACATGCAGAATACCAACAAGATTTCTCAAACCTACACCTGTTGATACTCTATAAGCTAGCTGTCATTGCCTCCCTCTCATGTGCAATGGAAAGTTACTGCTAACTGTGAGAGAAATAAGGTTGAACATTGTGAAAGCCATCCACTGCATGGCTATCTGCCTCCTCCCAGTAGTCTCAAATCAAAGAAAAGTCTCATGAGAACCACCACTCATCGTAATGTTCCTCCAGGAACAACAAGAGTGTCCCCCTGGGCAGCTAAACCAAAAAATTCCAACTGGATGATCCTCACGAGGGTCTTCTCCAGAGACAAACCAAGAATGGGCAACTTGGAAATCCCTGAACAGACTCAGAAGTAGTGTTGGGAGATCAAAAGACAACCTGGATACATGGCACTACCTAGAAGAATCCTTCACCTTGTGTGATTGTGGAGTGGAACAAACAACTCAACATCTGGATGCTTGCCCACAATGCCTTGCCTCATGTACAGAGAAAGAACTGTTTAAGCTACAGACAATGTGGTCGCTGTTGCCTGTTTAGGGGCAAAAATTATTTTGCCACTTGTGTTCCTTCTATTTTATCAGTTTTATTCTTGTTTATTTATGCAATGCTTTTGACACAAAATTAATAAATAAATAAAATCACTGGAAAACTTACAGATGCCTATAAATATTATTTTACTTATTTATTTATTTATTTATTTATTTATTTGTTCAGTCTTATATTCCGCTCCTCCCTGCAGGCTCGGGGCAGATCACAGATAACAGAATAAAAATATGCTGCATACAACAACTTGCAGCGCATAATAAAACAATTAAAACGATTAAAACATGGGACAAAATTACAGAAGACAATAGGATGGTTACATTTTGCTCATGAGTCAAGCAGCAGAGGCTGTATATAATCAAATGCTTGACCAGAAAATGTAGAGGAATGATAGTATAGTATGCCCTTTGATTATAAATGGATTCCATATCCATGGTTTCACCTACCCATATTCTAAAAAACAATTCTTCCCTAGAAGTGTTTGTGGGCCTTCTATATCTTCTACTGTGATATGGTAATATTCTTCCAGCCCAAGTACAATCAAAATATAGGGTTTGCTATTATTCTTAGTTTCAGGTATCCATGTGAAATCTTTGAACATATCCCCTGTAGATATGGGGGTTGCACTGTATTCCCCAATAAAGCATCTTCCATCTTTGAAATGATTCCACTAAAACATCTATTGTATCTTTGATCTCTAGGTCCTTTGTAGTAACCTCAGAACTCTTAATTAAGAGCGTTCCATGTGTGTTCAGTGACATAAAAAGTTTAATCATTTGACTGAAAGCCCAATGCAGTATGATATGTGAACTATTCCATGCAACTGTTGATAAATACTCAAGTGTAGCATACATTTAACTAATATTTAATAAAAGAATTTGGTAAATGCTTTCCCTCATGTTGGACAATGTTAGAAACATTTAAAACAGACTTAAAACAATTTAATGCTAATTCAAATTAAAATAAAGGCAAGCTAAATTAGTTCAGTATTTATCATCCACTGAAAACTCAAGGAGGGTAAGGGAGTCAGCATGAGTTCTCTAAACAAAGTTCTATCATCAGGGTGCTTTTACAGAAAAGGGTTATTTCACATGTGCTCCTTAGCCTAAACTCTTACATTGGTGGAATATAGTACATTCATATAGTAGGAGATGATATTTCAGACAGTCAGATCTTAAAGAGTTTAGGGCTTTGTAACCAACACCTTGACTCTGAATTGAATTTGAAATCAAACTTGATGGTAATTCAGTAGAGTTTGAATTGGCATGATGTCTATCCCATTTAATACATGGTCAAGCAGATATAACACCCTCATTTCCATAAAAATAAAAAAGAGAAAAAAAGAAATGAAGGGCTTAGCTTACATGGTCTCCCAATTCTGAGACTGATCTGGAGCATTGCTGCATCAGAACAGTCATGGATTTAGTGGATTTGTTTACACGTCTTTCTCCAAACCACAGCAGTGTCAGGAGCAGAATCCAAAATGTTTAGTCAGGCCAAGCCCTGTTTGATCTGCTGGATGGTCACCCTTAACTTTGTTGTCCTTTGTTGCCATGGCAGACACCTAAGGAGCCTTGCAAAGTCCTGGTCATTGCCAGGCAGCTTTGTTGTTTGTCAGGGAGCTCTCTCACCCAGTGACAGACAGGAGCTCTCCGGAGCTCTGTGACCAGTTGCTGCAAATACAAAGGCAGTTCCACCCTTCTCCCTTGCAGCATGCATGGAAAATGGGATGGTGGCAGCGGCCAAGTGGACAGTAGAATGGTTCAAATTAGAACTGACCCATCTGTCCACACCAACTCTCAAGTATTACCTGACTTCTGCTATTGTAGGGTAAAACTGGATTAACTGATTTCACCTCATATAGTGAGCCGGAAGTCCCTAGATGTCTTGTAGAGTGATTTCTCTTTTTTTGTATAGTATAGACAAGCCCTAAGAAAGGCCTGGGCAAACTTCAGCCCTCCAGGTGTTTTGGTGTTTTGGGCAGCCTACCAGCTGTTAGGAATTGTGGGAGTTGGAGTCCAAAACACCTGGAGAGCTGAAGTTTGCCCAGGTCTGCCCTAAGATCTGGAGTTGTAATGGTCTGAGTCTTCTTCATACATTGATTTTAGAAATGATTTTTGGGAGAGTAAGAATGTGAACACCTTGTCTAAAACATTTCCTCATCATTTCAAAATAAAAAATCCCACAATCCTTTATTTTACATTTTTTCCAAGAAATAAATTCAGAAACAATGCGTTTATGGGAAAAATGTGTGTCTTTTCCAGAAGTTCTCCATCTCTTTCTTGGACCTTGACATCTCTAGTGCTGAGTACATTAAATGTTTTAAAAAGAGTATACTGTTCATTTCTTCCAACAGTTATTTCAATATCTAATTGTTATCAATAATGAAATGAAATTGAGAGAGCATAGTAGCCATCCAAATTATGTTCATATTACACACTAATCAGGGGATGGGTGCGTGTGTGAAGGCAATGCTGCTGGCTGTCCAAATTTCATATAGGAAAGCAACCTTTGCTTATATTCATAAAAACAGTAAAAAAAACCCTTATGTAATAAAATTAAATGTGTGTGTTCAAAAGAAGACAACAGTAGAAAAGGCTGGAGAGTTATGATGCTGTGCCAAAATCAAATATATTCCATAACTTTTGCTATGTATAATACATTACTGGCAGGTCTCTACCAGAATCTTTACTTTTATTAAATAAATAGCACACAATGATGCCAGATGTTCTTTCCACATTTAGTAAATTGATCAAAACCTCTTGCTGAGAAAAATATCAAGATCATTAGCAACAAAAGGAGGTTGACTATGAAGGCAAAAAAAATCTCAAAAACCCTGTTGCTGAACAACTGTGTTGTAGTAAACCCCAAATTTGACAGTAATATTGATTGCATAAGAAATCTACTGGAAGGTTTGAGATTTAAAAGCTATTTATTGCTAGTTTAAAATTGGTTGATTTCCATCATGTTGTAGGCAGTATTAATTTTTCAGTGGCCTGCAGAAGCCATCAATATATCAATGCTGTTTCATTTATTGCTGTTAATCACATACTGTCCTTTCCCAGGAGAAGTAAGGCCCTACTTAATTTACCTGCTTCCATGCGCTCTCTTGAAATAGACCAGCTGTGTTTTCAGTCTGTTTCCCTCCAATGAGCCAAATAAGCATGACTCACCAAAGAACAAATCTTTCCACAATGGTCTATCATTTTTATAGGGTCAGTATTTGACCTTAAGGATTAATGCAGCCAACAACATTTTACTTTGCAGAGGAGCAAAGAAAGAGAAAGGGCACCCAAGGATGCAAGTACCTTTCTTTGGTGTGGGGACAGTGTGCTGAGAATGTTTTTGCTGGCTACTTCTACCAATCCTTTACTTATTTATTTGTAAATAATCTCCTTTCTAAAACCTTCTACCCCAAGATAACTTGAGAAAAAGATAAAGGTTTAACTTTTTAAGGAACAGAATAATATGGCACTCTTTCCCCCTGCACAGAAGCCATCTGAACAAACGTATATAATTCATATACCATATATCAAAGTTTTTACAATCATTTATGCACCTACCACAAAGTCCCTACCTTTGGAAGACAATCATACTTAGCCATGGGGGATTGCTTATGATATGAACAACACGAACTACTTGAGAGAGCCATCCACCATGCTTGAAATCAGTATGTTAATTTAGGAAGTGTAAAACGAGTTGTGTTGCAAATGTAATTCTGATATTCAAAAGCAAGAAAAGGGTAAGAGGTTTATGAGAAATAGCTGCCAAAGCTTCCACGGCTGCTTCTTGGAATCTTGTTATTTGAAGTAGTTCCCTCACTGTACAAAGTGGTAAAACTACCCTTGGGATATTTCTTGTCATCACTCAGGAAACTTAACTCTGCATAGCAATGTCTGATGTAGTTAATCTTTTTGAGAGAGAGAAAATCAAAATGTTCCTTCAAGCTAACAATGGCAATTCAGCCACAATAACCTATCCCACCCTGGAGTTTGCCTCCTCCACTGAAGGGAGACAATTGAGTTCTGGCGGAACTTCTTCAAGAGGGCGGAGCCAAGCCTTTTGCCCGCCCTGCCCCCTTTTTCTCTTCATTCAAAGCCTCGCGTTGACCCACCACTCCCACCCATTAAACAGTATATTAGGGTTGCCGTTAAGCGGCCAGGTAGGAATTTTTGCCATCTTATGCTATAAGAGGGTTTTTTTTGCCTACCCTATACTGTTACAGGGCAAATTGGGATGGCACGTCATTAAATAGCCTGAGCCTCGGGAAGGGCGGTTTATCAAGTCGAAATAAATAATAATAATAAATAATAATAAAAATAGGTGATCACGGAAAATAGTTAGGAAAAGCTTAAATTTGGTATATGCCCAAGGTACCCCCCTTCAAGGGGGAAGCCCATTGACTAAAACGCTCACCTAAGGTCCAATTTGATCAGGTGGGGGGGGAATCCTAATGGCCTAAAAAGGGAGAGAGTCGGGTCTCAGATACTCCAAGAGGGACTTCTCCAACACATTTCCCTTAGAGGTTGCCCGGATTAGGTTCCCTGGGAACGCAGATATTTTGCCCTAACTAGCTGAGGGTAGGACGGGCAGGGATTGCTACCTTGGTTTTGCCACCAAGTTCAGGGACCATAGGTTTAGATCCAGTCAAAATTTAATCAGTAACAAGTAATAAAAATTGCCCATATTTAAACCCCAATACTGCTGTGTGGTCTCATTATTTCGGGGGTTGTCAGGCAATAAAGAAAACTTAGGGCCCATACAGAGAGGTCTTTAACCCAAGACCTGTCTCAGTTTTACTGGAGGCATCCAAATGATTGAATTGAATTAATTTGGGACTCTGGTTTGTCCCAAATTAATTAGTTACATGGTAAGACCCGGATCTTTGATAAGATCGGAGTCTTTCCGAGTGTGGGCCCAGGGACCACATCGCGAGATCCCTGAGCACAATCGACACAGCCATCTCAGGCCTAATCCACACACACACACACACACACACACACACCCCTCCTGGCATGTCATTTCTACACACCAGGAGGACTCCAGCAGTACTTGAATGGCAGCCAGGTAAATTGGTTTAATTTTAAAGGATTAGTTGTGGGGGCTTCTGGTTGTCTGTGTGCCCTCTCAGAAGTTACCAAGAGGGCATCTTGCCCCCCACACACACACACACAGAAACAGCAGATTTGGGGTGGGTGGGAATTTAAACCCACACCGAAGCGGTTTTTTAAAACTTGCTTTGGCACATGTTTAAGTTAAGCCTGTAAGTGTCCTATAACTCACTGATATCAATAGAAATCAGTTAAGCGGGTACTTAATTTTGCATGGATCGATGAGACTCAGAGAAAGTCTACACAGATATGAAAACTCAGACTCATGTTCAATTGACTCCTGGCAGTCTTCATGATGTTTTTGATCTAGTGGTGTGTATCATGAGTTATCATTAGATAAACCAGCTTTCCCTCACTTCTGACAGTTGGGTATGCTCTGGAATTTGCTTGAAACTTCACAGTATCACATAGCTTCACAGCCAGCTGGATAATTGGATTCGGTTTGATTTGGACCTGTCTGCAGTCCAGATGGGAACCCACCACTATCACCATTCTTCAGCACTCCTCAGCAAAGGTAAAAAGAGTTGGATCATTCCTGTGTTGTTTTCTTCACTGCTCCCAGCAAGTCACAGAGCTCTATGCAAGGTTCTGACTATTATGAGTGCCTGGTTCTGGTATCTACAGAGGTGCCTATATGAACAGCAAGAAGGAGAAGAATTATAAGCTCTGCAGATGGGAGGAATGATGGTATGGAAGAAAAGTTTGTGGATGATTCAAAAGCCAAGGTATGCTTTATTGAATCAACAATCCAACTCATTAAAATATGAGGGGAAGTATATTTTGACCACACATTATATATATATGCCTTCAAGTAACATATTGACTTATGGCAATTTCATGCATTTCAAAGGGTGTTCTTAGACCCCTTCTACACTCCCATTTAATCCAGATTAAAGCAGATAATGTACATTATATGAATCTACACTGTTTTATAATCCGGTTTAAATCAGATAATCTAGATTTTATATGGCCTTAGAAAAGGAATACTCAGAAGAGGTTTTGCCAGTTCTTTTCTCTGAAATATATTCTTCAGCACCTGATATTCATTAATGTTCTCACTTCCAAATAGATAAATGCCCCTTCCACACAGCTATATAAAATTCACATTGAACTGAATTGTATGGGAGTGTGGACTCAGATAATTCAGTTCAAAGAAGATATTGAGGATTATCTGACTTAATGTTCTTGGTTATATGGCAGTGTGGAAGGGTCCTTAAATTTCAAGACCAAACAGGATCTTTAGGAGTATTTATGTCTAAGTTGTACCTACTTGTTTGTATAGAACTATGAAATTCCACCATAATATTTTACCTGTAACAGTCAATCTCCAGGCAAAAATTCATTGATTGGCATTGCCTGAGTGGTTTCATTCAGAAAACATGTAGAGCATGTCAAAGAAAAGCATTATGCTGTATTTCAAGAGCATCCCTTGTTTGAGGCTGCTCATTGGAAATATTTCCATGTGTCATTCATAGGGAGTGGCTGTTAAAGATGTATCCTTAATTTCCAATTTGAATATGAAAGGATGGTAAATTTATCATTTGTCCCTGCTTCTATTTGTATATTCTCATACAAAAATGCTTATTAAAAAGCAATTGAGTGGTATGCCATTTTCTGTGTAGCATCAAGAAGATGGTTGTTAAATATTTTGGCTTTGGAACAGCTCCATCAGTGTACATTTTCCTTTTGGGAAACATATCAAAAATATCACCTTGCCCTTCAACAATTTTATCTGGATAGCTGCAAAATATTTTCTCCCTTCATGAGAAACAGACTGGGCTACAAAATATTGTCTGATACTATTCTGAAATTTGCTTCCCTTTCCACATTTCTTGATAAATTGAGTGGGGACAGACTTACAGAATTATGGATGCTGATTAGCAATGCTTTTTATTTTATATTCTGTTTTGAATTGACCAGAATTCACTCTTTTAGACCATATCAGGGTCAGGAAACTTTAGTAATCAAATATTCTGGATGACAATTAGCTTTGTCTATGTGGGGCTGGGTCTTCTGAGATTGAAATTATAATCTTTGGCCAATCAAAAATTCCCACTTCCTGGGATCATATATCAAAGTTTAAAAGCTATTTAATAGACTTTTGCATTTCTTGAATATTAAGCCACAATTCTTATCAACTCAAATGGAACACATAGAACACAGCCTTGTCAACATATGTTCTGGGGGCTATGTATGAGATGTACAAGTAACTTATAGAAATTACAACATTTATTGTGTCTATTGTACATTGGCTTGGGGCACTGTGGGTTGGCAGATGATAACTCAAATAACTAACTGAAAACTGTGATTGGGATATGTTCATTTTCTGGATTGTTTCTATTGCTACATCATTAAAATGCCAATTGAATCATACATTGCTCATAAAATCATATTTATGTTTGCAATTGATGGAGATATCCATGTATTTTGGCAAAAATCCATATGAAGCTGTCTCAGAGCCAGCAAGTAATTTGTTTCCGTAATTAGCACTGCAAGTAACAAATTATTGAGGGTGGAGTTATAATGTTGGTTTTCAGAAAGATGCAGCTAGCTTGTCTTTCTGAGTAATGCTTCTTATACATTAGTAATGGCAGAAGAGTGGGAGGAAATTGTTGCCATTTATCCTACATATGAGCTAATAAAATTTTACCCTCCCCTTTTTTTTCAAACTATGAAACAAAGGTCCTGCGGTGCAAATCTGCTCAGGACCCTGTGGGTTCCTCCTAAGTGAACCTATTGTGTTCTCTGACACATACTTCAAAGTAAGCTGCATTGGGTCCCATCTTGGAAGAAAGGTGAAATATACATTAAATAAATTAAATTAAATATCCAACACTTCCAATCCATGGAAACAAAAGGGTCCCTCCAATATGCTTCACTTGTGCAGTGTTAACCAGTTGCTTGCTATTACATAAATTACAAGGAATGTGTGTACCTTCTTTATACTTTCATTAGTACTCTGGGATCCAAGAGATTTCCTTGATGGCTAAAATGAGCCAGTAAGCAACATGGATGGTTTAAATAGTAACAAATGTTTGAATGGAAAAATGGAAGAGTTTTAAACAGGGGAAACTTATTCTTGTTTAAACCTGTAGTGAAAACGTCTGGATTGATACTACATAGAAGACAAAAATTCCTCCAAATCCTTCACTCAAAATAGGCAACATAATGAGCTGTGATTGTATTATTGGATGAACAGTTTCCACTGCCAAACACAAATAAAACAATTTAATTATACCTTCCTACTAAGTTTCCTATGGATCAAGGCAGCCCATTGATCTATATGAAACTTTGTGAGAATACATCTTAATCCATTTATCTATCTGAGCTACTAATGTGAAAATATAATAATTTTAGAATTTTGAAAGTAAGTTATTTCCATTTCAGTCATAAAAAAAATATCTGAGACTCTTGCTTTTTTTTTTCAAAAGCAGGCTGAAACAAAATTATGCACTTGTACTGTACCAAAAATTCTCAACATGGAGGGGACTGTATTGCGCTTGACCGCCTTTCAGTGGTTAATTATGGAGAATCTCTCAGGGAAAAAAAGAAAACAGTGAATGTGCACATTCAACATCAAAAACAGGCTTGAATACTTTCAAGAATTAAATGTGCCCTGAGCCTGCATAGATAAATCTCTCAGCTTCAATTTCTCCCATATTCATTCATTTTTAATCAGAAATTATTTCTATCCTGAATAAGAAGAAATGTTTGTAAGTTGGTATATTGCTTCTGTTGTTGATTGCCAATCAATGAGAGCATCCAAGTCACTCTATTCTCAAAAGGTCCTGCAAATTTCCTCTTTATATCTTGCAAAAAATGGGGACAGTGACATTGTTTTTCAGTGTCATTGTCAACAATAATGGCACCATGTTTCATTTTGAATTGTCTCATCAGAGACTTTTTATGGTAAAAGGCATTCAGAAACGGTTTACTTCTGCTTCCTTCTGTGTACCACTAACAAATCTTAGCTTTGGTGATACTGTCCTGAGTCCTCCTTCAGTGGTTGAGAAGTGACCGGATACAAATGTGGGAAATAAATAAACAAATACTGCTGTTACTTCTCAAAGATTGTCCACCAATGTCACACATATTATGTACATACACATGCATACTGCTATTACGGCCATACAGTTGTTCATATGTCACTGCCACTGCTCCTCACCTGCCACACAGCAACTGCAAGTACCTGGCCATTGCAATCACATTTTCTGAGGTTATAATGAACCCTATGCATGATGAGCAAGAAGGAGGGGGTTGCTGATCACATAAGACTTAAGTCATGCACTAATAGGAAGCTTTGTGGCTGGTTAAAAGCAATGGCAGTAACACAGTGGACAAGGTCCCCAGTAGGAACAATGTGGTTTTGGCCTGGTTGGACTAGTTGGATGCTAACGTGATACTGCAGAAGGTTCAGGCTGGTGTGTGTGGCTGCCAACATGGTCAGTCAAAGGCATAATGCTCCAGACTAACCCCAGATTAAGAATTCAGTGTAGATGAGGCCTTCATCTGGCTCTTCAGCAAAAGCGTGTCTTACGCAGGAGGCCCTACCATCAACAGTGTAACCATCAGCAGTATAACCAGCAGCATAACCTCTTGTTTCATGGAAGTGCACAATCCCCACTACCACAGGAAGGTAATGCCATTCACTTACATGTTACCAATCATTCTTTTACCATGGCCAGATCTACACTGCCAAATACTGCAGTTTCAGAATGCAGATTAACTGCATCAAACTATATTATATGAGTCTATATGGCAGAGTAGATCCAGCCCAAATCGTCTTTCCCTTAAAGCCTGGTGAACCTTTTATTTATTTATTTTATTTTATTTATTTATGGCATTTTACCCCGCTCTTCTCAACCCCCGAGGGGGGACTCAGAGCGGCTTCCAAAAGGCATAATTTGATGCCTACATCACAATTGCAGTATAAAACACAATATAAAACCCTCCAGCATTTGACACTAAAATACATTAAAATGTAATTATATTCACACATCCTATGCATTCACCTATGTTAAAAACAGTGTTCCACCCATAAAAGCATTGAGCCCTATTCACCAACTTTCCATTAAAACTACTTTTCCAGTTTGTAAGGTCTTCCCCACTTGTGGTCCTTTCTGCAGTTAATGTTTTTTTGCTGACAAAGCATGCAATTCTTTGCATTGACAGGGACTTGACTTACAATCATGAAATATGATATATGATTTCAATGCAGTGTTGAGCTTTCCTCTTAACCTTTATCTGTAATACTCCTGTTTGCACTCCAGATAAGATAGTTGATTGTCTGTGGCTACTTGTGTTTTGTTCCACTCACAATGTATTCTTACAGATTTACCCAGTTCATAACACCATGGAAGAGATTATTTACACAGAGAAAGCAAGGATTTCCTCTTTATGCCAGAAGGTGCCACTGCAGCACACACTTATAAAGAGACAGATTCAACATTGCTGGGTTCAGCAGCTGACAGATTCCTGAATCCTACTGCAGTTTTTTTAATCAAGGGGATAACTGATTTTTTTTTAAAAAAACCCACCTACACATACCCATACACAATCTCTCATATTAGTATTGCATTGTGTTATATGATTTCTTTTTTTAAAAAACAATCATATTGCATATCATTGCTAGGTTGAAGTGAAATTGTGAAACATTGTTACTGATCAAGGCATTATATAAATAGTTATGATATTTATTTATTTATTTATTTATTTCTTCGATTTTGTATTCCGCTCCTCCCACAGGCTCGGGGCGGATAACAGCAATATATATGGGCATCATGTCGCAGACATGCAGCCCTACAATAAAAACATAAGAACACATTAAAAACACCATACATCACATCACAAGGTGCAGGGTGACATACAAAAGGTTTCTTGGGGTACAATCCTTCTGTGCCTAGTTGAAGGCTAGTCCAAAGAGGGCGGTCTTACAGGCCCTTCTGAATGGAGCCAGCTCAGACATGGCTCGAGCATTGTCCGGCAGAGAGTTCCACAGCGCCGGAGCTGCCGCAGAAAAAGCTCTCTGTCTAGTCACAGACAGGTGGCAGGAGCGGATTGATGGTATCGTCAGCAGATTCTGTTCATCTGAACACAGTGATCTCAGGGGTAGATACGGGGTAAGGCGGTCCCTCAAGTACGCAGGCCCTAGGCCGTGTAGGGCCTTAAAGGTCAATACCAACACCTTGAAGGCAATTCCGTACTCAATGGGAAGCCAGTGCAGCTGCCGGAGGATGGGCGTGATGTGCTCCCTCACCAACGAGCCCGTCAGCAAGCGAGCGGCGGCATTCTGCACTAGCTTGAGTTTCCGAATTGTCAACAAGGGAAGGCCAACGTAGAAGGCGTTACAGTTGTCCAGTCTCGAGATGACCGTCGCTTGGATTACCGTCGCCAGGTCGCTCCTGGACAGGTAGGGCACCAGTCGTCTAGCCTGTCATAGGTGGAAGAAAGACACCCTGCTGACCGCCGAGACCTGAGACTCCATGGTCAGCAGGGAGTCCAGCTGAACACCCAAGCTCTTAACCGAAGATGACGGGCTAAGCCGCTCGCCATCCAGGGTAGGCAACCGGCACCCACCCAGCCCAGGGCGACCAGGCCACAGGATCTCCGTCTTCGATTGATTCACCTTCAGCCGGCTGGCACGCAGCCAACCAGTCACGGCTTCAAGGCATCGATGGAAACAATCGGGTACGGTGTCCGGCCTGCCGTCCATTCTCAGCAGAAGCTGGGTGTCATCAGCGTACTGGTACCACTCCAGACCAAAGTCGCGGGCCAGCTGGGCCAGGGGGCGCATGTAAATGTTGAATAATAAGGGGGAGAGGATGGCCCCCTGGGGGACCCCACAATTAAGTGGGGATCTCCCGGAGACCTCCCCACCCCCCTCCACACGTTGTCCCCGGCCCTGGAGGAAGGAGGCCACCCATTGAAGGGCGGTCCCCCCGACCCCAGGGCCGGCTAAACGGTGGATCAACAGTGCGTGGTCTACCATATCAAACGCTGCTGTCAGATCTAACAAGACAAGCAGGGCTGATCCACCCTGGTCCAGCTGGCGGCAAAGTTGGTCTGTAATGGCGACAAGCACGGTCTCCGTCCCATGCCCAATACGGAAGCCGGACTGGTAGGGATCAAGTCCAGCTGTGTCATCTAAGAACTGCTGCAGCTGATTCGCTGCTGCCCTCTCAATTACTTTGCCCAAGAAAAACAAGTTGGAAACAGGTCTGTAATTGGAGGGAGCCGAAGGGTCTAAATTCGGCTTCTTCAGCAGCGGTCTTACCATAGCCTCTTTCAATCCCCCTGGGAAGGCTCCTTGCTCAAGGGAGCTATTTATGATATTTCCCAGGGGGCCTCGTAGCCCCTCCCGGCAAGATCTAATAAGCTAGGAAAGGCACGGGTCGAGGGAGCAGGTAGTTGGCCTAGCTGCAGCGAGTAACTTATCAACAGCTGCTGCGTCCAGCATTTGGAAACGGGTGAAGGTGGGCCCGCCGAGTGGCGGCGGGGTCTCGAGCTCGCTAACTGTATCAAGAGTGGCTGGAATGTCCCGGCGGAGGTTCGAAATCTTGTCAGCAAAATAGTTCTGAAAAGCCTCAGCTGTTGGTGCCAAACCCCTATCATTTGGGACAGTTGGGATTGTTGTCAAGGACCGAATTATCTTAAAAAGTTGAGCTGGGCGTGAACTGGCTGACTCTATCAAGGAAGAGTAGTAAACTTTTTTCGCTTCCTTGATAGCTCGCTCATAAACCTCTTTAAACTGCTTATAAGCCGATTTCGACGCTCCGTCACGGAGACTCCGCCACACGTCCTCTAGCTGTCTCTTCCTCCGTTTCATCGCCCGCAACTCCTCGGTGTACCACAGCGAGCGATTTCTACGGGGGGTGAGAGAGCGCCTGGGGGCGATCTCGTCTAAGGCGGTGGAAAGACTGGCATTCCAGGATTCCACGAGCCCGTCGACGGAGTCGCTGGGGAGTTCCAAGTCCCTTAGAGCATTCAGGAACCTAATGGGTTCCATAAGTCTCTTCGGGCGAACCAGAATGGGTTCGGCACCCTTACTGGGAGGGGGGACCAAGTCCAATTGGACTTCCAGAACACTGTGATCTGACCATGGAACCTCCGTGGTGGAGGTTAGTATCACCTGAATTCCGGCAGCGAAGATCAGATCTAAGGTGTGTCCGGCTTGGTGCGTGGGGCTGGTCTTACATAGTGAGAGTCCTAGTGCCTCCATGGTAGACACCAGGTCCATGGCTGCTGTCGACGGGGAGGTGGTGTCGGCATGGACATTGAAGTCCCCCAAGACAATAAGCTTGGGGAACCTCAATGCCCACTCCGCGACCACCTCTAGCAGCTTAGGCAGACTTCCTGCTGGCGCGTTGGGTGCACGGTACACCAGCAGGAAGGCTACACTCTCACCGAGGTCCCATACCAGGCCCGCACACTCCATCCCGGGAATGTTCACTGTCGGAATTGTCCTGGAATTAAATTTGTCTCGACTGAGAATATTGTCATGTTGGGGCCCTGAGTAGCCATCACCAAGACTTCGAGACAGAAGATGAGCAGCTATGGATTGAAGAGAAAGGGGGATCAGTAGTATAAGCTATTAAAGTTGATGATTCAGATGTTGACAAAAACATGTTGGCTAGGTACCCTTTGAACCAGACCTCAAATTAGAATTATTTACTTTATTTACACCCCACCTCCCTCCCCCAGGGGACTCAAGGTGGCTAACGATCACATATTTTGATCAATTTAAAACAAAGTAAATACACAATTCTAAAAACACACAGAATTGAACAGTATTGTGTGTGTTATGTTAAAAGTGGTTAAAATACAATAAATACAATTTAAATGCATTTTAAAACACCCAATCCCCCAAAAATCCCACAACAACCTCTCCAACAACATACCCTTTATTCTTCTCCAAATGCCTGCCTGCAGAAAGAAATTGACCTGTTTGTGGAAGGCCAGCAGCCATGGGGTCATCCTGGTCTCTCTTGGCAGAGTTCCACAGTCTGGGAGCAGTCACTGTAAAGGCCCTCTCCTGTGTTCTCACCCATTATATTCCCTTGTGCTTGCTTAATGGTTTTGACAATAAACAAGTCTGAAGCTGATTGAGAAGTAGTATCAGTGCTAGGCTTGAGACTAAATGACTTTTCTTAGAGCAAAATAGTGGATTCTAAAAATCTGGATAAAGATTTCATTTTCAAATGCTCTTTGCATGGATATATATAAAGTCCTGCAACTCTAGATTAACTCTACCTTCTATCTATCTGAATACTACATGTGCAGATCCAACCACTGCATTAATCCAAACCACTGTCTGAGATTTTTTTTAAAGGAATTAGTGCAGAGGAAACACCAAAATAAATATAATAGAGATGTGTCAATGCTATTAGATGTTGTTTTTTATTAAAATTCCTGGTGTACTTTTGCCTATTAATAGTTTAAAGTTTTCTTTGGGGAGATACAAAACTATAAAGGATAATAAATACATGCATATATAGAAAGAACATAACTATAGACTTATTCAGTTGATTTTATAGTTTAGTATCTGTAATCTAACTGAAGGAAATACCTTTGAATTCAGTTATGAAAAAAATCATTCTGCCTGAAGTAATTTCAGAGGGGACCATAGTTAGAGAGAGTCCATGCCCAGTGAGCTTTTGCTAAATGAGATCAGACAGAACATAGAACAAAGCACTTTGGGTTTGAAGGCAAACTACAGAGGTTTATTACAGTTTGGCCAAAAGGGATGCAAGTACAGTTTCACCACTCAAAATTTACCAGCATACCTTCACAGTAAAATATAAAATATTTTACATGTTTTGAAAGCTTTTCAGACTTCCCTTGCTTTTCCCTGATTGGCTGAGAAACTAGCTAGCTGAGATGCATGCAGAGATTGGCCTAGGTTTCTCCTTTTTTTCATCATAGCCAGGAGCAGGGGATCCCCATGGTGAGAAGAAGAACAGCTAATTATTGGCTGGTTAAGAGGTCCAGTCCATTGCTGAGATGCCTTAGGGGAAGGTGTGAAACTGAAGAGGATGAGGACTGATGTGTATATGCAGACAATTCCTTGATTGACTTAAATGTCCAGTTCCAAAAAGACAAAGGTGCAAAGCACGGGAAACAAAAGGTGGTATTGCTGGATCTCTAAAGGCTAATTCATTCATAGCCAGGGCCCCCTGGTGGCACAGCGGTTTAAACCACTAAACTGCTGAACTTGCTGAGGTTGGGGGTTTGAATCCGGGGAGTGGAGTCAGCTCCCACTATTAGCCCAGCTTTTGTCAACCTAGCAGTTCTAAAACATGCAAATGTGAGTAGATCAATAGGTACCACTTCTGCAGGAAAGCAATGGCACTCCATGCAGTCATGCCAGCCACATGACTTTGGAGATGTCTACAGACAACACCAGCTCTTCAGCTTATAAATGGAGATAAGCACCAACTCCTAGAGTTGGACACAACTAGATTTAATGTCATGGAAATCTTTACCTTTACCTAATTCATTCATCTTTGTTTTAGCCTTCTCTTCTGTGGGAACTATAAGCCCCTGGACACATTTCTTCAAGTAGACAGTATAAAAACAATTCCAGTGATAAAGGGGATCTTTTTATTATCAATATATTATCAAGTGTAAGAGATCACTGGAGAGATAATTCTTGATGGCTCAGTGATCTCCATTCTCAGAAGCTTATGCTAATAGGGGACATTTGGGAAACTGATATTTGATTTTAACTTTATATACTAAGCAATTAATACAGCACACAATTAATAAAAGTTACACAAAGTATCATTTAGTACATTTATTAAAGGGTTTTGTTCTGATATAGTTTGGAGTACAGTTGCTGCTGGCTCCTCTCACAGCTTCCAGTGGCTTCGGAACAGCAAAACTTTGATAGATTTTATAAAATAAAAATAAACTTATTTAAAATTCTTTAAAATATCTAAATTAATTTGGGAGGGAGGTGCTATGGTTTTACGACATGCCTGCCCCAGATATTATATGCAAGAGTTATTAGAACGGGTTGGTTACTTTCAGCACAGTCATATTTGGACAGGATTAGATGTAAGTAGGAAGGACAACTGAAAATTCTATATTGCTTATTGAAATAACTAGAAATATCTAGAGGTCTTATAAAGGATAGGTGAAATTGGTACAGTTTTCCCATCTCTATAACTGCCCCTTTACAGAAAGACAAATAAGAGAACAAGTATAGTTGACTGAGCTCAGGCCATGAGAATTGCCTCTGCAAAACTGACCATGAATCTGGAACTATTCTACATCATTTCCTTCCTATCTGAGAGGACAAGAGTTCAGAGGGACGGAGGAACCTCCACAGACCAGCTGTAGGACACCTATCAAATCAACATAGGGTCACGATTTTGATGTTTCCCATCCACATGTTAGAACAGAAGGGAATTTTTCTTAGGCTGCCTGAAGTCACACTTCCCACCGATGAGGAAAACATGATGGGAATTGCAGTCCAACAACTTATGGAAGCTGTTACACTCCAGCAGCTTCAGGCAGCGTTTTGGCCTAAGCGGCGGCAGCCTCAGACAGCATCTGGGCCTGCGCGACATTCCAGCCTAGGAAATCAAATCTTACATCCTGCAACAGCTTGCCCTGCTCATGAACTGTGTGCAAGCCTTTCGGGCTTGGCCTGTGTGAACCTAAGGAAAGATAAACATAACAGGGCCTCCAAGGCCGGGTTGCTCCGGCGGCTGATAGTGAAAGCGACTGAGAGAATGCCTCCCTTGAGCCAGGTGGGCCCCGGTAATGAGACCCGCATTCCAAGAGGCCTGAGATCATGTCAACATGCTAAGACACATCCATCACAGGTTTTGACGTCCGACGCACTCTCAGAATGCTATAATTGCTCAGTGCACCCTTCAGTCTTTGTCTCTTACCAACATCGCATTCAAAATGGACTGAGGGAACGGCCGCTGGGGCCTTCCCTCCCAGGGAAAGCCAGCCAGCCAGCTCCGAGCCGGTTCGTCTCTGCTCCACTGTGCCAGGACCCTGCTTCATCTACGGCTTGGCCGTGCCTAGCCTGCACTCCAGGTCTTCGTTGGAACCGGAGAAGGAAGCCTGAGGTCATCTCTGTGGTTGGGCTCTCTGTTACTAAAACCTCGTACCTGCTCCCGTGCCCCAGCCAGGAATCCCTCGAGGTTCGTGGACTCGAAGCTATGGAAACACTGGTCCTGCCTTCCTGCCTTTGCAGGGATCCTGTCAAGGTTTCTGGACTCTTGCTACAGTAAGCACTGCTTCCTGCTTCCTTGCCCCAGCAGGGATTCTTCAGGACCTGCAGTGAGTTGCTATAGCTGTTCCTGCCTCCCGCTATGGCGAGACTTCCCTTGAGAGACCTGTCCCATTGTAGGGGCCAACACAGCCACATTGCATCGGCTGCAACTTCTAAGAGACTCTTTGTTTGCTACTTCCTGCATCCCCGGCAGCTAACTGCAGCTGGGATTCCTTGGGGAAAAGACTCATGCATGAAAGCCAGATATCCCAGCCTTCTTGCTTCAGCTGGGGTAATTGCTAGGGGCTAGGCAGTGACCAGCATGAAGTCCCGTTTGCCAGCCTTTCCTCACCAGGCTGCCGTGCTCAGCGGCCTGAGGGCACTTGGCTCTACTACGACTCCTGGGAGACTATACTGCCTTTGAACACTGTGCTTTCCGAGCTGCAACGTTTGCTGAATCGGAGAGGGCTTGGCTAAAGACTCCTTCTCTTGCTACTAGCATCCGGCTTGTGGTCCGAGCTACAGGATTATAATCATCTGTAGACCTTGCTTGCTACTTTAAAGGCACTATAAACGCCTCCAAGCTTTCTAATGATTCCTGCACTATAAAACCTGGTTGTACCCTTGCCCTTGTGTAGTTTATCAGGGAGGTCAGGGGCCATGGCCCACAGGGGGGTGACAGAAGCATCCATGGTTTTTACTCATTTAAAAACAACTAAAACCTCCCTAAATGAAAAATTATGTTTATCCATCAATAGGAATTTCTATTTCAGTCCTTACCCTATCAAATGTTACTTTATAGAATATATACATGGTATCTGTGGTGGGCTTTTTTATGGGGAAAGGTTCTATACGAAAACAAAACTAAGTGGGTGAGTATAAAGAAAATTATGATTCCCAGGTAAATCTTGATCTGATGTCAATAAGTTTGAAGTTTGCCTTAACACAAAAGAGATCCTGAATAAGGAGATTTACTTTTCAGCTTCAAAATCCAGAACATTGTATTCAATGTTGGTGTTATTTTAGCAGAAAACGTATCTATACGTTCACTCTTGTTTTGTTGCTTCTATCCTCATGTCTTCTGTAAGGACTCACCCATTCTGAGCAGGCTGAAGCCTGAGTTGCAATTTGGCTCCCTGGTTAGAATAGCTGGCATCCATCTTAGGAAGGGAGTTCCACACAGCAGCCATTAGAGGAAGGTAATTGCCAGAGACAGGGGGAGTGGCTTTAGAGCTCCTCTGTCTAGATACAGTGTCTCCCAGGGGATTGGCTAAGAGCCATAGGGGAGGAGCTGAGCTGACTAGGAGGGAGAATTCCTGTCAGAAAAGTTGAGTCTTGTGCTAGGCTGTGGAAAAGTAACATCCAAGCCTTAGCAGTCTGTCTTGTGCTAGGCTGTGGAAAAGTAACATCCAAGCCTTAGCAGTCTGTCTTGAGCTAGGTTTTGGACAAGTAACATCCAAGCCTCAGCTGTTGGTCTGAATCAGTCTGTTCAATAGCGAAACACCTAGGGATTAGTCTGAACTAAGGGGTCAGGGAAGCTGACAGTGCTTAGGGTCCGAAGAGAATTCAGGGTGCCGCTTAGAGTTTAGAGCCGGCAGGGCTGACTTGGGATAGTCAGTCAGGACCCCTTATAGTCTCTGGATATAGAGAGAAAGGTGGGCTCTGAGACTGGGAGCTAGCACGAGTCTGTTAGCTCATTCAGACAAGACTCAGGGAACTTTTAGGGTTAGAAGTTCCAAGTTAGAAACACCTGTTCACCACTAGTTTCAGTATTAGTGTGACAGAGCTTTTCCAGTCAAGTTTTAGCACTGACTGGGAATTGCCTTTAAGATCTAAGAAGAAAAAATCTCCATTGAAACCAATACGCTCCAGCACATTTTATATCAAGCAAACCATCATGCTGTTGAACAATCTTTCTGTAACCATACGCTCTTGTTGCCTCAATAGTAGTAGAACCATTAAGATCTGTGCCTCGTTTGTTATAAAAGCCTGTTGAAGTTAATAAATTCTTTTCTTGTTAACTTTTAAGAAAGCCTCCATCATACTACTTCTCAGTTTTCTCTCAGTGGGTGGTTTGTAACAGGAGCCTAGCTGCGAAATCTTATTTTATTAAAAATCCTAATAAAAATATTAGGTTGGTGGTAGCGAGTTTTAAGAATTGGGTGTACAAAGTCGTCACATCTCCCATAGTTTCTCCCAAGTTGCCCCTGAACATCATGGGATTCTTTGATGCAGAATAAGTTATGGCTACAAAGCTGGTTGTCAAAGTTCAAGTGGCCCAATTTATGTAAGCAGAATTTCTTCCTATAAATCTCCCAGTAGCTTCCTGTAGTTTTTGTTGTTTGCAACTCTTCTATTTCAGTGACTGGCAAGGCTCTCAGCATTTGTGTACTCTTGACAATTGGGTTGACTGTTGATTCATTTACATTATTGAAGTAAGGAAGTTTGGCCCCAAGTTGACAGTCATGGCTATGGAATCCTAGTAGTTGACATCCTTTACCCTTTCTTGCCAAATAGTGTTGGTGCTTTACCAAACTATGACTCCCCTGATTCCATAACTTTGAGTCATGGCAGTTAGACTGAGTTAATTGAACAGTATACATGAACCCTACAATTCATCACTCTCTGTCTTGCCTCCTGTTGGCTTCATTTATTGGATTATTGGGTTGGCATAATGATTCCTGGTTCAGCTGATGGCTTTTCTCCCATCTAACCTTTAATATTGCTGTGCCTGACTTGGACATGATTTACCTCCCTATAGCTCTTACCTTCAACAACCTGACTCTCAGGTCACTTGCTGACTGTTGCATAGGATAGTGTAAATAGGAAAAACAATCAATATCTGTAGTCTGCAATTTCATAGTTTTTAATGAACCTTGTGTAAAAAGGTGAGCCATAGTATAGTTGATAGATAGGGACCAGAGTTCCATATGGGTTTCCTTTAATATTGATCCTCTGTTTATCCAAGCATGAAATATATATTTTTCTTTTAAGACAGTACACCAGAATCTATCTTGCTATCTCCTAACTGATATCTCAACTCAACTACAATTATAGAAATTAATTATTTCTGTGATAAATCTGTATTGCCAACATCAATGATCAACCGAATTCGGACTCCAGGAAATCACACAGATGAGGGTCTCCCTTCTCGGTTGCCAGCTTGAGCAGATCCAGTAGGACCTGGTTGACCTCCTTTTCCTGATCACTCTGAATAGGATTTCTTGCCTTATAATTTGTCTAATCCAGGAAAAACATCTGGTTTCAAAATTGGAGAACATTGGGAAAATAAAGCAACATATGTTCCCAAGACCCTTTTACAACTGAAGATTTTGTCAGTCCAAAATTATAGTCAAATTTTTACCATTGTGTTTGGCCACTCAGCCATTTCATACAGTAACAGGACTCTTCACTAAGCCATCATGTGTACATTGGGGGAGGAAATAAAAAAGATGGAAAGGTTAGAAAGAGTCTTAACAAAATAGCTGATTATGGAAACTTATTGTCAACTCAGCCCTTTCCAAAGAAAGTAACACAATCTCCCTCAAATGTCACAGGAATGAATGAATGAATGAATTTTACGGTCACAGATCAAGAGTAATGTTTTGTCAATGGGAATAGATATGTAAGGAAAATTGGTAAGAAGTTCCACACATTGCTAATAAGTGACATGAATAGTAGCTAGATTCAGCAGTTTTTAAAGGACATAAATGAGCACTAGTCGAACCAAGGAAATTGGATGACTGTAATCACATTATTTATGCCCTCATAATTTTTTTTAAATAACTCTTTCTTAGAGAATTGTCTAAAACCCAGTAGACAATGGTTGGAAGTTAGGTGAGTATATTGAAGACTTGTTTATAGGTATGCTGTGTAGATTCATTCATATGAAGAGAAGCTTACTTGCATAGAGAAACATGGCAGTTTTCATTCCTTCAGATTTGTTAAACCTCTTGTTCTTTCTATCCTAAATCGCCATTTGTTGAATTTTGATAAGTACTTCAGAAATTAAAAATAAAAACAAAATTCTTCCCCATTTGTACTGCTCACATTGATGTAGGGTGCATCTAAACTCTAGAATCAATGTGGTTTGACATCACTTCCATTATCATAGTTCAATACTGTGGAATCATCGAGTTTTTAGTTTTACAAAGTTTTTAGCCCTCTAAAAAAAAATTACAACATCAATGACTCTATAGTATTGAGCCATGGTGGTGAAAGTGATGTCAGACTGCTTTAATTCTACAGTGTAGATCAGGCACAGGCAAACTTTCTAACTTGGGGGCCACATGGTGGTCTCGAGTGGGGTGGGTGGGCCAGGAGAGAGGGGGTAGGTTCTACCCAAGGCCCCTCATTGCCCTTTCCTCTCCTTCCCCATCTCTTTCAGAGGCAGAAAGTGAAGGAAAGATCCCATTTGGATCCCAAAAGAGTTGGTCTTGGTCAGGATGAGATGGTGAATGGGAGAGAAAAATTATATCCATGAGATCCCATCTTGCCACTCCTGATCTAGAATCTTAGAATCCTAGAATCCCAGAGCTGGAAGAGACCACCAAGGGCCATCCAGACTAACCCCCTTCTGCCATGCAAGAAGGCACAATCAAAGCACTCCCAGTACACAGCCCCTGCAGAAAAGCCTCCAGAGAAGAAGACTACACCACATTCTGAAGCAGCCACTCTTCAGGAAGTTCTTCCTAATCTTTTCAGTTGAATGTCTTTCCCTGCCATTTGAACCAATTGCTCCCTTGTGCCCTGGTCTCTAAGTCAGTTTTCCATCTACCTTCTCCTCCATGGGACACCCTTTTAAATCTTGAAACATGGTTCTCATGTTCCTTCTCTAGCTTCTCTTCTCCTAGCTAAACAGCCCCAGTAGGAAAGGAGGAAGGGAAAAGAAAGAAGAAAGAGAGGAAGAGAAGGATAGAAGCAAGGAAGGATGAAAGGGGGGAGGAAGGGAGGAAACAGAGAAGGAAGGAAAGACAAAAGGGAAGGAAGAAAGAGAGAGAGAGAGGAAAGGGGGTGGAAAGAGGGAAGGAAGGACAAAACGGTGGAAGAGAAGGAAGGAGAGATAAGGGAAGGAGGAAGGAAAGAGATAAGTAAGGAAGCATACAATGGTGAGAGAGGGGAGGGCCTGAGAAAATAGCATAAGGGGCTGCACCTGGCCCCCGGGCCTGAGTTTGCCCATACCTGGTGTAGGTGCTCCCATATACATGTATTGTATGTTATGAATAGTAGTCCACATTGTACTTTACAACTAAAAACAGGCAAAGGTTTCCCCTGACATTAAGTCTAGTCAAGTCCGACTCTAGGGGGTGGTGCTCATCTCCATTTCTAAGTCGAAGGGCCAGCATTGTCCATAGATGTCTCCAAGGTCATGTGGCCAGCATGACTGCATGGAACGCCATTACCTTCCCTATTGATCTACTCGCATTTTCACGTTTTTGAAGTTCTAGGTTGGTAGAAGCTGGGCCTAACAGTAGGAACTCATCCTGTTCCTTGGATTTAAACTGCTGACCTTTTTGTGCAGCAGCTCAGTGGTTTAACCCATTGTGCCACCAGGGGCCCTAAACCTTCAAACTACAAAGGTATTAAAACTAAATAGCCCCTCTGAGGCAAATAAGTGCAACACTCACATGGGTGAACATGCAATGTTTTAAATTTTAAATATAAATTTAAGAACCATACTTAAGTCCCAAAAGCCATGAGCCTGGATACATCTGTCAGTTCCATTTTCCCCACACCTGAATTGTATTTTTTCTAATGAAAATATTAAATTCTTCTATCTATAACCCAGAGAAGCTCATAATCTTTAGTAAATTCTTTCCAAATGGAATTGAAATGAAATGTTGACCAATCTCTATGTAAAGTGAATGTTTGTAGGCACATTACTGATGTGCGAAGAATTATACATTGTAGAGTGGAGATAACCTGCTTCTACCTATTTATTTCCACTGAGCAGTGCAACGTATAATGAAATATTAATGAATGTAGCAGTTTACAGCTTGACATTGAGGGAAATCATCTTTTTTGGAGGGAAGGGGATCATTTCTGCAATGCAAGCCAAAATGATGCTCAGACTTTTCTCCTAGCAAAAATGTTAATGATAAACTAGCAGCCAAGAGCTGGTATGCATCAGACTTTGGAGCAATAAGTTGCTTAGTACTTAAAACCTTTGACTGATAGAGATGTTTCTTGGGGGAAAATTTGCTACATTGTCACCTATATTCAGATATGATGACTAAGTGAACTGCACTTACTGAGCACTCAGAATCTTAGAAACACATCTCTACAGCCTGTTTGGCGACACAAATGCTTTAGCGGAGTTATTAAAGAAGACCAAGCTACACTCTTTGTCCCTTCATCTTGCAACACACTTTTTCTTTAGGTTTCAATGGTTTGCTGTCTTGTTTAGGCACCACATTATCTCCTGGGGCCCACAATTAATTAATAGAGAGCTTGTTCAAAGGATATGCTTTTAGTGGAGCATCTTCCTCTCATTGTATTTCTTTGTGGATAATCAATTTAGGCCTTTTTGGCTGTCAATATGTCTGTTCAGTCACCTTTTTTACTCTTCTCCTCTGTCATTAGTAAGTAGTTTTGCCGCCAAGAGGTAAACTATCTGAAGAGCTTAAAAGCATACACACAGTGAGATATACACACAGACCAAAAGCAGGCAAGCAAGAGTGTATATTGGAGAAGGGAGAAAAAAGTGGACAAGATGGATAGAGGCCCTCTAATAAAAGCTTTGGGATTCCATTGTTCATGGGAAATATTGTTCAGCTACTATCTCTCTGAAAAGTCCGTAGCAGTGAAATATTTGGATTTTAGTCAAGTAGGACAGCATTTTTAACAGTAGGGAAATAAGGTTCACAGCTAGCATCAAGAGCTTCTTTTTTGATATATTTATTAATCAGTGATGTAATGAATTGGAAGGCGGAAATTCCATCTAGAACTTTTTTTAAAAAATCTTTAAAAATATTACAACTATAGCTAAAACTGTCTCTTTTCTTTTAATGAAAGACAATATTTTGCAGATATGCATAATGAGTCCTCCACAGATATACTATAACTTTTTGAGAGATTTGCTCAAGCCTCATTCTGATATTCTCAGTATCATAAATCAATGTTTATTGTGGATGTGAACAATGGCCAAAAAACCATAAAATGTTTGGTTCTTTTTTCAGCTTCCCCCGCCCACACACACCTTTCCATTTTCTGGGAAATTCCCAAAATCAGGAGGGGGGGTGTACCATTTTCGTTCTGGTAAAGATTTGTTCCATTGATACCAATGGAGGCACTTTAAAGGCTCATTTCTTTGTCATTCGTAGGCTTTTCAGGATGAAACTTGCAGCACTTGTAGTCCACATTTATGACCATAAACCTGTCAAGTTTCAGAATGTTTCACCAATCCACTGATGCTTAGGAAGTTTTTATCATAATTTTTTTTAATAAAAGAGGGGGTTCTGGGAATTGAAGTCCCAACCAGTGCATACCACAAGCAGGGAGGAGAATGGACACAGTCAACCAGGCCTCTGAATGGCTGAGAAAAACACATGAGAAACACAGAGAAAAACTGCAACTCCCATCATGCCCCAGGAGGGAGTGCAGAGGCTCCTTTAATGCCCATGCTATGTCGAAATGCTGCTGGAAAAGTGAATTCGGGGGGGGGGGGGCTGCCCCTCAGGTACAGTGCAACTCAGCCCCATCACCCCCATTAGCCAAAAGATCCGGCTGCTCATGTTCCAATCTTGTTAAGGCCTCACCTGGGTCCTATCTGGATCACTGAATTTTCCTAAATCCCAAATTGCCAAATTGAATTCTGTTTATTACTTTAGAAATAGTGAAATATAAATTATTACATTAGAAACTAGGGTGTACCTACACATGTCACTTCCTTCTACCAAAAGTGCTAGCTATTTTCTACCATTATCCTGATCTTTTTAAAAAGCATATCCAAAATGGGCAACTGTGGTTGAATGTTAATTAACTAATTAGGAATTTAAATCTCACACTCTACTCCCCAACGTTATTAAAGACAGCTGATATTGAGAAATCAGACTCCCAAATTAGGAAATGTACAAGCAGTCCTCAAGTTACAAACAAGATAGGGTCTTAAGTTGAATTTGTTTGTAAGTTGGAACAAGTCCAGCAAAAAAGTGGCCAAAAAAAGGTACACATTATCATTCTTATGTGATCAGAATCTTATTTTTAAACACTAAAGCTTTCAAGTAATTGAAAAGGAAAACCATAGAATAGGAAAACCCTTCCCTCCAGGAGCCTTTCTGGATTATCCTGTCCCAGCTTCCTTGGAATGTGGAATGAATGCAGTTTGACACCACTTTAACTGCCCTGGTTCATTTCTATGGGATTCTGGGAGCTGAAGATTTACAAGGTCTTTAGCCTTCTCTGTCAAAAAAATGCTGCTGCCTCAACAAACTACATATCCCAGCATTGCATAGTATTGGGCCAGGGAAATGAAAAGTGGTGTCAGATATGAAGGAAAGGAGAGAAGAGTTGGAGGGATAGAGGGAGAATAAAGAATAATTTGATAGGAAGAACAGGGAAACAGGGTTTGGAGACATCAATAGCAAGAAAGTAGCAAGAAAATTAAAAAGAGGTCTGGAGAGATCCCTAGGAAGGCAAAAGAAATAGGGTTCAGAGAGATTCAGAGGAATAAAAAGGATTTGATGAGATCCTTAGGAAGAAAAGGGGAAAGGGATTTGGAGATATATCAATAGGAAGGAAAAAGAAAGGGCAGCAGAGAGATACAAAAATGCTTTGGCTCCATGCTAAGATTTCATGGTGGGGATGGAGTGGAGGAACCCACTCCAGGAGTTGTTTGTAAATCAGAAGTTTGTTAACTCGAGGAGTGCCTGTATAATGAAACATATGAACGTATGAAATAAAAGCTGGTGCTCTGACAGACCTGGTGAACACACCCCTGTGCTTCATCAAAACCTTAGTCATGAATTGTCTTTAGAACTCTGTCTGGTCACAACCAAAACTCCTTCCTTTAATTTCCATAAATGAACTAGAAGACCATTTCCTGTTCCCATTGCTAAGATTGAGGCTATTTGTGGGAAAAATCTGATATCCATGCCTCGAGTCAGTTTCACCCATTAAGATGGTCACCCTCCTCAAGCACCCACTGTGTACTTTGAAAGCACCTTATTGTTTCCACCAGAGTCAGCCCATTAAGCTCACACCACCTGCCTTTTGCTGGCGACATTGTTGGAAGCAGACCATTAAACGGACTGACACTTCAAATGCTCCAATGCCAGTTTATTATTTTTTCTGCCACCACAAAGAATCAAACAGTGATAATGTCTGAAGGAGTCCTGAGCCACTCAGGACATGGATCCTAGCAGTTTTTGAGCCAATCAGGAACTGAAGTGGGTTTCTTGAATAGCTATCAAATGAAATAAAAGTGATCTGCATTCCCTATTGCGATATGTCTGTATTTTGGATTGCTTTCTCTGTTAACATCATCTCTGGCCAGTGAGAAGAAACCTCTGCTTTTGCCTTCAACCCATTTGTGTCTGATTTGACTTTTTGGAAAGCTAGACACACTGGGCCCCCTAAACTCATGGCTTTAGTGGAACTGAAATCACTCAACATACTAATCTCACTTTTTAAACTTCAAGTTATTTCCATTATTAATATGAAAAAGGTATGAAAATGTTGTTAAATTCTTTTTACATGAATTGAAATGAAGTCACTACTCGCTCCACCCCATGCTTGGAATGATACATATTTAAAATGTAAAGTGTTATATAATATCATTATTTTCAGTGTAACGGCTTTGTTAGCTGTTAGCAACTGATTTCTGAGTTATGTATTTAATAAATATAATACTATTTTATTTACATTGCTTTTCCAGTACATTTTTGACTTTTTAACTTCAACTAATTTTGACTTAAAATTTTGAAAATAGAAAGGATCCATATTCCCTTGATACCCTCAAATGTTAAGGAATAATGAATAAAATATGTTTGGATGTAACAAACTGACATTATTGTACTTTGCAAAAAAATGTAATAATTGCTACATTATTAAGTTTTTTTAAGTATTTAACCTGGATGGCACAATATACCAATTTTGCTTTACCACATATCTTCCTCATATGTTGCTGAACTACTATTCCCATAGCGCATCATTAACCAGGTTGGCTAGAATGAATTGGAACAGGAGTCCAACAATGATTGGAGTATCCCTAGTCATGGTTTTTAGACCAAGAAGGGGACCATAGGAAAATGTCTAGTTTCTACAGGAGCCTTGAAACATTTCTAGGCAAAGTCACATAGAGTTTTAGTGTGAAGTTCTTACTTCTAATGTGCACGTTACATCTTCCCCCAATAGATTTGATGACCTTAAGAGCGTCTTCTGTCTATGGGAACAGAATAGATTTGACAGCACTGATAATCAGGAAGGTTATCAGCCTGAACTTTCATTTTCCTTTTTAATTTTGATTGGCTGAACATTGTCCATTCCCATCTATTAATATGGCAGTAAATGAGGGGAAATGAATGAGGCTGGCTAATCAAGTGAAAAGTTCTTGAATATTCACTGACTACTTCTCACAATTATTTCCCATGTAATATCTGAAGCACTACAGTTCTGAGAAAGCATTCATTTGAAACATTTCTAATGAAATTGGAGAATGGCATGGCATTAGCATGCCTGGGTATCTCAAGAACAGAACATTAACTTGGCATGATACATCTTACAGGATATCCTAGCTGCTTTCAATCTTTTAATATACAACTTTAACCAATGCATTATATTCTCTCTCTCTCTCTCTCTCTCTCTCTCTCTCTCTCTCTCTCTCTCTCTCTCTCTCTCTCTCTGTGTGTGTGAGTGTGTGAGTGTGTGGTCACACTATGTGTGTTACAATGAATGTGCTTAAATAACCATTAATAAATCCATATTGTATGCTAACAATTATGTGAGCTATGAAAATCAAGAGCTTTGCATAATTGGTCAGAAATGTCTATTTTATTCAACTCAAGAGGATGGATAAGGTACCAGGCCGATGCTAGTAGTAACATGCCCTTGTTCTTGCAAAAAATAGTGACATGTCACCCAAAACCATCGAGTATCATAGGGGTTATGATGGTTGTTTTATTTTTATAAGGAATGCTGTTCTTAACTTGCTGAATTATATATAGAGGGACATGTTCTCATTATTACGGTTTTGAGCACCAGTCTAATATGAACAATTAGCACCATATAGAAAATGCTGGGGCCCCAGACGGGTTTATCACCTCAGACACTCACTGTGGGGTTCCTCACCCATGAATCATCTTTTTAAACATCTTACAGTGCTACAAAGTAACCAAGTTGACATAGAGCCACAGCACTAGAAATATCAAACATGATGTCCAATTGCTGCCTGTCATTTCAATCAGATAAAGTATTAGTAGAGGAATCACTGACACAGAAAGGTTTGGGCTTTGTTGAAGACGCTCCTCAATCTTGATCTAGATACAGCTTTGCTTGTGAAGAACTTCAACACACACATGTCCAAGTGCTTTGTCTCAAGTTTAATTAATCTGCATTGATGAACAACAAGTGGTTTTCCTAAGCTACAGCTAAAAGCTATAAATAAAGCTTTTCTTCTTACTACAGCCAAAATATGCTGACTTCTTATACTGGTTCATCAGTCCAGTGGATATAAAATCCCTTTTGTGAACTGAGCAATTTCTTACTGAATCCTGTTTACTGGACCATTTCAGTCTATCAGCTGTAGCCAGACCTTTTCAATCCTCTAGAAGCAGAAGAGCTATTACTAAATAATGGTCGGCTCATAAGGGAATTATGACAGAGTCTAGCAAATAACCATGCAGTGACAGAAGAACGCATGGACATTAATCTGGCTGACAGTTGCCAGGGAAAAATGAATGGTGGGCTGTAGTGCCATCCAACCATGGCTTCTTAGAACATGGATTCCTTTGAAAAAGAAGACAAACATAGTATACTGAAGTAGAGTCCCAAACTATCATTCACCTTAGCTATACAGTGCCTTGCATATGTGTTCAGACCCCCTGCCCCCAATTTAACCATTCCACATTTCATTTCCAGGAACTGAAAATGATTTAATTGGCATTGTAAATACTTGATGTAGACAAGATGGAGATGGCAAATATAGTTATTGTGGCACAAAATATTGCTTTTAGCTGGAGATTGGGTTGGCCTTCATCCCCATTGGTTGGAGGGTTGTGTTGGGCTGTGGTGATTACATACTTCTAACATTGTGCATGCTCACATAAGGCAGAGACATATAAGCTTCAGCCTTTTTATGCGAAAACTACACCTTTAGCATCTAAATGGTGTCCACATTTCAGTGTGTGTGTGTGTGTGTGTGTGTGTTGTGGTACCTATGTGTGGAATCAGTACTGTGGTTTGTAAAAGGTCACAGTGCATCTTAAGTCACTGATGCTGATTTTAGCTTACTTCCTGATTTTGGACTATGTGATTTTAATATTTATATATACTAAGATGTTTTAATTCTATGTCTTAAGGTCTAAATGTTTATGTTTTATGTTTTAATATGGCTAATGGTTTTTATTCATATTGATATGTTATTGTCTAGTTATTATGCTTTTTATGCCCACATGTACAGTATGTTGGGCATTGAATTTTGCCATTATTATGTTGGACACCACTTTGAGTCCTTCCATGGGTGAGAAAAGTGGTATATAAATGCAGTAAATAAATAAATAAAGTACTTCCTGGTGAGGTGTGAACTTTCACGTAGGACATATGCTTCTTTAGAAAGGTCCCTGGGGCACCAGATGACGAAGGACTAAAGCCCACATTTTTCCATTGACAACCAATTTGATGGGAGATATCAGGTTATTCCTTTTTCCTAATGGTATTTGCTTTTTAAAATGTTAACCAGCACCATATAGAAGATACTTTGGGAATCTAAAGAGGTAGGGCTTCTCAAGAGACATTGACTTGCTTGGAAGTGGAGCTAACCACTTTAACTGCACTCCTGTCATCTCCAGTCACTTCCTCAGGAGCAAAAAAATGACTTGTGTTTGCTCGGTCAACATTGACTGCTTCACTGTTTTTTCAGGTATGTATGGGCCATTACTTTGTTCATGGTGGTTGCTTTTGCACATGTGGTATAAATTAATTGACCTTCTGAACAATCACTGAAATTCTTGGGCCAGATCTAGAAACCACAATCTTCATATAATTGCCAATTGTTCCTTATCAACTGCTGTCTCAGAAGCTTTTGACAGGTGTTCCCCCCAATGTCAACCCTCAAAGCCTGAACCAGGTGACTTATCTATGTTCCAGGTCATTTTCTCTCCTTCAGGATGTGGTCTAAAAAGGTATTTTTTGTCAATCACTGACTTTTTGAGGGGCGAGCTTAGTGGCATTTAGCTCCATTTAACATTAGCTCCATTTAGCTCTATTTATGTAACTGTTTCCTCTTCCTTTTTAAACAGTGTCAGAATGGAGCAAACTGTGAGCTTTTTGAAAGGACAATCATATCATCTTCACATTGCATGAAGGCCAGAGTGATGTGGGTTTACATTTTTGAGACATTTGTTGTCTTTCCATGTAGCCCATAAATGACCTCAGGAGTACAAAATTGGACCATAGGTCTGACAGAATAGTTCCTCCATCTCTTTGATTCTGGTTCTTAATTATATCTGTGCCATTGAGTTCTTCTAAGCCTGCCTTCTTTTGTGTGGGTAATGCATTTGGGCTAGATTTTAAAATGTACTTGGAGAGTTTTTTCTCAATAAATAGCATGAATGATTGCATTTGGATCTCCTCTAAGCAAAATCTTTCTGTTATATTGTTGATCAAAAAAGTAGGAACGTAGAATGATCTATTAGCATGCCAGAGAAAAACAACTTAAACATGAGTTTAGAGGAGGAGGAAGAGCACTAAATTTGAAGCATTTCCTACTTTAAATTTAGGTAATCATAAAGCCCTGAAGTTGTTATGTCAAAGATTCCACCTGGAAAAACAGAATGCCCATAACCAGCTGCTTGATCCAGACACCAGGATATGCAACATTAATGTGTCTAAAATCATGTCAGGGAAAAGGGGAAGGTGCAGCTATATACTATAAAGGTATGACTGCCATTCTTCCTTAGCGGTCTCACACCTTACCTGGATGTGGTGGGAAAGAAAAGAAATTAGGTTGAATTTCCTGTTTTCATACTAGGTTTTCATTTTCTAAAAAATCTTATGGAAGATTTGGTATGCCCCTGTGCACTCAATAACAAAGCATGTTCCTTTTCAATTACTATTATTAGTTGCTCGAGATCAGATAGCATAGCTAATACTTCCTTGTTGCTTGCATCTGGATAATATGTGAAGCCTCTCCCACATAAAGAGTAATCGAGGCACAGGGAACAATGAAAATGCATCCATTAGTGTGCTCAGATGTTAATAGATGTTCCACTCAGACATTATTAACAACTTTTCAATGGATGGTTGCCAATTTCCTACTTGGCACAACTTTAGAAGATATTTCATTTGCTGCAAAATGTTAAAAACTTCAACAGAAGACTGCTATGATTGTATGTGGACAATTATGGCACTGTGCACAATGCATCTCCGTTTCAGGGGAAAGAACGGACGCCATGCAATGCTGAAAATAGAATAAATGGAGGAGGGGTGGAGTGGACAATGCCTCACCTTTTTATGATATCCTCTAATCCAGAGTTTCTCAAACTGTGCTTATATGTGTTTTGGACTTCAGCTCCCATAATTCCTAACAGCTGGTAAACTGGATGGGATTTCTAAGAGTCCAAAAGACACGGAGGAGCACTGTTTGAGAAACACTTCTCTAACATGACACTTAGAATTAAGAGGAATTATTTCAACATAACTCTGATGTTTCATTGCAAACAGCTTTTGAAAGAGAAAATGGCACAAATGTGCTTGCTATTTGAATATCCTCTTAAATGGATTCTTAATTGGTTTTAACACAAGTGAGCAGTGAGATAGTAGGTCCAATGAATCAGGACAGTGAGGCTGTTTGAATGGCTATAACATATGCCACATCCTTCTGACCATGCCTGTTCCATCCTTACAGTGTCTGAGGGATAGGCTCCTAGCAAAAATATATTGTTGTAAGCTATCCTTTGAATAACTCCAAATATGTTGTATTAATTTTGTCTTCAGTGTGCCATCAAAGTTTTGTTTTAAGGAGGGGTACAACAGGGTTACAACAGAGATAAAACACAACACTATTAAAGTATACCAGTATATAACAAAATACACACAAGACTACAGGTTAAAATTAGTAGGTTAAAATTCACAAATTAAAATTGACTGAGTAGGCCTGCTAGAAGAGAGAGGTCTTCAGTGAAGTCCTGAAAAAGACCTGCTTGACACTGAGAACTGCCTAAATTTTTGGCTTCCTTTGAGGACTGGGGAATGGCATAGCAGCTATCATGTTGAGAACCTGTATTTCAAAATTTATTGCTGTTCCACTGAAAGTGAGCGAAGTAGAATGGTATATGTTAATGTTGGAGGTTGTGATCAAAAGGCAATCAATGATATCTTCCATGAGCATCCTACAAGGAGGAGTGTTGATGATACACACCATCCGGCATTGTGACAATATAAGAAAACATAACGGTCTGCTCTAGGCATTATTTTGATGAGTATCCTCCTAGGTAAGCATCTGACAAAACCTGCTGTTCCAAAGTTCCACCTGATATTGCTTGAGAAAGTTGTCCTCCATGGTGCAGAGAAATTTAAGTGACTATCTATTTCCTTACAAAAGTGACTTGTCACCTAGAGCTACCATCCTGTCTCAGGTGACAAATCAAAAAGGGCAGCTCTGTGACAGCCTTCACAGCAGACATACTCTGGGGAGCATGTAGTTAGTGGGGTTGATAACTTAGCTGATTATGTTTGAATCCTAGTTGATTCTCGATTAATTGTTTGGGGTGGTGTCAAGTACAATTTTATTCCAGCATGCAATGTTCTTTTCTATAACAGTTGGAAAAAGAACATAAGAACATAAGAAGAGCCATGCTGAATCGGGCCTCAGCCCATCTAGTCCAGCATTCTGTGTCACACAGTGGCCCACTAGTTGTACACAGGGATCTCTAGCAGAAAGGAGGGCAAAACCTGACCTGCTCCCGACCCCCACAACCAGTACCGGGGAAAAGCCTGCCCGCCTCAATCAACACAGAGGTGGCACTTGGATGTCCATTTCAGTAACAACTGTTTCCCTTGGTATCCATGAATCTGTCTAATCCTGCCTTGAAGCTGTCCAGGCTGACAGCTGTCACAACCTCCTCTGGAAGTGAATTCCATAACCCAATGACCCTCTGGGTGAAGAAATATTTCCCTTTATTAGTCCTAACTTTCCTACCTTGGAGCTTTAGGGAGTGCCCCTAGTCCTAGTGTTGTGTGACAGAGAAAATATTTTTCTTTATTCACCTTTTCTATCCCATGCATGATTTTATACACTTCGATCAAGTCACCTCTTAAACGCCGTCTTTCAAGGCTGAAAAGACCAAGGCGTTGCAACCTGATTTCATAAAGGGAGCTGCTCCATCCCTTGGATCATTTTTGTTGCCCTTCTTTGTACCTTTTCCAGTTCCGTTATATCCTTCTTGAGGTGCGGTGACCAGAATTGTACACAGTACTCCAGATATGGCCTCACCATAGATTTGTAGAGAGGCAATACAACATTTGCCGACCTATTTTTCGATTCCCTTCCTGATCATGCCAAGCATAGAATTTGCTTTTTTCACTGCTGCAGCGCACTGGGTTGACATCTTCATTGAGCTGTCCACCAAAACCCCAAGATCCCTTTCCTGGTTTGTCTCAGAAAGCTTTGATCCCATCAGTTGATAAGTGTATTTGGGGTTCTTTGCCCCGATGTGCATGACTTTACACTTGTTTAGGTTAAAATGCATTTGCCACTTTGTTGCCCATTCACTCAATTTCGAGAGATCTTTCTGGAGCTCTTTACAGTCAGTTTCATTTTTAACTACCCTGAACAGTTTAGTGTCATCTGCAAACTTTGCTACCTCACAATTTACTTCTACATCCAGATCATTTATGAATAAATTAAAAAGTAACGGTCCTAAAACTGAACCTTAGTACGCCACTTCTCATCTCTTTCCATCCAGAGAAGTGTCCATTTATTACCACCCTTTGTTTCCTACAGTTTAGCCAGGTTCCAATCCAGGACAAGACCTGTCCCCTGATTCCATGGCTGAAGAGCTTATTTAGGAGCCTTTGGTGAGGGACTTTGTCAAAAGCCTTTTGAAAGTCAAGGTAAACAATATCGACTGGGTCCCCTTTATCTATGTGTTTATTTACACCCTCAAAGAATTCTATCAAGTTAGTTAGACATGATTTGCCTTTGCAGAAACCATGTTGATTTTCCTTCAGCAATGCCTGTTCTTCTATGTGCTTAGTAATTTTTTCTTTAATAATGGTTTCCATCACTTTGCCTGGAACTGAGGTTAGACTAACTGGCCTATAATTTCCTGGATCACCCCTGGATCCTTTCTTGAAGATCGGAGTCACATTTGCCTCCCTCCAGTCCTCGGGTACAGTGCCTGATCTTAGAGAAAGGTTATATATTTTGGCTAGAATTTCAGCAATTTCACACTTGAGTTCCTTAAGAACTCTGGGGTGGATGCCATCTGGCCCTGGTGATTTGTTGACATTTAGTTTAGTAAGGCATGTGAGAACATCTTCCTTGTTTATCTCTATCTGGTTTAATTCATTTAATTCCCTCCCTGAAAAAACTGACTCAGCTGCAGGCATATGTTGTCTGTCTTCCTGTGTGAAAATGGAGGCAAAGAAGTCATTTAGCTGCTCAGCAATCTCCTTGTCTTCACTTATTGTCCCTTTCTTACCAAGGGAAGAGGTCAGGGCTATCCCATAGTAACATAAATAAAAACTGTTTGCAGAGTTACTGCAGAGAAGGTGTGTTGAACAGATCTGGGAAAGTGTAGCATTGTTACTTTTCTTGATGAAGTATGCAGCAGCCTATAGATCAGTGGTTCCCACTCTTTTTTTGACTAGGGACCACTTGACCAGAGACCACTTTGACCAGGGATCACTTCACTAGAGGCCACTCTCCAACATTAGTACCAAAAGTGTTAAGAATAAGTTTTTGGTCAACTTTAGATTTGGTTTGGATATTTGGGGGTGTTGATTCAAAAAACTGCATTGAATAGACCACATCAGCTCTAGTTTTCGATAAAAAACATATGCTATCCAGTAGTTGTCATTTTCTCACCCACAGAACACCATATTTAATAAGTCTTGGCACTATAAGAGGGTTTCAGTCACTCTCATTGCAACAATGTAGTAACGGTGAGGCCGTGGATTATATTTTAGTTCTTGTGGACCACTGGTGGTCCATGGACCACAGGTTGGGAATCACTGCTATATCTGGATGGATAAAATATTGAAATAGCTGATTGTAAAAAAAAAAGATAAGTTGACAAATGACAGGGGATGCTTGCATCAATGTCAAGTCATTCACCCATTATTCTACCTTATTTATCTTTCTTAAAACAAGGAAACACATGTATCCATTTCATGTATTCTAAAATAGCTAAATTCTTTTTTGGGCTTCACAAAGAAATCAAACTAGCTAAATTTAACAAAAGAATCAAACTATCAAAACAAAAACATGAAGACATAACACACCAGTACAGTAGTAACTAATAAGGTTATAGTTTGAAGGCATGGTCCCATTAGAAGACTAAAAATAGCACAGCAGATAATAAAAGACTCCAGCTATATTTGCAGCAGCAGGAAGACACAGCAGGAAAGCAGCCCAACTACAATGGTTTGTTGGAACATGCCCATGTATGCCAGGCTTACATAGAATATACAAAGTGTGCATGTTGAGTGGATGATTCTGAGATAATATTCCATAAAGCTGGGACCATAAATGAAACACCATTTTTCCCTTGCAGTCAGCTTCTGAACTGTGGTTAGCTTGGGACCTCAAATGCTAAATGGAGTGCACAAAGATTACTGTACGTCAAGGAAGGAGGTGCTCTTTTAGAATTCTGTGGACTTTGTGATGCGAATATGTGAGTCTGATTTCTTTCTCAGCATGCTATGGGAAATGCTGTGGGATACGAGCAGAAGGGATTAAAATATACCACATAAACTGTGCAATGCTTAAATATCCCAAAGGCAGCAGATCCCATTGGTTGGAATTTAAGCAGGTGTCAGCCCTGGTTAGAGCTTGGATAGGAAACTACCAATAAATACCAGGAGCTCTAGGCAGTCAGAGGAAAAGGCTGGAAAAATTACTTCTCAATTTTCCTTGCCTATGATATTCATAGGGTCACCATATGTCAGCAGGTGTCTTGAAGGCACATATATGCACACATAATGTATAAGGCCACAGCAAATCCCTTATTCTCCCAATTGAATTTTTCCTAGGAGAGAAATAAATAAATAAATCATAGCATGTGTTTTATCCCTTCCAGGTAGGGGAGGAGAAATAAGTGCTGCAATCATGATTTCAATCGGAACGATGAAGACTGACTGACAGATTGGCTTAAAAAATAAACTTGCAAATACATGGCTCAAAGTTATGTCTTTCTTCCTCCTCTGAGGGACATTTGCTTTCTACAGAAAGATGCAAAGTCTTTTCTTTTAAAAATGTGGATGAATTCATTCAGCCTCTTCTGGGTCTCTTTGCACTCTTGCCCTGTGGTTTGCCTATTGGTTATTTACTATGTTAAGCACTTTTTCAAAGGAAACAGCTGCTTCATATTCCAGACTTTCTTTGCCCAAGGGACAAATTAATAGAACCTTATTTCCTATGATTAACATGTATTACTGAAATGTAAATGGAAGGAGGAGGAGGAAATAATCACAGCCAGTCTCTTTCTTTACTATTTTAATATTACCATTTAGGTAATTAAATTTTCACTTAAAATTCTTCCATATTCCTCAAATGTTGAGAAGCTTCCCTATTAATCACCTGTGATTTGCAAAACAGTGTGTCACTTGATAGTTCTTTGGAATCTTCTTGTATTGTTCATCTGTACATCTGAAAAAAGAATGACCAAAAAGAGCCTTTTCTTTGTCAGGTATGGGGAACCTGAGCTTTGAGGGAGATCATGTTCCCAACCTGTCATGAAACAGTAAAGTTAGGGTACAAGTCAAAAAAATTAAGTCCAAAATTCATAGGGCCTTTTAAAGTTGACAGAGTTGTGAATAAGGTATCATATACCCTCCTGTTGCCCAAGAGTTTAGGGAAAGTGCACCCAACTTTTCATTGCAGTTATCTTAAGAAATATGTGAGCCCATTTCCTCCACGGGATTGAATGGTGTTTTGTTTCCCTCAGGGGGAGGAGGACGAGGTGGAGGAGGCCATTATGTCAGGTATGGGGAACCTGAGCTTTGAGGGATCATGTTCCCAACCTGTCATGAGACTGCAGCGACCTTTGGCCCAGTTCCTGGAGTGACCTTGCCCATGTGTGCTGGGAATTGCTGAATCAGCCTGGGAGTGGAGTAACTTCCAGGTGCCAGAAAGGGAAGTGAGGCAACTCCTCCTGGCATGGACATTGGACATTTGGACTCGTGACGTCACTCATGTGACCCTGGGGTCATGCCCCTATGGACTACTGGGATTGCTGATTCATCGGAGCATGATGACACCCTGCTTGGACATTGCATGGTGTAGGGGAGGGGCTACCGGGGTATATAAGGTGTGTTTGGGTGGCGGGCCGGCGCTTTAGCTTCACGGGTGGTGTACCTTCAATAAAATCGTGTTGGACCAGAACGACGTCTGAGTGTGATCCCTACTGACTATTGAGGAGTCATTACATTCTTCTCAGCCAATAAGGATGGGAAAATGTCAAATGAGAGGTAATCGTAGCTTACACCCAAGGTCATGTTTTGTAATTGAACTGCTTTAGATCTTTTTAGAGAAAGTATGAGAGGGCTTTAGTGTTTTAAGCATAACTACTTTTTCAAATTGCTTGGCATTACTTTTTCAGTGTATAGGGTGTCCTCAGAATCCTCTCTTAGAAATTGCTCCAAGGATCACTTTTCTGTCCCTTATTTCTCTACATGCTTCAAAGGATGTAATTTCTCCCTCATGACTACTGAAATCAAAGCACATACGCAGGGTGGGGAATTCCTCAGTCAAAACTAGAAACCAAAGACTGAGCAATCTAATCTGAATAAAAGAGACGCTGGAGGTAAGGACTTAATGCCTTCCTTTCCTCTCTTCTTTCTTTCTTTCTTCTGGTATTAACTAAACATATTCTTCAGGAGGCTGGATTTAAAAGCATAAAAGCTTGTTCTACCTGTTGAATTTCATAAGCGCTCACAGTCTGTGAGGTCTATGAAAGTAAAGCAGTCTGGTAAGTTAATCAAGGACTCTAAGGGCAATTCCAGGCAGAACCAAACTGCAAGTTTTAAATGGGCGTTAAAAAAACCCCAAGACCTGACTGCAGGTCTCCACTCAAACCTGTTAGTCTTGGGATTTGGTCCTCCTCTATCCTCACAGGCTTCCTCTATATCGGAACAAGATGGAGGATGGATGGGGGAGATTCAGCAGAAGGTGTTCTTTTAAATAATCACTGTTAATTTTATATAAATATCTTAGTCTAAATATCTTAATATAAATATAAGCAGATTCTCATGTGCACATTGACTTCAGCGCACAATTGTGTGAATTTGTTTTTTTAAATACTTCAGCCAAATTTATCTCTTCCCCCTAATTGCTCTCTGTTTGTGCTTCCCTTAAACCAGCTGTGTATCCATTTCACAGCCTGATCAGCTGATCAGCCGTTTCAGGCTTTTTAAAAGTGGAAGTCAGCTGAAGCAATCTCCCCGAGGGAGGGAAGGAAGGAAGGAAGGAAGGAAGGAAGGAAGGAAGGAAGGAATTCACATGCTGTTTTTTTGTGGGTGCAAAGATATGCAGTGATGCGAATATGCACATTTTCCAACCAGGTTATAGGGTTATAAGCAGACCTTTTAAACTCATTTTTGGTTATTGCAGCAAATCTGCATGGATTTAGCACTAGTGTCATTTAGCCATCCTACCCCACCCCTTTTAACCAGACAACATCTGCATTTAGGTGCTTTGTAGAAGGAACCTTAGAGAATTATGTCATTGCTGAGTATTATGAAGTATGGCTCCTCTGTTAAGAATGGATACAATTGAAGACCAATCATGAAGTTATGAGGTATGGATGAATTAAGGTATGGCTGAATAATGGGCCATTTATTGACCTAACTTGTAAACCAAACTCTCCTGGGCAACCATCAAGTAATTGGGGAGAAGCAACTAAAATGTGTCTATTGCAGAGGGTCTGATGTGAACCCGTGACCATCTCCACACCCTGAGTGAATCACCAGATCCCGAGTGTAGCCCCAACTCACATGGGTTGCTAATTGTGTCACAATTGTACTGCATGACCCTCCCAGGCCCTAATGTTGAAGTTCAGCCTGTGATTGTGCTCTGGATGTGGGGAATGATGACAATGAGGTTCATGTGGGTAATGGTGTTTGATTCAGAGAATGACCAGGAGATCCTTGTTCAAATTGTATGTTCTCATGAGAATGTCCCTGAAGGGTGTGGGGATGCTGGTGCGCTCCCTGAATTGCTACCAGAGAATGTCCATAGTTTAGAGACTGAGAACAGTTCAGCACCTGGCCCAGCTGCAGAAATTAATGAGCAAATAGATAGATGGGATGTTATTAATCAGAACAGAAAAACAGACCAGTCGCTTAGACGTTCTGCCAGGCTCAAAGAATGATAAAAGATTCAAGGCTATAACGAAACCCATTTCTGGCCACTTGGGACATAGCTTAATGAGGAGATAAAGGTCCCAAGTACAGGATCTGTAGTCAGATGAAGCATAGTTTGGAATCAAGTCAAGATCTTTTTTCCTGTTCCTTGGAAGCCTTGCTTTGGAAAGTTTCATATGCTAGGTGTGTTTGATTCATGATTTTAATTCTTGGATTTTATTATCATGTGCTAAGTGCCTTGGATTCAGGTTTCCAGTTTTTTGGACGTTACTATAGATGTTTCTGCCTTTTTTTTCACAAACTTTGATAGACTAATTTCCTGGACTATTTGTTCCGGCTTATCTTCCTACCTAAAGTGTTTTTTATTTTGCTGCTTTGTAATTATCTTCAATAAATTGATTGTATTTCTACACAAGTGTATGGTGTTTAAAGTCAGAGGGCTTTTCCTGGTCTGGAGTGCAACACCCACAACCTTAGAAGAGGGAGTCAACTACCTATTTAAGTCCCAAAGGTAATATCCCCTTTCCCAGCCCCCACTCAAGTGGTACAACCTAGAGGGGCCTTTCTAGGGACCCTTTCTTCACCCAAAGTGGGCACCAAGGTGAATACTGCTTGTAACCCCCTCACCCTCAATTTCAGCCACAAAAAGATCCAGGTGTCCACGTAGTATCTCTTCCCCACACAATCAGCCAAAATGGCCTCCAAATCACACTTTAGGTCACCCAGGAAGATAACATTTCCTTCAAGATTGTCAGTTTTTTAAAGCTCTGGCCTTCAAATTACAATATTAGGGTGAGTTATAAAATAGCCTGACATGCATGACATTGCATTAATCTTTTCGCAATTAACTTTCCTCTGCACCCAGTCAAGAGGGTATAGATCTCATTCCCCTCACCAAACCTGTCATGGCAGGATAGTATACCAGGGAATACAAACAGCAGGCCATCCAATTTGAACATAATGTAATTCATTGTGAGCCTGAAGACTTAATGCTCTCCCTTTCAGCAAACCAAAATCACAAAAGAAGTGGGAAGGATATAGCAGAAAGGAGGACCATTTAATATGCTATTAATTTTGGAAAAGTTGGGAGACATCTCTGTCCTTGGTAGTTTTTTCTGATTCTTAATTTTTTAAAATTAAATTTAGTTCACCCCAAGCATTGTGCATGTTTCAGCTGTAATGTTCATTCTGAGCATTGGGGCATTTTAAAAATTCTTTATGAATATTTTATTTGCATTCTTTTCTCCAAGTGCATACAATTTTGTACACTATGTGTGTGTGTGTGTGTGCGTGTGTAAGAAATGTCAATTCAACACTGTTCTAATTAATATATCGTCAAGGGTCAAGATCATGGGAACACATTCTCTCAGTTCCATCACCAAATCACTATCACAGAGAGGCTTCTCATTGGTTGCTTCCATCTTCTGAAACTCCCTTCCATGAGAGGCTAGGCTGACCCCTTTTCTGTTTTCCTTTCAGCATTAGGCAAAGACCTTTTTATTTAGGCAGGCTTTCAAACTGTAAGCAGTAGAGCTTATTATTGGGATGATTGATTGTGTTTCAACTTTTATATGTTTTTCAAATGATTTTGTGTGATTTTAAATTGTTTTTAATAGATTATTTATGTAATCTGCTTGGAAATCATTATGGGAGAAAGGTGACATACGAAGGAAAATGATAAAAGAAGTCAATAAAAATAATGTGCCAGTTAAGAAGTGCAAAATTTTACAATTTCTCATTAAGGAGTGAACCGAATAAATATCTCCCCATCCCTTGTTCTGGGTCTCTAAACAAAACAAAACAAAAAACCAAACAAACCCCACATCCTTTGAATAAACTTAGAGCAAGCTTGAGAATCACAACAAGCTCTGTTGGAGGCTACTGACACCTGACTCTTTCCAGAGATGGAAAATACTTTCATTAAATTCAACAGTCTCAATGAAAGTAAGCTTTTCATACCTCCTGAGATTGATTGGAAATAAGCACTGTAAGGATTCCCATATTTGCAAAGTTTATGGATCATTTTAGAGAAGAGCACATAAAAATAAATACATTTTAAAATATGAACAGTAAAAAATGTGCTGAGAGAGAGAGACTATGTATGAGTGAGATTTTAATTGGTGGGGGAAAATATTCTTATTGGGTTTAAAAAATACCAAATTCAATAAATGTGTTGGGCCTGTGGCTTCTGTGGCTTCAGGGGTTGTGGGTTGTGGTGGTGTGCAGGGTTCTGTGGGATTTTCAGTGCAAGGCCAAGGTGATGAAACTCTGGAAGAGCAGTTAAGGGAATTTAGTTTTTCTCAGAGTCCAGTGGGCGGGAATTGAGACACCTGGCTTGCTGAGTCTAGCCGCAGCTGTTACTTTCCCAGGGAAAAGAGAGGGAAATGTTAGAATGTTGAGATCTTGTTATTAGCCCTGTAAAGGTGGAAATTCAGTTCCTGGTCAACTTTCTATTCTACTGCAAGCAGTTCCATGAACTCCTGATTTCATGATTTTTTGGTCATTCATGACAGCACTTTGAGCTTGCCTTTTTTGGGACTATCCTAGTTTTAAGTTCTGTTGCTTCTTAGTGAATTTATATTCAGAGACCTTACAACTTAATTAGCCTGAGGCGTTGGGAACATTTCTTGGGATTTTCTCGAATGCTTTTTGCCTTGGCTATTTTCATGTTTACTGTTATTTTTTTGGACATTGTTTACTTCAATAAATAGACTGTTATTTCCAGCCGTGGTTGTGTGAATATTTAAAGGGCCCTGGTTCTCAGCCGGTGTGCGACAAAATGTGATCATTATGGGGAAAAGCTTTAACACACAATAATTTCAAAACTTACAAACTGAGGTATATAGCTGGGATTCAGAGAAACAACAAAACCGAGATGGCTTGATTTTTGTCTTCTCTCACTGGTATGCTGGGATATTCTTTACTATTTGGAATTGTAAATCCCTGTAAATCATGTAATATTGACGAACATGACTGGAGATAAGAAGCTTTATTTATCCAATTGAGGTGGTGCTCTTCTGTTTCCTACTTGTCTCTTTGCATCAGCATCAAAGGTTACTTCAGTCTGCAAATAATGTTAGCATGACTGGATCTCCCACATACTCTTCTATAAAAAATATATCATGTTTGTTTGTTTATTTATTTACTTACTTTGCTTCTAGACCGTCTCTCTCAGCCTGAAGGCGACTCGAGGCGGTGTACAAATGGCAAAACTGCCCAAGACAAACATATCAACAATTATCAACACAATTCCATCATATTTGTCTGACTTTTGAATTATATAGTTCTATTTTGTGAACCTGTTAAAAAAGGGCTATGTAACTACATAGGGGAACTGTTTAAATGTCCAACCACTGTCAATAAATAGGAGAAAGCAGTAACTCACTTCTTTAATTGTTTGTGCATGCTTTCTCTGTTGCAAGTACACTTGTTTGTATGTACAGCATTTGTTCCAAATATGTTTCTTCATCTGTGAATTTTCAGTAATATCAAAGTGTTCATTAATTTAGAGTATGGGATAGGTTGTCGGCATATGGATGTCCATGTGCACACATGCACAAACACATGGGATTCTGGAGGAGAATTTCCCTTTATATACTCTGGTTGTGGTTGTGTGCCTACTTACTAGTAAAATAAAAGAATTGGATGGGGTTTATTTTCTTAAAAGTGTACATGGAAGTAAAGAAAATAAAAGGAGAATAAAGATTAATCGTCAAGGAGCACTAGAATTTGGTCATTATTAATGTTACAATTTTGCAGAGCAGGATCCAGTTTTGTGGAAAGGCTGAAAGGAAACCTGGTAGCCATCATTAAATATCTGAAATGATGTTATGTAGAAGATGGAACAAGCTTACTTTCTGCTTCCCCAGAGACTAGAACATGAACCAATGGATTCAAATTACAAGAAAAGAGATTCCACCTAAACATTTAGAATATTTTTCCCTGTATGACCTGTTGAACAGTGGAATTGATTGTCTCACATGGTGATAGATTCCCAATCAGTAGAATTGGCTGCCTCAGATGTTGAAAGATTCTCCATCAACAGCCTTAGATGGTGATAGATTTTTCATCTCCAGGGGTTGGAAGGGTATCTTTCAGGAGTGCTGTGGCTGTGTATTCCTGCATGGCAGGGGGTTGAAATGAGTGGTCATAACAGCCCCTTCCAACAAGATGTTCTTTTTCTACATTCTGCTTTTCTAAGGGAGTCTTCTTGTGGTTTAAAATTTTTAAAGTCTGGTGTCAATGGGAAGGCGGGAGAGGAGACACGATATCTGACTATATAAGGTATTAACTCAGGGGTAGCTCAGTAAGAGGTAAGCAACTTCACAGCATGTTATGGAAAATTTCAAAATCACTTTTTTTGAAGAAGTGTTTATTTAAAGTTCATGTACATGTTACATTTCTCAGGTGATTTTTCCATTCAGCCCATTGATTCTCTGGATGAATGTAACATATAATATTTGTTGTGTTGGAACCTTGGAATTTTGCTGTCTGACAAATCCATTTGGGTTTCTCCAGCATCTGCTTCTGTGTTACAAAAGCAACACAAATAGGAGTTAAAACCACAAATCGTAACACTAAAGTATTCATTAGGACAGTTTATGTTATTTGCATTCTGTTTTGTTTTTGAAATAGCAGTTCTCATGCCAGAGTCATTAAGATAACCAGCCATCAAGACTGAAAAGAGAAATAGACTAAACTAAAGGCCCATCTTTTTGTTGGCAAAAGTTAGTGCATAGCAGGAACTGAACCTGAAGTACATAAGACATATTTAAACAAAGCAGAAAAACCACAAGTTCAGCTCTACAAAGTTCATAGCCCCTTACATTACATTTGAGACAGATAAGATCATTTACATACAGATCTTCTAAGGAGAGATATTTTTCAAATTAAACTATGTGTGGTAGATTACTCTATGGCCAATCTTTCTATTTTGGAAGGAACAAAGCAAGCATCTTTATCCTGCTGGCTTTAAAAACAAAGTTTGCAGTGCTGGCATGAAAATTTTATGAAACCATTTCTAAGGCCAAATATTTTTGTGCATATGCAAAGAACTATAATGAAACAATGAAAACAAATAGGTTTTCTGACTCACTAGTAAAGCCCATTTCCAACCTGTCGCCCAGCTCTAGGTGTGGGGTGGAGCAAAAGTTTACTTGCAGTCAAATCTCGCTACTTTCTAGATATCCGTGTATCTTTCTGTAGGTTTCTGGGGAGGATATTCAATGGCAATGAGAGATGAGAGGCCAGCATTTGAATTTAAGATTTCATTCAGATCTGGCATGGGAGATATGAGCAGCTTCTCAGCAGGTTCCTTGGCACTGGGGTTTGAGAAGGCTTGCAGTCCTCCTACTTTATATTGAATTTTTTGTGCTTGTGTTGCACTAGAAGATTCAGTGTTTTGTCACAACCCGAGGTTATAACATGGGCCAAGATCTTTCTTTGCAAAGGAATGAGACCTATAAGTCATTAGTAGTCCCAGTTGTAGAATCCATTTAAGGGACCTTGGAAGTGAAGGCCAGTGGGATGAGGCCCAGGTCACAGCCCAACCTTATTCCCAGATGGCACCACCTTATTTCCAGGTAGTTGGCAAGGAAACTATGCAGCAATGGTGTGCCTACACAAATTCTTCAACACTCTAACACAGGGGTGCTCATTAGGTAGCTGGGGAGCTACTAGTAGATCTTCGGCCCTCTTCCAGGTGATCTTCGGGCCTCACCAGCCGGATGGGGCGCTCCTGCCATGCGTGCGCACACTCTGCGTGCACGGGTGCTCCTGCTGCTGGCTTCCGCTCTCGCGGTGCTTCTTTCGCCTGCGGGTCATTGCAGGAAGAAGGGAGCACGAGGCGGGCCCTCTGGAGGGAGCGCCCTGCCTCTCTCTCATCCAGAAGCAGCTGGGCAGCCTCCGTTGCCAGCGAGACAGGCAGGGCGGAGTGCTCCCTCTGGATGCCCCGCCTCGTGCTTTCTCCTTCCTGCAATGCCCCGCAGGTGGAAGAAGCAGTGCACGGGCAGAAAACAGCAGCAGCAGCATGCGCGGTGGCAAGAGCGCGCGGTGGCGGGAGCACGTGGGAGTGCACGGTGGCGGGGGCAGGTAGATCTTTTGGACTTGGTTGCTTTAAGAGTTGTTCGCATGCTGAAAAAGTGTGAGCTCCCCTGCTCTAACACAACTGAAGTGTCCCTCAGCATTTGGGCTGGTTAGGCTAGGCTAATTAGATTGCATAATGGTTATCCAATACCTGAAACCATGCCCCAGACTACTCAACTGCATCCAAAAATTGTGCCCCGTTTTTGATTCCATCATAGCTTGTAGGTCTCTTCTGTTTCATACATTCCACCCAGATTTACACTTTGACACTAAAAACAGTAGAGTTTTGTCTACATTGTATCGGTGATGACGTCACAGGGAACCTTTCTCTGTGGCATCTGGGCATCTTTTCTGAAAGAAATATTTTTGGTTTTTGAAATGTGATAAGATATTTTTGCAACATTCAGACCGAAATTTTTATGCCCTGTAATAATACTGCCCTTCCAAAAATGTAACTACTATTCTGTGTGGTTCATAATTGGATAGTCTCTGTGATGTCTCAGTGACACAATGTCTTCCCTATTGTTTCTGCATCATTTTGTAATCATTTAAAGTCTGAGCTTCCCCACCTCGGGCAGAGCTCAGTCAAGATTATTGTCACACCACTAATAAAAATAAGTACTTTATTTATAGACTGCCCTCTCCCCCCAAGGGGACTCAGGGTGATTTACATGCATAAAAAGGCAAGCATTCAATGCCATAGTCAAATTAACACATGTCAAAATAATACACAGTAACAACTGTAAGCTTATAGAAAGAAAAACATGAAATGAAATAATAAATACTACTATACTCTATGTACTGTTTTCTCCTATCTATTGCCAATGGCTGAAACCATAGATTTTCATAATGAAACAAATCGAAACACTTAATTACACACAGAAAAAAAACTGTATCATGAATGGCATTACAGCAGGGGTGGGCAACTATTTTTTCCAAGGGGCCACAGGAGAGCCAAAAAATATTATGGAGGGCCGCACCTAACTGCATTCTACATAATATCAATTTAATTTATTTAATAACAATAAATAAGGCACTACATTGCATTTTGATATATTAATAAGACTGATAAGAGTATATGTTATGAGCAATGAAAAGAGAGGTTGTCATAGGAAAAATGACATTTATTCACTAAAATTTTACAATACCCTTCCACAGCCATATAACCCAGAATATCAAGGCAAAAAATCCCACAACCTCTTCTTTGAACTGGATTATATGGCTGTGTGAACTCAGGGGCCTTCCACAGCCATATAACCCAGAATATCCAGCAAAAAAACCCCACAGCCTCTGTTTTGAACTGGATTATATGGCTGTGTGGACTCAGGGGCCTTCCACAGCCATATAACCCAGAATATCCAGGCAAAAAATCCCACAACCTCTGCTTTGAACTGGATTATATGGCTGTGTGGACTCAGGGCACTTCCACAGCCATATAATGCAGAATATCCAGGCAAAAAATCCCTCAACCTCTGCTTTGAACTGGATTATATGGCTGTGTGGACTCAGGGCCCTTCCACAGCCATATAACCCAGAATATCCAGGCAAAAAACCCCACAAGGCAGAAAAACATATATAAAAACCATCCCTCCAGTTCCCAGGATGAAAAAGCGTCTCCTCACAATAAATCCTTGGCTGGTGTGTGCTCCCAGGCACCCTCCGTGTATTACCCCTGCAGATAAAGGAGGGGGAGAGGGAAAAAGCCGCAGGAGAAGAATTTGAGAAAGAGAGTGCTGTGTGAGAAAGGGAGAGAAAGGGGGAGTGTGTGTGTGTGTGAGAGAGGGGGGAGTGAGCGAGAGAATAAGAATCGTATTAGGCGCGCATGAGAGAGAATAAAAGAGTGAGGAGAATAAAAAGTGGAGAGAAAGAAAGAGAGAGAGAATACGAGGAAGAGAGAGAAAGCGGAGAGAGAGGGAGAGCGAGAGAAGGGGGAGTGAAGGAGTGTGTTGTGAGAAAGCAAGGGAAAGGGGGAGTGTGCCTCATCCACACACCCCATCCACACACCCCATCCACACAACACACACCCCATCCACACAACACACACTCCATCCACACACCACACACTGCATAAACACACCCACCTTTACCTCTTCCTCTTTGATGCTGCCTGTGACCCGATCGCGCAGGAGAGCCTCAGGGAGGTGGGGCTTGCTACGGAAGCAAGCCCCGCGTCCCTGACGCTCCCCTGCATGATGCTGCCTGTGACCCCTGCTGCCTGTGACCCGATCAGGGAGGCGGGGCTCGCTGCGGAAGCAAGCCCCGCATCCCTGGCAGTCTCCTCTGTGATAGGATCACAGGCGGCATCGTGCAGGGGAGTGTCGGGGACACGGGGCTTGCTATGGAAGCAAGCCCCGCATCCTTGACAGTCTCCTGCATATGCCGCCTGTGACCCAATCGCGCAGGAGAGCTTCAGGGAGGCGGAAGCCTGCGCGATACTGCCTGTGACCTCCCTCTTTTCGGCAAGGAGGCCAAGGGCCGGATAGCATCGCCCAGGGGACCGGATCCGCCCTGCGGGCCGCAGGATGCCTGCCCCTTCATTACAGTAATCTGTACCACTTAAAAGTGAACTCCACGGGGGAGTGTCAGATCAACCCATATCACATTTTCATTTTTATAAATAAATTGTTTGTTCATGCTTGTCCCTGTAATTCTTTGTTTCAATCTACTTTCTTCTCAGTAATGTAAGTATCTAGAGCAGTGGTTCCCAACCTTTGATCCTCCAGGTGTTTTGAACTTCAGCTGCCACAATTCCTAACAGATGGTAAACTAGTTGGGATTTCTGGCGGTTGAAGTCCAAAATAACTGGAGAACCAAAAGTTTGGGGACCACTGATCTTGAAGGTAGCAAAACTTTTGATTATCCATTTTATCATCAAACATCATATCCACAAGCCTTGTATCTACATTCAAAACTCACTATCCTGGCAAAACAGAACAAGCTGCAATCTTCTAGATGTTACTGTATGACAATGCCCATTAGCTTTCATCATGATGTTTAATAATGAAGAATACAGGGGCTGTGGTCCGGCATCTGGAGAGCCACATAGAATGACATGGCAGACCAGATTTGGATTGCAGGCCTTGTGTTTGACACATGTGATCTAATGCAATCTGAAGGCAGCTTGACTATGTGGGGTTTTTGACACTTACCACAAATATGCAGGCAATGTGCTTTAAGGAATTAAAAAAATCTCATTTTACAGTGAAGGGCAACAATCTCTCAAATGATGACAGTTTCTTGGCAGGTTGTGTCAATGATTCAGCTTTTTGTTTTAACTTTCAAAGTTATGACTTGTGGACACACTACATTACATAGTAGAGAATATGATATGGCTTGTGTTGTGCCTCTAGTTCTATTGCAGAGATTGCAAAACAATGGAATATGGAAGACAAAATGTTCCATTTACTCCTGATAAACAAGAATGAAAAGGTTATTTAACAGTTAACTATAATTGTGACTACTTGATCAGGACAGCTGAAAACTTTAATTGTAACTAGATGCATTTTATACAGTAATTTTCAAATATCACTTCTCCAAAAATCAGTAAAAGTGTTATTTGTATTTAACTCAGACTGAAATGTTCCCTTGGTGTACAATAATGTGAAGAATTGCTGTCTGACTTAGGATGTTGTCACATTATACATTTATAGCTTTGTGATTCCACTTTAATTGGTTTAGTCTCATCCTATGAGATCCTTAGCTTTATAGTTTGGTGATGTGCTAGAGCTCTCTGGCTGATAATTCTAAATGTCCCTCACCAAACTACAAATCCCATTATTCAATAGAATGGTACTGTGGTACTTAAAATGGAATATAGCACCACTATTGTATAGTGTAAAACATGCCTTATGGTGCTTTTAATACTTGTTCTTCTATAATATTATGAAGCAGGAAATGTTCATTAAACTTCATTTGGCTTTTCTCTGAAGTTATATTCCATTATAACGCCAGAGGAATAAAAAGGATGTAGGCAGAGAGGATATTTTTCATAAATACCTGAAAAAAATGATTTTGTTAGTGGAGAAAGAGTACATGAATTGCCCTTTTGTTACCGCACTCTTGTGGTAACAATATTATCTTTCCCCCTGAAATTTATAAGATTCTTCCACACCCCCCATCTCAAAACTGTGGATGCTAGCACAATTTTTATAATAGATGCCTACAAAGTTCTTTCACATCACTATTTCTACAACAGCAATATGTTTTGGAAATTAATTTTGTTTTATGGGCCCCAAATGTCATGTTTTCCATACAAGAGGTAAAATTACTTCATTTTCATAAGGTGGAAATCTTGGTGTTTAGGCTAACAGTTGTAACAAGAGTTTATGGTTTGTTATGGTTTGCTTGATGGGCTTGATATATTGATAGCTCAATATAATGTAGCTATAAAAAGAGTTGATGACAAAATGTACCTTCTGAAACTTAGCAATGAAAAAAAATGCATGGATCATTTGGATAAGGTTATTCAGCCATTCAGGAGTATGCGTCTTCTTTCAGAGTTTTAGGATGGATCTACACACACATAATTCAGATTAGCAAATCAAATAATTCAGATTATCTGATTTGATAATATGGACTATATGGCAGCGTTGAGCCATCTTTTTTGTCACTACAGCTGGATCTACACTATCCTATATCTGCTTTACATTGGATTTTGTGGGTGCTTCCAGACAGCACAAAAACACATGTTTAAGAGGGAGAACTAAACAACTTGGACCTGAGAGCAGGTCCCCACATAGACCTGTGGGTCCCAGGATTTCTTCCCTGCCATCCTCACAGGTCTCCTCTGTATTGAAACAAGATGGAGGGTGAAGGGAAGACATCCAGCAGAAGTTTTGTAAATAATAATAATAATTCACTCTGTTATGCGCTGAACCGCATTTGCGCACATGGGAATATCATAATATAAAATATGAGCAGATTCACATATGCATATATAAAGTTCAGCACATAAGAGAGTGATTTTTTTTAAAAAAATCTCCCTTCCCCAAAAAGTTTATTTAAGTTATGTTTAATATTATATAGTTTAAAATAAAGGGATTAAGAGAGTTCTAATTGCTCTCCATTTGTGCTTTCTTTAAATCAGCTCTGTGTATGTTTGACAGCCCAATCAGCTGATTAGCTATTATGGTTTTTAAAAAAGCTGACATGAGCTGAAACAGACTCCACGAGGGGGGGGGGGTAAAGGGGGACCATTTTATTCTGAGTTTTTTGGTCATTGCAGTCAATCAGCACACATTTAGTGCTGTCATGTAGCCACCCCCCACCCCCTTTTAACATGGGAAATCCCATGTTTTAGGTACTATGTAGATGGGCCCCAAAAGACCCCTTCTACAGTACCATAAAAAACAGAATATCTGCTTTGAACTGGATTATATGGCAGTGTAGAAAGGCCCTGAGTCTCCAATGCCAAGTAACCTGGGATAAACAGATGGTATGATGTTTCTTTGTATAGTTTTTAATGGCTTTAATTCATAGTTATGTGTTATTGATTTATTTATGTTATCTATTGCTTTTATATGTATGTTTGGCATTGAATGTTTGCCATTTTGACCTTTTGTACACTGCTTTGTATCCTCCCAGGGGTGGGAAGAGCGGTATAATAATACTCTCTCTCTCCCACCACTCTCTCTATATATACATATAAAATCTGGGTTCAGATCCTGGGATATAGGGCAGTGTAGATCCAGCCTCATTTCCTTTTATCTGAATTTCATTTGTTTCTTTCCATGAAGATTAGTGTGTCATTTTGTCAGACAAAAGGCTTACTTCAGAATTAATCTATTTTTGGTAGATTCCTCCTCAGATTCAAAGACTTGACTTTGCTGGAAATGTTTCCTGCTCTCCCACATTAGCCTGTTTGCCAGAAAATAGTAAGTTTTAGAAAAGGGTCATTTTTCATCAAAGAAGCCAAAACCTTTAACAGGTGCTGCAGCAGCTAATTGCCAGAAATAATAAGATGTTGAAGAATAGCTCCAATTAATGCAATCTTGATCTAGAAAATAAATGGTAATGTTTCAGCTACTTCAGAAAGCTTCAAGAATTTCCAGGAACATTCTATTTGCAAACCAGTCCTAAATGGAAACCTTTTCCACCATATAAACAGCCTAATTACTATTGCTAAGAAGCATCAATAGCCCACTGTAATGAGATATTTTTTTTACCTAAATTAGTACATTCTAACATTTATCAACCTAGCTCCTGGAACATATTGCTAAAATTAAGGCTGGATGTACTCTGCCCTAAATTCCAGGTTCTGATCCAAATTATCTGCCAGTTTAAACTCAGGCCCCTTCTATGCAGACTTAAAATTCTGGAAGAAAATGGGATAAAAGGGGAGTTGGGGTACCTAGATGATGCATACCATAAATGTATGCTGGATTGCGGATTGCATGATAAACACAAGATAAAAAAAGTTGGCTTAAAATCTGTGATTGGGCAAAAAAAAAAAGCTGCCAAGGAGCACTGTATATCACTGTATTAAAACAAAACAAAACACAAGAGTTATTTGCAATACGCTGATATAGACTGTTCCAACACCTATTCTCATTTTATAATGCCGAAACAGCTAATGAGGGAGATACTCTCTACAACCATTTCTTTGTTCTCATATTTCTGAAATTAAACAGAGCTTGAATTTTCACAGTGTGCACCAGAATGGCAGGCAAGTGGCCTCAAAGGGAAACAGGGTTCAAGAGAGCAAACTTAAAGACATGGGGAGAGTGAGGAGAGATGATGACAGGAAATCTGCTTGTGTGCATTTTGTTATATCCGCATAAGCACTTATGAGGTGCAGCTCATCTTGGAGAGTCAATTAAAAAAAATAAAAGTAAACCTCTAGCAAATGTCCGGTACTTTTTGTGGTTTCTTTCAATTTGTATTATTCAAACATTTCTGGATGCCATGAGATTGTTTCCTGAGACTAATGGCTCCTTGTGAGGACTCTCCCTAAGGTTTTAATTCCACTTTCTTATACCAGATTAAAAGCCTGTCTGGAAAGACCCTCATATAATCCAGTTCAAAGCAGGTAATCTGGTATCAGATCCTGGAATGTAAGCCACCCCGAGTCCCTTTGGGAAATGGGGTGGGGTATAAATAAAGTTAATAAATAAATAAATACCGTATTTTTCGCACCATAAGGCACACCTGCTGATAAGACGCACCTTGATTTTTGAGGAGGAAAATTGGGGGAAAAAATTGGGGGCTGGTTACACTAACAGGGGGGGAGGCGCTGGAGCAGAGGGGGCCGCGATGTACTTACGCTATATTCGCGCCCCCTCCGGCGGCTCCCGGTGGCTCCTGTGCATGCCCATACTCTCGCCGCCGTGTCGCTGCAGCCAGCCGGCGGCGCGGAGGAACGGGGGCGGAAGAGGGGACTCGTGGGGCGGGCTCGCCACTCACGGACCCGAGGAGGGGGGGAGGCCACGAGGGCGGCCCCACGGGCGCGGCAGCGGCAAGCCGTAGCAGCAGCCGCAGCAGCAGCAGCAGAGGAAGGGCCCGAAGCCAGAGGCACTTCTTCCTGACGTCAGGAAGAAGCGCTTCTGCCGAGGAGGAAGGGGAGGCGGCGCGGCTGTAAGGAGGCCTGAAAGAGAGGCCGCAGGGAGGAGGGAACTCTTCCTCCTTCCCTCCCTCCGGCCTCTCTTTCGGGCCTCCTTATAGCGCGGTCGCCTCCCCTTCCCTCGGCAGAGGCGCTTCTTCCTGACGTCAGGAAGAAGCGCTCTGGCTTCGGGCCCTTCCTCTGCTGCTGCTGCTGCGGCTGCTGCTACGGCTGCCGCTGCGTCGCCATGGGGGCTGCCCTCGTGGCCTCCCCCCTCCTCCTCGGGTCCGTGAGTGGCGAGCCCACCCCACGAGTCCCCTCTTCCGCCCCCGTTCCTCCGCGCTGCCGGCTGGCTGCAGCGAGACCCCCCTCCATGTTAGTGTATTTGCTCCATAAGACGCAGCTTATTTTTCTTCCTACTTTGGGAGGAAAAAAACTGCGTCTTATGGTCCGAAAAATACGGTAGATCCAGTCTAAGATAATCACACTCTTTGGCCTAAATTTGGTTACTCATCCCAACCAGAGTAAACCTATTAAATTACTGCAGTTACCTCCCCTTCCTGAATTAGCTCAATGAATTGATATACTTATTTAAACAATGATAACAGTTTCAAAACACACATGCTTAAATACACATCCATTATCAACCCCCAATTCTGATTGTGAATCAAATGAAGCTAAACCCAAGAGATACTGCCATGTCAAACTAATCATAGCATGAGTGGACAGAATCCATTTATCCCTAATCTAAGTGTCCTGCTTGTTGGCATGTTTCAACTGGTAAGATTAAGTCTGAATATTATGTATGACATAAAGCTGGGCTCATCTCCTAAATCAGCATGGTTTCAACATTTTATGGACTCTGATCAACCATTGCTTTATGATCTGGATAGTGTGTGTGGATGCCTCAGGGCCAATACAGCACTTTTCTGCTTGGGATTAGTCTTCGCTTAATTAGACAGTGTAGATGAGGCTTTAGATTAGTGATTTCCAAATGCTAGTCCTCCGGATGTTTTTGGCTTCAGTTGTTTGAAGTCTCAGCTGCTTTGGTCAATGAACACAGATTCTGGGTTTTGAAATCCAAAATACCTGGAAGACAAAGAGTTTGAGAAACAGTCTTAAATAAAGCGGCCATGGAATGACTCTCTCTAGCTTTCGTTTTCACTCTTTCTCATTTTTTTCATTTTTGAAAATAATTTGTCTACCCCACGAAGGGGAAGAAATGTCTCTATAACTTTTTTACAGCTTTTTGTGGCTCAGAATGCCCAGGGGAATGAAACTACATTACTATTCCCAGAGGTAACGCTTGGATAAGAAAGAGATAGCTTCTCTCTCTTTTCCCCCATGGAAGCAGCCATTTGCACTGAGGTAGAGGCAAACCTTTTTTTGAAATTAAAAATATGTTCAGACCTGTCATCTAAACCAAGGCAAGCTATTTACACACCCATTTTTGTGAAACTGCTCTACCTCACAGAGAGTTCTCTTTCATGCTCAAGAGGGGTGGGGAATCTTAGGTACAGAATTTAATCTCAACATCATATACAGTATAAGTAGAAAAGAAGTTCTTGCTAATAAACTTCATAGCAGTTTCTTTTAAATATAAACAAACTCAGGTTGTGGACATATTAATTCTTTTTGATGTCTGAATCCCAAATGGAATATAGGACTCCCTGTGTCCTATCTACATAGTATGCATTGCTGTTTTAAATATTGTTGTACAGTAAGGAGAACTACGTCTATTCTGAGATTATACTGGTCTTCAGACTTAGTCATCATAGCTTTGCATTTCCTGCAGTATCACTAAACTTTCCTGTCTGTTACTTTGATTGATGGTGGCCATTTGTTGGAGAACACAAGTGGAAGTGAACTGTTATACCGTATTCTGCTTTTAGACCTACCACCACATAATACAGAGAGGGTTTTTTTGCCCCCTATCATGCTGGGGAGCCTTTTCAGCTACAGATCTGGACATATCCCATCAGATGACAAAGGCCATGGCCCCACCCTATCAGTGGGAGAAGCGGCAAGGAAATGTTGGAAGAAACTTTATCACCACCACAGTCTCTCATCTTTTGGGTAGCTCCAATTGATCTACACACAGTTTTTACACTTTCCTTGGTCTTATGGGGATGTGACAGGGCACCTTGCCCCGATTCTGCCATCCTTTTCTCATGTGATAGAGGAAGTTGCCATGAGTTGTCATGTGCACTTTCCGTTTCACCAGTGAAACAGGATTTGGGGGGGGGGGGGGCTCACCGGTGTGATGAGGATGATGATGATGATGATTTCTTACCCATTTCTCCTCATGGCTAAAGATAGATTACAACATTTCTAAAAACACGTAAGTATCATAAATATTAGATAAAATGCACACATTAAAATGTATTTCTACAAATACATACAGTATATTAAAATACACATAACACAACTACAAGAACTCATATGGCAGGGGGGCAAATAAAAAAATTCCTCTGGGTGATGGTAATCAGTCGGGGTTCTGATGTGCTGAAGCAGCACCCCCCTCCCATGAGGACCTAAGTGTTCAGGGTGAATTATATAGAAGGAGGAGGTAACCTGGACGTAAACCATGTAGGGCTTTAAAAGTCAAAGCCAACACTTTGTACGTACTTTCCATGGATACTGAGGAAACAGAATGCAATGCAATATAGGCCTTTGGTCTAATCTAGCATGGTTTTTCTTATGTTTTGTCTTCTAAAATAAAGTAAATGAACAGCAAAACAACAGCACAATTAATTGCTTCACATATAAGCTGTGCAAGAGAATGATCATATGTCTGCTTTTGTCATATCCCCTTCATATAACTGGAAAATAAAGAAGATCAGAGCTATTGGTCCCTTTGAGATATATATATATATATATATATATATATATATATATATATATATTCACCTTTAGCTACAGACCAGATGCCTCTGAAAACAACACAGGATTTAAATATTAATTAGTTATTTAAAGTGTCATCTTTCCAGACATCATAGAAAATATATATTTAGAATACACTGTTGAAACATCTTTTGCATCAGTACGCCCTGTCAAACATCATTTTGCTAACACCAAATTCAACCAGCTGCTTAGCTTTTTGGTGGCAAACACTTTGAAAGTCAACATTTCCCTGACATATGTGCAAATGAATGCATGCAGAAATAATTCCATTGAATAGCCATGGCTGCAAAGATATATGCTTAACAGTCATTCCAAATGCGAATGTGATTTCAAGTGCTTAAAGAAAACTTCAGAACTTGTCTTAAAAAATAAAATACTTGATAGATTTTCAGTCTTCTCTTGCTTCCACTGTCCCTCCCTGATCCTGCTTCCACTCCCATCCTCAGTGCAAGGAATGTAACATGGCTCCTAAGATGCGGACAGGATAATCGCTGGCCATGTGCATACCTCAGAATGTCCTTGCGCACAGTATAATTCTTTTTCCAAGAAAAGGTTGCTCCTAAATATGCACTAGATGTGTTTGGCGTTTGCTCTCCTCTTGTACTACTTCTAGTCAAGGAAATATCTTTCTTCCAAAAGGTGTGTCTTTGTAGTAGCCTTCCAGATCAGTTCTTCTTGGGGAAAAAAGCCTTACTGTGTCTAAAAGGGTCCCTAAATGCAGATGATATTTTCCTTATAACTCCTGGAGGCACCGAGGGCATTCAAGGACAAAACGAACACTCCCATTGTGCTGTGGGCTGCAGCTCTCCAAAGTCTGAGGCTGGATCTACACTGTCATGTATTCCAGGATTTGATCCCAGATTATCTGCTTTGAATTGGATTATGATTTTACACCGCCAGAGAAATCGATAATCTGGAAACAGATCCTGGGATATAGGACAGTGTAGATCCAGCCTGAGGGCCATTCCACACAGGCCCAAAACCTGTGATTGGTTGCAAATTAACCTGAGGTGTGATGGGTTGCAAATGATTCATTCCCAGTTTACTCTGGATTTTTAAAAAAACTCATGTAAAGATCTGGACCTTACTGAAAGGTCCGAATCTTTCCAGGTGTTTGGGCTGTGGGGATTAACTTTCAGGACCACATTTTGTGATCCTGGGGCCATTCCCCATTTCCATCTTGGTTCTTTGGGCTCTGAGAGCATGAAGAAGTAGGATAGTATCCCCTTCTCCTCCCAGACCCCCCATTTTCTTTTAAAACTAACATCCTCTGCTCTCATCCCCCCCAGTTTCCCTCTAAATATGCATGCCTGGCTGCATCCTCAAGCCCCTCAGAGAAATAACACCTTCTCTCTCCAAAGCCTGAGGATGGGCCTGAAAGGCCTGAGGATGCAACCAGGTACCTCAGGTAAATTTAGAGGGAAACGGGGGGCTGGCTAGATGCCTTCCCAGATCAACCTCTGGTTGACCTGGGAGAGCATGTATCCAGTTCCCCACCCAGTAAAATAGGGGGGCTGTGGGGCTTCAAACACAAGAGGAACTGGAATTTTAAATCCTAGTTCCTCTCAAGATGTTTGGAAAAGCCCTGAGGCTTGATCTATACTGTCCTATATCCCAAAATCTGATCCCAGATTATCTGTTTATCCCAGATTATCTGGCCATGTAGACTCATATAATCCAGATCAAAGCAGACAATCTGGGATCAGAACCTGGGATATAGGACAGTGTAGAATAGATCCAGCCTGAGAGACCAATGTGATCCCTTAACTTTGGCCATTGTCCATCTCAACTTTAGCCTTTTCAAAGGAATTAACCGAGCATAGGGAGTTGGAATAGGAGAAGAATAAAGAGCAAAGATAGTTATACATATGTACATCCTACATACATATAATATTTTATACACAGAATATAAATATACCGCACACATATGTTCACAGAGGAAGATCAGAAAACTAGAATATTTGATATTATAATTTGAGTGTTTAATAAAGACCCCAGGAAATCAGCATTTGAATGCTTTTTCAGGCACAGAAACCCTTTAGATAACCTTGGGCAAGACACTCAGAGCTGATTTGAAAGCATATAACAACAACACATTTTGGATGACTTTCTAAGCCAGGGGTCTTCCAACTTTTTAAGCCAAGGGCCAGTTTGTGGTCCCTCAGACTGTTGGGGGGGGGGGAGACCACAGTTTGAAAAGAAAACAACGAAGAAACATATCATTTGTAGTGCAAAAAAACATGAAAGAACCATATAATATGTAAAATGAAAAACAATTTTCCCCAACATAAACTTACTAATAAGTGTGGGTCTATTTTTGGCTGATGAGATAGTCACATTATTTAGGTTTGTTGTTGTTGTGCACCTTCAAGTTGTTTCTGAGTAAGTGTGACTCTAAGTCTAGAGTTTAGAATGGGGGCTGGGTAAATGACTTTGGAGGACTGCATCCAGGCCATGGGCCTTGGTTTGGAGAACCCTGTTCTAAGCTCTTCAGGGGAAGGAGCATGAAACTTACTGTACATTCAAGTGATTCCTTACGATACCAAAACAAACAAACATAAACAGTTTCAACAAACTTTACATATATTTTGAGAAAGGATTAGCACATTTGAAAGTTGTCAATACAGATCCATCAGAGTAACACTTAAACCCATTAGAAAATCAACTTAAAGAACAAGCTGGGCAAAGTGTGACTCCTAAGGCTGGCTTAGTCACCATTAACTTCATATCTCCTGAATGTTCATTTAATATTCCTCCAAAAGTGTCAGTTGTTTTCCCTAAAAGTTTCTAGGCATGATGAGAAAGCTTTTAAATAGATTGCTGACTCCCACATTGCTTAACATTTTAAACAAGTTTCTCCTTCGTGGTCTCTGTGAAATCGCACATATGGTAGTAATTCTCATTGGGATGACTAGTTGCTGCATCCCAACTAGACTGCCGCTCTCTTCCGCAGGTGGGGCCGGACCACCATCGATGTGTCCGCATTGCCACAGAATGCGAAGTGCAACCTGTATTGTGCCAGACTGCCCCGAGACTCTAATCGAGGCTGTCTCGGGGACGCCTTCCAGTACAGTTGGTATGGTCGTCTTCTGTACCTGTATTCTCTGCTTCCCCTCCTGATAAGGGTCCTGGCAAAGATAGACGAGGACGACACAGATTGCATTCTGGTCACACCATGGTGGGCTCGCCAGCCATGGTTTGCCTCTCTCCTGGCCAAGTCTGCTCGGGAGTTCGTGCGGCTCAGCAACAGACTGGACCTCCTGTCCTCTCACTCCGGACAAATGCTCCATCCAGATCTCTATCACCTTCGCCTGACTGCGTGGCGGATCAGGGCCCGCAGCTCTCTGTGGCAGTGACAACTATTCTCAGTGCGGCCCATCGGAATTCCACCAAGACTTCCTATACTGCCAAGTGGAAGCGTTTTTTGGACTTCCTCAAACAGCATAATGCAGATCCTTTGCCTCCACTCCACTGCTGTTGGAATTCCTGGCATTCCTGACAGCAGCTGGATTAGCTTACTCCTCTATCAAATGCTACCTGTCAGCCATTTCCACATGTTGGTAGAGGGAAAATCTTCCCTCTTGTTTTCGTGATCCACTAGTTCAACTTTTTTTGCAGGGCTATAAGAACATTTGCTATCACATCAGCAAGTAGAGCTGGCGAACTGTGTGCTGTCAGCATGGAGTGCACACAGGTTCCACGCAGACAAGGTCATTCTGCGTACGGACATTTCTTTTTTGCCTATAGTGCCTATGCTTTTTCATTTGTCTCAAGACATTGTTCTGCCCGCACTTTTCCCTAACTTTTCTATGGATCTGGAATGATCCCTTCACCTCCTTGAAGTCAGGAGGGCTCTTGCTTTCTATTTACATAGGACAGAATCTATTCGGAAATCTCAGAGACTTTTTCTTCAGTACCTTGAGTACCTATATTTCTTACCCCCCACTCCCCAAAAAGCTAAAGGGTACACTTCTATTTTTTTTCTCCACCATAGTTGGTAATTTGCACCTGGACCTGCCATAGGTATACAACAATAGCTTGGAAAACAGGCTGTTTGATTTTTGTTTGTTTGTTTGTTTGTTTTACCACAAATCAGTAACATTGTTTGGGCAAGTTGTTTGAAACACATTTCTGCCAGAATCCATGGGCTGTTAGTCAGGGTTTTTTTGCAACTGACCTGGGACTACTCTTTGAAGAAATGTCATCAATCTTCATAACTTCTTTGGGGGGTGTCTCAAAAAAACCCCTGAGGAATATTACCTGAAATAAGACTGCCCAATCTTTGTCCCATTTTTTCTTGGGCAATTCTGGTCAAAATTCACTTTCACAATAATAGGATCGGAAATCCATTCCAGATTTTACTCTGAACTTTAAAGGAGATATTCACGCTACTGAACTACACCTCTTAAATAATTTCTTTAGAATTTGTTTTTAAAAGTTAATTCACTGGCCTACTGATGTGGAAACCACCAGACAGATCAAGTCCCCAGATATTGTCTTCTTCTGTGACATAAAGATCAAGGATTCAATGCATGCATATTATGCGCATATGTTGATATCTTATCCACTGTGTTTGAAAATCTCTTCTTTTTCTCCCAGACACCCACACCATATGCAAGACCAACTGTTCTTTCTTTTTAAGATGTCCTTCAGCTAGAACAGACTTTGCACATTTCATCTTGACAAAGTACTTAAAATTTGATATTTCCAGTTTTGATGGACACACTTGTGGCAGATTGGATCTCTTCTGTAACAAACCCCCTTAACATATGTAAGCAATCTAACATGACACAGTGAAATTCAGTGATTGTGGAGGGTTTTTTTCACATTCCTCCCCCTACACTTATTCTTCTTGCCAAATAAAATATTTGCATTTGTTATCTGTGGCTATTTTGTTGTGTGTGTTCCGGATTATCTTTTTGTTGTCAAGAGACAAAACAGAAGCTGGTTACTCATTAATTGGGTCTATCATTTGGGGGGGGGGGGGAATCAATGTTGACAATAATAATAGTAAAAATTCCTTATGGTTCCTTGCAGTAAATTTTGAAGACAAAGCAGTATGTTCCTTAATTATGAAAGTTTAGCTGCATGCATGTCTGCTCATACAGTCATTGCTTTATTGGCGTCTACAAACCATTGGACAACATATTGAATATGTTTTAAAACAGTTTCAGTGGATCATATATGTGCAGGAGAGAAGTTTACTTTAATGAAATTGCTGAAAATGCAGGTCCTGCTCCAGCTATAGACACAGAAAATTAGGCAGGCATTACTCTGGTTAATTCTTGTCTCTATGACAAACACTTCCAGCTGCAACACATTAACACAGTCATCTTCCCCCGTGTTGTACTGAAAGTTGCTCCTGTACTGATATACTTCCATGAAATTTCATCTTCTTCCATCCCAACAAAAATCCCTTCCTTTTTCTTTGTTCACTTGAAGATCTCATGACACTGGGCCACAGTCCAGAAGTGTAACTCGTCATTGCTTTGTGTTTAAGTATGTCAGCCAGGATCACAATCCATACAAGCACTATGCTCCCATGAGGGAAACTATTCTTCTTTCTCGTACTGCAAACTGAAAGGGCTGTGAAACTGACAAGGCAGTTTGTTCTCCTGACATTTCCAATCTAATTTTTATAGAAGTAAAGCCAAAAGTAGAAATATCACATAGAAAGAACTAACACAGAAAACATGATGTTCCAGATGCAATGAAAGTGCATTGGTCAGTGAAAACAAAAAAAGGATAGAGATAGATGGGATGGGGATTCTGCTGCATAGCTTTGTGAACTAATGCCTTGCTTCATCATCCTCTGGCATGTAGATTATGGTAAACGAGTACCATCGGATGGAATACAATCTAAGATCATAACAGTGCACAAAGCATAAAGGGAGTGGCTAAACATAATTAGCAGACTTGAAATGCATGGCTTAAAATATCCCAGGGTTTATTTAATTTGAAAAAAAATTGTGTGTACTTCTGAGATTTTAAATGAGTGGTGAAGATTTTTCAGCTGGGGAGATTCCAATTTGGTCATGACAAACTTTTTGCTTCAAGGATAATGTTACTCATCTCTACTTGGAAGAAGATAGTTGATGTAGGGTGCTTCTAGACTTACATTTAACCCAGGTTTAATGTCCCTGCACCCTGGGGGCATGGGCAGGGAAGGAATGTGCCTTCCTATGGATTGTACCCATGGCAGTGTGGTAACTACCATGCTGCCATGGGGCCACCTCAATACCCCCCACAATAAATGAAAAACTTACCGGGGCCCATTAGGCCTATCTTCAGGCCTGATGGAACATACTAATGACATGCAAGGAGGTGGGTACCCGAATTGCTCCTGGATCCTCCCGCCTCCTCACACGTTTCTCTCACATGTAATTGGTATGTTTAATCATGCCTGAAGAGAGATCTAATGGTGCCCAGTAAGATGCATCTTGCATCTTTAGGCCCCCCGGATAATTCAGCAGCCTGTCCCTATTGGGGCCCATGGCATATTAGACCCATGCCCTTCTCAAAGGCATGGGTCTAATGGGCTGTCAAATTAATTAGAGACAAAGCAGGGGTTCCTGCTTTGTTTCAAATTAATCCTCTTTTATTGGAGGTGTCATTTGGACACCTCCAGTAAAAGTGTTACAGGGCCCGGGATATGGACCCTGTCTGGATGGACCCACAGATACAGAGAGCTAGATTCCCAGTGATCTCACAACTAATCTGTACTGATCCCTCTCTGCTGTCTTGGGGGTGGCAGGCAATCAAAGGCAGGAAAGGGGGTGGCATTGTGCCTCAGTCTTTCATGGAAAATAACAAACAGACAAGAACTATATATGCAAAATATATATTCTGTATAAGTGAAGGCTAAAAGCCTAGTGTACTCAGGGCCGCAACGGTGGAGCTGCAGGGCCCGATCCATTTCGCTAGGGCTTTTTCAAGCGGCAATACAATCAAAGAGACCAATGCTCAGCATCACAGGAGAACCATTTCTGCAATAGTAATACATTCATGTACATAAGCATAAGGTCGAACAAATACCCGAAGGTGGGGTCCCATTACAAACAACACAGATTTATACAGTATCCAAAGTATATACTTTGGATACTGTATAAATCTGTGTTGTTTGTAATGGGACCCCACCTTCGGGTCCACAGGATGTTCTATGCAGGATTACACCCTATAATGGTATGTATATTGTAACCACCACTACTCTTGTACTGTATTTGTTGGACCTTATGCTTATGTACATGAATGTATTACTTTTGCAGAAATGGTTCTCCTGTGACGCTGAGCATTGGTCTCTTTGATTGTATTGCCGCTTGAAAAAGCCCTAGTGAAACGGATCGGGCCCTGCAGCTCCACTGTTGCGGCCCTCCGCGTCTCCTCCAACTTTGGGCTTCAAGCCGCCTTCAGGCACTTCGGGCTTCGCTACTCACCTCCTATGGGAGCACTGGATTTCCATACCAGAGTTTCCATCTAATTTGCCTGGGATCTTTACTCTGGATTCGGCACATCAGTGGCGACCTTTACCGTGCACCCCCTCCCCCTTGATGTCTTTGAGGGACTAGTGCATCATCAGACTGTGGGTTTACTTCCATGGTGGACTCTACATTTTGTGGTTTGCCAACCGAACTGTGGCCGAACTTTATCCTTTCCCTGTGCGCACACCCTACTCCTTTGTATCCTCCAGTAGCGGTATGTAATAACGACCCGCATTTTATGTATAATTGTTTATTTGCATCTTCACTTGATATGGATTGAGTACACTAGGCTTTTAGCCCTCACTTATACAGAATATATATTTTGCATATATAGTTCTTGTCCATTTGTGATTTTCCATTGCCAGTTCAGTACTGTGTGTTTTTGTATTGTATCCTCAGTCTTTCATGACATTGTGGCCCTGCTCCCCAGATACACCCAGGCCCTCCAGGTGATGTAGGGGAAGTGCAGAAGTGGGAGTTGATTTCAATATCCTCCTCATGAAGGATGTAAGGATAGACAAGTGGGAAAAAGAGAGAAAAAAGAGCAAGGTTTTGATCTTGGTAAGATTAGTGGGGAGAAGAGGACAGAGACAGTGAGTGGGACAACAACCCTTCCTGCAACGTACCAGAGGAAAGGTGGCTGGGTTGATGATGGGTGCTGTCTCACTGCATGTGCTTTCTGGTTCTCTGAACTCAAATCATGCCATCTTTCTCCACACACATATAGCTAATTTTGCAGTTACTTCTCCCCACCTCCCCCCCCCCCCACACACACACAATAGTACTTTCCATCACCTCATTACATCTTGCTAGGATGTGGTTTTCTTTAGAGAACATGCTTCGAGTGATACATGGTGCTCAGAGTCCAGGCTTATGTTTGTGATGGCTCATAGACTATGTCAACACACAAGACTTGCTGGAATGGGTTGGGTTGAAGGGGGTGGGAGGTCAAAGAAGAGCAACCCCGAGCATTTGAAACCCTTGAACTCTGGAGCTTTCTGACTTGGGAAACTAGAATGCCACCCTCCATGTTGTGTTTCCAGTGGCAGGCTAAAATCATTTTATTCAAGCAGTCCTTTAAGGCAGAATGTTTTTGAGAATGAGCCAGGAGGTGTTGTATACTGTTAATGGTTTTATGTTAAGATTAACTGATTTCATTTAACAATTCTAGGGTTGATTCTAATGTTATTTTGTATGTTGTAGTTTTTAAAAATCATGTTGCTCTTAAAGGCTAGTTTGGAGACTTGGTCTGGTAGCTATTTTGTTAATTGCAGTCGGTTATCTCTAATCAGTAGTTTGGAATGTGATTGATCTCTGATTGAAGAGGCTAGGATAACCTGAGATGGTGGACAACAAAGCATTTGATTTGTTCTGGAATGTAACTTCTTTTATTGCACTGTGCTTCCCTTGGCAGAATGACAGAAACAAAGGAATTATCAGTCACATATCATGACACAGATGAAGAGTGGGGAAGGAATCTTGGTGACAGTAGCTGCCCATTTTTGTCTCTCTTCCTCTTGATCACAAGTTTCCAGTAATAGGAAAGTGAAAAATCATTCTCTACTCCCATTTATCTTAAACATAAGTATAGAAACCCTTTGAAAATGTAGTCAGAACGCAGAGTACAAGTTTCAGCTATTATACGTGAAACAGCACCAACTTTCTCATTAATTAATTAAATTTAACAAGTAATATTAGACTTTTGTTCAGTGTTCAGTTATGATGGTGATGATGATTTTTGATTTGCATTGAATCATTCTAAAAAAAATATTAAAATAGAAATGTGCTCATTTATTTATTTCTCCCTTCTTTCCAAATGCTGAAGACCTTTGATGAGCCATACTTAATAAATATTTGATGCATATAAAACATTTAAATCTTGTGTTCAGTCTTGGTGTTCATGTTATAAAAGATATTTAAAGAGAGTCTCTAATAAAGAAAATGTTAAGAACCATTGTTTTATACTACTGAGCATGTTGCCTAATTTAGTACGTATCCTCTTAAGAACATCTTGTTGAAATAATATTTCTATCTAAATGTACAGCAGTTGTGAGGATGCAAATGTATAAAAAAATCACAGTAACAAATAGAAAATGTCAGTATGCTTTCACCATCAAAAACATCAGATTATTATCTGGCATGATCCATATCTTGTCTAAAGCTACTATGATTCTCAAATTCCAGTGACAACTAGCTATATTGTCTACAAGATCCTATAAATTGTGGCCAACAAAGTATATTTTTCAATATCTGCCAAGTTCCGTGTTAGGGAATGTGTGTTTAGCTGAAAGGAAAATGATGAAAGAATATTACACAATATCCCATATGATTAAAATGTGTTTCTTCTGAGTTATGAAATTCTGATGAATAGAATCTCAGACTTGAAAATATCACAGTTTGGGGGTTTTTTCTTTACAAAATTTACTCCATTGGGCCTTCTACAGGAGTTGAAATTCCTCAATATCTATAAGAAATGCATATTTTGCCCCTGGTGCACTCTAATGTTTCAAGCCAGAGATATGTCTCACTTGGTTGAGGAGGGGTACTCAAAAATAAGTTGCACAAGATGACAGTGTGACATGCGTCAGCCATTTGCTGGTCCACTGAAGGGTAAAGTAACCAGGACTGACACCAGATCTACAAAGCATAACTGCCACCACCCTTTCTGTCTAAGGGAGTAGAAATCAAAGACATAGCCATATTAGTCTGGAATATCAGCATGCAAAGGGATCATGTTGTAGCACCTTAAAAACTGAGATAATGAAATAGATCGCATAAGCTTCTGTAGAAAAGTCTACTTCCTCAGAGGTATTTAAGTTATTTAACTAGATTTAGTCTATGAAAGCTTATACTACCAACTTTGTTCTCTTAGTTAGTCTCCAAGGTGCTACAAGATCCATTTGTATACCTTCTAAGTCAGCATGAGCCATGGGAAATCCATATCTTTATAGATCAGCTCTAGGACATTATGTTCCTGCGTGGCAAAAATGAGGAGAGTCCTGCAATTTCTTTACATGGGAGTCTTAGCAAAAATTACACCCAAATTCATTAATCAAATTGAAATGGCTAGATACAGCATTTTAAAATGGGCTCTTCATGTACACCTCACACACATATAAAAAGGCAGATATATTTATTTGTAGGGTAGAGAAACAAACAGGAAAATATAAGCAAGAGGAAAAATAACATTTCAGGAATACATGCAATGGAGGAAGTACAAAAGCTAATCATTAGGCTCTGTGTCCAGCACTTTTCAGCATGAAATATTTGAAAAACTTTTCCTTTGAACAAAATGGATTCTGAAGTGATTAGCACTAGTTTTCCATATAGATTTATCAAGTGCAGCCTAATTTTGATAACATGGATTATACAAAAGCCGTCATGGAAGAATAAACAAAATTCCTGAAAAAGATAAATAAATAAATGCCTAATGCATGTCAGTTAACTCTCAAAAAGGTTAAAATCACATTCAGAAATATCACGACCTGACTTTAATGACCTATTAATAGACTGACATTTTCAATACCTATTTTGTGTATGTGTGTGTGTGAGCATCATGTATGCAAAGATCAGCTCACACAATGTAGCTGCTTATCTCAAAGGAGAGCACGTGGACAAAAATAGTATGAGAGAGGTTAATAACAGACCCAACCTAGCTTTTTATCAGTCTTGGTAGAAAATAAACTGAGAAGTGCTGTCAACTTGATGAGAAAGGGGGACGACAGTCAGATGCATATGGGAGGCATCAGGCAGAGTGGAACTCAGCTCTGTTTGTGTGTGTTTGCGTATATGTGAAGGTTGTTTGCAAGGTTACCTGCACTGATGCAATGTAGAGCTTGGAATTTGCATATCAAAGCTTTGTTCCTGTTTTAACCACAGTGTCGCATAAATGGTTGGCTTTGGGGTTTAAATTTCACAGATGTCTAAGCTCATTTGAAAATTAAAGTTCGATAATCTGTGCTCTGCAGTCACCCTACTCATTCTGAATTTTCACAGCATGTTCGTTGTGGCAATTGTTATGGTTAGGCGACAGAATTTGCTCACAAAGTTTCCCACGCAGCAAACTTTATTTTTATATCTTTGATAACTTTATCGCAAAGTTAAGATTGCTCATACTGACCATGCAAACATGGTTTGAGGGAGGCTTAAAAAAGAACAGTTAGCCAGTTATAATTCTCAGTTTTGCTGTTCATGTTCGCTGCTGTTGTTTAAAAAGGTAGGCAATGAGCAAGAATGAATGGAGTTTGTTACGATATATTTTGTTGATTCAATGGTCCCAGTTGGTGCTAACAAGTGTGTTAAGCCTTATGTTTTCATGATTAAGTTGTCTTGTTCTGAAAACAAAAAAATAAAACTGGATATTGTGACCTTAAACACATTGGTCCCAATTCAGTGAGCAGTTAATTTCTCCTGCTTTGCTAGCTGGCAGCCATAAATCATTTCAAGGAATAATGCAAGAAATCTTCAACCTCATGTGGGAAATTGAAGGCTGTGACATTGCTTCCTCTGAGATTTTATGAGTTGTAGTCCTGACAAAGATTACATTTCCAGGATAGAGTAAGAGGCGAACCTTTTCCATAAGGCAGCTAGGGCTCACAGCAAATTTTCTTGAAAAAGTGACCATGTTGTTCAGCCATTCAATGGAAAAAGAGATTGATCCTAGCCCCAACATACCCTTCTCAACAGCCGAATGGCTTTATCCTGCCAAATATCACTGGAAATGCTTAAAGTCATTTTCTCCTTTCATTTTCAAGACAGATATAGTGTCCATTTTTAAGATAAAGACACCCGTTTTCTCCAGAACTCAATGACATTCTCTTTACACCTCCACCCCCAATATATCTCTTGTGTTGAACAAGGCAGACAAAATTCCTTCATGCTTTGAAAGCATCATCATCCTCACCAATATAATTCTTTAGACCTATCAAATGCCATCCTTTCTCTGGCCCACGAGTTCATTTCATTGTTATTATATTAACCATCAGACATTAAAATTGAGTGCGCCAAAATTAATCACAGTGTCATGATGTGTAAATGTGCAGCTAGGGGAGATTTAATTATTTGACCAAGTGACTAAATGCAAATAAATTAATTAATGCCTGCATTTTAAAGAAATAAAAATAAAATTAAAGTATTTTGTTGGCTATGTATGACTGGCTTCTTTGGAAAAATGTTGTGTAGCATAGATATTAAATCTTTTAACATTATTTATAATAGCTTGGATCCAATGTAAAAATCACTTAAATCTAAAAATTTCAAAGCACCAATAATCTTTAGAATAGAGTACAGAAACAAACAATACAACCATCCCTTCTTAATTGGAGATTATGCATCCACACATTTAACCACACATACCTTTAAAATATTATTTTAATCCAAAAAGCAAATTGTAATTTTTTTCTCCCATTTCATATAAAATATGCCATTTTACTATGCCATTATATATAATGGGATTTGAGTTTTCACAGATTTTGGTGTCCATGGGGGTGCCCAAACATGATGAATACAAGGCTTCATTTTGCACATCTTCTTTATGTGGATCTCAAAAGAGATGCTAGTTTGGACTAAACCTGGAAGAATCACATATGAAATGATATTTTAACATACCCCTAAAACTAAGAATAGTTGCAGATGTTAAAATCTGAAAAGAAGAATATTGCAGATAGTTGGTTCCACTATATCATATGCTCAGCTCTGAGTGATTGCACAGTAAAATACAGGATCACATGACACAGCTAAGAGGGCCCTCAAATGGCATCATAAACCAAGTATAAAGAAGGTGGCAATCTTTCAGGCAACCAGGTCCTAAATTGCTTAGAATTTTAACAAGACCTTGAACATCACTTGGGCCCCTTTTACACTGCTTTATGAAATTCAGGTTATCTGCTTTGAACTGGATAATATGGCAGTGTAGACTCATATAATCCAGTTCAAGGCATATAATATGGATTATCTGATTTGATAATTTGGATTATTTGGCAGTGTAGAAGGGGGTTTACACTGCATCTACATTGCCTTATATCTCAGGATCTGATCCCAGTTTATCTTCTTATCCCAGATTATCTGGTAGTGTAGACTCATATAATCCAGTTCAAACCAGATAATCTGGATCTTGAAATGATTGAATTGTAAACTATTTTCTGATCTCAATGAGAATTCTAGAATTTCGAAGGCTAGCAGCAGAATGAGTATTTTGTGCTAGCAATAAGATTAGTGGTAGAGTTTAATGAACACAACTTGTATTTGCTGAAACCATTGGGAATTTCTAGTGTCCTTCATATAAGTCAAACTCACCTACGAGCAGTGCATCTCATTAATGTTTCTTACCAGTTAATTTAAAACTTAGCGTAGGACATACTACATTCCAAATGTTTTATTGGCTGGAACAAAAAAAAGTGCTCAAACAGTCAGGAAAAATTAGTCATTTTTTTCCCTCCGCCAACTTTCTTCAACAAAGTTGTAAAGGGAAATGACTAAAACATGGGAGCATTGTTTGTATCTCTGCAGATAACAAGGGATGCAACCACACTACAGAATGATGGCAGTTTGACACTACTACTTTTACTTCAAGGCTCAGTGCTATAGAATTTTATTATTTATAGTTGTGTGAGATATTTATCCTTCTCTGTCATATAGTTCTAGTGTCATTGCAAGCAAGACATCCCATAATTCTATAGCATTGAGCTTTGGCACTTAAAGTGGTTTCAAACTGCTATCATTCTTCAGTGTGACTATACCTAATGCCTGCATTGTAGGTCAATTGCAATTCAGGTTTTGCAACAAAGCAATCAGGCGGAATAAAATACCCCATCCTGGTACCAGCATTTAAGCTGAAGAAGGCTGTTATCAAAGTGTATAATTTGTGCGTGTTAAGTAAATGCAAGATGGCATGATTCCAGTTACATGTTCCTGGCCTCCTTGGGCCTTGACTGACAAATAACTGTTCAGTGCCTATGAAGAAGTGAAAAGGAAATATACACAGCAGGTATAAAAACTTTGGTCAGTGTACATTGTGTAGAATGGAAAGCGGCAGTCTTTGCTCCCCTTTTTGTTTTTCACAGTCAGTGATTGTGATCTCTGCCGTGATGTGACTAAAGGACACATCTCCTCCGTACTTCAAAGTGCATTGTAGCAATGCAAGCCTTGTGGGTAGTTTAATCAATATCTGAAATGAATGAAAATCTCTTGACAGAAGCCGCTGTGTTGAAAAACAGGCCTCTGGTGTTTCATTATACATTCACAGAAAGGTGAGGTGGGAGGGGAAATTTTCAAAACTTCCAAAATGGATTTGACTTTGAATGACAATTAACATTTGCTATTATGTAGGACTGTTTATGGATAGATACTCAATGAGGCTATTAGATTTTTTTCAGATGAAAAATGTAGTCCTAATTGTTTAAATTAAATTCCTCTCCATAAAAACATGAAAAAATAGAACAAAACAGAATACATCCTTTTTCAAAAGAAACACCTTTTTTAACCATTTGCAGGTTAAAAATATGACTTTTCCTCTTTGCAGAAAAAGGAGGTGGTGGTAAAATGAAAAACCCAGTAATCTTGTAGTAATTTAATCCTAAAAAAATATTATAGCACAATTTTTGATGGCCTAACATTCACAAATCCAGTTCAAAAAAACGATATTCCATGATAAAATTGTCTTTAGGTTCTTCTTGTTTTTATTTGTATTGATTATAAAGCGCAAACTACTGTTTTTCTATTGCTGAGACAGACTGTGATGTATTAAAACATGTTGCATCAAAATAGTTTACAGGCAGATTTAGTGAGAGTTCTGTCCATGTCAAATATACACTGTAGATACATGATATGAAGATGCATGGTTATCCTTTGCAATTAAATACACTAGACTTCATCACTTGCAGTTTTCTTAGCTTCTCTACACAATTTATAAATGGCTACCAATTGAGTCCATCACACAATGCATGCTCGTTCTGTGGCTTTCTGGTCTATTACTGTTTTTAAAGTGAGTTTTCCCTCGATGATTCAGAACTCAACTGGCAATTAACTTCATTTTCAATTTCCCGCATAGAGATGGGCAAGATTGGCAAATTTCATGTGTAATGGGATTCCCTCTTGTTCGCTTGTAAGCCGTATGATGATGTCATACTGGAGGGAGGAGCTGAGATTGATTCTTTTCTTCCACCATTACCGTTTTGGGATCACGGAGGAAGGAATGGGGATTTATTAATTTTGTTTGGTCAACTTTTTGCATGCAAAGAGAACTAATACAATTGATGTGCTCTCATGTAAAAAGTACTTCCATGGGAACAAACACAAACATGGGAACAAACAATTAAAAGAAAAAGGGGGAGAGGACAATGGGAAGAGAAATATCACTTCCATGTGATAGAAAGGAATGGTGAAAATGTATGATGAGGATAGGGAAATAATCTCTTTAATTTCCAAATGGAGTGTTGGAATTTTAATTGGCAAAACTACACTTTACTTTACTAATAATGTGGGATGGAGTCCACTGAGGGTCCTTCCACACAGCCCTATATCTCAGAATATCAAGGCAGAAAATCCCACATTATCTGAATGTGGACTCAGATAACCCAGTTCAAAGCAGATATTGTGGGATTTTCTGCCTTGATATTCTGGGATATAAGGCTGTGTGGAAGGGCCTTGAGATACCCTTTGATAGTTTTGTCCTCCAGTTCAACTTTGGGACCTTTACTTTAATTGATAGAGTGCATCGCCCTAGATCACTGTTTGGAATGTTATAACTTGATTGGTGTAAATTCAGCCTTTTACATTCACTGGGAACAGAGACATGGGACTTCCATGAAAAGAGGGAAAAAACCCATCAATTTAATAATGCTGTTATTTTTTACTTGAGATAAAAACTCCCTAGGGATCTTTACATGCTTTATAACGACTCTATGATTAACTTCCATTGAAGGTTTTAGAGATTCCTATAGAGATTAAATATTCTGTGAATAATACAATTCACAAAATTTACAAATGCGTGGGACCAAAGGAACTAGCGTAGAGGCAATTCTAGAAGCTGGCATTATAAAAAATCGTTTTGTGCCACCAAACAAATATGAAAAGAGCATGCTTTCTCATGTTATGTACAACCACCTTGTCCAGGTATCCCTGGTAAATGAAGAAGGAAGGGTGGCTAAGAGACAGACCTTTTGAATAATGCAACATCTGTGTTGAATGTGATATCCACAGAGACTCATTTGGCTTCTTCATAACACAATTTTCAGCGTTGAATGAAGGCCATGGTTTATTTTCTTACATGTTTTGGGAACTGGTGTTAGTGATTATCTTTGTCTTTCCCTACTGCTGCCTTCATTTTTTTGTTTCATTATGTGGTGTTTCAGAAAGCACGTACTTTTCTTTGGCTGTTTTTATTTCTCCATTGCATTTAAAGGGAAACAAAAGTTCCTAGGGTGGATATAAAAGATATATTTTTAAATGGCTGTAAATGTGTTTTTAAAATGTTAGGAAACTGATGAAGTGAATCCTGGTTTGACAAGAATTTATGCAGTTCGGAATATATTTTATGAAGAAATACACTTTTTTGTCTGCAAAACCTCCACAATTTTCTATCCAGAACACAGCATTTTCTTCAAAGAAAATACTATTTTTGTATAGATGTATTGTTTTCTGTGAAGAAATGTTTTTTCTTGCAATAGAAAAGTACTTTTTTATGCACAAGTAGGCATGGATTTTGTGTGGTTGTAGGTCTCTAGCTACCATATTTTCTATAGAGAAAACATTTTAAGTGTAAAAGACAGCATTTGCTGATACAGGTATGCTGTTTTATGCATAGAAAATGCTGTTTCTGAGGAAATGCTACATGTAAATTGTATTCAGAATAATCCCAAATTTTGATTACGCTTTGAAAATTGCAGTTTTCAAAGACTTCCCCACAATGGGAAGAAAATTGTTGAAATTACTCATTGCTTTCTTTCCAATTAAAATTAGAAGGATTACATCTTCAGATCATACACTGGGGTGTGTAATGTAAAATTCTACATGTGGAAATACACAACATAACTATTGTCTATAATGACAAAGTTGCCTAACTGCAACTATATGCTTAATAGAATGTATTATTTCATACATATACAGATCTCATGGGCATGTGTGTGTATCTGCATGCACAATGGCACCAAAGGGATACTTCCACTTCCTCATTTTAGAATGTGTATGTTCCACTTTGAACAAAAGGTATATGCTACATGTGTAGGAAACTTTGTAAAACACCAACAGGTTTTCAGCTTTTTAAAACTTGCAAACGGTGCAGAGTATCAGATATTGGATGGTGATATGCATATGTATTTAAAGGTATTTATTATAAAAAGCTATTGCTCCTCAATAAATCTGATGCAATTTCATTTATGTCACAAATGCACTTAGGCTTTATGCATTGACATGAAAGGTTATACATGTCCCATAAAATCTAAAAAGCTAATCAATGTAAAAACAAAACATTTACTTCTTACACCATGGAAAGAGTCTTGATATTTGTAAGAGAAAGAATATATTGGTAATTTATGCATCATATAGATATTGAGGAGTGGGGGGAATATCTGGGATAGCTAGATACACAAGGGTTTGCATAAATCTGGAAGTGACTTGAAGGCATCTAAAATCTATTACCCAAAACCACTATTAAATATTGTAAATACAAATTGCCATCTAACATTAAAAGCAAAACGTGCAACAAAAGCCCCCACCACAAACAAACAAAGAACCTTCTATCAAATGGCAAACAAGGTTGACAAAACAAAACAGACTATCCTTCTAAACCTTATAAGTCAATCAGGTAGACTCTTAACTCAGGTGAGTAAGTTGTTCTCTGGATCTCCCCATCCCTTTTTGTAATTATTTTTGTGCCTCTAATTCAGTCTCATAATGTCCACTTCCCAACTTGGCCTATCATCCTATACTGAGTTCCAAAAGCCTCCATTTCAACAATACCTGCTGGAATAGCTCCCTCTCTGGTAGATGGTAACCAAAGAGGAGATTCATGTCTTTAGGAAAATGAAAATGACCAACCTAGAGCTTTTATATATTGTGAGAGACTTATAGGTTCTCCATTTACAACTTCAGTTTTGTCATTATCAGGTTTCTTTCGACCATATTAAAATATATTTAGATCTTATATCTGTGAGACCAAATGCTCACATATTGATTCAATTGCACTGTTTTTATAAGCATAGTAAGGGGACAAATAAGTGGGGCAAAAAATTTGGTACCTGACAGCAAGTCCAATCACAGACTTGCAGAAGGATCCTAAGTCTAAATGGTGCCTTGGGGACTTAATACCTTCCTTTGTGGTGGCTTTTAAAAATACGCAAGATGGATAGGGGACATCCAGTGGAATTTTACTTTTAAAAAATTGACACTCTGAGATACGCTGGACCTCATATGCACTGATGCAGATATCTAAATGTACACACACGCAGATTTCTTATTATCTCTACTGTAAATTCAAGCTCTGTTTAATTTCATAAACATCGTAACAAATGAATGCTTGCAGAGAGTTCTTATTGTAATTGCTTTTCATTTGTGCTTTCTTTTAGCCACCTGTGACTCCATTTATTTACAGTTTAAATCAGCTGTTTCGGGATATTTAAATGTGCACATGCACTGAACCAGTCCACACCAGGGTATACGTATGAAATCACATGTTTCCTTGACTGCAGGAATATACAATCATGCAAATTTGTTTAAAAAAATTGTCCAAAAACGGGTTTTAAGCACATCTTTTTAACACCTGTTTTTCAGGCGTTAATCAAAATCAGTGCACATTTTGTGGAATGTCATTTAGCCCCTCCATTTCTATCCCAGTTTCTTCTGCATTTTAGGCCATGTGTAGAATGGCACTAAGTAAAAAAAACAACAATGTCTAACTGTGATTTGTAGACATAGTTTGTCTATGTTTAGTGCTACTATTTATTAGATGCAGTGTTAAACTGTTAGTTAAATCTACTTCTATCACTGAAAATCAAAAGGAAGTCATCAAGAGACTTCTTTCAGAGGCCTGTGAGTTGATTCAAAGGACAAGAAGATTAAGATTAAGGCAGTAAATCCTACTAGGACACTATGGATTTTGGATCTAGACTTTTTAAAGCATTCAGGCTGAAAAAAGTCTAAAGGTAGTGTCTGCATAAAATGTGAGAAGGAGGAGGAACATCATCACCACTATCATTTATATCCCCTTGGCCCCATCTCCTTGACATGTTTGGCTTGGGGTCATCCCTGTTCTTCTAATGGTTGAAAGTCTGGTCTTATTTGTTTAATGATTTTTAGTTTGGTCTTATTATTGCTTACTTTAAAGTAGTTCCTGTTAATAAAGTTGATAGGGATCCATTAAAATGAAGACTGATTCTACACCTAGTGCAAAGCAAGTTATGGCAAAATTGACTTTCTGTCTGCTTAATATATATTGATATATTGGATTCAGCCAAGCATATCTCTAGCAATCAGTCTCTACAAGCAGTGTCTTTATATGAGAGGGTCACAATTTTTGTGTTGCTCTTGAATATATTTTTTAATCTTTGGAGTGGAATCATTATGTAAATATTAAGGACATTCATGAGATGATAAAACCGAAGATGGTTGTTTTTCATATTTTTTTCTTCTTAATGAAAGTGAAAGATCCACAGAACTGAAAACTAATTTGGAGACAATTGCTTTCATCTTCTACCTACTATATCTCCTAAATGTAATAGTGTTCTGTATCTATATATTAGAGACTCAATCAGTCAAGGTGCTGTTTATGCTGGCATGAATACAAAACACTTCCAATAAATACAGTACAATTGCTCCACTGCACAGTAAGCAATATAGCCGCCTGGTTGAAAAGGAGAAGTGATGGTCACCTTTCCAACAAATGCCAGTATTCCAAAAAACTTTATAGTTATGTCTTGATACAACAGGAGTCATAGGACTATTTACATGGTTCTGTGAAACTATGTTTCGGTCACTTATCCCAATACAAATCATCACTCATTCTCAGGGCCAGCATTAACATCAAGCAAATGGTCATCACTTGCTAGCCATAATTAATGCAGCTAGGAAAATTATTTGAGAATATTTGGGAAATGATTAAAAACCATGTTTCCCAATTGACAAGCAACTCTGATGAAAAAAGTTCAGGGCTGATGAGAGTCACATTCAAACTTTGAGACTATGCAAAATTTGCACATGGTTGCTTTGTGCAGAAAACAGTATGTAGCACAAAAATGCCAAATGTGAATTTTGAGCAGAGTAAGTCTCAACTATAAATAGCCTTTGAAAATTATATTATTATATATATATATATATATTTAAAAATCTTCATTGAAATTTTCCTTAATAAAACAGAATAATATACCCATAAAAGAGGGGAGAGGGGCAAACAAACAAAACAAACAACAACAACAAAAAAGAAGAAGAAAGAAGGAGAAGAAATAAATAAGAAGGAAACATTAAAATAGTGGAGAAAAACAGAATACGAAAAAGTGAGGGGGCAGAAACAAAACAAAAACAAGCAAAAACTTTATTATAAATAAAGAAATAAATAATATAAACTAATAAATAAATAATATAATATATAAAATAAAATAAATAATAATATAAATAAAATAATAATAAATGAAAATAAATATAATAAAATAAATAAAAATAAAATAGTAATAAAAATAATAAATAAATAAATACAAATAAAAAATGAAAATGAAAATAAATACATAATAATAAAATTAATAATACAATAAATAATAATAAAATATGTTATTTTCAAAGGTATTTGTACATTGAAAAGAGGACTGTTAAAATTAATTGCTGCTTAATTCAAGAATATTACCATCCCAGGAAAGCAAGTGCGGGAAAGCTCTCATTTAGAAGTTTTCCAGTGGCCTGGACAGTCTGATGTAATGTTCCAGGGTCAAATTTAAATGGCAGCTTGTGCCCTTGGCCCAGTTACAATATATCACTGGTTCCCCAAAGAGAGGATGCTAATTTCAGGCTAGACTTTTCAGTACAGGGAATAGTCTGCACACAATGCCTTTGTACCCTATAGATTGAAAGAAAAGAAAGGAAGCTTGAAAACCATTTGACCACGAATCAGTGGTTGAAATCCCATTGATGAATTAGAATATCATAGGTCCAATTGTTGATAATGGTAATAGTTATTTATCACTGCGCAAGCTGGCTATTTTGACCAATTGCACACGATCAAAATCATCCCTCTCTGTTTCCAGTCATGTACACCCCCCTCCCTAAACACAGAAACTTCCGTGTTAGAGTATATAGGGGATCAGTAGCACTATATGTAGCTACCTCCTTTTAGCTGGAGGCCCTGGAAGGATATCATCTGAAGCTATCTCCCAGGACTAAAAAGGTATAGCTAGGAATTGCATCAAGGAAACTTACTACTTGCTTAAATTTGAGGCACATTTGCTTCCAGCAGTCATGGACCAGCCAGGCCTACCCAACACTTCATAGTCTCTAGAGTGTCAGCAACCATATCACTTCCTCACTCTTTACACACTCTTCATTTAGATTTCTGCTTAGATTTCTAAATGCAGATCTAAGGACATCAACACGCAATAAATGCAACACATTTTGTGATTATATTTCTGTCTTCTTGCTAAAATGAACTGAAAAAGTCTTCCTTCCTATTTCTTCACATAGCCCCTATTTACATTGACATTATAATGCAGCTTTGAGAAGACTCAAGTCTGTGGCAACCACAAAATGCTTGCTGTCAATGCATGCTGCAGTGTGCACTTAAGGTTATACACAGTACATTTTTAAAAGCACTGCAACCCAGGGTGAAATTGGCTCCACAGAATGTGGAGAACATTGTAGACATTCATCCTTCCTAAGGAATTGTAAAGAATCCAGAAAAGGGTGGAGGGTGTCAAAAAGTGTCCCAAGGACATAGTTGGTTAGTTGAGGGTTAATGACTTCCCATGGGGGGGATAATTAATACCCTCACTCTTAATTGTCACTTTCCCTTTTTTTGTTTTATGCCTCAGAAGCGCAGAGGTGCATCTCTCCAGGAAATGTGTGTGTGTGTGTGTGGGGGGGGGAGATTACTTCTGAGTGATTCGAGGCCAAGTTCCATGGCTAATGTAATCACACAACTGGCTTCAAACCAGTTCCAGACCTCTAAATCGAATTACAAGATACAATGGAAACTGGTTGCTCATGAATTTATTCCAAGCATCAGTGTAGATGTGCCCATAGATGTGCTCTGAGTCCCCCCTCGGGGGTTGAGAAGAGCGGGGTAGAAATGTTGGAAATAAATAATAGACAATGAGGAATTGTTAAACCGAATATTCTTTCATTGTAGAATATAAAATAGTAATCTAGACCATTTTTCTATAAATCAGATCTTTCCTGTAGTCAGCCTGTTGCTGGCCCATCTTTCTATACTGTTCATGGAACATTTTCTATGTAAAAATTATTCCAGAAGACAGAAAGCTTAAGAAATTTTTTTACATTTACCCTGGATCAAGATCAAAGGCAGTTTAAATGAATTGGACTTCAACATTTATTGTTATAAGCATTTGTTTTACATTAAAAGGAGTGAAGGTAAGGATAAGCACAATAACTACAGCCATCTCTATTCTCCTTTTCTATAGGCTGAAGGTGAATGTTTTAGCAGGGGTCCATTGGGTAGGTTCCATGCATGTTTTTTCTAATTTGTTGGTTGATTTATCATTGACACATGGAATGCATCTGTACATTTATTTACCATTAACACAAGGAATTGGTATAATTATTCTCCCTTCTCAGCGTTCACTATAATGTACTTATTTATGCAATCCCTCGTTGTCTGAGTAGGATTGTCGTCCAAGATTGGTGTACTGATGGTGGGTCTGTAGGTGACTGTGGAGTCCTATTCTTGATCTGCATCTTCTCCCGCAGTGAGGGCATTGGTTTCCATGTGGAAGGTGGTCCCGATTGGAGTTGGCTTGACGTGTCTTCCCCTTGGCACTAGGGATGCCACTTTTTGATATAAGAATAAGGGACGGGTAACTAAAAGTAGGGAATTTTACACAAAAATAAGGGACACTTCATAAAAACTTGAACATTAATGGATGATTTTCAAGTTTTTATGAAGTGTCCCTTATTTTTGTGAAAAATTCCCTCGTTTAGGTACCTGTCCTTTATTCATGTGGCAACCCTACTTGGCACATTTCTCTCTTTTGCCCTCCATTTGTGCCTTTTCAAATTCTACAACACTACTGGTCACAGCCGACCTCCAGCTGGAGCACTCAAGGGCCAGGGCTTCCAAGTTCTCAGTGTCTATGCCAGAGTTTTTAAGTTTGACTTTGAGCCCATCTTTAAATCTCTTTTCCTGCTTTGGGAGATGGTGGTCAGGCATCCAGACAACATGGCCAGTACAGCGGAGTTGATGGCGGAGGACCATTGCTTCACTATAATGTACCCAAATATAATTCACCTTGCCATTGTAATATATAAAATAATCTCTTGGATGAAATTCTGTAGAAATAAAATGACTTGTATTTTTGACCTGCTTATTCTCTCCATCTGTTATATCAGAAGCACAGAAATAAGGTCAATGTCATTCTCTCTCTCTCTCTCTCTCTCTCTCTCTCTCTCTCTCTCTCTCTCCTTTTCTTTTCTTTTTTAAACTTCTTCAACAAATAAACTCTGCTTTAGGATCTTTGTTCTGTTTTAGAAAAAAGACAAGGCACTAACATTTTCCCCTTGAAGAAATTGTACTGTTGGAAATCTAATTCCAATTCCCATGTGGCTTCTCTAGACTCATTCCTTTGGGGATACCTTTGAGATTACAGAATTTCTGAATCCAAGCTTAAGTATGTCCTGTGCAGATAGAGTTTCCGCATAAACAGTGAAATATTTCTAGTTTCACAGAACATCCAAAATGAAGCTGAAAAAAATAGTTTGTTATAACAAAATAAATAAATAAAGGATTGGGTCTGGAAATAGTGTACCTCTCCTCAATTTCTCTACAGCATGCAAAGAACTCCCAAGAGAAAATGTGGACGGATATATAGGTAATAGTTTATTTTATATTATAATTTAACTACCAGAGAAAAGTAAGAAATCACATTGGAAATAGTGTGCAGCTTTGAATGATAAATGCAGGGAAGACATGATTTATATGTTGTATCCACACTACATTAACTGTCCTGCTTCCTTCGAAGAATCCTAGGATTTGTATTTTGGTTTTTATAGTTTCCTGGGGTTTCTAGTTTCTAAGAATTTGAAATATCAGTGCCTGCTTCCTTGAACATCAGAACTAGAGAGCATCATTCAATTACAAATTCCTTGAGATTGAAGCATGACAATTAAAACATCATGCTATTATAACCATACAGTGTTGATACAACCCCAGCTCCCTTGAAAAGGTAAAGGTTTCACCTGACATTAAGTCTAGTCATGTCCAACTCTGGGGGAGTGATGCTCATCTCCATTTCTAAGCTGAAGAGCTGGCATTGTCCATAGACACTTGAAAGGTCATGTGGCTGGCATAACTGCATGGAGCACTGTTACCTTCCCACAGAAGCGGTACCTGTTGGTCTACTCACATTTGCATGTTTTCAAACTGCTGAATTGGCAGGGGCTGGGCTAACAGTGGGAGCTCACCCCCCTTCCTGGATTTGAACTGCTGACCTTTTGGTTGTAAGTTCAGCAGCTCAGCAGTTAAACCCACTGCATCACCAGAGGTGGGGGTGGGTTATATTATAATAGAATAAACAATGAAGCTAAAATAGTATGTAATTTATATATCTATTTCAGAAATGCCTTATTTTGTTGCCATAAGTCTAGCTTTAAAAGTTTCTCCTTTAAGATAAGTGGTTTAAGAATTACAGATTGTTTATAAAGTGAGTTTAATTGGTGGGTTTTCTGACTGTATTATTTAGCTTTGACATATTGAGGAATCTATTCAACTGTAGCCATATTTGGCAAAGATATGTTCCCCGATAAGCCATTTCCCCCCGCTGTGAATATATTCCAGATTGATTCCAGCAGGAAGTTTCATTGTCAAATAAATATTGACCCTTGATAAGGGCGAAAATATAATCTGGAATCTTTCTTTAATTAGGCTGAATGTTGTCCCATTTACTCATCATCTAAATAATTATATCTAATCAAAAGGCAACTCAGCTTGGAAACTTGGCATTAACCTAACTAGCATTTGGTTTGTCTCTAGCCTGTTTCCTCATTTTGAGTGGGCGTTTTGCTGCTTCTTGCATTTTAGAACTGAGTTTCCTTCTTTACTGCTAATAGGACATTTTCCTACACCATCCTATTAGTAACTAAGGCTAATGAATGAAATATTGAGATAGTGACTTAAGTGAAACTGTTTCTAGTTGTATGTAAATAGTTGCATGTTAAACCTTTATAAAATGTTGCCATTTTCCCCCTTCAGTTCTCAGAATCCCCCGATCATATGGCCAGAGGCTATTAAATTATGGGAACTGCACTCCAAAAGGTAACCATGGCAGAGGAACATTTGGTATTTCCCATGGTGAAATTGAATTCTTGTATTCAGGTTGCATTTTGCCAACTGCTATGTATATGTATAGAATTATATCTTCAATAAATGGTTTCTCAGAACTGTACAAATAGTAAAACAGGTCAGAAATTAAAATATTCTAAAACAGGGTATCTTATACTTTTCTGCCCATGACCCCTTTCAGCCTATGAGATTTTTTTGTAACCCAAGGTATATATAGATACAGATATATGTAATTTTAAAAAGCAAACAAATCAGCAATTGCAAAGCTTTCTAAACAGATTGATTTTTTCTTTCTATGAAGTACAGCTGAAGCATCTTCTGCAGAGTCCACTGTAAACGCTACACAACAGATTTGTGTAAATATCTGAAATGGCTACTACAGACCCCATCACAAGACCTGGCACTCTTCAGAGTGAAGCATGGAGCCCACACCTCACCGGCCAGCAGGGCAATCCCATGGAAGAAAGCGTAGTGTGCGTGTCTTTCCCCATGGAGTTGGCATCGATCTGACAACATGTGAAGCCTCCTATGTTGCCAGCTCCATGGGGGGAAGGACTGAACTGTGGCACAGCTAGTTAGTAGCCAGTTGCATTAAATCACTACTGATGGAGAGGTCATGACTTCGAAGCCAGCCCATGTCGGAGTGAGCTCCAGAATATTAATAGTCTAGCTTGCTGTTGACATATGCATCTGTCAAGTAGGAAATTAAGGTACCGCTTTATGCGGGGACACTAATTTAACTAATTTACGACATCATAGAAACCTTCCAACAGTGTATGTAAGAATGAGTAAGTACTCCATCAAGGACTTGGTGTCACAAGTGGATGGTAAAGCAGCCTTTGGCCAGAATCGAGCATTTCTGGTATGTTTGGGTTAATGAAGAGAGCGAGAGCGAGAGCGAGAGCGAAAGCGAGAGAGAGAGGGGGCTGGAATGAGTACAGTATGAAGAAAATGATGCATCTGCCTCTTCACTTTGTGCTTTGTGCTTCCTTGTCACAATTTTTAAAGGTGCTCTTTCTTTTTTATTGTTCCACATGAATGTGCATTTATACATTATTTGTTATTTATAAAGTACATTTGCTTATTTTAAAACATTAAAATGGGGGGTTGGGGGATTGGAATGGATTAATAGCATTTCAATTCAATTCAATGGGAAAATTTGCTTTGAGATATGTTATTTGAGTTAAGTGCGCAGTCACAGAACTAATTAAACCCTTAACTCAAGGTATTGCTGTACTTTTATTTAAGAAGGAATACTTCCATCAATCAATTGAAGGTACAGATATGTCTTTGTTTCTGCATGTCTCTATTCTGGAGGTTAAGAGAGGAAGTCAAATTGCTGGTCTGAAAAGCAAACAAAAAGAAGATCTAAACTATAGCTCTTTCTGACTTATCAGGATTATGAAATAATTTGATGGATGACCTCCAGTGCTACAATCAATTTGCACAGAGGTTTTCAAATATAATTGTTCTGTGAAATAAGAAAGTCTTTTTTCAACAATTGTTGGTTTGGACTTATCCTACAATATCTCCTTAGGTATCAGATCAAAGCCCTATTTAAGTTCTCTAAAGGCTACAAAATGCTAGGGACTGATTAATCTATCAAGACGGATTTGGGTTATTTTTCAACCTAGTTCTATTTCATTTCCACATCAGTTTGTGAATGTTTTAAGAAGAAGACACACAATTCTTTTACCACTCTCTCTCAAAACTGCAAAATGGTTCCCACTTTCTTAACATTTGTCTATTGACTTCTATCTTGTTAAAGTAGGTCTAGTAAAATAATTCAGCCCAAAAAACCTGGATCAAAGTACCTTAACACTTATAAAAATTGGAGCAAGGAATGGTGAAAGGCAAGTATTTAGTCTTTCTCAAGAGAATATCAAAGGAACACTGATCCCCTTTACTCTTTCTATTATGGCAAAATTTCTTGCCTTCTTGAATGCCTGGGCTGAGAAATGGCAGGGGCAGCCAAGAGCGTCTGTCCCCCTGAGGTGACACTGATGCTTTCCTCTCTTCATGGAATAATCCTTGATTAGGTTAGATCAAAATCCATAATTTTGGCCCCCAACCCTTCTTTAACTTAAACATGAGGCCCATTTATATGCAAATATTAATGGCAGTTAATTTAGCCATTTCCACCAGTTCAAACAATGATAAAGTCAGCTCTTCAACTGATGAATTTCAGTGCTCTTCCACTTCGGTGTATATCGTAGACTTGCTACAGTGACTATATATTGTAGAATTTTTCTTCCTAGCGATTTCTCTGAACATTTTTCAGTCACAGGAAGAACAATTATGGTCTGAAGCAGATTTTCAATTTGAATCACACTGTGGATCTAATTTCTCAAAAGACCACCACATGTGATAAGATTTTGCCCACTAAATATTGACATTTCCAAAAACATTATTATCGTCATAACATAATTATTTTATGCAAAATTTTCATTCATTTTTTAAAAGTGAGAATTCTGATCCCTTTGATAAACTTTGGGAAAGTGCCAATAGAGACTGCTGATGGAGGCTTGACTTAAAAATACAGCTGCTCCTTCTTCCCCAGGTGTGCAAGGTCAGAAGAAGCTCCAAAATGTAACTCTGTCCCCCAGGTACTGTAAACCTCTATGTTCTAAACTTTCTCTTGCACATCCAGAAAGAAGTAAACAAGGTATTTCTGAACAAGGTAGATGTAACCATGCCCCCTGATTTTCCAATGTCATTAGATACTTTTCCATACGTGCAGCCTAAGGATGTGGATATGACCCTTGGAGAAGTGAGATCCACCACATGTTTTCTAGATCCTTGTCCTTCCTAGCTCATTAAACAGCAGAGGGGACTGTGAAGTTGGTAAGGGTGATCCAAAGGGTGAGCCTTGTATCAAAGAAGGATTGCAGCATGCCTGAAGAAGGCAGTGGTAAGAACTCTTCTAAATAAACCTTCCCTGGACCATATTATAATTGACAACAACAGACCTGTCTTCAATTTTTCATTTCTGTCCAAGGTACTGGAGCCTCCCAATGCCACAGGTTTCTGGATGAGATTTTGTTAGGAAGAAATTGAGTACCTGATTTTACTTTGGTTTTTTTTAAGGATACATTTCAATCTGGTTTTAAGCCTAGTATGGGACAGAGACAGCTTTGGTTGCCTTGGTATATGACTTATACAGAGAACCAGACAGGGGGAATTTATTCCTCTTGGTTCTAATGGATGTCTTGGTGGCTGTTAATACCACTGACCATGGTATTCTTCCGGGCTGCCTTGCTGAGACAGGACTTGGATGCATTTTGCAGCTGCTCTTCCTGGAGGGGCTTACCCAGAAGGTGGTGCTGGGGGACTCCTGTTTGAACCTTTAGCCATTGCTCAGTGGGGGTCTCTCAGGACTCTGTTTTGTCCCCAATTCTGTTTAACATATACATGAAACCACTGGGAAAGATACAGTGCCATCTATATGCAGATGTCACCCAACTCTTTTTTTTTCATCAAAAGTCAAGGAAACTCTCTTGGTCCTAAGACAGCTTATATAATCAGTAATGGACTGGATGAGGGCAAACAAATTGAAACTTAATTTAGATAAGAGAGAAGGCTTCTGGTTAGTAGGAAGGGAGATCAGGGAATAGGGATCCAGCCTATGATAGATGGGGTTACAATACCTGTTGTGGTAATGGATGAAACTTCACCCCGTTTACTTTTTTGAACGTGGCAGGGCAGGCTATCCTTCAATCCCACCGCTGCCACCAAATGTGAAGAGGTTCCTAAACCTCGTACTGGATTCACTGTGGACGACTGACCACTGCCACCAATACTCAATGTTTTCCTTGTTTATTACTTGCTGCCACCATTTGTCAAGGCTTGACCACTGGATGTGAGGGTCTTTCTGAACAAACGACTTCCACAGATGTAGTGTTGAAAATATTTAACAGTTTATTGTACACAAATGGGCTCAAAGCTTAGGTGGTATCAAAATAACTTCAGAGAGGTACAGACTTGAAATTTTAAACAATGTAACACTGGGGTTTCTACTTCCCCTTACTCTGTTACTCACAAGTAACTACTTAATACTGGGTTACTCTCAACCCTAGGACTACACTTGTCCTTAACCTGGGTTTCTAAACCCACACACTTGGGTTTCCCTAAACCCACACACAGAACTGAACTGCACACTGCAGCTCCTACAGACAGCTTGCAGCTTCAGCAACTACTAATTCCCAACAAACTCTGGTCACAGCTGCTGGCCAACTGACATTCTCCAACTGTCAGATTTAAACTGAACATTCTAAAGCCAGAGTGGCCTCTGTTGTCATGGCAACAGCCTCTGCTTACAGCTTGCTGCTGCGAACATTCTACTGCTCACTCTCTGCAGCTTTTAAAGAATGTTCCTTCTAAATACATAAACAAACATGTGATTAACATATTAATAACCACCTCATCACACCTGTGAACACACAGGTCCACAGTTTGGGGGTACTCCTGGGCTCAGCATTGAACCTGGTCTCATGTCTCTGTGGTGCTCAGGTGTGCTTTTGCTTGTGCTCCTTGAGTCACCAAGTCTGACCATTGTGGTAGGTACATACCCTAGTTTGGATTATTATAACACACTTTATGTGGGGCGGCCTTTGAAAAAATGTTTGGAAATTTCAGCTAGACCCAAGAATGCTAACTGAGGCTTGTTAAAGGGAGCGTACAATTGCCATGTAGCAATAGCCTCAATGGCTGCCAGTTTGTTTCTGGGTAAATTCAAATAGGTTGTGACCTATAAAGCCCTATATGGCACAGGCCCAAGCAATTTAGTAGATTGCATCTCCCAGTAAGAACCTGCCTTGGCTCTAAGATCTTTAGGAGAGGCCTGCATTTTGGCCCCACCACAATCACAAACACAGTTGGTAGGAATGGAAGAGAGGACCCTCTTGCTGCCTGCACTTTTTTCTGGAACTTTCTGGAACTTTTTGGAACAGCCCCCACTCCCCTGCTATCCTTCTGGCAACAGGCTAAAACCATTCTATTCAACCAGGCTTTCCAAGTAGAAAGTTTTTAAAGACCAAGCCAGGGGTCAAACACTATGTACTGTTTTATGGATTTCAAGAGGTTTTGGTTGTCTTGTTGGTTTTAACTTTTTATTTTCAATTCTCTTATATTTAATTCTATTTTAATGTTTATATATCTTAGGGTTTAAATTATACATTGGATTTTTCTCCACCTTTCACAGGGATCATCTGCACATTGCTTACTATTCTATGACAACTAAACCTCACAAGCAAAACACATTCAATTAACAAATGTATAATCACTGAGATATATTCTGAATGAGGGATGATGATTAACAACTATGAAAAGTAATGGCAAAAGAAACCAATTAATCCTTACGGCTCAGCATATTTTGAATGTGTACTGTGGAGATCAACTTTTGGATCTTGTACTGTTCAAATAACTGTGACCAGTCAATGGAGAAGCTAACTGGTTTAGCTTTTCAGAGAACTCCCAGGAAAAGTAGAAGGTAATTTGTGGAAACTGCAGTATAAGCATTTCACAAAACAAATGGACCATTGTGATATACCATCACATTTTTAAAAATACACTATCACTTCTCCACCTTATTTTTCTTTAATACTCTTCTACATCAGAGGACTTCAAATGCTAACGTTCAAGCCAATTCCACCCTGTTCAGTTCATGAGATTATTCACAACTTTACCCCAAAAGCTTGCTTTCTATATAGGACTGCCAGTATGATATAGAATGGTTTATATTTATACTATGTTATGTGAGTTGCCCTAAAATTGCCTACTCCCCTTGAAACAGAATATATTTTTATGACTAATCTAATCCTGGCAGTTTCAACTGGTCTTGTCTAAACATGATAAAAATCTGCTTCCAATTGTGTGTGTGTGTGTGTGTGTGTTAATGCACAAAAAATAATGTATAATGGTGAAATGCATTTAGAATTATTCCATGATTTTAAAATAATGTATATAGAAACAATATTAAATATTTGCCACACCACCCCGTTAAAATCATTGATGTTATATTAGGGATTATAGTAGGAGATATATTTGAGAAACTTATCCAGTCACAATAATGCTTTTTGAGACAATTTTTATGGTGATGGTGTTTAGTGACCACTTTCCCAAAACCAAGTGGTCAGAAGAAGCAATTATTTATATAGTGAAATACAGGTGTTGAGAAAGCTGGAACGTTATCAGAAAAAATATATGGAGGCAGCCCTTTTCATGGCTTTCATCATATTTCAGCTTTTTACTAGGCTAAAAAATGCTAGGCTATAAATATTTGATATGAATATTGTATGAGTTTTAAAATTTTACTACATTTCTAAAACTTGTAAGTGGAATGACCCTTCTAAAAACAATTGTTTTTTATGCCTTGAAATAGACTCTATGATTGTTGACCTACCATGGAATGATGACACCAGACACAGAACTGGGTTGAAAAGAGATACTTTATTTAACCTAAAATTTATTTAAACTGGGTTGGATCTGGAAAGATGCAAGGGGAAACAACCTAATGCAGAATCAGCTGAGGCCAAATGTCACTCCACTAATTCCTCCTCAGCCTTTGTCTGGGTGAACTATCTGAGCCCAGAGGACAACAAATAGTTGGGTTGCTCCCTATCTAGCCATTTCCAGGAAAGCCTTATTACTACACACACACACACACACACACACACACACACAATGAGCAGTCCTTCCAATGAGCAATCGGGCTTCATTTCCTGAAGTATGGACTGGTTGGATCTTCTCGCAGTCTAAGGCACTCTCAGAACTTTCCTCCAACACCACAATTCAAAAACATCTATCTTCCTTTTCTCAGCCTTCCCTATGGTCCAGCTCTCACATCTATAGGTGACTATGGGGAATACCACTGCTTTCACTATGCGGATCTTCGTTGCTAGTGTGATGTCTCTACTCTTTACTATTTTATCGAGATTGGTCATTGCTCTCCTCCTAACAAGTAAACATCTTCATAGCCAATAAAACAGAAATAGATTTTTTTTAAAACTCCCTGCCTTTCTCCATTATCTAGCAGATATTGGCAATTTGGTCTCTCATTCCTCTGCCTTTTCTAAACCCAGCTTGTATATCTGGCACCTCTCTCTCCATGTATTGCTGGAGGCTTCCTTGCGGGATCTTGAGCATTACCTTACAGGCATGAGAAATGAGTGCCACTGTACGAAAGTTTGAGCATTCTTTAGCATTTCCCTTTTTTGGTATGGGGATATAAGTTGACTTTTTTCCAGTCTGATGGCCATTCTTGTGTTTTCCATATTTGCTGGCATATGGCATGCATCACCTTGACAGCATCATCTTTCAAGATTTTGAACAGTTCAGCTGGGATCCCGTGGTCTCCTGCTGCTTTGTTGTTAGCAATGCTTCTTAAGGCCCATTCAACTTCACTCCTCAGGATGTTTGGTTCTAATTCACTCACCACGCTATTAAAACTATCCTCAATATTATTATCCTTCCTATACAGAGCCACCTTCTCTTGATCTCTTCAGCTTTTGTTAGGTCCCTGCCTTCTTTGTTTTTTATCATACCAATTTTTACCTGAAATTTACCTCCAATGTTTCTAATTTTCTGGAAGAGGTCTCTTGTCCTTCGTATTCTGTTGTCTTCTTCCATTTCCATGCATTGCTTGTTTAAAAATAGTTCCTTATCTCTTCTGGCTAACCTCTGGAATTGTGCATTTAACTGGGCATATCTCCTTTTATCACTGTTTCCTTTTGCTTTCCTACTTTCTTGGGCTTCTTCATTTTCTTTTTCTTTGGGATGTACTTTGTTGCCACCTTCTGAACAATATCACCGACTTCTGTCCATAGTTCTTCTGGGACTCTATTTATAAATCTAGTCCCTTAAATCTGTTCTTCACCTCCAATGCATATTCACTAGGAATGTTAGTGAGATCATATCTAACTGGTGTCTTTGTTTTCCCTGATCTCTAGTCTGATTCTAAATTGAGCAATAAGAAGTTTGTCAGCCCCAGGTCTTCTTTTCATCGACTAGATGGATGCCCGCCACCTTTGGCTGCAAAGGATGTAGTTAATCTAATTTCGATGTTGACCATCTGGTGAAGTCCATGTATAGAACAATCTTTTAGAAGAAAGTTGGAAGAAAGTGTTTGTTATGCACAGTGAGTTTTCCTGCCAAAATTCTATCAGCCTACGTACCACTTCATTTTGTTGTAACAGACCATGTTTGCCTGTGATCCCAGTTGTCATTTGACTACCCACTTTAGCATTCCAGTCTCCTGTAATGAAACTAATGTCTCTTCTTTGGTGTATTATCCAGTAGGTGCTGCAGATCCTCATAGAATGGATCTGCTTCTGCTTCTTTAGCAGCTGTGGTTGGGGCATATATTTGGATCACTGTAATGTTAAAAGGCTTGCCTTGCACTCGAATTGAGATCATTCTGTCATTTTTGGGGGGATTGTATCAAAGCACTGCTTTAGCGACTTTCTTATTAATTATGAAGGCTACTCCATTTCTTTGGTGTCCCTTTGGTCCGCAGTAGTAGAGCTGGTGGTCATCTGATGTGAAGTGGCCCATTCCAATCCATTTTGGTTCACTGGCCCCAAGAATGTCTATCTTTAGTCTTGACGTCTCACCAATAACAACATCCAGTTTGCCCTGGCTCATAAATATTACACTCCAGATTTCTATGGTGTGTTGATATGAGCATCAGATTCGTCATTCACCTCCAGCATCATTGGCCGCTAGCCTTCCTTTCAGCTTTGAGCTAGCTGTGTCATCACATCTGGGGCTAGTTGAATTTATCCTCTCCTCCTTCCCAGTAACATTTTGACCATCTTCCGACCTGTGAGTCCCATCTTCCAATGACATACCGACATATCTCTGGTTGTACTGGTCCATTTGGTTTTCTTGGCAAGAATACTGGGGTGGGTTGCCATTACCTTCCCCAGAGATTGTGCTTGGTCTGACCTTTCTGCCACGACCGTCCTGTCTTGGGTGTCCCTTCATAGTTTTGCTCATGCCATCATTGAGATGCTCAAACTCCAGCGCTGCGACAAGACAGCATAGGGCATTAAGGATGTTGATATTTAGCCTTCTGTAGGTTGATGGTTTATGTTTCTACCCTCTCTGTTGTAAAAGATAGAAGCAGGGTCTCTGTCACAATTCCTTTTCATTTCAGCAATTTTTCATGCGAGGAGAGATGGAAATATACTGTATGTCAACTGTGTTTTGGTCAATAAGGAACAATCCCCATTTATTGCAGCTGCCCAATAAATGGACATTGGGGGGGGGGGGGCTTTCACAGTTCCTATGGATTCAGCAATACAAACCTGTCATAAGTGAGTAACTCTACGCTGCATGTTCATAACTATCTTAGTGAATTATAGGCAACAACAACAACTACTACTACTACTACTACTACAATAAGAGAGTTTCAAACAGTAGTCTTTTTCTTTGACTTTTGTTGGAACCTGATATTTATCTCAGTATGAAATGAATTATGGAATTACACTGATCTTCTCCACTGTTATTTCAGCTTTTTCAACTCTATCAGATTTCCGTCTTTGCATTTTTCTGATACAAAAGGACCAGTTAAGAGACTATGTCTGAAAATAATGTGGGAAGACATCTTTTAATATTCTTACATTGCCTTGATGTCAATGTCATCAGATAGCAAAACTGGCTTTCAAAAGAATATAATGGATTGGGGGCAGCTTTCACTTGCTATTTCTCTAGCTAATGTGTGATTGCCAGATATAATTACTTTTATGTTATTAAACTCTCAGAAACATTATTTTAAAAATCAACTTTTGGTATGAAAAGCACACAGTTTACAATTTCCCCATAGCCTAATAAAGAAAGCATGCTATTAATACCTATTTAAAAGATTTAATGAATGTTAAGATCTATTTCAAGGTTTTGTTTCAGTGCGCTAAGAGCATATTCCTACACTCTTCCCTAGACATATTTCTTTAGCATAAGGCTGATTTTGCCTACATAGTCATAATAACACGGAGTCACTCTGAGTTGGCTCCTGGGTGCCTCCATGACACATAAATCCACTATAAATACAGTTTCTGACTCCTGTGAAATTCTAGGGTTTGTAGTTTAGTGAGGCTGTTACAGCTCCTCCCTAAAATACAAACCTCAGAGTTCTTCAGGTGGCAGCAACGGTTTGTATAGAGTTATGGTTTTATGTCCTGGTATTGAATGATTGCCGTATATATGTTATGCTCCACCCTGAGTCCCCTGCAGGGTGACAAGGGTGGAATAGAAATGTTATAAATAAATAAATAACTGGATTTAAAGTGGATTCATTCTCTAGGGTGATGAGGTCACCATTCCAGTAAATACCATCACCATCATCAACAACATCATCACCACCTTTAGCTGATGAAGCTCTACCAGCAGGTAATTCCACAGTCTAGGGGTGACTAATGGAAAGGTCTGCTGGGGTAGGTTAAATCTTCCTGAATCTCTGGAATAACCCCCTGCTTTGGGTCCAATTCAGACCAGTTCACTATCTATATGAGACACCACCGCCACCTCCTTTTTCTTGTGCTCCTCAATATGGGGAAAATGGAATGGATCAGGCCCATGCCACTCCTTTTGCCACTCCAGACTGGCGTTAGCACTCTGTGTGAGATTCTGACTGTCAGGATCACTTCATACTTCTCCTTACAGATCTTATACAAAGGATGAAGAGTATCAAGTATAGGAACCATCAGCTCTCAAACTGTTTCAGTGGCTTAATCTCCCCCAGCTAGAAATGATGTTAATGTGAATGAATAGTTCACTGATCAGGCAAAGTCAAGGGAAAGATCTGGCATGGGTAAAGTCCTATCTGTGTACATCAAATAATGCTTCTCAATCTATACTGCTCATTAAGGATTTGACTTTACATCCTTCTCTCACACACCATCCTGCTACACTTAGCAACTCTTACATGCCTGTGCTCACTGATAGTTAGTTTACAAGTTCGCAGACATCTTGTTTCCTGAATGTCTGCAAAACTATTCTTTCTGCATCACCCTCACCTGCAACCATTTTTCTCTTCTCTCTTCCATTAGATCATGTTTTTGAGTATGAACAAAGTTTTGTTACTAATGCTATTTTAATGTTTTATTTTTAAAAACCTACTAAGCCTATATCTTTTCTAGACCCATGGTTGGCTGGGTGTGGGGTTATTATTTTGCTTGTTCCTGTTGCCTCTACACACACACACACACACACACTATTCTCCACTAGTGATGCATCTTGTTGGGAGGGCATAACAGAGCCCAAAATTTGGAGTTTAAAAGATGAGGTAAGATAGGTAAATTTGACATAATGGAGGTTGATAGTATCCTCTTCTGCTTCCTACATTTACAGGAGCTTTGTTCTATATTCAGTCTGGCAACCCAACTCTCCTTGTGAGTTCCAGTACTTCTGTTTTCCCCTATCAGAAGAGGTAAACAGGGAGATGAGCTGTGAAGCCTTGTTTTGATTTTTCCAATCACTTTCTAGACATCACAGCTGGAATCCCTCTCTCTGCTTATCTCAATTAAAAAATGGTTCACATGGAAAGAACCTCCGCAAACCAAATTTGTGGGTTGTGAGTCAGAGATTCCTCTTTCTTCATTCAGCAGTTTTTGTTAACATCTGTGAAGAGAGCCCCCCCAATAAATTTGCCTCATCCTTTTTGAAAGCTATCCAATATAGCTATCACCATCTAGAGAGTGTCATAATTTAAATCCTATTTTCCAGGTAAAATTTAGTACAGCTGCAGATAAATCTACAATTGACATCACATGGGCTTTGCCTGAATTAAAGATTGCTAAATGCTTATCACACTAGGGGAGAAATCTTTCCATCTGCTGTATTTTGTAAGTTTGATTCAACAGAGTTCTATATGAATAACTGAGTGGGAAATAGGTTATAGATACAAAATAAATGAAAGCTATGATTCATAATTTTTTCTCATCTGCAAGAGAAGCCCCATTAATAGCACAATAATGTACACATGTGATCAAAAGAGTGTCCTACTGAATTCAACCGAAATTTCATTTTGATGGGGTTTCAGTTTTAAAAGCATTATTAATTTTATAGAAAAACAAACAAATAATACAAATATCTACAAATGTATACTAGACAACTGCCTTTCAAACCACTATTAAAATATACACAGTCAACACTAAATCCTAGCAATAAAATCCCCCCCCCCCCGGCAACACAATATACAAGGGTGGGTCAAAAACTGGTGCTTCCTGTGTCATAAAAATGTTATGAATAAACATGTAACAACAGAAGTTGCTACAAATCATAGCCTGAACTGTCCTCTGCACAAAACCACAATTCAACATAGTCACCACCAACTTGTACACATTTGTGCCATCATTTAACCCAAACATCAGAACCAATTTGGAAAAATTCAGAGTTTTACTCTGTGACCCATGATTTTAAAGCTGTTTTAACGTCATTCAAGTCACTGAATCTGAAACCACGTAGGTTAACTTTCAGAGATCCAAACAGGTAAACGTCAGAAGGGGTCAAATAATAAACATTCTTCAAGTGATTAGGGATTTCCTTAGGAGCACAACCTTCTTTTGCCAGAAATTCAATGATGACGTGTTCTTTTACCTTCAGATTCATGGTTCTAACCCAGGGGTGGGCAATTACCGGCCCTCCAGGTGTTTTAGACTTCGACTCCCAGAAATCCTAACAGCTGGTAAACTGGCTAGGATTTCTGGGAGTTGAAGTCCAAAACACCTGGAGGGCCGGTAATTGCCCACCCCTGTTCTAACCAGTCAATTGGAAAAAGAAATATTATATCAGTAAAGTAAGGTTACCTCTATCTTATCATGCATAAATAGTCCAGTAGCTGTGAAATTCAAAATTCAAAATCTTTATTCAGCAAGTATCAAGGAAGGATTCCAGCCCTAGATGGTTTTGCATGGAGATAAATTACCTTTGTGTGGAGAAATGATACAGCACCAATCCAATCCTCTGGTCATTTATTCTTTGTGCTATAGAATTATTACATGAAAGAAAATATTCCATTGAAATTCAATATATTTATAGTTAATGATATTTGTAAGTCATTGTAAAATGGAGGCAGTTTTAAAAGATGTACGAGATTTGCTTCCTGCCTGATTAGCTAGCTCTAATTAACTAGAGGAGGCACTTTGCTAATCTATTGAAAAACATAGAGACCAGAGATTCCCATCAAATGCTCTTGCCAAGTGATGCTTTGCTAACATTTTGATCAATGTTCCTTCCTTTGCTTCCCAGCAGCTGAGGAAAGCAAGAAACAAATAACTGGTGATTAGTGATACAATTTTGAAGATCACATGAAGGTAGCACCTGTGATCGAGAAATAAGGATTTCAAATTAGCTTATCAAAAGATTTTATAGCTCTTCTGTCAGATTCTACAAAGCCTTTTATTTGCCTAGAATACAGTGTTCCCTCGCTACTTCGTGGTTCGATAATTGTGGACTTGTTGTTTCGCAGATTTTTTAAAAAATATTAATTTAAAATATATGTCATGGTATTTTTGCTGTTTTGTGGGGTTTTGCCTCTGCCCTTCTCCAAGGTGCTTTCCCTCCTCAGTCCTCCCTCCAGCCTTGAACAGCCTTTCCTTCATTTTATTTTTAAGTTTATAAAGACTTAAAATAATGTATAACTATTAAAATAATGTATAAATATTAAAATAAATAGTGTATCCCTACATCACAGTTTTCCTGGAACCTAACCCCAGCAATAAGTGAGGGAACACTGTAATGTTCTGATCTGCTGATTATTATCCTGAATCATGAAATGGTTCACAGTCAAAGTAAATAAAGATCTGTATGTCTCTATGTTCATTCCTCCGGGAATATTTCATTACCAGTTGGCACCTCTGTACGAGATGTTCTCATTCATTCATGCACAGAAGGATTTTTATGGGATTCGTGGGTTTTTTTTTACAGTGGCACAAAAGTTCTTGTTGCGTGCTTTTGCCGTCATTTATTTTATTTTATTTACATCATTTATATTCCACCCTTCTCACCCCGCAGGGGACTCAGGGTGGATCACAATGTACATATACAGGCAAACATTCAATGCCATAGACATACAACATATATAGACAGACAACGAGCTACACAATTGGTCGAGAGCTCACCATATATATAAAGTCAAAGGCATGTGAGCTGATTAAATCAGTAAAGAACTTCAAGGGATGGTATTTTTTGCTCCAAACAAAGTCTGTGATGTAATATACTTTACATAATGGATTAATGCACTGGCCCCATGGTTATTGCTATTACTAGTGTCCTCTTTCTTGGAGATGGCAATCTATATGGAGTTCTCCCATCAGTTCAGCCATTGTTTTCAATGTCTGTTGGCAGATTTTTCTTGGAATCTGGATGGGTTTCCCACTGCATCCCCTTAAGATTTGTAAGACTAGTAGCATCTGTCTTCCATTTGCTTTTGCATCTTATTTTCCTACAAGCTGAAAAGATAGTCTTTCTCAGTGCTAGCCCTGCACTGCTGAGATTCAAATATCCACAAGCCTAGAATAGCTCTAGAAAAGTGTACCCTCAATTTAAAAAATAATAAATATGAACAATATAAGGTACAGCTGTACCACAAAAGTTTTTTTCATTAAGTTATAATCTTAAGGTAACTTGCTACTATAAATAAATATAATATATGACAAGAACCTTTTATATTGTATTTAAGAATCTGGTTTTCATGTATTTATTTATTTGCCTTATATGCGAAATACCTATGGTCTAAGCATATGGTCTAAGCATAAAATCAAACTATCTGCAGACAAGAACCTTGTTATTTGCAATGAGTTACTATCGACCTCTTCCCTATGCACTTATCCACCACATTTCTTTCTGTGTATGTTTCTCAGGTTTGCTTTATACAGCAAAACTGTGTGCGATGTAGTGGACAAATTCAATTTTACCCTTTACTGAACTGCTGTGCTCAGATGCAAATATCCTTTTTAAAAAACCTGTAGAGACAATCTTTTTGTGAACATTTTCATTTTGTATTATCAGCAAAGCTCTAAACATACATGTGTATTTATGGTTCAAGGATATTTCACACTTCTAAATACTTCTTGAAAAAAGCCCTTGCTAGGTCTAAGATCATTTATTTAGCTTTCCTAATTCTGAAATATATTCAAGTATAATATTATGTCACCTTATTGTACCATTGTCACCTTCAAGAGGAAGTTTAAAATATAGCTGACAATGTTGCTGAGATATGGTTTCATAAGCATAGTATACAAGAAACAAGATATTTTAGAAAATTATTTTACATACACACATTAAACTTGTCTGAAATTCTGCATCATCAGATGTATCTACATCAACAGAGCTCCATCACTATAAGTACTGCTGCCAAAACTACCAAAGAAATCCCTAATCCTTAAAAGAAAGTGCCCAAACCAAATAATTCCCAAGGCCCTGATGGGAAATGGTGACTGTCCTGGTCATGGGATACATTGAAAGCCAACTGGCAAGATCTCTTAGAGTCCTGCTGCAACTACTACCTCAACACTCCACAACACAAAATGGTCCTCATTCCCCATCCGTTTCATTTCACCAATTGTTTGGTAGAGGCTGCCTGGCTTAAGTTATAAGTTTGAGAGATCTTGACAGCACTATTTGCTCAATCATGTTCCCCCATCTCAACTGATATAGACATAATTTTAATATTACAATAATAATATATGAACCAAAGATTGAACAGGAGCAGAAGAATGAAATAATGGGATATTCTAGAAGGGTAGCCCTATTGGCCTATGACAGAGGGCACATCTACACTTACACTTATTTTGAGGCCTATCTGGCATGCTGGATTAGCCCTAATGATCAAATGATTAATGTCCCAAGATACACAACAAAACACTGAGAAACCTTACTATCGAACAAGCAAAAATACAGAGGATAGTAACTTTAAATGTCCCAAGATGCCACAGAGATGGGAAGGAGTCCCTATCACCCAGCGGTGCTGAACACAGTATGGCACAGTTGACTGCACACTTTAAATGGCCTTGCCCTACATTACAGCATATTAGACTTGTCCAGTGTTTGGTTGCTGTGGTGTCGATCTTCATCTATACCTACATAAGTGGTTTCAAATAATTTATTGTACAAGCCCAAGGCCATGGCAAAAAGGTACAGGTAGGGAGCACAGAATAGTATCCTCAAAGCAAACAGGAAGTAAAGGATAACAAACAAAGGCTATCTTCATGCTCACAAAAAGAGCAAAAACAATATGAATCATTGACAATTACAGATACATTACGGGGGAAGGGTCAAATTAGCCCTTTGAGTCTTTATGGAAGTTGATGACAATTTTATTTAACTCACTCTTTCTGATCTTTTTTGCAGACAAAGAAAGAAGGCCAGCTAAATGGTCAGTGTATCTTGGGCTAGTGTATAATTTATTTCCCAGAAGTGAAGGTCCAGAATGAGATGAACATGGGAGCTAGGCATGCAAAAATGATGTCTACATTGGTGGATGCAATTTAGAAAGCTATTTAATATAGGACCATCTACCTACAAGTGCATTTGGCATTCCATCATATTTAATGGTTGATAAGTGGGGATGGCATTCTGGGCAAGTTAGACCTAATTGAAGCATCCATAACCACCAGTTCCATCTTTGCTCAGGTGCCTGCAGATCTATAGAACAAAGATTTCAAAGCTATTATGATTTGTAAAGCTTGTACTATGGAGGATCAATGTTATAAATCCAAAATGATTTAACACTCTATTTCTGAAAAGCCTGTCGGCTTCCTCATTGCATTGAGATTCCTCAAAGAGGAAGCAGCTTTCCTTTACTGAAAGCAGAATTGCCTTTCCTTGTTTTTGTAACATTCTGAATATTCTTGATCTTATTTGGGCTACTTTATAACTTCTACTATTTAACATGTTTTTTTCTTAGTTTGAATTTTCCATGATGGGCCATTGTAGTTTTTTTTTTGAAAATTGATATCTCTTTTTTTAACTGAATGACTTTATACTATGTCAACATCTAAACAGATTTTAAGCCCATGTAGTTTTTTCAGCAGAGCGTAACAGATACAATCCTAAGGTGTGTTTTCCCTTTTCTGCTTGCCATATTTTTTCAAATGTATTGCAAATTATTTGCATGTATATCTAAGCACAAAATATTTACGGTACTCAAAAGTTACTTTCAGTTTATCCTTTATTTTCTCACTGTGAGCTGTCATGTCTTGTTACAACAAAGTCATTTTGAATTGCACAGTGCAGCTGCAGTCTTTGACTTATATTTGTTGAGGGAATATTTTGTTTAACTGTAGCACCACTGACATCCATGGGCACTAGTCAACAATTACAGCTTTGCCATTTCTATCAAACTTGATTCAATAGGAGATACTACTTCAACCATTAGCATATTTCATGACAAAATGAAGCCTAGTTTAAAATGAAAAAAGTATTCAGCTTTCCTTCTTTGGTGCCTACTTGATATTATTATCTATTTCTAGTGGACATTATATTCCAATTGATATTTTTCTATACATATTTTGTTTCAGTTGTATCTGAATAAATGGCACATGAAATCTTAATCCATGACATTATATGGACCATACCTCAGAAAGCCAGATTTGGCCATGGTTGTCCATGCTTTGGTTACATCTCACATGGAATACACTATGTAGGACTGCCTTTGAAGATGGCTCAGAAGCTACAATTGGTACAAAGACCTGCTGCCAGTTTGCTCAAAGGAGCAAGTTATAGGGAATGTGCCACCCCTTTTAAAGTAGCTTTACTGGCTGACTATATGCTTCCAGGCCCAATTCAAAGTGCAGGTTGTTACCTACAAAGCCCTACTTTTGGGTCCAGCCTGCTTACACAACCACATCTCTCCATATGAACCTTTGCAGGCCTTAAGATCTGCTGTGAGATTCTCCTCATGACCCCACCTCCATTGCCTGCAAGGTGGGGACAAGGGAGAGGCCCCCTGGCTTTAGAACACCCTCCCAGGAATATTAGGCAAGCACCCACACCAATGTCCTTCAGGAAGAAGCTGAAAACTTGACTGTTCAAACAGGCCTTTGACAATGGTGATATTTAAGAACTTTGCACAGATTTTATGGCATATTCTGATTAATGCAATGCAATGGTTTGAACATTTAACAGCGGTTTAAATTGCTTAAATTGTTCTTATTGTCTAATGGTTTAAAATTTTTATTGTTTTAGTATCATGGTTTATGTGCTGATCTGTCTTGTGTTAATTTTGATTGCATAATTGGTTATGTTATTAATTGGGTTGTTTCTTTTTTATGTTTATGTCTGCAAGCTGCTTCGAGTCCCTTGTTGGGAGATGGTACAAGGCACAATAAAGATTTTTTTATTTTTAAAGAGGATGCTATCTATCTATCTATCTATCATCTATCTATATATGTCATTGTGAAGCTATTTGGCTACAGCAGCTATAATCATAACATGAAATCCTTTAAAATGTCCCTCATCCACAAATAAAACAAAACAGAATCAGTACAACAAGTTGTGACATGTTATAAATGTTCAGAAGCCAAATAACTGTCAGTGTAATTTGAACAGTGTGTAAAGCATCTCATATCCAGAGGACAGTTTCTTGTTCTGTAGCAAGTCATAGCCATTCCTCTCATATGAATGACTGTAACACGTGGCAGAGTCCCACTTTATTCTCCACAAACAGATCTTATAGCACAATTCTAAAGAAATAAAATAAGAAAGCTGCATCTCTAACATTGTACTACATCCAATCCCATTGAAGTCTGCAATGTGGTTGTAAATGTAATATATTTAATGGAGAACTTAGAATATATATGATAGTAAACACAGATGAATTCCAATTTTTAAGTGAAATTCATATCTTAGTATAAACTGGTAACACAAAGTCACAGCTATCTGCATAAGATCTGCACAGGTGATTTTAGGTAAGTTCCAATCATTAATGAGCATATGTGGGCTCTTCATAGAACCCCCAAATGATAACTGAATGAAGAAGGTTGATTTGATAAACAGAAACGACAGACCTAGGCTGTGGAGTATACTATCACAAAGGGGATACTAAGTCTGATTATCTGGTAACTGATAGCATGGCCTTCTGAACAAACTATAGATGGGTAATGATTTGCAAACCCACTGACATTTGTGTATCCTTAAAGCTGAACATGTCATAAAAGCAGCAGCTCTGCTTAAAACCCAAGGGACCCAAGAATAAAACAAATGGGAAAAAGGAGGCTGGAAATGAAGTTCTCAGCATTAGATCTGCAGCTGAAAAACTAGTCCTGCAATAGCAAGCCAGAACATTTGTTTTCTCAGCAGAACTCGTTATGACCTAGTTTGACTATGCATTTGAACATTGTTGCCACTACGTAGCCTTATTAAAAGCTGGAAAACAGGCTGATTTGAATTATTATTAGAGACAAAAAATATACAGTAATTAAACTGGCATGGAAAGTATTATGAACCATAATTCTGGTTAACTATGCCCCATGAACTGTACATGGCAGGTGAACAGCAATATCAGAAAATTGGTGCACACAAGAAATGATAGCACTGATGTTCCACTTAATATCAGAGGGCTCATGCAATAGTAGAGCTTAACTTCATTATGTTCAAACCACTTTTAAATAAGAGTGGAAAATCGCTATAAGAACTAAGTACCACCATATGGTAGGAAAGCTATTATCCATGTTAAAGCTGGTTCCTGTCTTTATCCAGTCTTGTGAAACCTGATTGTCATGCAGAACAACAGCATGCTTCCCTGAATGTTAGCCACTCTAATGTCCGGCTAAGTCATAGCAAGCTAGTGTTAACATGCCAATCAAGTTGGGTACAAGAAAGGTGTATCATTTTCATAAATGAAAAGCAATTCTGCTAGCACAGATGCAACTCATATCAAAACTATATGATAATATGGATGTGAGACACAAAACATAGTAAAATGAATTAAAATTCAGATCATTGTAAATAATTTTTAAAATAGCTGATCTAATCTGCACCCCCAAACCCCCATCCTCATCATCAGCTGGCTGAATTACAATAGCAACTATCTCAATTCTTAAGAGATTATGCAAACTGAGGGCACAAGGAGGTAGGTGCATTCAGGATACATTTTATACATTTAAAAGTTGACACAGTGTAAAATAATTCAAGTTACACACAAAATATCAATTCGATACATTTTAAAAGGGTTAGATGTAGTAGAGTATTAGGGTACAGCTGCTGCTAGGTCCTTACAGTGCTTCCTAGTGTCTTCAGCATTTTAAAACTTTGAAAAAAATATTTTTTAAAAATAAAAACAAATTCATATTTTTTGCTTGGACTTTTTCATGGTTCATAAACTTTTTGGAAGATGAGTGCCGTAGCTCAACAGCAATAACATAAATTAAAACAAAATACAGTCATACCCAAACCAATTATAACATTAATGTATAATTCACAAATAATGAAATAAACAGTTATATTAAAATCAAACACTGAATCAGAACATTTTAAATGCATTTAGAAACACAAAATGCAGTTTCAACCCCACCCCACCCCTCTAATTAGACATTCTTCAGCAATCAGTTAATGCCTCAAAGTCTGTCTTAATTTTTTAAAAAATATTTTCTTGCTGGCAAAATGAGATCAGTGAGGTGGGCAATAAGGTTTCCCATAGAAGGGAGTTTCGTTGCCTTGAAATATTCATTGAGAAAACTGTTTCTTATACCTCTGGGGATTTGGAGCTCAAGGAAAAAAGTTTTAGATGATCTCATCCACATATTTATTGGCTTCTGCTAGAATCAAGCCATTTTTGAAGCTGAATAAATGTAAAACTTAGGTAGAATTCATTGTTTATTTCCAGGCTACATTTGTGATACCTTCATTCAAAAGAAAAAAATCATTATTATACAGGCAGCTGTTTTTAGATCAAGCAGACTCAAAAACACAGGTCCATTTTCTGGCTTTTTCAATCAATAGCTTTATTTAAAGCCCAGAAGAGCCGTAGAATTAAAATAAGTAAAAGTTACCATTGTTATTAAGAAAGAAACAAATGCAATATTATTTTAGTTTTCATTATAGTTTTAATTATATGACTGACAATCCCTCAGCAGGGGTTTCTTAGCTTAAAGCAGCATTTTGTTTAGAGTTTTGTGACAGACAACACAATGTACTCTAAGCTTGCTTTTCATTTTCCGTTATTTAATTCCTCCCCCATACAAACATTGGTATAGCTATCTAAAAATTTACAATGAAGATTTGGCCTTCAGAATTTGCTAAATAAGATCACTAATGCAACAAATGGATATATGAAATGTGGATAGACATTTTGAAAGCAGTTATTAGTTCTTCACCAGTTCACTAAGAATACATAGGAATCACTACCATTTTAGCAACAGATTGAATAGATAAGTAACAATGGGACAAGATTCTTTGTTACTGTTGTTAAAAAGATACTTTATAAGAAGCAAGTCACTTATTTTAAAGCCTTACTTTACAATAGTGTGAAGAAACGTAAAAATGAAGACAATAACCTTGCTGTTTCACCGAAGCACTGAAATGCCCCCAATAAGACTTATATACTGCAAGAATAATTTAGTGCTATCCATGATGGTTGTCACTTTGTGTGTTTAATGTGCTGGAGAAAAGACATCTAGAATATAAAGTTGAGTATTATAATGTCACTGGGTATCAGATGCTAAGATGAGAAAGAGACATATCCACATAGAAAGGCTCAAAAGAAAGGGACAATCTAGTTGAGAAGTTTAGCTGAAAAAGAATGTTTCATTCTCTAAAAATTTTGGTTGTTTTATTGCATTGTTGAATGTCTACATCTTTTCTGAGTAAATTGGCTGCTCCTAGCCTCAGCATGGATTTTACACAGGGCATCTTTATTTGGTGAAGAACAGAAACATACTTTTCCACATTTAAGGAAAGACAGAGCAAGAAAGGCCTAAGGGGCTGAAATTGAAATGTCACGGTAATAAGGGATGTCATTTTCCAGAGGTGCAGCTCTGTAGTTAAATCAAGAAATGCCTCTTGGCTTTAGGTACGACCCAAGTTCAGGCAAAGTAATGCTGCTCTTGCCAAGAAAGACAGGAAGGTGGTTCCACTTCATTAGTGAGAATGTACTGACCTTCAGGCTCCACGGCATTATGCCAAGCAAGAACCAATTATAATGGTTTAAAAACTATCCCCTGACACTCCAACCAACCTACTGCCTTCACCACAAAGGATAACTGCCTGCCTTCTTTGGCTCATCTGTTGTAAATGTGCTGTGGAATTATGAAATTTTCAACAACAAACAATAAGCTATAGATTTATCAAATAAAAATAAGAGTTTATGCATACTTGTCATGTCAGCATCCTTTTTAATCTCATCAAAGCATTTTATGCAGCCTTGTGTATTGATATTTGCTTCTTCTGTTCTGGTGCTAAATGTATGGAATAAACACTTCATCGCATTAACTAAATTCCACTGAGTGCCACACTTAAAACCTGGGAAGACACTCTTGTCATCACATTAGTTTGGCTTTAAGTGTTCCAGATTATCCTGAGGCATTCAAACAATGTCTCTGGTTAATCTGGATTAAACCAAAGTAAACACCAGTTAAAAAAAATACCTGAAAAAATTAAAACCCTTCAGTAAGGTCTGGATCTTTCTAGGTATGGGCCCTGTGGGGATTTTGTCTCGAGATCACCTTCCTTAATCTCAGGGGTCAGTCCCTACTGGCACCCCAAATTTGGGGGCTCCAGGAGCCTGAAGAGCCAAGGCGGTACTGCCACCCTCAGCTCCCAGCCCACTGTTTTACCCTTAAAGAGGCATCCTTGATCTGCAGACCCTTTGGAGTAAACTCCTGTAGTGTCAAAATGACCAAGGCAGGCCTCTTGGATAACTTTGAGAGAACACAGGGGGCTGAGAGCTATTTAAATGCCCTCATGGGTCAATGTGATCAATCTGGGAGAGTGTCTAGCCATACATACCCCATCAAAATTGTGGGATTTGGGCCCGCTGTGTGGCCTAAGTCTCTGTTCCTCTTGGAATCTAGGCATGTCTAGAAAGACCTTCCCTTCATACTGAACCAGGCTCCCTTGGGGATGGGATAGAAAAGCATCTTGATATGTTCTTCTAACCAAACACAAATAGATTATATCATCCACTAAGATCTCTAGAGGGCTTCAGAAGAAAAAGCAATCATTTTCCTTCCAGCTATTCGGAGTCATAGCTCAATGCTCTTCTGATTGCCACCAATCTCACTCGACAAGGAGCCTTTCCACACAACCCTATAACTCAGAATACCAAGGCAGAAAATCCTACATTATCTGAGTGTGGACTCAGACAACCCAGTTCAAAGCAGATATTGTGGGATTTTCTGCCTTGCTTATCTGGGACATAGAGCTGTTGTCACGATGCACGGACTTGACCGGCCCCTTATTCACACACACAGAGACGGACTGAAGGCTAACTACTTTATTGAATATAGAAACAGTTCAAAGAGTAAATTGTCCATAGAATGATAAAGTAATCCAAAAGGCTTGAAGCAAACAATGTCCAAAACAGCTTGGCAAAATAATCCAAAGGCTTGGCAGGGCTCCGCGCAACAATGCGGATCAGGAAACAAGGCAAGGCAAATACAAGGCAAGACTTGAAGACCACTAGCTAACTTCACTCCGTGGACTCACTTCGCTTCACGCCTACTCAGATGAGACGTGGCCGAAGCACTGGGGATGCGTTCCCATGCCTGTTCTACTTAATCGTTCGGCCGAGGTCCCCGACGCTCTAGGCCCCGTCGTCTCCAGTCTCTACTGACTGACCTTGGCCTGTCTAGGCTGCGGTGCCATCCCCTTCTCCCAGACTCAATGCTACTTCGCCTATCAAAGGTTCGACCTTGTCTCTCGGCAGCTGGGTCGCTATCTACATGAGAGCTCTCCTCCCTAGAATCTTCCCAGGCGCTTTCATCCATGTTTTCACTCAAGAGCTCCTGTGACCCTCTCCCCCCCGGGTGCTCATAACTCCCATTATTGCTGTCTTCCATTCGCACCTGGTTATCTATGTCTACGTCAGGGCCGAAACACAGTTCTTCCCATGCCAAACTTTCTGTGGGCGAAGGAGGCCCACTGATGGGAAACTGTCCTTCCCACCCTTCTAAATCCTCTTCTGAATCTGTCTCTGCAGCTGCAGGCCCCAATGCCAATGGAACCCCGGGTCCTAGCCCCTGCTCTCCAGGCACAAACGAGAACTGCTGTGCTACAGCTGTGTGAAAGTGCCCAATGAATGGGTTTTAGGGGAGAGCTGCAGTAACCCTATAGCAGGAAGAGGACTCAGTAAATGACCAGCTGTAGCATAGTTCTTCATTTAATAGTGCTGTATACCCTCATTGTATTCTGCTGTATTCAGCTCAAATTTTGTAGTTATTGGTCTGACTGCTGGGCCTGTTCATTGCTGCCTCTGCTGCTCTCTGGCTGGTTATTATCTGCTGCTCTCTGGCTGGTTCTCAGTATTGGGGAACTATGGGTTTTGACACTAAGGTCCAGTGCAAACTGTACCACCACAGATGTTCAGTGAAGTGCTCTCATAAAGCAGATGACAAGACAGATTAGTGTCTTTGAGGGCAGATGTCCACAATGTAAGATGATGAGATAATAAGAGATGCTTCTGAAAGTGAATAAATGCTGCAGTGTTTTTCCCCTCCTTTGTCATTATTATTATAAGAGTCTATTTCTTCTTTTTGGAATACACCAGGCTACCCCACTTTCAGGCTTTAGGGCCTGTGTAAATAAAGTCTTAGTCAGGATTATAAAGCAGCTCTAGGTCATATGGACATTTAACACCTTCAAAGCTCAGAATAAAGCCCAAATTCACTAACACCAGAGCCACTTCTTGCTACTGTATGTGTGAGAACATGAAATAAATGAGAACATGTAATGTTGGCTTCCACTGAGTTGGCACTGAAGGTTAACGGAGTCATTGTGTCCCAGCTCTTTTGTAATCAGCTCTGGATTAGCCCATAATGGAGGTCATTAAGGTCCAATTTCCTGCTCTGGGTACTTGCTCATCACTTGGCAAATAATTGCCAAGGCAGTGATCAAGTGAGAACAGGTGTGAGCAATTAGTCCCAAACTGGCCCAAAATAGTGGGCATAATCTAGACTTGATATTGTCTGTGTGAAAGCACTGGAACTGCCAATCATGAAAAAAGTGAGTGTGTTTTACTAATATGAAACATCATGCAGGAAAACAACTGGAGCACAAATAAAAAGGGAAGTTTCTGTGTTGTCAGATTTAAACTAAACCAGTTTAACTTGGATGCATAGATTTATCATAATTCTGTGCATCTTCTCCCTTCATCCCTGCTTTCCATATCTCTTCAGACATCTTTTTAATGGTAGTGTCTTGACCCCAATTATGGATGAATGCTGCTCTATAGGAGCCAAATGCAAACAAACACTTGAAGATCTCATTTTGAAGAGAAGGGGCTAGAGGTCCATTTATAAAATAGCTGAAGCAGATGGAAGAGGAGTATTACAAGAACAACTCAGATTTGTACATGTGGGACTCTGGTGAACCCTGTGTATCATGGGGAATCATGAGGTAGGCAGGATTTCCCTGGGTACTGGTTGTGGGGGGTCGGGAGCAGGTCAGGGTTTTGCCCTCCCTTCTGCTCGAGATCCCCGTGTACAACTGGTGGGCCACTGTGTGATACAGAATGCTGGACTAGATGGGCTGAGGTCCGATTCAGCATGGCTCTTCTTATGTTCTTATGTTCTTATCCTTTTCATACAAAGATACATTGGTCACCAATGTATGGTCACTTTTCACCAGAAGGGGTCTGACCTCCAGTATGGACATACTGTTGTATGTCCCCCTAGAGTGGAGCCGAGAGGTGGCCTTGATGCTGCTTCGAAGAACCAACGGAGCAGCCCAGGCCCTACTACACCCACCATTTCGACCTCGCCAGAGAACCACTGGACGAGCCCACGGGAGAGTGCCTACCTCTCCTTGGCAATGATCTGGCGGCAATATGACCTCTTGGTCTCACAGCTGGGACGATTGGGTGATATGTTGGCAGCCTTCCCCAGCGGGAATTGCCAACCTCCATTGGCCACACTTGGTCTGCGAGATGAGGACAGGCAGGCCAACCCAGCTGCCCTCCCTGGACCGGTGCACCCGGTGTGCCCGACCTCTCTGAGGAGCCCCTTATCTAAGTCAACCGAGGACGAGGAGCCGAGTGATTCCCTGGGCCTGTCGGCAACATCCACCGGACCTTCAGAGGGGGCGCCGTGCATGCTCGGCGTCGACTGCCCCTTCGCAGGGCTAGATGGCTGCCCTTGGTCCCACTATGGCATCTGATGTTCTCGTGCACCACTCCCTGAGAGCACTGAGAATGCACCCGGAGCCGCAGACGTCTCAGAGGTCCCTGTGAGAGTCTCGGGGGGGGCCAACACCCAATTTGGGGGGGGGTTGGGCCAAACCTGACAAGATGGCGCCACCCCCCAGAGACGCCGTAATGGAGGACGGATTTCTGTCCCCTTCGCCTCCTCCCTTTGACCCTGCAAAGAAGGCGGTTCCATCTGACTTTCCGGGCCCTGCAACGATGGACAGCCCCCGACTCGACTTCCCTGAGGACCCTGACCTCGACTGGGATCGGTCCTGGGACTTCCCAGCAGTGGACCTGGAGCCCGGGGTGGTCGGTGGACTGGCAGCAACCGAGGATCACGTGGAGGACCTGACTGGGGAAGCCGTTGTGGGACATGCTGTGGCTGGGAGACTGGAGGGGATGGCCGAGCCGCTGCTCTTCTACCTTCCTCCGTTGGATGGACTTGACTCGAGCTTGGGTCAGCCACCAAAGATGGTGGCCAACCTTGAAGACGCCGGCTGCCCAGGATGTCTTCTTCCCGAGAGGAGGTGGGAGCCGGAAATGGCCCTCACCGGAAGTCCCCACCCTTGGAGGGCCGAAGAACCGGAAGTGGCTCATCTCAGAGGTTGTGTAGCCATAGGAGAAGGCGGAGGCGGCATCATGGAGCAAGGAGGTGCCAGCACCCACCGGTTGACCCCTCTGTGGGCCGCCGGGGGGAGCCGGCGCCCCGTCCCAGTAATGGAGCCCGGTCGTTGTCGGGCCTCTGGCCATCCTCTCTGTAGGAAAAAGACCCAGATCTTTTAGGTCTAGGACTTGGAGGACTTCTCAGTCTAGGACCGTTTGGAACTCGAGCTGTCATCTGGAGCCCTCCCGGGCTCGCCTTAGGTGTGGTGGGAGAGCTACTCCCCCTCCCACAGGCAAGCAGCTTTGAGGTATTCGTCTGGAAACTCACAGACTGCCTCTTTTTGACTTTATAACGATCCCGCTTGGTCTGACCTAGCAAGTAGTGTAACTTGTCCCTATACCCCCTCCCTTTTCCCCTTCCCTGTTGTATTGCTTATTGTGTTGTTGTATGTTTGCATTATGCCTTCTGTAAGTCACCCTGAGCCACCCGGGAGTGGTGTCTCACAAATTTGAATAATAAATAAATAAATAAGTGTCTTTCTCAAATCCAGTTCTCAGAGTTCTCAGAAATAAGCTTATATTTAAGGACTAGAAATTCATACTACATATGCATACATTGCCTTTGAAAAGTGTTTGGAAACGTATGTAGATCCAAAGACCTGCAGATAGATTAAGTTGCACTGGCTGCTGATCCATTTCTGGCCAGAATACTGCTGGTGACTTGCAAAATCTTGTATGGATCCAGTACAAGTTATTTGATGGATACAGATCTGCCCATGTTTTGAAATCCTTTGGGAAGGCCTTTCCTCTGTCCCACCATGATCACAAATACAGTTGATAGGAATATGGGAGAGGGCTTTCTTCATGGTGCTCTCAAGTTCTTGGATTTTCTCCGACATCCTCTTTGCTTTCTTTCAGCAGATAGTTAAAGAATCTTTTTAAAATGTCAATAGGCATTTGAGAAATTGGCCTTATGTAATATGGTTGACTTCTTGTTGCTTTATTTTTGGTTTATTTTTAAACTGGTTTTAATTTTTGATAGTTTTATTGCTTTTCAACTTTTATATGCTGTTCACTTTAAATTACAGTATGTTCTAATAGTTATAAGCCACCTTGAATCTCAAACTAAGAGGGGGGGGGGGAAGCAGGCTCTAAATACATTACTTACAGAATGTCTTACACAATTTTCCCAGAAGGCAAGTTAAATCACAGGTGAGAATGGTGCGACCTTTGACATGTTGTTTCTCTATCCAATGGATCAGTCACAGTCCAGCTTTAGGCCTGGTCGCGGTACCGAGATGACTTTAGTCGCCTTGGTGGATGATCTCCGTAGAGGGCTAGATAGGGGGAGTGTGACCCTGCTGGTTCTCTTGGACATCTCAGCGGCTTTCGATACCATTGACCATGGTATCCTTCTGGGACGGCTCTCCGGGATTGGTCTTGAGGGCACGGCTCTGTCATGGCTCCGCTCCTTCTTGGTGGGTCTTTCCCAGATGGTGAAGCTGGGGAACACCTGCTCGGACCCTTGGCCTTTGATCTGTGGGGTCCTGCAAGGTTCCATTCTGTCCCCCATGCTTTTTGACATCTACATGAAACCGCTGGGAGAGGTCATCTGGGGTTTTGGAGTCAGGTGCCATCCCTACGCAGGTGACACCCAACTCTACTACTCATTTCCACCTAATTCCAAGGAAGCCACTCAGACGAGTGCCTGGCCACTGTGATTGCCTGGATGAGGATGAATAAGATGAAGATTAATCCTGACAAGCAGAGGTCCTCCTGGTCAATTGTAAGCCGGATCGGGGTATAGGGTGGCAACCAGTGCTTGATGGAGTTGCACTCCCCCTGAAGTCACAGGTCCACAGCTTGGGTGTCCTCCTAGACTTCTTACTAACGTTTGAAGCTCAGGCGTTGGTGGTGGCTGGGAGGGCCTTTGCACAATTAAAACTCATGTGCCAGCTCGACCGTACCTCATGAAGTCGTATCTGGCCACGGTGGTCCATGCCTTAGTCACCTCCAGATTGGATTACTGTAATGCCCTCTGCGTGGGGATGCCTTTGAAGATGGCCCAGAAGTTTCAATTGGTCCAATGGGCGGCAGCCAGATTGCTAACTGGAGCGACTTACAGGGAGTGGTCAACCCCCCTCTTTAAGGAGCTCCATTGGCTGCCGTTCATCTTCGGTCCCAATTCAAGGTGCAGGTTCTTACCTACAACGTCCTGAACGGTTTGGGACCCGCCTACCTACGTGACCGCATTTCCGTCTACGAACCTACACAATCTCTCCGATCATCTGGAGAGGCCCTGCTCTTACTCCCGCCCCCTTCACAGGTGCGACTGGTGGGGATGAGAGAGAGGGCCTTCTCTGTGGTGGACCCCCGACTCTGGAACCCGCTCCCCAGGGATATTAGACAAGCCCCCACATTGGCAGTTTTTAGGAGGAGCCTGAAAACGTGGCTGTTACAATGTGCTTTCCCTGAATAAGTAAATAATGCCCTGCTGTGATCAATTTCTTGCAAATTGTTCTCATAAGCACTTTAATTACTTGTTGGGTCATCTGCCCCACATTATCCTTTAAAATCTTTCCTGTTACATACATTCTACCTCTGTTCACATCCAGTGTTTATTTATTTTAAAATTTTAATATTTCACATTTGTCCCAGCCAGAATGGTTTCAAACTGTCTGTTATTGCCTGTGTGTAAGTATATTGATTGTATTGTTGTTTATTATTTGCTGTTATGTTATGTATTATTGGGCTTGGCCTCATGTAAGACGCCCCAAGTCCCCTTGAGGAGATGATGGCGGGGTATAAATAAAGTTAATAGATAAATAAATAAAATTATGTACTTAAGATCCAATAGATCAACTCTTGTGTGTGTGTGGGGGGGGGGTGTTATAATCCTCTAACATGTGGTGGGGCACATGGTTCCCATTTAGACTTGCTTTTTTCCATACAATGTTGTTTTTATCATTGCTGAAGTGGCAGTCATGCCCTACAGATTCCATCCAAATTGGGCCTTGACCACCATGTTTAATGTGTTTTAACTGTTTAATCTGTTTTATTACTCACGGTGTTTATGCTTCTTCTGTAAACCGCTCTGAGCTCCGGAGTGAGCGGTATACTAAATCGAAGTTAATAAATAATAAATAAATAAAATGTCTTGTATTCATTATTGGTGGGTCATTGTTTGTGCTGGAAATATGGGGCAGCCCATTAATGCAGTTGGACTGCCGCATCTCCAATACTGTTTATTTATCATTTGTTAAAACTGCTGTCAGCTAGTAATAAAAGGGAGTTTATAATGGCTTGTTCCCAACTGGCCATCTCTCTTCATTTATTAATGTAAAATGAAAGCACCCAGCAAGATTGAGAATACCTGAATTGCTCAGTATCTTTTGGGATTGGGCAGGCACACGATCTTCTGTGTTAGAATAGTACAACTGTTTTCTGCAAGGATACAGATGCATTCATTGTACTCACACATGACAAAGTATACATGAAAACAAATCCTTTGAAAACAAATCAAACCAACAATTAAAAATGACTTTAGCAGAAACCTCCCCAATTAAAACAATCCAAAAACTCTAAACATTTATAGCCCTGTCTCAAGTATTCACCAACCTAACTGCTTGGTGTTGCGATTCTTGTAGTCATGGTTTTAGTTGCTCTTGTTTTTTGTTAGCTTCCTTCCCCTTAAGCCTCTTTTCCTTTAGAAAAGGAAAACAAAAGAAAAACAAAACAAAACAAACAACATTGAATCCTCTTAAGAAAAATGTTATAAATTCCCATCCAATTTTCATAAATTCGTTCTATGTCAGAGTTTCTCAAACTTTGCTCCTCCAGATGTTTTGGACTTCGGTTTCCAAAATTCCTAACAGCTGGTAAGCTGGCAGAGATTTCTGGGAGCTGAAGTCCAAAATGCCTGGAGGAGCACAGTTTGAGAATCACTGCTCTACATCAATTAATTCGTTTCCAGGAATTTCACATTGGTTTGGCTAGGTTCTGGCTCTAGGACCCTTTGTTATTATTCCTGGGAATTCTGATATAATTATTTTAATGTGATGCCATGATAATTTATCTTTTTTCTCCCTTTGTGTATATGTGTGTGCTGCTGACAAATGTTAAAGCATCTGGTTACAATGGTAGCATTAAGCTTTCATACTCTGAAGGGCCTGAGCAGATAAATGCTACATCGTAGCTCTACTTATGACATTTCAATTCAGAGTCAAAGCCACTGGCACTTACAGCTACTGCTGTTCCATTAGATATTTGTCAGTGAAAAGGGCTAAGGATTGCCTCCTCTCCCACCTCCCCAGCTTTGTACAAGTTGAGCTGTGTGTAAGATAAAATGTCAGTTAAAAATGAGCACAGACATCTTTGCTTGATAACTGAAATCTCATCTTGCATATATGCAATGCATTGACCTTCCTAGGTGTCTTATTGGAACATATTGGTTAAGTGTGAAATAAAAATCAGTGTATGTAGGTAATTGCCCTGGATTACATGCGAAATGTAGACGATTTTGAACAAAAGAGAAAGAAAGTATTCCTACACCAAATGAGAACAGAGGCAAGTGTTCCTTTAAAGATAGACAACACCCCATTCCAAAAAGAGAAGATATTTTCACATGCCACTTCTGAACTTAAACTATAGGGTTTGGATTGCTGCAGGCCATGCTGAATGGCACTCCATGCGCGCTCGCTCTCTCTCTCTCTCTCTCTCCCTCCCTCTCTCTCTCTCCCTCTCTCTCTCTCTCTCTCTCTCTCTCTCTCTCTCTCTCTCTCTCAATTTAGATGTACATTTTGAAATCTGGCAGCATATAGTGATCCTCTGAACTGATTTTCATGACATGCAAAAAAAATGACCAGAGAACATTCATGTCGAGCCAGACTTTGATTAATTGTGTAAGCCTCTGTAAGTGGCTGCTCTACTGTTCCTGTAGAAGTCTGTTTGTATGCTAGAAATGCAATTATATGACATGAGACTTCAAGGCAGAACAGAATCTCAAAAAAAATTGCCTCTTTAATGAGGAACTAGATTTTAGATAAGAAAGGAAGCGAAGGATAAATTGGCATGTTCCCCGATGCTGTCTGGGCTCCAACCTATCCTTTTGTATATATTAGTTACACATTGCAGAAAACATTATGATTCTGGGTTCAACCAAGATGTCTTACAATCATAGAGTTGGAAGAGACCTCAAGTCCAACCTCCTGCTGGCCGGAAAACAAAATCAAAGTACTCCCAACAGATGGCCTTTGTTTAAAAACCTCCAGAAAAGGAGATTCCACTGCCAAACAGCTCTTACCATCAAAAAGTTCTTCCTAATAACCATATAAGAGCTGCATGAATAAAAATCTGGGAGAAATATAGTCATAGAGTATATACTAAAACAGCACTATGTATTTCCCCACTAGAGAAGACAATTAGGACACACAAAATGGCCCACATATAAAGAAATACTAAAGAAACAAAATGGAACCTATATACTAAAGACACAAGAAGAAATTAATAAAATATACAAAAATGTATCATGGTTTTAGTATAGAAAAAAAGAATGTAACAATAAAAGTAAAACCACAGGATGTATGGAGAAAGAAGCCTTTTGGGAAAGAATAATGATAACAGAAAAGAAAATAATTACAAAAATATCTAAGAAACTGCTAAAATGAACAACAGAAGAAGAACAGGTAAAAGATTGTATGGTGAAGTGGGCACCTAACATAGGACAGCAAATAAAAATGGAAGAATGGGAAAAAATTGGAATCTCAAATTGAAATATATTTATGATCTTAAAGAAAATTGGTATAACATCATGTACCAATGGTACATAACTCCGAACAAACTAGCAAAATATTATTAAAATGTTCACAACAAATGCTGGAAATGTAAAACCCAATAGAGAAGCCCCCAGTGGTGCAGCAGGCTAAACCACTTATTTATTTATCGTGTCAGGAGCGAACCAAACAGTTGTATTGCATTAAAAACAAACAAACAAAACACAAAGTTTGCAGAATTGGTATTCTATTAAATGTCCTTTGACCAGGAGCTGGCCACTTGGAGTGCCTCTGGTGTTGCCATAAGAAGGTCCTCCACTGTGCATGTAGCAGAGCTCAGATTGCATTGTAGTAGGTGGTCTGTGGTTTGCTCTTCTCCATACTCGCATGTTGTGGATTCCACCTAGTAGCTCCATTTCTTAAAACCCTGCTGTTCTGTTCGGGTCAATATGACCCGTTTTGGAAATTAGATATTTGTTTATTCATTCATTTTTTGATTTTGAAACTTGTGGTTCCTTCTATTTTCCTAATTTACGGGGTTCATACTAAGGGTACTTAATTTTTTTGTTTCGGTGCTTTACTTTTTGCGCTACAGTTTTTTATACACTTGTTATGTTCGGGTCAAAAATGACCCGGTAGCCTTTTATACTAATCTAATACCATATTTTGAGTAAAACAAAGGATTTTTAGTTTATTTTGAGACTACTTATTGCATCTACTATTGTTTATCAAGTTATCTACTTGCTTTAGGTGGACATAAATGGATGGATACATTTATGCAAATGATTTCAGAACAAACCATATGCATTTTCTTTCAGTACCAATTTTTTTCTTATCCTGGCTGCATTACCAGGTGTGTGTGACTCATCCATGCCCTCAGAATAGTACCTTTGTTATGCAAAATAGTAACACAATACTAGCCTCTCCCATTTCCTCAGTCAGAAATTGCTAAGCTGAAGATAGCTGTTTTCTGAAGCTGTTGAGAGAGTTTACCTCAAAGCCTTGAATTCATTGTACCTGTGGTATGTTGTACTGATGTATTTTTGCATAAATGATAAATGATAAGCCTGTTATTATATCTGATATGTGATTGATATATGATTGCCATGTGTTTTGCTATATGACTGATATGTAATAGCCATTTGTGATCATCTATTTTGTACTGTTACCTCCCACCTGGAAGGCATTACATCTGACCTATGACTGTATACATGTAGATTGTTATTCCTTATGATATGTATTACTACTGATGTTAGATATATTGTCCCATGCTTTGTATTGGGATGTCCTTCCTTTTACTTTTTGCTACATATTACAGTTTATTGATATTTTGCTACCCTTGTGAGTAGTTTCTGGTTATTCAGAGTGACTTTTTCCTCAGTGTGTTTCTACTGTTTTCATAGCCTGCCTGGCTGCATTACCAGGTGTGTGTGACTCCTCCCTGCCCTCAGAATAGTACCTTTGTTATGCAAAACAGTAACAGGGGAGAGAGCACATATCATATAAACTTGAGTATATACTTTAGTATAAGCTGACACCTATATAATATAAGGCACCTAATTTTATGACAAAAATTGGGAAAACTTACTGACTTGAGTATAGGCTGAGGGTGGGAAATGAGGCAGCTATGAGGTGGAAAGGAGGTTTCTGGAGAAGAAAGACAGTGGGAAGGGGGAAACTGGAGAAGGGGGAAAGATTTAGATGGGAAAGGGGTGTGGAAAAGTGCTTTTCTTTCTTTGCCTTTGAATAAATAGATTAGCAGAAACCTTTTGGGGGGAAAACTGATTTTTTTTATTTTTTCTGATTATTTTTTTTATTTTTTCAAAATGCTTTTATACTGTTAAAATTTATTTTAGTTTTAAGTTTGTTGTAATAGTTACCTGAAGTTGTTGTTGATGTTGTTGTAAAAGATATAGCTGATTATTCATGCACAAGTTTGTTACTTTGGTGTAACATGCAAATTAGGCTGCTTTACATTAATCAACACAAAATTAAAAAAAATAAAGTTTTTTAATTCAATTTTTCTTTGATAATGAAAAACTATGATCACACACAGTATAATAATGCAACAGGTATTCAAAAAGAACTTTTCAGTGGCTCAAAATAACATCCGGGTCAAAAATGACCCGAACATAACAAGTGTATAGTAAACCCGAACAGAACAGCGTAAGGTTGGCTCTGCATCTCGTGATGCCTGAGCGCAGTCTGTTCAGCGCCTTCCAAGTTGCCCAGTTTTCTGTATGCCCAGGAGAGAGTCTCTCATTTGGTATCAGCCATTGATTGAGGTTCTGACTTTTAGCCTGTCACTTTTGGACTCTCGCTTGCTGAGGTGTTCCAGCGAGTGTCTCTGTAGATCTTAGAAAACTATTTCTTGATTTAAGTCATTGGCGTGCTGGCTGATATCCGAACAGGGGACGGGCCAGATATGTCACTGCCTTGGTCATTTAATTATTGGTTGCTATTTCCTGGCGGATGTCAGATGGTGCAATGCCAGCTAAACAGTGTAATTTCTCCAGTGGTGTAGGGCACAGACACACTGTGATAATGCGACATGTCTCATTAAGAGCTACATAAACTGTTTTAGTGTGGTGAGATGTGTTCCAACCTTGGTATACATACTCAGCAGCAGAGTAGCAAAGCGCAAGGGCAGATGTCTTCACTGTATCTGGTTGTGATCCCCAGGTTGTTCCAGTCAGCTTTTGTATGATAATGTTTCTAGCACCCACTTTTTGCTTGATATTCAGGCAGTGCTTCTTGTAGGTCAGAGCATGGTCCAGGGTAACTTCCAGGTATTTGGGTGTGCTGCAATGCTCCAGTGGGATTCCTTCCCAGGTAATCCTCAGAGCTCGGGATGCTTGTCTGTTCTTAAAATGAAAAGTACATGTCTGTGTTTTAGATGGATTAGGAATCAGCTGGTTTTCCCTGTAATAGACAGTAAGATCACCTAGAGCTTTGGAGAGCTTCTGTTCAACCATCTCAAAGCTTCCTGCTTGAGCGGTAATGGCATGATCTCAGCATAGATGAAACTCTCTGTCCCTTCTGGCAATGGGTGGTCATTTGTGTAAGTGTTGAAAATTGATGGAGCAAGCACACTCCCCTGAGGCAGGCTGTTCTTCTGTTTTTGCCATCTGCTTCTTTGGACCTGGAACTCAACAATAAGCTCCTGTTTTGTAGCAGATTTCCTATGAGGTGGGTGAGGTGGTAATCCTTTGTGATATTATACATTTTTTTCAGAAGGAGGTGGTGGTTTACACAGTATCATAAGCCACTGACAGGTCTATGAAGACAGCTCCTGTGATCTGCTGCCTTTCAAAGCCACCTTCTATGTGCTAAGTCAGGTTCAGCACTTGCAGCACTTGCAATGTGCAGGTTTTGCCTTTCCTGAAGCCAGCTCTACTGTTATAACCTCTATATTGTTTTCTTCAGTGTTGTGGGTACTGCTGACTTGGAGGCCTGGTTTTACAAAGACAGCGCTTCCAAACTGTGCATGTGGTCTTTCCGCTACTAAGATCATTCTTGGAACTTTTGGTCATTTCTGTTTTTTATCCCTGTGTATTTCTTGGACACACAGAACATTACATTTCTTATCTCAGCACAGTTCATAGAGCAGTTGTTCTTTGGCAGCTGACATGCCTTCAGTGTTGATTGAGATTATTGTCATGATTGATCCTGAAAAGGTCCCTTGGTTTGCTTGTTTGATTGCATGCTGCAAGTCACTTCTGGTCACTTCTGGAGTGAGAGAATCAGCCGTCTATGAAAACATTGCCCAGGGGACTCCCAGATGTCTTGCAATCCTGTGGGGAGGCTTCTCTCATGTCCCCCGGTTAAACTGCTGAGGTGCTGAACTTGCTGACCGAAAGTGTGGCAGTTCAAATCTTGGGAGCGAGGTGAGCTCCCGTTGTTAGCCCCAGCTTCTGACAACCTATCAGTTCAGGAACATACACATGTGAGTAGATCTATAGGTACTGCTTCAGCAGCAAGTTTACAATGCTCCATACAGTCATGCCGGCCACATGACCTTGGAGGCGTCTGCAGACATTGCTGGTGCTTCAGCTTAGAAATGCAGATGAGCACCATCCCCCAGAGTCAGACATGACAACACTTAATGTCAAGAAGAAACCTTTACCTTATATAGGTGTACACTGATTGGAACTAACAATTGGATTCACTCCTTTGTAGAATGCATGTTTTGCAAAAGTTATACAACCTTGTGATTTTCTGGGTGCCTAGTAACTAATGTTAATCATCGTTTAAAAATTAGGGACTTCAGAAAGACTGTGAAGAAGAACAGTTATTTACATTTCACGAGTCATCACACTCATGCCTTACGCCATAATCTCCCATTCTCCCAATTTCTTCGTATTAAAAGAAATTCATCATTAAAAGAGGACTACACTGTAGCAGCTGACAGACTAACATCGGATTTCATGCAGAGAGGATACCCGGCCTCCATCATAGAGACAGCCAGGAGGCGAGCTGAAGCTCACCCCAGATCTTCATTATTTACCCCCCAAAAAAGTAAAGAATTGGAGAAGATAGTGTGGCCTGTGACTTACACGCCTCACTCTAACACCCTGGTGAAAATTGTCAAACAATACTGGCCTCTCTTAAAAGATATTCCGGGCCTATCTAATTTCCCTCTGATAGCTCATAAGCGCACCCGCAACATGAAAGATTTTCTGGTACACTCTCATGGACATAGACCACCCATCAGGAGCATCATGAGTCCAGGCATGAAACCTTGCTCCCACTGCTCTGTATGTGCTAATGTATCCCAGGATAAAGAAATCTATAGCATGGCTAAAAATAGAACATTCAAGATCTGGGATTATGGGACCTGCGTTTCTAAATCCGTCATTTACGGGATCTCTTGTGGCTGCTCATTAGTTTATGTGGGGATGACTTCGAGGGAGGTGCGTACCCGTTTTATTGAACATAGAAGCAAGATCCATAGAGCTTCTGAGGATTCTGCATTTTACAAACACTGCAAGGAAAAGAAACATGATGCTTCCTCTTTAAAACTCATGATCTTACAACAAATAAAACCACGTCCTCACCAACATACTAATGATTTGCTAAGATCAGCTGAAATTAAATAGACACTCCTCCTTGACACTGAATGGCCCAATGGGTTGAATGACGTAATCCCCCTCAGTTCATTGGCTTAACCCCCTGTTCATCAATATATACCCCTCCTAGCAGCTTCACTGTTTACCTTTGGGTCACCCTTGATCGGCTACTACGCCTGGGTTATATTATATTTGTCTACTTGATATGGTATGTATCCCTGTTATTCTGCCTTTTGTTATATGATGATATATTGGGGTATTGTACCTGAGGTTTATGTTTATAATTGTCTCGCAGATACTGGACGCTTATTGATTAGCCTTGAGAAAACTGGACTACCGGTGAAACGGACTTCTGGGCCTCTCAATACGCATGGCGACTCCGTCGGCCTGATTGATCCACCAAGAGGGGACTAATTTACTCCTCTGCATCCTGACCATTCCATACGTCCCCACGGGGATGAGTACACTTTAAAGACTTATAATTTGATGAGAATGCTATATACAGACTATTGATATATGTTTATTTTGCATTAACCCCTACGTGGGATATACATTGAACCATTGAATGCATTAACCCCTACGTGGGACTCTTGATTTGTGTGTTATATACACTCCTAATTGAATTGTACTATCCATCTGTGATGAATAATATCTCATACTGAATACAGAATCTTTGATATACATTTGATTTGGTGATTAATTATATTGAACCCCTCGTGGGTACTGTTGTCATTGGCTTTGTTAGCCCCTGAGCTCTGTTATTGATTTCACCATCCCCCAGAGTCAGACATGACAACACTTAATGTCAAGAAGAAACCTTTACCTTATATACTGTACACTGTTTGGAACTAACAATTGGATTCACTCCTTTGTAGAATGCATGTTTTGCAAAAGTTATACAACCTTGTGATTTTCTGGGTGCCTTCCATTGGACAACTCTACACAAGTTCTGGATTATAATCCCTAACCATTGGCAATGCTGATTAAGTCTGATGGACATTAGTATTCAAAACACCAACACTAGATGCCTACCTCTAAATTGTGACTTTTAATAGTATGATATTTTGACATTGTTGGATTTCTTCAGAGCTTGGATGATCTCATAGATAAGTGCTACTATTCTCTTATGGATTTTGTATTTTTTTATTTTTCAGTGTCATCTCAACTACTGCCTATAAGTGCTATCTGAGGAAGATCAGTGTGTACCAGGCTATATATTTCTACTCAGAAATAAATCAGCCTGAGTTGAGTGAGATTATACTCAGCTAGTTATAGACTGGACTGTAGGCTCAATAAGGTAACTACATGAAGAATATTGTTGGGGGTTCAGACAGATAGAATATAGTAAATTTATAGAAGATGTTGTCAGAGCAGTGGGATGCTGTGTTTCAGTAGTAGCTCATTGCAGTAATTTATGATGCAGAAAAATACTCTAAAACACCACCACCAGAAAATAAGGAAATCACCATGGAAAATTCCTAGCATTACAGTGTTCTCTCACTTATTGCTGGGATTAGGTTCCAGGACCTCCTACAATAAGTGAAAAACTGTGATGTAGGGATACTCTATGTTAATATTTATACATTATTTTAATAGTTAGACACTATTTTAAGTCTTTATAAAATTAAAATAAAGTGAAGGAAAGGAAAGAAAGGAAAGGCCCTTCAAGGCTGGAGGGAGGGAGGACTGAGGAGGGAAAGTGCCTTGGAGAACGGCGAGAGCAAAACCTCACAAAACAGCAAAAATACCATGATATATATTTTAAATTTATATTTTTTTGAAATCCGCAAAACAGTGAGTTGACAATAAGCAATCCACGAAGTAGTGAGGGGACACTGTTGTTCAGAGCTGATCTTAAACATGTTCAGAGCCTACTACACAGCTATGACCTGCTGAATGATCCAGTTTCACGAGCAGTATCAGCTTTTCCCAATATTTGTGGGGTATAACAACTTTAAAAAAGAAATGAAACACAGATGCTTTCCCATTTAGATTTTTTTTGGCTGTCTCTACAACCAACACTAAATTTACTTTTTCTTTGGATGTATCAAAATGATGGTGCCACTGAACTTTCCATAGTTCTGTAAGGTATGTTTATTAGATGTCTTCGGCATATGGAGACTTATCATGCTGCTGATGGTATTTCCTAATAACCAGTACTGCTGTCACCAGGTATGTTTATTTGATGGTGGCTTTCTCTGGGACTGGGCTCATTTACATGGTAATCCCAGTCTTCAGAAAGGCTTGCCATCAGTTTAGAAGTTTTAATACTTGATGTTTATACTCTGAATTGTCCATTTTCAAACTCTTTGTTTTCAATAACTGTCAATCACACATCTCTCCCTTGCCCCTAGTAAAGTTGAGCTTTAAAAGTTGCATTTTCCATCCAGAGTAGTTCTGTATATTGACAGAAAAAAAGAACTTTGTAGACCAATCCCAGTGATATATGGTTCATTCCCTATCCTTTGCTCTGAACGCATATAAATCTCTATTCTCAAATATGTCAGACATTTCTCTTTTTAATAATGTAGCAGGAAAACAAACACATACTCTGAGCTAACCTGAAAGCCCATAAGCCTGCTTCTTGGAAAGCTAAGGTCTCTCAATTGTACTCTTTGACAGGTGCACTTGCCTCATAAATATTTGTTTACCAAAGGTACTCTTGAATTTGTGACTTCTCACAAGTATTCATCAGATGTTTCCCACAAGATTCCATTTCAGTCCTCTTAATGGCTGACATTTTATCAAATTGTATTTTTATCATCTTCTGGTGTAATGTAGCTACTAATAATTTAACTAGTGAGTCACAATATTCTGAACTGAAATCCCAAGTCACAAATGCTTAGGTGGCCCTAAGAAATGAAGTTATCCAGACTCCATTTTTTGCAACACAGATATGACAATTTTAATCTATTTTCTAGATCTGATGTGGTGTGGTTTATTCAAGCAAAATGTGTGAAGTGTTTGCTGAAAAGAGATTGAAAAAGAACCAAATAGAAACACAGAAATATGTATTGACAATTTAAAAGCCTGCATATTTTCTTTGCAGAAAATGCTATTTTCTGCATTAAAATGTGCAAATTTCATGCAAAATGCAGTAGTGAGAAGAAAAAATCTGAAATTTTCTTGTTTCCTTCTAGATATCTGGCATTCTGTCTTGCAAGTATGTATTTCTAAACTTTTTTTAAAAAAATCACCCTGTTTTATTTAATCAACCTATTAATTTCACTTATGTGCTGGAAATATCACACACCAAGCAGAATTAGATTCAGAAGGAGAAGGTAGCAAAATCGGAGTAAAGAACATCAACAATCTAAGATACGAAGATGGCACCCTACTACTAGAAGAAAACAGCAAAGGGGTGGCATGAATACTTAAGAAAACCAAAGCAGAAAGAGGAAAGATAGATTTACAGAACATTAAGTAAACAAAAATAGTCCAAGAAGTATTGCAGAGCTATACCCCAGAGTCAGCCCCCGCAAAAATCAGTTCCTCCTACAAATGCCTTATTACAGGACTGTCAAATTTGCCACAATGGATAGATACAAATGTCTTGAGCTATTGACAAGAAACATTAAGGACTTTTTCAGATTGGTTGTTCTGTGTTCTCATGCCAAGTAATAAGCCTGGGGGCTGAAGGTTCAGTTAAAGGCTCTTTCAAATAGGAAAGTCATTACACCTTTTCTAAATGATATCAGGGTGGGCACCGCTTCGACTTGTGTTCCATAACTTTGGAGCCACCCCCCAAAATGTACCTTCTTTAATGGCTTTAAGGTTCTAGTATAGATGAGGGTCTCCTTGCTGAATCATATGTCTGCCCACTCTGTATTACTGAACACGATGTCTCCAGTAATCTGGATTGAAGCTGTGCAGAGCTTTATAGGATAAAACCAGCACTTTGAATTGGACCTGGAAACAAATTGGAAAGCCAGTGGAGCTGTTTCAGCAGGGGGGTTGTATGTTCTCTGGAATCAGCACTAGTGATTAAACTGACTGCTATTCTCTGGACCAATTGAAGTTTCTGGACAGTTTTCAAGGGCAGTCTCACATAGAGCGCATTACAAACAGGATGTAAACAGTGAGTACCGCTGTGGTCAAGGCAGATTGCTCCAGAAATGGTTCACAAGTTTTAATTGTGCAAAAACAGTCCTGGTTATTGCTGTCACCTGAGCTTCCAGGTTTAGGGCAGAGTTCAGAATCACCCCAGAGTGTAACCCTGTCCAACTCTAGTTGTAATTTGATTCCCAAATTGATCTTACATAAGACCAGTAGTATCTATGTCTTGTCTGCATTAAATAACATCAGGGATAAAGAAGAGTCCTGCAGGACCCCCTACTCCACAGGCCATGGGGCTGAGCAGGACTCCCCATCACTCATTTCTGGAGATGGCCTGTAAGGAATTATCAGAACCACTGCAACACAGTGCCTCCTAGACCCATCCCCACCAATTGCTCCAGGAGAATACCATGGTCGATGGTATTGAATGCCGCTAAGAGATCTAGGAGAACCTGGAGGTTCACACTCCCTCTGTCCAATTCCCCCATAGATCATCCAATGTGATCAAAGCAGTTTTCATCCCATGTCCTGGCCTGAAGCCAGATTGAAATGAATCTAGAAAATCGGCATCATCCAAAAATACTTGGAGTTGTTTACCCACCACCCATTCCAGGATATTACTAACAAATGATAAATTTGACACTGGCCTATTGTTGTCCAAATTAGTGGGATCAAGGGATTGTTTATTCAACAGAGGTCTCACCATGGCTTCTTTTAACAACGTGGGGCTTTGCCATAGTGTAACAATTCCCTTATCCAGGCCATGCTTCCCTTGGCTTGTTTTAGCAGCTAAGAGAGTCAAGGGTCAAGAATACAGGTGGTAACTCTCAGTTCTCAAGTCAGCAAATGAATAAATGTATCCAATGTTCACTGGAATACTAGGCAAAAACGATGAAGCCAAAGGTATATGATGCAATAAATCAAAATTTATTAAAGGCTATTATAGCTGGTGAGTAAATACTCAAGAAAAATCAAAAAAGAAAATAGGTCACGGGCACCTTCTCATCAAAAAACAAATAGTAGGAGGTCAAATGACACCAGCCGTGAATCTGAATACTGTGCCTTTAAGAATAATGGAACTCACTCTCCGATGCGAGAAAGTCATATAAGAAGCAAAATAAATAGCACAAATGCCAAACTGATCTTGGTAAGTAGTCACAACACATATAGCACGCTGAAACATTCAAAACAATGTATGATTTGTAATCCTGGGGCCGATGCCCGTAAAGTAAAAGAAAAGGAGCGCGCTGCCCATGTCCCGGGAAAGGTAAACAAACAGTCGCAGGGAGGAGAGTATCCAGGAGCCGAATGCCAATAGCTGATTCACACTGGAAACTCAGGCAGTAGATGCAGCACAAATGCGCGAAGGGTGAGAAGGCCCGTGACAACAAGTTAAATATGAGCCAACAATGTCATGCAGCGGTAAAAAAAGCCAATGGGATTTTGGCCTGCATAAATAGGAGTATAGTATCTAGATCCAGGGAAGTCATGCTACCCCTCTATTCTACCTTGGTTACACTACATCTGGAATACTGTGTCCAATTCTGGGCACCACAATTGAAGGGAGCTTTTGACAAACTGGAATGTGTCCAGACCAAAATGATCAAGGGTCTGGAGAACAAGTCCTATGAGGAGTGGCTTAAAGAGCTGGACATGTTTAGCCTGAAGAAGAGAAGGCTGAGAGGAGACATGATGGCTATGTATAAATAATATGTGAGAGAAAATCATAGGGAGGGAGGAGCAAGCTTGTTTTCTGATGCCCCAGAGACTAGGACACGGAACAATGGCTCCAACCTGCAGGAAAGGAGATTCTACCTGAACATTAGGAACAACAGTGGAACTCTCCGCCCCGTAATGTGGTGGAGGCTTCTTCTATGGAAGATTTTAAACAGAGGCTGGATGGCTATCTGTCAGGGATGCTTTGAATGCGATTTTCCTGCTTCTTGGCAGGGGGTTAGACTAGATGGCCCACAAGGTCTCTTCCAACTCTATGATTATATGATCCTATGAAAGTACCGTCTACAGCATTCCTGCTGACTATGCTAAAACTCATGAGGGTTATAGTCTAGCACATCTTGAGACCCAATTGATTTCCAGACCAAACTATTTTGAAGGGAAATTATGTACAGAGAAATTGTGGAATTTTTGAATTGAAAACAGGCTTCCTGCAGAGAAAACAGTTTCTCTTCTGTTTCTTTTGTTGTGCAGAAGAAAGAGCTTGAAGAAGAGATTATTGACAGTGGCGGAAATTAAATTCTGTAAGTAATGACAATGAGGATTACATTATGAGCATTGGCCAACCACCAAATTTGTAGCTCATAACACAGACATTTGGACAGTAGATGATATTCTCTATCCCTGTCCCCAACCATGCAAAACATTTCATCCATTTATTTGCACACTTCATGCTGTTACCATCTGTATGGCTGCATTACTCTTTCCTTCTTGCTGTCTCTGATCTACTGATAGCTTTTAGAGACCCCATAAGTAGACTATTTAAGGCTAAAAGTCTTGTTTCAAATTTTCAGAGTGATTTCTAATGGATTTAAAGGTATTCCTCCCCTCGGTCCTTTTGGGAAAGCTATGTAACCAGGCAACTATAATAAAAGAGATGGGAGACATAAATGCAGGGCAGGAGACCCATTGACATATTTTATAAATGACCAGCACCAATCAGATGTCAGCTGCAACATTAGTTTGAAATGTCAGTATAGAATTATCCTTTCTTCTTCCTTTCTAAAAAGCAATATATATATAAAGTATTGGACTAACTTTGGATACACCCCATTCAGTTAAACACCTAAACCTCACCTCTTTAGAGCAGACAGAAGTAACAGAGAAATTGTTACTGTTACAGGATTTTGGCCTGTATCAATAGAAGTATAATGTCTAGATCCAGGGGAGTCATGCTACCCTTCTTCCAACTCTATGATTCTGCCTTGGTTAGACCACACCTGGAATACTGTGTCCAATTCTGGGCACTACAATTGAAGGGAAATGTTGACAAGCTGGAATGTGTCCAGAGGAGGGCGACTAAAATGATCAAGGGTCTGGAGAACAAGCCCTATGAAGAGCAGCTTAAAGAGCTGGGCATGTTTAGCCTGAAGAAGAGAAGGCTGAGAGGAGACATGATAGCCATGTATAAATATGTGAGATGAAGTCATAGGGAGGAGGGAGCAAGCTTGTTTTCTGCTTCCCTGGAGACTAGGATGTGGAACCATGGCTTAAAACTACAAGAAAGGAGATTCCATCAGAACAATAGGAAGAACTTCCTCTGAGAGCTGTTTGGCTGTTTGGCAGTGGAACTCTCTGCCCCGGAGTGTGGTGGAAGCGCCTTCTTTGGACGCTTTTAAACAGAGGCTGGATGGTCATCTGTTGTGGGTGTTTGTTGGCAGGGAGTTGGACTGGATGGTCCATGAGGTCTCTTCCAATTCTGTGATTCTATGATTCTATGATTCTAACTCCCGTATACATAACCTTTTTAAAAGCAGTGAAAGAGTCAAGGTTGATCCCACAAATATTGCTCATCATATATTGTCCTCAGAAAGATAAAAGGGGAGGTATTTTAGGCACGGCATCTTGGAGGAAAACTTATGAACAAAGAAAGCTCTTCATTAAGGAGGTAGAGCAACAACACCCTCTCTCCGTTACCAGAACCAAGCACCACCTCCAAAAGATGCTGAATGTTGAGAAAAAGCCTAAATATACCTCTATCTGTTGTCTGTCTTGTCACTGAAAGTTTCCTGTACATGTGTTCTGTGATCCACCCTGAGTCCCCTTCGGGCTGAGAAAGGCAGAATATAATTACTGTAAATAAATAATAGATATGGGTAGTTTCATTCAGAATCTTTGTTATTCAGATTAAAATTGGAATAAATCCCTTTTTGAAGCGATTTCGAACTGATTTGGGAACCCGGAAGTATCCTTGCCCTCTTGAAGTCACTGTCGCCATCTTTTTTTCTGATCCAGGAAGTGAATCAGAAATGAACCAGCATTTTGAGGCAAGCAGCTGTTTGCATGCTGGGATGCTTGCCTCCAACCAACGAGGGGAAACCACCTTGGGAAAGGCAGGATTTCGGCACAGCAACCATTGCATGCCTAGTGGGCTCATTGCAAGCTGGGGACACAAAGGGAAAGGGACTAGGGCAGGCTGCTTGGATGGGAAAGGTGCCATGCCACTGCTTTGCAAGGGAAGGACGGGGTTGGGGAAAAATATTTTCTTTGGGAACCACACAAAACCATTAAGGAGCCCCCTTTGTCTGTTTTGGGTTACACATTGTAGTTTTGGAAACTAGATATCTACTACAATCTGCTTAATAATTACCTGAACCAGGTAATACAACTTTTAAGGGCCCCCTTTCTCTGCTTGAGGTTACACGTTGTACTTTTGGAAACAAGAAATCTCCCATAATCTGCTAATAATTTCTACCACTGTGGTAAGTTTTGTCAGTAGCAATGTAAAAAAGAGAGAAAGGGAATCCCTTAAGTTCTTCCTGTCCCATTTGCAGTTTTTCGCGCGTTGCGCAATCGTGCCCACCATTCACGAAGTGATTCAGAAAATTATGAAGATTATGAAAATTTTGACTTTTTCGGAAAATCTCAGAAATCATTTTGGAATTGAATCGCCAGTACCCCGTATATCCAAAACGAGTGTTGAACCATTTTTTTCCTTGATCAAACAAACCTAATAAATAACCATCTGCTTTCCTGATATGAGATGAAAAAGCAATGGCTCCAGATATATGGAAGTAATGGTTGCAAGCTCTGCCCCCAAACATATCAGAGGTCCTCATCACACTGAAGTCAAGAAGCATCTTCTCTATGCTTCTCTGCACTGCTTGCACACAGAATACCCCAGAGCCAATCAGATGACATAGGGCTACTTCTAGCAGGGCTCCATTAGGATGCCAGCAGCACAGAAAAATGAAGCACCCAACTCCTCATAGAAGAAGTCGGGGAGAAAGCATGTGGATATCAGGGACAATAGGGAAACATCTTGGAAAGGGATCCCATGACAGTAAGGGAACACAATGTTACACTTCACCGCTGTTTCTCCTACTGTCCACTGGCTTCTCAGACTTCATGTGATGAGGTCCTTAGACTCAGAAGTCCTGCTTCCTTAGACCAGTGTTTCTCAACCTTTTTTGAGCCGAGGCACACTTTTGACATTTAAAAAATCCCGGGGCACACCACCAACGAAAATGAAACAAAATGACACTCTAACACAGTAATACATATAGTTAATATGTTTTTAAAAGTATACACTCGGTGTGAAACCTGGGCCTGTTTCAATGAACACAACATAGATATCCTGGCAGAAATCAAAGAGGTTTTGCTAAAGGCTTTCATGGCCAGAATCACCAGGTTGCTGTGAGGTTTTCAGGCTGTATGGCCATGTTCCAGAAGCATTCTCTCCTGACGTTTCAGTCACATCTATGACAGGCATCCTCAGAGGTAGTGAGCTGTTAGAAACTAGGCAAGTGACGTGTATATATCTGTGGAATAATGTCCAGGTTGGAAGAAATAACTCTTGCCTGCTTTAGGCAAGTGCGAATGTTGCAATTGGCCATGTTGATTAGCATTTAATGGCCTTGCAACTTCAAAGTCGCTGCCTGGGGGAAGTGCTCCTCCTGGCCCCCTCGCCTGTCCCCAATTTGGGAAGGGCACGGGGGACAGGTGGAGACGCCTCCCTGAGGCAGTGAGGACCTTGCTGCCTCGGGGAAGTGCACCTCCTGGCCCCCTCACCCGTCCCCAATTTGGGAAGGGCACGGGGGACAGGTGGAGACGCCTCCCTGAGGCAGTGAGGACCTTGCTGCCTCGGGGAAGTGCACCTCCTGGCCCCCTCGCCCGTCCCCAATTTGGGAAGGGCGCGGGGGACAGGTGGAGATGCCTCCCTGGGGCAGTGAGGACCTTGCTGCCTCGGGGACGTGCACCTCCTGGCCCCCTCACCCGTCCCCAATTTGGGATGGGCGCGGGGGACAGGTGGAGACGCCTCCCTGAGGCAGCGAGGACCTAGCTGCCTCGGGAACTCACCTCCTGGCCCCCTCACCCGTCCCCAATTTGGGAGGGGTGTGGGGGACACATCTCCCTGAGGCAGTGAGGACCTTGCTGCCTCGGGGAAGTGCACCTCCTGGCCCCCTCACCCATCCCCAATTTGGGAAGGGCACGGGGGACAGGTGGAGACGCATCCCTGAGGCAATGAGGGCCTTGCTGCCTCGGGGAAGTGCTCCTCCTGGCCCCCTCGCCCGTCCCCAATTTGGGAAGGGCGCGGGGGACAGGTGGAGACGCCTCCCTGAGGCAGTGAGGACCTTGCTGCCTCGGGGAAGTGCACCTCCTGGCCCCCTCGCCCGTCCCCAATTTGGGAAGGGTGCGGGGGACAGGTGGAGAAGCCTCCCTGAGGCAGTGAGGACCTTGCTGCCTCGGGGAAGTGCACCTCCTGGCCCCCTCACCCGTCCCCAATTTGGGAAGGGCGCGGGGGACAGGTGGAGACGCCTCCCTGAGGCAGCGAGGACCTTGCTGCCTTGGGGAAGTGCTCCTCCTGGCCCCCTCGCCCGCCCCCAATTTGGGAAGGGCGCGGGGACAGGTGGAGACGCCTCCCTGAGGCAATGAGGACCTTGCTGCCTCGGGGAAGTGCTCCTCCTGGCCCCGTCGCCCGTCCCCAATTTGGGAAGGGCGCGGGGGACAGGTGGAGACGCCTCCCGCAGGCCTCGATGGCTCGCGGGGAAGCTTTTCACCCGGCTCTCGCGTCCTTCCGACTTTGGAAGGGCACGGGGGCCAGGCGGAAAAGCCTCCCCCAGCCCGGCGCCCTCCCTCTCCTCCAACCCTCTCCTCTCTCTCACACACAAGACCTCAGAGCCCGCCTCACCCGGTAGGTCCGGATCCGCCTCCTCCCGCTTGGACTCCTCCTCCTTCTCCTCCTCCTCCAAGCAGCAGCAGCAGGAGGGGGAAGAAAGGCGGGGGGAGGGGACATTTTCGCGGCACACCACGTGCTCTCGCACGACACACTGGTGTGCCGCGTCACACAGGTTGACAATGACTGCCTTAGACTACACACTGAAGGAGAGAGATAACCAGGAAAAAGGAAATACCTGCAGACATATTAATTGTGAATATTATTTTCATCCCCATGTGAGAATTATCCCAATGAGTCTATGAGATATATAGTGACTACAATACCCTATGAGTGAGGCCCTGGCAACTGTCATTCATGCTACTGTTACATCTAGATGGGACTACTGTAATGCACTATACGTCGGCCTTCCTAGCTCTACGACCTGGAAGTTTTGCATTGTTCAGAACGCGGCAGCCAGGCTACTTACAAAAACGCCTTTGAATTGCCACATTACACCAACTCTTCAACATATACAGTACATTGGCTGCCAGGGAATACTGGATTCTGTATAAGATGTTGGTCCTGACCTTTAAGGCCTTATATGGTCAGGGGCCAATGTATCTCAGAGACCGCCTCTCACCATATGGCTATCAGTGGTCGCTTTGACCCTCTCAACATAACTTGCTCTATATACTAGTATATACTATATATATACTATATACTAGGTCCCAAAGAAGTATGTCTTGTGAGCACAAGGCATAGGGCTTTTTCTATCTCTGCCCCAGCCTTATGGAACTCATTACCACTGTACATGAGAGCTATGCACGACCTGTGGCCTTTTACCCAAGCACTTAAGACCTGGCTATTCAGTAGAGCATTTGATTTGTAATTTTAATTTTTATATTTGGTCTATGTAATATTTTATTTTGTTTTAACTTTGCTTTTATGTAAATCGCCCAGAGCATCCTGGATGGAGGGCGATTAACAAATATTAAATTGATGATGATTATGTTGATCTCACTTATGTAACACTGTTCTTTTATTTACTCTCTCTGAGTATTTGTGCCTTTTGGGTAATAAAAACTGATTTGCCTCGAGTATATTTTTGAAGGGTAAGATGTTAGCTAAAAGAATTCAACAGCCATAAAAACAATTGACAATCTCATATTAATGTTTATAAAACTACCATTGTTTCAAATACCTGCCTGCCAAAGCACACAATTTCCACTCCCCAAGGAAGCATTAAGAACAGATTTTTTTCCCTCATGCAAAAGACATTTAATAGAAGTCTTGTGCAGAAAAATAGTATAAAGTACGGTATTAGTTGACAAAACCTCCAGCTGTTCTTGCAGAAATGTATTATGCCTGTGTGCTTAAATGACTTCTCTCAATGAAAGTGAATGATGTACAATAATTTTCTACCTCAGTGAATGAATAGCTATCACAATCAACTGGAAAAGTATGTTTTTACCATCTGTTCCATAACTGCAGTTTTTCAAGAATATAAAAGGTAAGCAAATATTATAAAAGGAAAAGGAATGTTGAATGTTAAATTGTGATAAGAAATAATTCTCAGCAGTGCAATGCTGTAAACTATTTGTGTGCCATTTATGGCACTAGTCTGGTGCCTAAATGATGGAGAAACAGTTTCTGTATGTGGGATCCTATATGCTTGAAATTTTTACTTGTTGTACATGGGATGCTCCCTGCTACTTCCAACTTCTGATATGCTTCTTTCCCCCTCACTGGTGTTGTTCTATGTAATGTCAAATTGCAGGCATCTTGAGCCAAATCCTGTTATTTCGAAATCTGTACTAAGAATGAGAAGAATGAGGCAAGTAATGCAGATGTTTCCTCACCGCCAAAATGTATACTCTATATCATGTAGAATTAAGATTGTGATCCACAAAAGTGCATGCTTTCATTATTCTCTTTCTTCCTTTCTTTCACTTCTTTTCTTTTGTACAATAGACTAAGACAGCAAATCTTTGCAAAGTGTTTCTAATGTTTTTCAAAACTCTGATAAAAATCAGTGTGGTGTAGTGGTTTGACTTTTGGAGTACAATTTTGAGGGTTCAATTTCCTGCTCAACCATGGAAATGCACTGAGTGACCCTGGACAAGTCACGTTCTCATTTCTAGAAAACCCCATAAGAGGATCACCTTTGGTTCATCATAATTCAAAAAAGATTTGAAGACACACATATTTATTATTGGTGTAATAAATTTCATCTCTTTGTATGATTTTAAAATGTTGTAAGCTGCTTTGGGTCCAGTGAGGGAAATGTAAAAGTAAAGTGTATAAATAAAGATATTATTATTATTATTATTACTCATATAATATAATTATATAATCTAGCTTCTTTTAACTTTGATGGCAAAATAAATTATTAGATGTTCCTTTTTGAACAGCTTGATGTTACCAGCTTTTTAAGATTTTTATGAGTCCAGAATCCTATATGAAATGTACAGTGCATAAACAATGTATTTACAATGCCACACAGTGAATTCCAGCCTGTAGGTGGCCACTGTTTTCACTCTATCCCATGGAAGTTTCAGTATCATAGGTTGAAGCAGGATCTGATATTACATTTCCCTCTCAGGCTGGAGAATGGTCACACAACAGGGTGGCATGGGATGAGACTATCACCCAATAGCTTCCTGATTGAAAGGTAAATTGACCTCTGTCGATTGCAGCAGCAGTTTGCCCATAAGTGAAGACTGGGGAATTTTCACAATCTCTGTCTAGCACATAGACTTAGTTACATACTTGTGCCTGCCATAGAAGATTCTGGCCACATTTTAAAAGAGCAGACAGTGAATCCCATTGAGTCCAATGTATTTCACTGTAACTGCAGCTTTACTTTCTAAGGAACCTAAAGTGTTTTTGTTTCATCTCCTCTCTAATCCATCTCATATTCAAACTTATCATTGATGTGAACAAAGGGCTAAATAAAATATTAATCTCAGCTTGAGTAGAACTACTGAAATGAATTCAACTTTTAAAACACGACTTATGGAAGTCCGGTTGACTTTAATGGAACTAGCCTGGGACTAATATTAAATTTAGCCCCATATATTTGAGCGGGATGGGGGTGGGGGGAGGTAAAAATGTTAAAACAGAATAGCTTTTGAAGGAATGTATCAAATGTGTCTTAATATTGGATAACTTTCATAGATATTAGCAAAGGTGCTCACTGAAGTGAATTACTGCTGTTTTACAATTTAAAATGGGAACTATGTGAAACTGCAATTTCACATGCTTTTGAGTTTGCTGAATAAAAAAGTGATGGATAGTTGCAGAACATGTCAAAGACTTTGTGATTCAGCATAACTACTATGCATCAAATACCAACACTATATTAAAAGGGTATAGGATCTTGATCTCAGGAAGACATGCTGTCAAATAGTATTGTTTGAATAATTACATCCCATCCCATGTTGGTTTCCTAATAGCAGAGACAGTTTGAGGTGGAGCACCTTTATATTTTTGGTCATTCTTTGACCCTCAGAGGGCCATCCAAACAGGACCCAAAACACATGAAGTTCGTGTACTTTTACCATTGGTGTCCAAACAACGCCTCTGGTAAAATTGGATTAATTCAAGACAAAGCAGGAAAATCCTGCATTATCTGAAATTAATTTGATACCTGGTAAGTCCCGAATCTTTGATAATATTTGGGTCTTTCCAGGTAAGGGTCCAGTGTAGATTGAGCCTGGAGATCGCATAATGTGATCCCCAGGCCAATCCACACATGAGCCTGGAAAACCAAGAGGGCACCAACCCCCTTCTTAACCCTCCCTCCCCAAAAAAGCTTGTAAAATTAAAACAACTTACTCAGCCTCCATTAAAGTACTTTTGTAGTCCTCCTGGCACATAGAAATGACACACCAGGTGACAGGGTGGGGGGGATTACTCCTCACCCTTCTGTCGCATCCCTTGGCATGTCATTTCTACATGATAGGAGGACTCCAAAAGTGCTTTAATGGCAGCGGGGTAATTTGCTTTAATTTTTATTGGCTTTTGGGGGGGAAGGTTTCTGGGTGTCTGGGAGTCTGGGTGCCCTCACAGAAGGAAGTGGAAGGGCATCTAGACACCTCTCCATGAAAGTGCATGTTTTGGGGGCAGGTGTGGGGACTTAAATGTATGCCTAAGCAGGTTACTTAAACCCACATTGGAGTGCTTTTAGTGAAGTCTGGAAGTGCCCAGAGTTAAGTTAAAAAGAAGAATTAGAAAAAATGCACATGAAGTTTCATCTGATGGCATACTGTTCTTGTTTGTTAGTTCCCCCCTCCAATATGCCCCCCATCTATTCAGACACAATAAAGGTTTTAATATAAACCAAACACATGAGAAGGGATATGTGCTAATCCCACCCCACTCCATCATCACATGAAGGGTGATGTTACTGAAGAACTAATTATATGTGTGTGTTCTCTTCTACACGTTAAATATTCACATGACAGGTTTTTCAAGGTCCAGGCATGAATGGAAACCTTCTACTCACTCAACAGCTTCTCTCCTTCAGAGCCATTGCTATTCTTGTGATGAGAATGATAATGGATGATGGAATCTCACTTCTTTCACTGCCTGTTGATTTAATACCTTTGTGGGTGCCTACCAGAGATTGTCTCTCACTTAACCAGAACATACACAGACTGTACCCTGAAATTGTGATATGGGATGAACTACATTTTTTAAATAAAAAAGCCCCAGAAAACCACCTATGTCATCTATTAGTGTTACAGTCTCAAACTGGGCACAGATGTATATTTGGTTTATTCATATTGTCACCTCATTTGTTTTGTTTCTCTGCCTCTGAAATTTGTACATGGCATAAAATTGGATATTGATGTTAAAATGATTATGCTCAAAAGCAGCCCCGACCATTCATGTTTCTTTTAATATTTACAATTACTCCTGCTTTTGCACTTGCAGTTTCTTCAAGTTGCTTCTGACATGAAAAAAAACAATTTGTTTGATTGGTTTAATGAGCATTCTTTGACACCTTTCTTTTTCTCCTAAATGGAAAACTCAAATAGCAATGAAGGAAACATGCAAAGCTAATGCATTCTAATAGCGAAATACTACTCCCTTATGTAAAGGAGGGAGAGATAAATTAAACTTGGATTCTTCAGATAATAAACTCAAACAATAAATCCTCATCAGCAAAGCATAACTTGTATCATTGCTTTCAAAAGAAATGTTCACAACAAAAAGTAAGAGCCATAGTGATTATACAGGATAGCATATCCTTAGTCTTAAGTAACGTATATTGTGTTCCTTGTGCTTGCCATAGTTCCATTTGTACCCATCAAAGTTTACTTTATACAGCTTAATGTGAGTCTACCATGAATGCCACAGAAATATTTCTTTGACTCAAAATATACCTCTTAAACCCCCACACAACAAAACATTGGTCCCAGGAGTCTTCACACAGTTCTACTTCTGTGTTTGTTTTCTGATCTGATATACTAGTTCTCATTCAGCGACTGAGAGGCTAAGATTTCTAGTGTGCTCAACAAATACTTCACAAACATAGTGTCCATACGTTTGCCAGTGTGGCAGAAGGTTTGACACATATAATGGAGACACCAATACAGAGCTATCCCTAATAGATGTGCCAACTACATTTACACTTACATGTAAAGGATATTGCTAATGACTCTGACATCACACTAAGTTGTACTGCTAGTCAAACCTTCATCTTCCAAAAGCTTTCCCACTAAAACATATTCCCACAAACAGGAATATTATTTTTGTTTTGATCTACAAAATATTATTAGCACAGCCCACTGTGTGTAATACCTTCCAATATTGAATCAGACCAAATGTTCTGTTACTGATCGTGAGGGCAATAACACAAGCAAGGAAGAACTTCAACTATGAGGAGAAACAATTTGACATTGTCCTGCTAAGTATTTGATTTCAGTGTTGTTTTTGATGAACATAATTAATCTCTTTCAGAATTTAATGGTTTGGGTTTATTCTAAGGTGAATATGTTTTCACTTCTTGATTAATTGGTGCCATTACCACTTAACTGCTCTGATTAAACATCTATTTAAATATTACCTGTTAAAGTCGCAGCAGATTTCCTTTTTATATTCAAGCTATTAACCCTTTGACTTGCCAACCTCACGATGCCAGAGCTGAAATTAGCACATTAGTGGGCTGACATTCATTAATACCAAAGATGGCCTTTGAAACCAACATTTAGGACTGAAGGTTCCACACATAAATACTACCTTGAACAATTATGCCTAATAGCTAGGTAGTGCAAATGGTGACCAATGACTGAGAAAATGTCACTTACATATAAAGGATATTGCTAATGACTCTGATTTAGAGGATAGTTATCACACTAAGCAACAGCACTGAATAGCTGTTTCATTGCTTTAGTCATGTGCATTCTTTTAAAACTGGAAAATACATGGTTCAGAACAGCATCATAGGAATCTATCTATCTGGACAACATATATTTTCTAGAATCCACTAGGAAGTTTGGGCTGTCAAGTCATGCTGCTCTAGGCAACAGTCTAAATTGCTCTAAAAACTTATTCAAAATGTGGAGAGTCTAGCAGATATTTACAGAGAGAGGTGGGGCCCAATGAAGATATTTTTCAGCAAAGGTCTTTCAGTTGCACATTACTCCTATTTCAAAGAACTGATTAAATAAAGGCAACAGAGAATAATTTCTTTGCTAACCATACTACCGTGGAGTAGGTTCTAAAATGGGCCTTAACCATTGGGTTCATCTTTCTCCACTGTCCCTCTAGTTGCCTACTCTATACTGAATTACCTGAGCTCCAGAAAAACCGAACATCTGGTTCTCTGTACTGAAATAAAGAAGTGACTATGTCAGTAGCTCAGGTCATCTCACTATTTCCTAGATCAATGAGGCCATCAACAGCATCCTTGAGATTTTAGGAATCCTTCTGGGCCCATTAGTATGTGGAAACGGTGTGGTTGGACCTTTTTAATGAGGCTACCTTCCTTGCAAAAGTTCTGGATCCGAACAAATCTAAATTCTATCAAGTAGTTTGCCTACAAAAATGAGATTATTTTTATGCTAAATAATTTGGCAATAAAGTTTGGGATGAAGTTCTATAACTGATAAGCCAAATAGTGGTGGAAACAGTACACTTTAGGGGAGCTCAACTGATGATTTCAGTATTTGAAAGTAAGAATAAGGTCTTGATAAATAAAAATCTTATATTGCTCATGTTATGTGCCACAAGACTCAAAATATTCAGAACATGGAAAAACTACAGAATTTTCATATCAACAAGGAATTGGTTAAATAAGATATGGGTTATAGCCCTTTTGGTTAACCTATACATTATGATTAGGAAAAGGAGAAATAAAGGAAGATCTATTTGATAATACGTAGAAACCATTTGCCAGCTTTTGTGTAAAAGCAATGGTGAACTCAAACCATCAAACAACCAAGAAAGATTAAGTTAGAGTAAGGAAAAGTAATAGAACTGACAGAGCTATATTTTTACAAAACTATATAAATGATGGTGGGGCTGGGGGCATGTACAGATTTGGAAATAAACTATGTAACAAGGCAATAGTAATATGTTGAAAATAAAAGTAATAAAAATAAGGAAAAAAGCTAATATTTTTTTTAAATTTAAAAGTGTTCCCTAAGTGCCTTATGTTAAAGATAAAGCACAAACTTTTTTGCAGCCCTTTTTGCTCCACTCCACTAGACAATTCGATAGCACTGCGAAAAATCTGATAGTAGTGCGGCTATGGAAATAGTAATAGACATCATAGTGATACCTGTCTGCATGATGCCCACTCCTCTTTTACATGCAGAAGAACATGTTTTCAACCCATGGCATCACTAGTTGGAAAAAGTCCATACAATAGAATAGATGGTTGAGGGGTCACTGCCGGGCCTCTGGTTGAGAACTATTTGTATTTGGGCTTTCCTAGTTCACGCCAGCCCAATGACCTCATTTGACTACATAACCAACCCATATCGTTTTGTGAACCTTTGCTGGCTGTTGTACTCAAATGTGGATGTTTTGTTTAGATTTATGTTATTATAGAATTTTGTCTGATTACCTCTGGTTTAATTTATTGATGTCAGGTTTAATTTATTATTGCTAGGTCTTAATTTAATGTTAGGCTTTAATGTTACTTTTATATGTAGGGGTTTTCTGGGATTTTATGTTAGTATTGTGTGTTTTACATAGGCATTGAATGTTTGCCAGTGTTATGCTGGAATCCACCCTGAGTTGCTTTGGGGAGATAGGGTGGAATACGAATATAGTTTATTATTATTATTATTATTATTACTATTAACAAGAAGACGTAAGTATTTTGGTTTTTAGTAGAGTAGGCAGTACAGGGATAGATGGGGAAATATTCTTAACTTGATAGAGGCAAGCTTCCTACATTCCTAATTGTTATTTTAAAAAGTGAAAGTTATGTCTAGCCACCAGAGCAGTATTAACATTTAAGAATGTAATTATAAAAAAATCCTTTCACCCACAAGGCAATTATTACCAATTAAGCTACACATCAAACAGCATAAAAGGCTGTTTATCACTAGCGACCATTTCGCACATGGTGAAAAACAAGTCACAGCATCATGTTTTCAGGTTGCAGCTCCTTTAGGCCAGGACTTTTGATGGAAAATGTTGCATCAGACCATGCTAATTTTCTTTCTATGGTGTGTCGTGTGACATGGACATTTGAATAATATGCAAAGCAAACACAGGTACATCGATAATTCCTTTTGTACAGAGCTAGAGAATTATAGACAAATGATATTTTAAGGGTGCATATTTTTTTTGCTTGTTTGCATGTAGAAGGCTGCATTCCTGGGGATGTGTGACGAATCTACTCCATTCAATTCCAGTAGGCTCCATCTAGATCAAATGTGGACCAGATATAATTAATATTCTAGAATCCACAACTTGCTGGGTGGCTGTTGGAGCATTTGATCAAAAGCTCATATTTTAAAAGAGCATACAGAAAAATGTGCACATTTCAAATGTACAGAAAAGCACAGTATGTACTCTACAACATTTCACAGTTGAAAATTGGAATACATGTGGTCAAGCAACATCACACCATAGTCAAGATAGCTAACATTATTAATGAGGAAGAACAGATAAGCATGGAGAGCCTGCAGCATTTTCCTGAGCCTGCAGGGTAGGGCAACACTTTGCCCCCTTCTCTGCTCTCCACTCACTGTGTTAACCAAATTCAAAATACTTCATTCTTTAAACTCAGTTTGCAGCTACTGATGAAAGTTAGAGAAAGGAAGAGTAACTGAGACTCTGAGAAAGTGGGACAACAGAGAATTAATTGTGACTATTTCTGCTAAATTGGGACCGTTATGATAACCCAAGCAAACATTAATCCGGTGGGGAAATTCCTACAGGCTGCAAGAGATCCTAACCCCCTTTCTGGCAAATCATTTCCATTTTGAGATAAATTACCCAACACCTGCTCCAAAAGTGCCAAAATATGAAGTAATATATCTTTTTGTTTAAAAGTGTATATGTTGGTTGGATCCATAAACGCTTGTACATGATTTGATGGTACTTGACCAAACTTGGTACATATATCCATCATGAGCCAACTTAAAATACTGATGGGCTTTGTGGGGAGATAAAGAGTGATAGGAGTTGGAGTCCAGCCACATCCAAAGAGCCATATGATTCCCACCCATGACTGAAGACATGGCTCTCCTCCTAATCAATCACATGACTTAGCATTCTCACCGGGCTACCTCTCCTAACATCCTTATGCCTTCACAAGTCAGCCTGGGTATTTACAGCTGAAAAATAAGGCTGGTTAAGAGGAGAGCCATGAATTGCAGCCATGAGTTGGCATCCACCCACATCTAAAGAGATGTGTCATTCCCACCGATGATGGATCTTGGCTAAATTTTGTACACATACACTTTATAATTAAGTTTAAAATATTGGTAGGGTTTGGGGATCTGATAGAGATTCTGAGAGTTGGACTTCAGACACAACTGAGAAGCCATATGATTCCCACCCATGACTGGTGGCTCAGCTGTTCTCCTAACCCAGTGGTTCTCAACCTGTGGATCCCCAGATGTTTTGGTCTTCAACTCCCAGAAATCCTAACAGCTGATAAACTGGCAGGGATTTCTGGGAGTTGTAGGCCAAAACACCTGGGGACCCACAGGTTGCGAACCACTGTCCTAACCTATCAGACAACTCAGTCTATTTGCCAGGCTGCATCTCCTAACATCCTTTTCTTTTTGTTAGGCAGGCTGGGTATTATGGGAGTTATCATTCAACAACAAGGATGAACCATCTGACCAGTTAAGAGGAGAACTGTGAGTTGCAGCCCAGTCAGATCTCAAGCTGATGATAGTTGAAGTCCAGGCTTATCTGGGGCTGATGGGTGTTCCAACTGGCCAGATATGGAGCTGATAGGAGATGCAGGATGACCAGGTCTTAGGCTGGTCAGTTGAACAATTTTATTGGGTAATATGAGAGGCTGTAGTGGATCTCTCCAGCACAGCATCTGATGGGCCATAAAGAAGTTTGAACAGCTGACTAATCCAGCTCACTCCACCTCACATACAATATCTGGCAGAGAAAGAAATTATAAAATAATTAAAAGTAGTTTTACCCTCCAACAAACCAGAAAAGTAGTTAGCAGCTAAATTGAAAATCACAAGACAAAGGAAATATATAACTCTGGTGAAGAGAAAAGGCCAAGAAATTGAAGGAGAGGTCAAAATTATATAGAATTTTTATAAGTTTTCCCAAGATTTATAGACTAAGTGAAGAATACCTCTACAAGAAGTTAAAGACTACTTACAGAGACAAAAATTACCAAGGATGGCAAAGGAAGAACAAGTTATCCTGAATAATCCTATCATGATATAGGAAGTCACTACAGCAATACAAAACTTACAGGATAATAAGGCCCTAGGATGAGATGGATACAAAGCACTATTCTACAAAACATTTGAGGATAAATTAGCCCCTTACCTGCATAAGATAATGAACTTAATTTTACAAACAAAGGAGATACCAGAATATTGGAAAGAAGCTACAATAACACTGATTCCAAAAAAGACAGAGATATCACATTAGTTCAAAACTATAGACCAATTTCATTGTTAAATGTGGATTATACTGTTTGACAGACTTTAAAAGATATTAAAACCTGGATTCATAAAGATCAATCAAGATTTCTTCCTGGTAGACCAATTAAATATAATATGGGAATAAACTTCAATTGAATTTTTACCTATTCATAAAGAACAACAAGGAGTGTTGGTGTTCTTGAACACAGAGAAAGCCTTTGACTTTTATAAATGAATTACTACTGGCAATAATAATAATAATAAACTTTATTTGTACCTCATCTCCATCCACCAACAGGGACTCAAGGCGGCGTACATGAGGCCAAGCCCAACAACACAACAGCAAATAAAATCAATCAAAAACAACATAATCAATTACATAGAACATAAAGAAAAGACTACAATCAATATAACATTACAGTAAAATAAAACCATTTATGATGCAGGACAATGAGAGGGCCGCATGTACAGAATTAAAATAGAATGAATAAAGATAAAAACAGGGGGGTAAGATAGCTGTGGGGCAAATTATTTGTGAGGGAGAAAACTCTTTCAAAAAGAGGTAGAGGAAGGACCTTCATATAAAGGAAGGAGGAGGTGTACATTCAAAGCAGATATTGAGGGTGAATGGTGGCATGAAATTATATAATAGACTGTGAAGAATATTTTAGAACTGAAGTAAAGGCAATATATTCTGAACAGGTTGCAAACTTTACAAATAAATGATGACTTCACTCAAAAAAAGAAATCTAGAAAGATGTGTTGTAGGTTTTTTTGGGCTATATGGCCATATTCTAGACTAGAGGCATTATCTCCTGATGTTTCACCTACATCTATGGCAAGCATCCTCAGAGGTGAGGTCTGTTGGAACTGGGAAAATTGGGGTTATATATCTGTGGAATGTCCAGGATGGGACAAGGAGCTCATGTCTGTTGGAGCTAGGTGGGAATGTTTCAACTGGCCACCTTGATTAGCATTTGATGGCAGCCAAAATTTTTGCTAAGTCGTACGTGGGGGATCCAGTGGCACACACAATGGTTCTGAGTGGGGTGGAGTCCTTATGGATTTTTGGGAGTCCATAAAGCCTAGGTGGGAGGGCTTCCAATTTGCATAGTTGTTAGCGTATGTCAAAGTTGATCAAGGAGTTCTTGATCAGAGTGTTGGTTTTTCTAGTTATTTTGGAAGTTGGGTCTTATTTAAGTTTTCTTAAACAAGACACATCGTGAATGCCATTGGATCCCCTACATAAAACTTAGCAAAGATTTTGGCTGTACAGTTACAAACCCATATTGGGCTCACTGTTTTTGTTTTTGAATGTAATAAGGACATTAAGAACATTTTGTAAACTGATAATTGTCTTTCCTCCTTTTCTTTAACCTTTTCCCTCTTCTTTTGTGACATACTTAATATTTGTCACAGTTTAATCTACTAATAATAACTTTACCTCCCCCTTTTCTTCTTTTTTCTCTTTCCTGTTTTTCCTTTTCTCCTTTTTTGTTGTATAAATTGAAAACTTTTAATAAAGTAGTTTTACTTTCCAATGTTTGTGCATAGATAACATAGGTTCATTTTCTCCTTGAAAGGTAAGAAATGGAAGAGTACTACATGATATCAGAAGAGTTCAAGCATCTCCTTTAGAATGACATGCCATCACACATACTTCAGGAAGGGGTGTGTGTGTGTGTGTGTGAGAGAGAGAGAGAGAGAGAGAGAGATTTGTGAAACCAGATGAGATCCTAGAGAACAAAGGAAAGGCTACTTGCTTCAGGAAGTAAATAGGTGGACAAATCCTCAAATAAACAGGAACGTACCAAGAGATATGATGTTTCTAACCTCCTAGAGAGTGGCATGCAATCTAACTAACTACCACTGAGTATAAGCATGAGAAGGTTGCAGTAAATACATCAGCACAATTATACATAATGCTGTTGTTTCACATAGTCAAAGTACTATTATATTCCATGCCTCAGATTACTGAAGGGGAGACCTCTGAAATATGCTGTGATTAATTTGCCAAATATCATATGGACAATTTTTTTAATGTATTCTGATTGGAACTCCACTGTAGCAACCCAGTTCTCATTCATGCCGGGGGGCAGGGGGCCGCCCCGGGGTCCCACTTGCATTAGGGCCAATTGAGGCTCACGTAGATGCAGATGAAGGGGATGATGAGGCAGCTGGGCCTTCATCTCCCACAGAGAGTTTGGAATGGGATCATGGCTGGCCCGATGGGTATGAAAGTTGGGAAAGTCAGGCTGACACTGATGGTACTGATTCAGATAATCAGTATGAGAGACCAGGTGGTTTCGGTTCACAAGAAAGGGTCAGGGAGATAGCGGGGGATGAGCCCATGGAAGCTGAAAGGGAGTCAGGCTCTCACGAAGATAGCGACCCAGGTGCTGGGAGGCAAGGAAGGAGCTTTGATAGGAGACGGAGCATTGAGTCCAGTAGAAGGGAATGGCACCAAAGCCTAGAGCGCCGAAGGAGCATTGAGTCCCGTAGCACAGATTGGCGCAGAAGCCTAGAGCGCCATAGGTCTCACCAAGGGAATTAAGTATAGGATCCGTGGGAACAGATCCTCAGTTGCTCAGCCACTTCTGATCTGAAGGGAGTGAAGCGAGTGAAGATCCATGGAGCCAGGACTGGGCTCGTGTGACCAAGAAGCTTTCTTGGGCCTTGATTCCATGACTTTGCTTTGTTCGAATTGCCACGGACCAAGTTTGTTTTGATCCGCTTTGTTTTTGCGGAGACCTTTGCCAAGTGTTTTGCCTTTGGTTTTGCTTCGGAACTCTTTGCTATTCTTATTGAACTATTTGATGCTCTTATGGACAATTTACCTTTTCACCTGTTTTCTATTATTCAATAAATAGTTAGCTGATTATCGTCTCTGTGTGTGTGATTAAGGGGCTGGGCCGAGACCCTGCATTGTGACATCCACATTGAAAGTAGAGCCTGGGGAGGTAATTCAGTAGACACTTTTCTAGTTTTGATGGATAAGTTTCACTGTGTTTAACGTGATTGTGTTTATGAGTAATTTGGAGAGCTAAGCACTTGTTGATTAGATGTATGTTCATTCTAGCTGATTAGAGCTGCCAGAGGAGTGCTGATCAATTGAATAGGAGAGGGTTGTAAATACACATTTAAAAGGTAATTGCATTCCAAATCTTCTAACATAAGTAATTTTAAGAAACTTTCACTGGATCTCACTATCCTAGATGAATCCAGATTCTACTCTTACTTTTTCATAATAAATAATAACAAACTTTATTTATACCCCGCCACCATTCCCCAGAGGGGACTCAGGTGGCTAACATGAGGCCAAGCCCAAGAATTACAATTAAGCCAAATAAAATACAAACAAGCAAATAACAACAAAGTGACATGCATGCAATAGCAAAATATACAATAAAACAAATGCAAAATAAAATGGTAAAGGAATTAAAACACAGTGGACGGGCCAAATGCAAAGGGTAAAATTTATAAAAACCTCGGGTGAGATGGATAAATGGAGTAATGTGTCTGGGGGAAGACTCAGAAGGGATGAACAATGGGATTAAACCTTCGCTAAGGGGCGAGAGAAAAGGCCGATCTATACCAGAAGAACATGGTATGGGGATTTGTGTTAATTTGTCAAAGGCATGACAGCTTTTTAGGCCTTTCTTAAAGGCTGCCAGGGTAGGAACCTGCCTAATCTCACTGGGTAGCGAGTTCCAAAGCCAAGGGGCCACCATAGAGAAGGCCGTCTCCTTCGTCCCCACAAGCCGTGCCTGTGATGGAGGTGGGAGCGAAAGAAGGACCTCCCCGGAGTATCGAAGAGATGGTGCAGGTTCATAGAAGGAAATGTGGTCACAGAGGTAGACGGGTCCCAAACCGTTCCGGTTATAGATAAAGTAGTAGCACCACAAGCCTCTTTTAAGAAGAAACAGCCTTGGTTGCTTTAGTGGATAACTTTATATAAGAAATAGACAGGGAAAGTGTGCTCCCGTTCATCTTCCTGGATTCCATCTTTGATATTATTGGGCATAATATCATTCTGGGCTGTTTGAGTGATATTGGATTTGGACACTATTTTGGCTCCACTAGTCTTTTGACTGAGCATTCCCAGAAAGTGGTGCTGGAGACTGTGGTTTAGCCTTCTGACCATTAACTTGTGAGGGATCCATAAAGCTCAATAAACTCCCCTATATTTTTATTCTATAAGATCATTCAATGTTTTGAGATCAGGTGCCATCAGTATGTGATGATATTCAGCTCTATCGCTCCTTTTTAGTCACAGCCAAGGAGGCTGTGGATGTCCAGAGTTTTTGGCTCAATGCACTGAGAACTGGATGTAGATTAATAAATTGAAACCCAGTTCAGAATGTCTATTAGTCAATAGAACAATTAACTTTGAGTTGGGATTACATTTTGTTTAGTTCTGAAAGGTTCATATCTTTGCAATACTGTAGTAGGCCAAATAGATGGCTATGGTCTTACCGCTTTCATGTATATTTTCCAGTTTTTCTTACTGTTTGGCAATTGAGGGGTCAGACAAAGTGGCATAGTACACATGTCTCCAATAATTGGATTTGAAAATAAAGTAATTTTAAGGTTAATTGATCCATAGATGTACATTTTTAAAAATAAAAGACAGTAAAATCAAATAATGTAAACATTTAAAAAACCAGTCAAATGTTTCCTAATGACAGTATTTGCATTTACCAACAAGCTATTTTTGTTGATGTTGTTCAAATTTACTCTATCAATGTAGTCAACGGTTGCTGTGACCCCACTGTGAACTACAAATTATTGGAACCCAATGTGCTTCTTGATATTCTGTAACAGAATCTTGCCAAGAGGGATTCAGATGAATAGGGCTATTACATTATGCCTAAATAGAAAAGGAGGGCACACATTAAACTGCAATCACCAACAGCATTTCTTTCCACCCCATCCTTTTTTCTTTTTTCTTTTTCTTCTTTTTCAAAAGATTGGAAATCGGATAAGCTGAGAAGAGGATGAGGGCAAATCATGAAATGGCTTGGGATCAATGGCTATTAATTTAAGAGCTGAACATTTCCTAGAATGAAACACTTTATGTAGTTATGTGGGATAATTACCATTTTCGATTAGTGGACTTTTTACACAGCTTGGGGACTATAGTGAGACAATAACCCTCAGCACCTAGTCTCAGATCTGTAGCCAGCTGAGTCTTTTATCAATAGTCCTGTGGTATTATTTCAATGTCAAACCCAATATACTGCAGGCAATTAGTTTCTTTGTCATAAAATACTCAGAATATGCAGAAACACAGCTTGAATCAAGTTCAGAAAAGGTATACCTTAACAAAAAAAAGTCATCCATACTGACACTTCATTTGGTGAATGTTATGAACCCATGAAGATGAGGGAATAAGGCTGCTACAATTTCAATATTTTACCCTGCTTCCAACATTGGTCCAGCTAATTGATCTTCATGAGTGATCAGACAAAAGAAAAGAGACAGTGATTATAGTCAGGGCAAGCAGTACAACTTGTTTTCTAGAACACAGCTACCATCTCTATTAGTTCAATGAACAAGTAAGTTTTCAATCCCAATTTTATTTCTACGAACTTCAGAAAACATACATTTTCCCCTCTCTCCTCACTTTGCCCTCATAGAAACCCAGTGTGACTAAACAGGTTTGGGAAGGAGTGGCTGGTCCAAGGTCATCCATCCAGTTGGGTCATTGAAGATTGAATCCTCAATCTCAGAAGTCCTAGGACAAAATTCCAGTATTAGAGTACCGTTTTGTTTAGGTGGCTGTACCAGTTTAATAGCATTTGAAACTGGTCAAGTTTGTGTAACATTATGCACAATAAGAAGATTTTGATGAAGCCTGTACAGAGAAGAAAAACTTTCTGAACAGCAGTGAAAGCAGCGCAAAGAGTGGGAGGCAAGAATTATCCCATATTGGAAACTTCTGATGGCCAGGGTTTCAGAGAGAGAAGGCAGACCGAGAGGAAGTGACAGGGGGGCTCGACATGTCCTATATAGGCTACCAGTTCTTGGCTGTGTACAAACCATTTGAAGCAGAGGTGCAAATTATGTCTTCCTTCAAAAGTATTCATTGTTAGCTACTCTGAATAACCATAGCCATCCTAGTTAAATTCAAGGAGTAATAAGAATGGAGCATAACAACATATGGATAGTTGCATGATTTGTATCCTGATTTGCCCAGTGGTAATGCTCCAAATTCTTCTAATTTGGCTTTTTCAGGCTGGTCTAGAGAACAAATTCTTGCAATATGAATCCTTGTGTTATATCAGTTGTTATCATCTTCATCTAGGCCAGTGTTTCTCAACTTTCCTAATGCTACAATCCCTTAATGCACTTCCTCATGTTATGGTGGCCCCCAACCATAAAATTTTAGTCGCTACTTCATAATTGTAATTTTCTACTGCTATGAATCGTAATGCAAATATCTGATATACAGGATGCACTTTCATTCACTGGATCAAATACCAAATATGTCCAAATTTGAATACTGGTGGTGTTGGAGGAATTGATGTTGTCATTTGGGAGTTGGAGTTGTTGGAGTTTATAGTTCACCTCCAATCAAACAGTATTCTGAACTCCCATGATGGAATTGAACCAAACTCGGAACACAGAACTCCCATGCCCAACAGAAATTATTGGAAGGGTTTGGTGGGTATAGACCTTGAGTTCTGGAGTTGTAGTTCACCTACATCCAGAGAGCAGTGTGAACTCAAACAATGATAGATCTGGAACATACTTAGCACAAATACCCAATATGCCCAAATATGAACACTGGTGGAGTTTGGAGAAAATAGACCTTGACATTTGGGAGTTGTAGTTGCTGAGATTTATAGTCCACCTACAAAGAGCATTCCGAACCCCACCCACAATAGAATTGAGCCACACTTCCCACACAGAACCCCCATGACTAACAGAAAATACTGTGTTTCCTGATGGTCTTTGGTGGCCCCTTTCTGGCACCCCCTCATGACAACCCTCCCAGGGGTCCCAACCCACAAATTGAGAAACACTGATCAAGGCAGTCTGCTGAAGGTTATGTGTGGCATACTCTGTCTTCTCATGCAAGCCAAAATGTCCTTCTTTGCATGTTTATCCTCACAGCAACCCCAAGTGGAAGCTTAAGTTGAGGCACAAGAAATGGCTTAAGGCACTCAGTGAGGTTCTGTGGCAAATGGGAAATTGAAACTAAGGACCTCATCACATTGAGTCAGAGAAGTTGGGGGACAGTGGAAGAAATTGTGCGACAACATCAACCCTACCCATTGTGGGTTGTTGTGGATAATGCTATCCCTTCCCAAGACATTTCCCCACTGTCCCACACTTCCTTTTTGCCTCTTCTGGCTGTGTCTAGCTTTGTTGGAAGATAATTTAATCAGGGAGATTATAGGTATTGTAATTTCCTCCCCCCTTCAATTTTCCAGTTTTTAATAGCATTGCAGTGTGTGAGAGATAGGGTTGGGGTGTTTGGAAATATGAGAATTAGTAGTGGCTGTCCTAAGGAAAAGAAGCTGAACAACCACCAGTCCTACATCCGCACCTGTTTAACAAGCCTCTTTGTAAAGATTGCATGACTTACTATATATTTCCTGAAGATGATGAAGGTGATGATAATGATGAAAAAGTTCTGTTTAGGTGGCTGTTCCAGTTTTATAGCATTTGAAACTGATTTCAGTGTAGGGTGGATATTTTTCCCATTTTACTTTTCACGTTGCTTTCCAGGGTTAATGAAAACTGTTCATTATAGACTGAGGTCTCCTACTTCTTCTCATTTTAGTCTCTGGTTCCTTAAAAGTGTCTCTGGAGGATTGTCTGCCCTCTTCAACTTGGAGTGTGATCTCAGGGAAGGAGACCATGGTGAAGGATGTTAATAAGGACTTCATCACATTGAGATATTTGATGCGGGGGGCAGCAGGGAAAACCGTGGGGCAGCAAGGCAAACCCATTGTCCAGCACTCCACATTGCCCACATCACCCTCTTGCCCATCACATGCTAGAAAACATACATTTCTGGCATGTGCCTGCACTGTCCCCATGATTTCCTATCTGAACACAAGTAGTCTCCCATGTTCGGATTTCCCCACAGAGCCCCACCCAAAGTAGATATGCATCATGTGATGAGATCTGGTGGGCTCTGTGATGGCTGCCTGGATGAAGTATTCTAGGATGGGGAATTTTCCCCATGTTATGAAGCCCTATGAGAAAGTCAACAAAGAAAAATTGCACAGGATTCCTTCCACACAATCATACATACAAGATAATGTCACTGCACTCTGCTCTATGTTTAATACCGGGTAACCTAACTTGAATCAAACATTGTTATTTTGCTCATCAAAGCCTTTGCCCTCTTACACCTAGTTATGCTTTTTGAATAGCTTCTGGTTTGCTGCTGATTTCTTGTTTATGCAATTTTGACTCTCACTGAAGAAAATTGTTGCTTTTGTTTCTGGAACATATGTACTGGCATCAACAACAATTTTCTTCCAATAATGTCTGTGTTTATCTCTGTATACATATGTTTCATTTCCCCTATGTGGACCTTTACAATTTATTTTCTCAGTGTTGTTAATTGGTAATTCCCAAATCTGAAAATATAGCAGTTTTCCTTTTACTACTGTCTTATTTTGTCTTTTCCCTTTAGATGTAAAATTCTCCCATATGTCTGCATTTTATAATTTTGCATCGTTTCTGATTTATTCAGATAGGATTGTTATTCCTCTTACCTTGTTAACCATCATCTGTCTTATATTGTTCTGTTAATTGTTTTTCATCATAGTCTCAGAAACCTATGCTATTTATTTAAAAGCATTGGTCCATTTGGTCTCAACCCACTAGGTTGAGAATAAATGGACTAAGTAATGTTCCACAGATAAAACATTGAAAACATTAAAGTTACAAATAAAAACATTTTAGAAGCAAAATAGGGACCTCTTTACATGGACTTGATTTCAGCACTGGCACCAGGTGTTTTTTTAAAGTTCAGCCACAGAGCCCAGTGGCTTTTATCACACTCCAGAAAAGTACTTCTGGGGCAGCTGTGTGGCCAAACCAGAAAACATTCCCTGCTCATCTTTCCATGAGGAAAGATGGTTTGATCTGGCTCAAGGATGTTTCCCCCATGGGATGGGTGGGTGCTGCTGGGATGTGGTGAAACTGGCAGATTGCGGTGGCACATGTGGCAAGGTCATGTAACAACTCCTTAAAATAGTTTTTAAACTACATAGCAAACAGAATAGACATTCTTGGTTAATAGGAATGAAGGTCATGTAAACAATATAGTCTTGGCTGTCCACTGGAAACTCAAAATGGATAAAACTAGGCAATTGGGGTGGTGCAACAGAAAAGTCCTGTGATTTGTACATAGTAAGGTAACAAAGCATGGCAACAACAAAGCAGAGTTCCTCATGCATCAAGGTGGCAATTATAAGACAATTGTTGTAAAAGCCTTCCTTGAAACTTCTCATATTGCACAAATACTGGGTAGTTTCTAATCTTTCATTTCTAGTGGCCATTGCTGCCAGAGTATATTTTATTTTATAGTGCTGGGAAGTGTACTGGATAGTTCATGATTTTATCTTTAAAAGGCTAAGGAACATAGGGGCACATTTTAAGGCCCAGAAAATCAAGGAAAAGTGCTTTAAAAGCTTCAAGGGAGAATTAAATGTGTCAGACACAGAAAACAGTATGAATGCTAAAGCAGCCATTTTTGTATGAAGAGAGGGAGCGTGATAATGACATGAGATTACCTCTCTCCACCTTGTGTCCCTTTGAATTATTTTATGTGTGCAAAATAGTGCTCTAGCATGGAACTATTATTACTGGCCACAGACCAGCCATAATCACAAATTATGTGTCTTGTGTAAAAAGCAGTAAATGTAGAAGTCAGTGTGTCTAAACAATTAAAAATGTATTCAGCCAGTTCAACAGGATGCAGGCAGACACTATACCAAAATAGAAACACTTATGCAGATGTGCAAATGAAACAGCAACACACATCAAAGTTGGTTTGTGTAAGCAAATTCTGTTTACTGACTTGGCACAACTATTGCTAAATAACTCACTCACACACACAATTTTAAAAAAGATCCATCTAATTATATATATTTAAATATACATAATATGTTCATCTCCACTTCTGAATGTATAAAGTGTAAAGAAAAACAGTACATCTTTTTTTATTTGTGACTCAGTAAGTATGTGGACATGTCAGAAATTGTAGGCACACCCTCCCCTTTCCCAAAGGCAAATTTTATCTTTATAAGCTATATTTAATTCCTTCAGTCAGCTCTCTAAATCCATATCTTACTTCAAGACGTACTCTTATGTATTAGTAATTTCACTGGCTTTAGAAAAAAAGAGTGAAAAGAACCAAAGATGTGCTTAAATTATTAGGATGTTGAGTCTTTTTCCTCCGGTGTCACTTAGGTTCTAATTAATCTTCAAGATGCTGATGTTTACTTAGAGATTTTGGAAATTCAAACCAATTATGCAAATTCTCAGTGCCTTGAGACGCCATTCAGATTGTCAGAAACTTTGAATATACAAGCACAGCTCTAAATGTATTGCTTTCATTAATATGCCTTTAAGATCAAAGGGAAATTTCAATCTTTGGAGTCAATCTTTTTTTAAAAAAGATTATATTAGCCACTAACTTGTAGCCTTCCCCAAAATGTAGAGAAACTTTTCCACAAAGACACTGTTTAGAAATGCCAGTGATAATGTTTACAGATACTGATAAAACCTGGTTGTTGAAATGGTTAGATGAATATAAGCAAACCACAACACAGCAAAACGCTGTAACTGAAGATCAATGAAGGAAATATGGCATTCTAGCACCAATAACAAAACAAAGATGAGACATTCATTTGGAAAGATGTAATGGCATATGCAAGATGGGCTCGTACAAGCAAATGTCTGGCAATGCTGAGTATTAGTATGGTAATGTCTGCCAAGATTTTACAATATATTGCCTTTGGAGTGCCAAGCAGTTTAAAGACAAATTGCCAGTTACATAAATACTGTGCAGTATCTGGATCAGATCTGTGTACAGTTTTGCCAGTTGGCACAAAGGACTGCAGTTGCCCTTGTAAAATGTTATGGTGACTAGATATTTTAATTCCTTGTATTATGTTTTTCCTCAAACTACATTCTAAATTATATGTACAGCTTATCAATATACTCGGTAGCAATACATAGACTATATCAAGGAGAGCTTCAACATAAATTTGCCTTATTTTTTTATTGCTGTATTGTCAACATTGTTGACTGGCAGAAGCTCTCCAGAACAACCAAAAGACAACTTTGCTAGCACTGTCTATATGTGGTTACTAGGCATGGGAAAAAAGTTATGAAAATTAAAAGATTCGTAAGAAATTCGTAAGAAATGCTACTTTCGAGCGTTTCCGCACCTGGAACGCCAACCAGGAAGTGGACTTTCTTTTTAGAACCTCGGGGCCAGGATTTTCTTAAGTGTCATTATTAGGTCGTAAGGGGGCATAAGGGGGCACCCTCCTTCTCTCTCACCACCCTCCCGCCTCCCTTGCCAATATTGGCAAGGCAAGCCCTAAACTCGCTCCTTCCCTTGGCTGGAAGGAAGCCTGGAAAAATGTAAACAGAGAGGATTACTCAGAAGTAAATCTGCAAAGGAGGGCACTTTGGATGAAGGGCCCTCCTTTGCAGATTTACTTCTGAGTAATCCTCTCTGTTTACATTTTTTCCAGACTTTCCTGCCTCTCCTGCCCTGCCAGGATCTAAGGCATCAAAGAGTATTGGGGTGAGAAACCAACCTAATGTATAATACAATGAATGCTACTGTAAGTGCCACTGCCTAATATTATAAGTAATCCAACTGGTCATACCTAATTCCATGCACATGCAATAATACAGCAGTAATAACAATAACAAGAGGTAAAATTCAAACCGAAGTATTCTGAGTGGTCCCTGCCTCATGCAAACGGGCTCATGCGGTGCAAACGGTGCAAACGGAAATTAGCCCGGGGGGAAAAGCCAGCTTGGGAGCACACACATACATATTCTTGGGAGGGGGGATTTGTTGAAGAATCCCGGCCTCATAGAGAAGATTCTGCAGCAACCCCCCCCCCCCCAAAGAATATGTATGTGTGTGCACCCTGTCTTTTCCCGGGCTAATTTCCCGGGCTCACAAAGAAGAGCCCGTTTGCACCGCATGAAGCAGGGACCACTCAGAACACTTCGGTTTGAATTTTACCTCTTCTTATTCTCATTGCTATTACTGCTGTATTATTGCATGTGCATAGAATGTAGGTATATGACCAGCCTGGGCAAACTTGGGCCCTCGCTCCCTTGGGATCGGGGTCAGAGAGAGGCAGCGAGGAGCGAGGGGGGGGTTCCTCCTCCTTTTCTTTTGCTGCTTCCAAGAATAGAATACCCCCTCCCTCCCTCCTTCCTATTTGGAGAGTCCCATCTAGAATTCAGTGTGATTGATTCAAGTTTTGGCCTACAACTCCCAGAAATCCCAGCCAATTTACCAGCTGTTAGGATTTCTGGGAGTTGTAAAAAAACCATCTGGAATGCGCATGCTCTGGCATACGAATTTCTAACGAATTTCGTTAGTACTTAAGTTACATTTCCAAAATTTTTGGGAATTTTTTTGTAAGTCTTTGATATACTAATCAAAAAAAAATCCCCCATGTGGTTTTAGAATCCCGATTTTAGGATTCTAAACCAAGCCTAGTGGTTACGGGTTATGCATGCTACAGTAATAATTATTTTGCAACGTTGTCAAGGTGGCAGAAAACTTGTCTTCATTGTTAGCTTTCCAATTTGATACTAAGCATTTCCCATTCATAATGACTTTAATAACCCATATGAGTGATGGGGAACATAGCTGACTTTTTCTAGGTAAGGCATTGCATTTGGAACCAGTTTACCACTGTGCTTTTTCACTGGGGCATGGTCCCTCCCTTGAATGTCCAGTCCCAACACTGCACAGTGAAAGGGTTTTTGACATTGTGGCTGCCCAGGACTAGTCGTTCTCAGAAGACACAGCTGGACTTGATCCCTTCCAGTCCGGCTTCCATATTGGGCATGGGAAGGAGACCGTGCTTGTCGGCATTACAGACCAACTTCACCGCCAGCTGGACCAGGGCGGGTCAGCCCTGCTTGTTTTGTTAGATCTAACAGCAGCGTTTGATACCGTAGATCATGCACTGTTGGCCCACCGTTTAGCCGTGACTGGGGTTAGGGGGACTGTCCTTAAATGGGTGGCCTCCTTCCTCCAGAATCGGGGACAACGGGTGGAGAGGGAGGAGGATGTCTCCGGGAGACTCCCATTAAGTTGTGGGGTCCCCCAGGGGGCTATCCTCTCACCCTTATTATTCAACATCTACATGCGCCCCCTGGCCCAGCTGGCTCGCGACTTTGGTCTGGAGTGTTATCCGTACGCTGATGACACCCAGCTTCTGCTGAGAATGGACGGCAGGCCGGACACCGTACCCGATTGTTTCCATCAATGCCTCGAAACCGTGACTGGTTGGCTGTGTGCCAGCCGGCTGAAGGTGAATCTGTCGAAGATGGAGATCTTGTGGCCCAGTCGCCCTGGGCTGGATGAGTGCCGGTTGCCTACCCTGGATGGCGAGCGACTTAGCCCGTCATCCCTTGTTAAGAGCTTAGGTGTTCAATTGGACCCTTTGCTATCCATGGAGGCCCAGGTCTCCATGGTTAGCAAAATGTCGTTTTACCATCTGCGACAAGCTAGGCAACTGGCACCCTACCTGTCCAGGGACGACCTGGCCACGGTGATCCAAGCGACGGCCATCTCGAGGCTGGACTACTGTAATGCCCTCTACGTAGGCCTTCCCTTGTCGACGATCCGGAAACTCAAGCTGGTGCAGAATGCCGTGGCTCGCTTGCTGGTGGGAGCACCAGTGAGGGAGCACATCACTCCCATCCTCCGGCAACTGCACTGGCTCCCCATCGAGTACCGGATTGCCTTCAAGGTGCTGGTTTTAACCTTTAAGGCCTTGCACGGTCTAGGGCCTGTGTACCTAAGGGACCGCCTTACCCCAGTGTAGCACAGCAGTTCTCGTTTGTGCCTGGAGGGCAGGGGACAGGGCCTGGGGTCCCATTAGCATTAGAACCGGCCGTGCTAGAACAGGATTCGGAGGATGAGCTAGATGACTGGGGTGAAGGACAGCTTTCCCCGCAAGGGCCTCTTTCGCCTACAGAGAGCTTGGCCTGGGAAGAAATGTGTTTTGGTCCAAGGGATGATTCAGATCACCAGGTGCAGTCTGATAGCGATCCAGGGAGTTATGAACACCCGGGAGGGAGATCTTCCCAGGAGCCCCCTGAGGAAGATATGGAACAAAGCGCATGGGAAATGGCTAGGGAGGAAAGCTCTCAGGGAGATAGCAACACAGCTGCCGAGAGACAAGGTCGAACCTTTGATAGGAGACGGAACATTGAGGCTAGTAGGAGGGATTGGTCCCGGGCCCTAGACCGGCCGAGGTCCGTCAGCAGGGATTGGAGACGAAGAAGCCTAGAGCGTCGAGGACCTCGGCCGAAGGATTAAGTATAGGATCCGTGGGAACGAATCCTCAGTTCTCCGGCCACGTCTTACCTGAATAGGCGTGAAGCGGAGTGGGACCACAAGCTAAGCCGTGGTCATCAAGCCTTGCCTTGCTTTGCCTTGCCTTGTTTCCTGATCCGCATTGGTTTGTGGAGCCTTGCCCTGTTTCCTGATCCGCATTGGCTGCGGAGCCCTGCCAAGCTTTTTGCCTATTTGCTACGTTATTTTGGACATTCTTACTTCAAGCCTTTTGGATTATATCACTTCATATTGGACTATATTCTTTGGAACTGTTTTTATATTCAATAAAGTAGTTAGCCTTCAGTACGTCTCTGTGTGTGTGATTAAGGGGCCCGCCAAGTCCGAGCATCGTGACACCCGTATGTTCCCCCGAAATCACTGCGTTCGGAAGAGCAGAATTTGTTGGTTGTACCATCATCCCGCTCCTGCCATCTGTCCAGCACGAGACAACGGGCCTTCTCTGCCGCGGCTCCCGTGATTTGGAACTCACTGCCTAGCCACGTTCGGGTGATCCAAGAGCTTGTCCCTTTTCGAAGGGCCTGTAAGACGGCCCTTTTTAGGCTGGCGTTTGGGTAAACCCGAGCGCGGAAGATGTGTTTCCATCTGTGCTGAGAAATGTAATCTGCTGATGTTCTGTCATGTATTGTGTTTTTATCTGATGTTTTATTGTATGTTTTATCGCATGTTTTATTGCTCGCTGTGATCCGCCCCGAGCCTGCAGGGAGGAGCGGAATATAAAATTGAATAATAAATAAATAAATTAGTCTGACACTGTTACCCCCATACCATACTGGTTTTTCAACATTTTCATTGCAAATTAAATTATGACTTCTTGTTCAACTTTTTACAAGGCTGACTGGACTACTATTTTATTAGGGGGTTTTTTTAGGTATAAACAAAAAAAAATATTTTGTTAGTCAAACCATAGGAGGAGTTAGGATTCTGATTCTTCAGCATAATTAAATTCCTTTATTAACTGTTACATCTTTGCCAGTGAGTTTCCTACTCTGTTCTGGCTCAGTACAGGCACCATGCAAGACTTTACTTGGGGAACAGAACATACCCATCATCTTCTTGTTTTTTATAGTCACATCTGAATACTCTAACTGAAATTGTGGGTTTCCAGATATATAGAATGCATGTAGTTAAACTAGCCATATTTGGTGATTTGACCAAAAAGCATGAGGAGAGAAAATGTACTAGCCCTACTCCAATTGCATATACTTCCACTATGTGGAGAGTAAAATTCTGATGAGCACTGTTTATGTGAATAAGTTCTCTATGCTATTTACAGTACTATCTGGAATTCCAAACTATATGGAGAGCTTCCCATAATGAGGAGACAATTGGGGTGGGGTGTCAGCATGATCCTCCTCCTTCCATATTTATTTAGTTAACAGAGAGTCTGCAAAGAACTGATATGTTGACTATGGAATCATAGAAAGAGTATACCCCACTAGAAAGTGTATGATCTAAGTTTCTTAGATCATACAGGTCCACAAATAATGCTTCTAATTCGTGGATCAGGGTTGAAAATGGGATGCTAAAGGTGGAAGCTCTGATCAGTCTTCAATCTATCAAAGTTAGCTAAGTTATCACCATAATCCACAAGAACTCCTCCTCCTTGTTCTTCATGACAACTTCCAGTCAAGCTGGCTCAGGGCAGTCTGAAGAGTCCTACAACATATAGGTCTTTTCACTCAATCTCTTCTAGCTACGGTAGATGATAGGGCCGGTGCACTAGTCAAACAGAGGATTTTTGATATAAGAAGGCAAAGAAAGCTCACTTATAGCACCAGAACATTTTAGATGGCAAGTAATTACTGAACATTATTTTTACTTCCTTGATAACAGCATTCTTGAGAGGATCATTCACTTTAGCCAGATGTAACTGTCTTCTCTCTAAGGCAGATGTTTTGGCCTTCAACTTCCAGAACTGCTAACAGCTGATAAACTGTCTGGGATTTCTGGGAGTTGTAGGCCAAAACATCTGGAGAACCACAGGTTGAGAACCACTGTTCTAAGGTGTTAGAGGGCAAATATAAGAAAATTCCACTTGAAAAGAGGCTTTGCCCCTTGCCACTTGATGAAATAGATTTCTTAGAGCAGGAGTTATCAAACATTTTCAGCGGTGGAGCCCTTTTTTGAAGCAAATGTTTCTCATGGAGCCCTAAGAAATGTTTATATATTATATATATTATACATTATATTATATATAATGTATACATATCAGGCATGGACAAACTTTTGGACACAGGGGCTACATTGTGTTTTAAAATTTGCACATGGGCTAGACCAATGGCAGATGGGTGGAGAGTGTTTGTGTGAACTAATTGAAACCCCCCCCCAAACAAATTCCTATGCACATTGCACAAATCTCGCAGTACAAAAAAAGAAAGAACAATCCATATTTAAAATGAAGTCCAACCCCCCTCTGCCATGCAGGAAAAGTACAATAAAGCACCCCAAACAGATGGCCATCCAGGCTTTGTGATAATAGCGACAGTAATAATAAGGAGAATAAGTTATCAAAGTAATACTTATAGCCTCCACCTTTCTCCCCTAAGAAGAGGAAGTGTGAGGAGTGTCTGGGCTTGTTTCAAGGGTTAGAATGCTCAGATATAGATATTTTGTGACAGGGTTGTTAATTACCCCATAGGGACTGACCCATTATTGTGATACTTGGGTTTAATGCCTCCTTAACAGCCGCACAAGGGCACGGGGGGGGGGGGGGCTGACTTGGAGGCACTTGCACAAGACCCACAGAGTCACCCTGTATCCCACATATCTGAAGGGGAGGGATCTTTCATCTTCTGAGGGGTACCTTTGGTCCTCATTATGTGCGGTCAACATCCTGCTTCCTTAGCTCACTTTTTCTGGGGGGAGAGGGTTCCCATGAGGAAAGAAGGATGAACTGACAAACATCTTTTGCTGGGCACCCTGCCAATGATGCTCCTTCTCCTCCTCCTTCTCTCCCAGTCAACTTTCAACCCATCCTCTGCAAGGACATTAAAATGTCCCCTCCTTACTTTGCTGCCCTTCTTCCTTCCCCCACTTGGCTCCCAGGCTCCATGAGTTGCTTGCTGTCTCTCCCTCCTCCTGCTACCACTAGGGACTGAGCTGATTCCCTATGGAGTCTCCCTGTCACAGCAGCAGTGTTGGGTACTTGCTGGTTGGTGCTGAGGGCCTCCTTCCTGTTGGCTTGAGCTCCAGCTTCAATGGTTGCTGCTGCAGCACTGAGCTCAGCAGTCTCCGCCATTTTTAAAGTACATTCAAGTGGCCTGGGTGCTCGAGAGCATCCCCTGAGTGGTGGGAGGGAAATAGGGTTCTAGAAGCTAGAAAGGTGAGCATGAAATAGTATAGGTGGTTAGGGAAGTGAGAAAAAAAGGTTTTGGCAGTGAGGGAGGCAGGGGAGGAGCAAGAAAGAGGAAAGAAAGCTTAGAGGGGGAGGGGGAACCAAGAATGCTACATGGAGCCCCTCAGTATGCTTTGTGGAGCTGCAAGAGCTCCATGGATCACACTTTGAGAACTGCTGCCCTAGAACATAGTCTTTTTAGATGCCCTATCTATGAAAAGCCCTGTAAGAGAATCTTCAGTCAAGTGCTGGTAGGCCTGTCCGGCTCAAATTTTAAATATATATATTGGACTATATGTTAATGTACTGTGACCTCAGAATGAAAAGATTAATTGCCCACTTTTGTACATCAATTTGTGACATCCAGCAGTTAATACTCAGGGTGATTTCCACACAAAAAGGCAAACATACAAACATAGTTCTTTAATTGTGTCTTCCAACTCAGTCAATTTTAAACTGTGAATTTTAAATGTTCATTCTATTAGTGTTTTAATTTTTGTACTGTGTTTTTAGTATGTATATTTTGCTTACGTTGTGCTTTATCTGTGTTTTAGGCACTCCCCTGTTTTGCTGTTTGTACTCTGACTTTCACCATGAGGAGAGGCAAGTAACAAATACATTGTTGTTGTTGTTAATGTCCATATCGAACAAGGCCAGAGACAATGTAGTTATGGAGAAATGAGGAAACCTCGACAGTATGCTTAATAGATTGGTGCTTTTGTACTTATGGCTGCAGTTTTCACTATTATTTAAATGACACATCTTTCTGCCATTTTTAAACTCAAGATGGTGTACTGTATACATGTATTCCCAGTTTACATTTCAATAAGGTACTGACAAGAACTAATTGCCATCAAGAAGTCTGCTGCATTATGCCCTATTAGTCCATGTCCTAGGATTTCTTCAGACTTCAGCATTATCGGTCATGCTGTGCATAATATCCAGTTCCAGATGGACTGTACAGATTAAATACAGAAGGCTCAAGCAAAGCAGATGATTATCAATTTTTTTCCTACATGGAATGATGAAGACAAATCAAACGAAGAACTCTACAAGTGCAGAGCACTTTAGTAATGAAGATCAAGGGAGAATGTTACCAATCAAGAAGAATATTCTCTTCTAGATTGGTAAACATGAATAGCTCCTATTGTGGAAAAAAATACTTTGATCTTCAGCAAACGATGGAAATTAAGTTGCTAAGTGAACCAGTATGCAATTAGATGGAATATGTAAAAGAGGCAATTTATCAAAAGCAATTCAAAAAATTTCATATTGGAAGCTGTGCACTTTTAGGTGAACCCTTTAAATCTAATCACTGTGATTTTGTTATAGACAAACTATCCAAAAAAGCCTAGTTTTGTGAATGATTTCTTTTTCAATTCCAGTGTTACATTAATGAGATAATCTAATGGTAAGCTGGGATACAGTTTGATGGAATTTTAAATAAGTTTCATTGAATTACCAGTTCACATATCATGCCCTACTATAAAGGGCTGTCACAATGACATGTAGGAAGGATAAATTAAATATTTTTAAAGAAAAACTTTCTCAAGTTTTGGGAAAAAGGATTGTGATGAGCCGAACATTACTCAAAGAGTTATATCCAAATGTATTGTTGCTGCAAACTTTAATTAAGCTATATTCATTCCCAGAAGTGGTGACAAAGAAAGTGGAGTTTAATATAAATAATATCATGGTTTCGTTAGAATTCAAAGTGTGAAATGGAAGATGTAGAGTTGTCGACCATATGTAGAGTCATAATTAGCTGTTGATTATACTGTCACCGAACTATGTCAAATGTTAAGGCTAACTTTTGTTTCTTTCTACATATGCAGATGTAGCTTTGTCTCTTTATATTAGGGATTGGCAGCTATGGTGAATCTAAAGACTAAAGACCTTATCACATTGGCAATAGGATTCTCCATGCATCATAGTGAATCTGTGGGGGCCTGGCAGAGGGAGTGGAGAACCCATATGATCTACTCATCTACAACCTTATTGCACTATTGATTTGCTAAATAGAAATGTGAAATGAGTAGTTGTTTTTAATGGTGATCACCTACACCAGTCATTGTCAACCGCTGTGCCCCGGCACACTAGTGTGCCGTGAGCAATCAGCTGGTGTGCCGCAAGAAAACCTCTTCCCCCCGCCTTTCTTCCCCCTCCGAGGTTTTCCCGCGGCACACCAGCTGATCGCGGGTGAGCGGTTGGGAAACCCGACCCTCTCTAGGACCTAGAGAGGCAGGGGAGGCTCAGGAGGGGAGGGGCCGGGCGATGCTCTCCTCCTCCTCCTCTGGAAGTGAGCTCACTTCCGGAGGAGGAGGAGGCGGGAACCTGGGCACCTTGGGGAGCCCCTCTCCCGGCTCAGCCCGGCAGAGCCGGGAACCGGAAGAACGGCTCCCGCGGAAACAGGCCTTCTCTCTTTGCCTTCCCGCGCTCCTGCCGCCGGCAAGGGTGCTGGGGGACAGGCAGGGGTTGCTTCCCGCGAGGCCGGCCTCACAGGATGCCTCCCTCGCCTTCCCCGCGCTCCTGCCGCCGGCAAGGGTGCTGGGGGACAGGCAGGGGTTGCTTCCCGCGAGGCCGGCCTTGTGGGATGCCTCCCTCGCCTTCCCCGCGCTCCTGCCGCCGGCAAGGGTGCTGGGGGACAGGCAGGGGTTGCTTCCCGGGAGGCCGGCCTCTCTGGACGCCTCCCTTGCATTCCCCGTGCTCCTGCCGCCAGCAAGGGTGCTGGGGGACAGGCGGGGGTTGCTTCTTTGATTGTATGCGAACTATAAATCCCAGAAACTGTTACACCCAGATGTCAAGATCTATTTCCTCCAAACTCCATCTGTGTTTACATTTGGGCATATTAAGTATTCATGCCAACTTTGGTCCTGATTCAAAATTGTTTGAGTCCACAGTGCTCTCTGGATATAGGTGAACTACAACTCCAAAACTCAAGGTCAATGCCCACCAAACTCTTATAGTATTTTTTCTTGGTTATGGGAGTTTTGTGTGGGAAGTTTGATTCCATTCCATAATTGGTGGAGTTCAGAATGCTCTTTGATTGTGTGGTAACGATAAATCCCAGCAACTACAACTCCCAAATGACAAAATCAATTTTTTGACTGATGTTCCCTCCTTGGGTTAGTATTAGTGTGTTTTGTGGCCAGATTTGGCAGCAATTTGTCCAGTGGTTTTTGAGTTCTGTTAATCCCACAAATGAACATTACATTTATAGAGAGAGAGAGAGCGCAGCAGCACAGGCAGAAAAGCAAACATCACAGGGAAGCATGTCTGTGTAAGAGGGTGAACATTAGGAAGAACTTCCTGACTGTGAGAGTTGTTCAGCAGTGGAACTCTCTGCCTCAAAGTGTCATTTTGGTTGGTGGTGTGCCCCAGGATTTTTTAAATGTTAAAAGTGTGCCTCAGCTCAAAAAAGGTTGAGAAACACTGACCTACACCATAATTGATAAGTCTCTCGCCTTCCAGGTGCTATCTTTTGCCAGCCTTCCAAGACCTGTCACTGAGGAATTTGGTGCATACAGAGATACAAAATCAATTGTGCCTCCCAATCTTCCCACATTTATAAAAGAATGCTTCCACTTATTTTTGGACTTATTTTGCAATTTTCCCATTGCATAGTATTAACCTCAACTGCAAAGTTGAACAAATTTTTTAGTTAAAGTTGTTAACCAGACCAAAAGTCCCTGGTTATTAGGAACTTTTACTGAGTGTTGAATTCAAATTTGTCCCCAGGATGGTTCTTACTGCCAGCCCTCAGACTGCTATAGAAGTGGAAGGGAGTCCTTACTGAGGCAGGAAGGAGTTCTAAACATCTAATGGTGCCAAACCTGGTTGGCCACCCTTACTGTCCCCCTCGTCATAGTGGTAGCCAGCAGGTGTGAAATGGCTGGTGTTCATCACTTGTCACCTGGTGTAATGTCAATCATGTCTCATGAGCAATGCAGGAGAAGGGGGGGGAGAGACTGAATCACCCCTTCCTTTCCTCCTTTTCTGATCGCTCTTGCACCATGGCCAATGTCACTCCAGGCAATAGGCAATGGGCACCATCCATTTCATGCCCAGTGTCTGCCACAACAATGAGAACAAAAGGGGAATGAATGGTAAGTGTTGTCCCATGTTCCTGGGTCACCCGTGTCCAGAGAATACAGGATGGTCATTTAAACAGTTGCAGCTGATTCCATCTCAGAATTGAGCCAACTATTTTCATGGTTCCAGAGTTCAGGTTTGCTCTGAAGTTTTGGGGAAACTCGGGAGCAACCTATGACTTTCATTAATATATTTCAAGCTTCTATGGAGCTGATTTGTCCTTCCCCTGACTCTTCTGTGCCAAGTGTCTATGTAGATGTGCTCCTTGTTTACCAGCATACATATCTAATGCAGTAAGAATTCTCTTCAATCTATCTGACCAATTGAAAGTGGCCATGCTTGTTTAAACTGGATCTCATCCACTTTTATTTCTCATTTTTACTGAACTTCTGTGTGGCTCTTTTTTCTCATCAAATCACCTTTGCAAAGGCTTTCATTCACAATACTTTCATGTTACTGTCTTAAGGGTAAACCAGATGTGACGTTAAGGGACATTGTTTGAAACTGTATAAACTGACTTTGCATATGGCCAACTGAAAATCTAAAGCAGTTATTTACACTGATAAAAATTTCCGACTGGTGATAATGGGAGTTTTAATTCTAATGCAAACCAACTGTTGCGAAGAATTTTTTTGCCACTTTCTTGTAAGCATTCTTATAAATGTTTGAGGCTTTGCTGGAGGGATTTCGGCAGTTTAATTAGGAGGGAGGCAGGTATACCCAGAACTGCCCAGGAGTTAAAAGGGCAACTGCACACCTGCTTTCTCCCTTCTCCAACTCTGAAAAGGCCTACCTCATAATGTCTCCATGGGAATGCTCTGGCAATGGTGGGCAGGCTCTCTCTGTGGTTATTTCTTTCCTTCATTTCCCTCATGCACCTTCTCTTTCTCTCTTTTGTTCTTTTTTCATTTCTCCTTTGTTTTGCCTCATACACTTTATTTCCTCAGCTTTCTTTCTTTCTTTCCTTTATCTTTCTTTTATTTCCATCCTTTCCTTTGACTTCCTTTCTTGCCTTCCCTTTTCTTATTTTTTCTGTTTTTTCTCTCCTCTCAACTTTTTCCTGTTCCTTTCTTTTCCTTCTGTCCTTCTCTCCTTTTTTCTTTCTTCCCCATCCCTCTCTTCCTTCTCCCCTCCTTTCTCTTTCCTTCCTTGTCTTCCTTCCTCCCCTCCCTTCATCTCTTTCCCCTTTCCTCTCTCTCTCTCTCTCTCTCTCTCTCTCTCTCTCTCTCTCTCTTATTTTCTTTTTTTTCTGAAAGAGTCCACTTTGTGGGGAGAAGGGCAGAGTAGAAATGAATGACATAAATAAATTCTCTTTCTTTCCCCCCCTTCCCTCCATCCCTTCTCTTCATACACACATCACCTATCAACAATTTGTTTCATTCCCTTTATTTCCCACTCTTGTGACAAAGGGCTACTTCACCTAGTCACAGCCAAACTGCTTTGTTTCCTTTCTTTCCCTCTTCTCTGGGCCCAAAAAGGCTTTCTTTAAGTTAAAATCCCTCAAGTATTTTAAGTTGGATAATAAAGGGAATTGTATGCCAAGTGCAGTCCAGATCCATCAAGCCACGTAGGAGCCTTGGTGGTACAAACCAACCAATTAACCAACCAACATACTTTGACACACACACATACAGATATCTTATTATTATTTATCATTTATTTCAGACATTTATATCCTGACCTCACGCCTCAGGCAGCTCAAAACCAGCAACCATTAAATGCCAAACAAACAATAGTAATAAAATCACTATTAAAACATTAGTTAAAAACATGAAATTATAAACATCCATTTAAAGATTAAACAAATCCAAACTTAAATTTATAAGTTAAAAAATTAATCAAATTAAACTTCTCATCTGTCTTTCCATCATATGAAAAATTATGAACAAACATCTTATGCATGTGTTTTGAAATTTGACAGAGTTCTCAGGGTCCAGGTTAAAAAAAAACATCCCTGGGTCAGATTTATCTGGTTGAGATAATGTCCATTAATGATTTAAAGATACCAGACACATTGCTTTCATATTTTGACAGATTGGATACACACACACACACACACACACACACACACACACACACACACACACACACATACACACACACACACACACACATATATATATATATATATATACACACACACACACACATACATGGTCTCTTTTAAGTATACGATTCAATGTGACCTTTTACAAAATGCTGGCAAATGATTAATGATCTTAATAAATATGTAGAACAGGAAAGTTGGAAAGGTTATATGTTAAAATCACTGTTTGCCCATAAATGCAAATACTTCAACATAGTGCTAGATAAGCAAGTATGATGGATATATTAATATTTCCATCTGTTTTCACTCACCATATCCAAAACCAATAAAATGGCAACATACACAGCCCGACAATAAACAGATTATGAAACAGAGTGGGCAGTGTGTAGTATTTAGACAAGCTACAATCCAGGATGACATTGAAATCCATCACTCTGCTCATGGCTGAATATATACAAGGGAAGAATAAAACTAAAGCCCTGCAGCAAGTGGAAATGCTAAAGCCAAAAGGATAAGAGTGTGAAAAATCCTGCTGGGTTAGCCTTGCCGCTTTTACATATGAAAAATAGGCACCCATATCATAGGATTATTAATGAGTCATCAACACAGGATATACCCAATGCTTTTAAAACACATGGATTTTTTGGGGGGGGAAGGGGAGATTTCTATTTTTATCAGTATAAGATTTAATGTTGTTAATTTTTTTAAAAAAACTGTTTTGAAAACAGAATTACAGTTTAGCAGAATTACTTATTTGCTATGTTTGTAATATTCTGTAGATGAGTTATTCTATAACAAAAATGTCCTCATAGTAATTTAAAATAAATGAGCAAATATCACTTCAATAAATTTAAATTCTGCAGAGACTGTTTGAATAAGTAGAAAGCATCACAAACACATGCATTGTTATGTAGGTTAAATACAGCACATCAATTAATAAAGCACAGCAAGCATGAAAACAATAGCATAGGATTAAAATATTAAGACTGGGACCTGCTAACTTTAACTAGAGAAGATTCATTAAATGAATGGTTATGTAAGTTTTGGAACTATGTGTTGGCAGGGTTCAGGGAAGCAGGGTCTGGCCTAAGATATGTCCTTCTCCAGGAGATAGCAGGAGAAATGGTGATGAATGCAATGCATGGTATTCCCCATAGTAACCTATGGATGTGAGAGCTGGACCATAAGGAAGGCTGAACGAAGGAAAAATACTCTTTGAACTAAAGTGTTGGAGGAAAATTCTGAGAGTGCCTTGGACCATGTGAGGACTCACCCATTCTGTGCTAGGCTGAGACCAGCATAGTAGTTTGGCATCCATGGTTAAACAGGATAGCCAGGAAGGGGGGGTGGCTTGGATCCTTCTCTGGGAGGGGGAGAGAAAGCTGCCTGAGATTGACTCAGAGCTGAGGGGAGGAGCCGAGCTGCTTAGGAGGGAAAGAGTGTAGCTTATTTGGAAGTCTCTTGTCAGAACTCAGAGAGAGAGAGGAGTCTCTGGACAGAGCTGAGAGTGAGCGGTCAGAGAGAGACAGTTGTCTTGAAAGCTGGCTGGAAAAGTGCTGTGGGATAGCTGACAGGCAGTCAGTCACAGGCTTTTGGGGGATCTCTAGGGCTTAGAGATTAGCTCACTTCTCTGAGGAAGCCAGCTACAGGATAACTCTAGGGAAGAGAGTTAGTAGCTAGGGTGCTTCTAGAAAGACTTTGTGTTAGCTCAGGGAGTTACTAGTTTAGCTAGTGGACAACTACCCACTACTAGTCAGCGGCATTAGAGTGAGGAAGGTTAGATAGACAAGTTTAGAACTGTCTAGTGTTGTAACTAAGATCTAAGAAAGTAATCTATAGTAACCAACACACCTGGTTAGTATTGTGCCTCACTTGAAAACCATTACGCTATTGTGCCTCATGTGAAAACCATTACGCTCCGTGCCTTTCAAAAGCCTGTAAAGTTAATAAAAGTTTGTTTGTTAACTTTTAAGAAAAGCCTCCATTGTGCCTCTTTACATCTGAGTGTGCCAGTTCCCACCTTCCCACCATTCCAAGAAAGGGGGAAAGATTTTTACCCCAGAATGCCCTCCATTGGTGTATTAGAAAGGAGCCTAGCTGAAATACTATTTTAAAAGAAAATCCTAAAGGTTGGTGGTAGCGTTCCTAATAATTTTAAGCCCAAGTCGTCACAGACCGCAAGAAGATCAAACCAGTCCATACTCCAGGAAATAATGCCCAACTGCTCACTGTAGAGAAAGATATTAGAGGCAAAGATGAAGTACTTTGGCCACATAATGAGAAGACAAGATAGCCTGAAGAAAATAATAATGCTGGGGAAAATGGAAGGAAAAAAATAAGTGGGGCCGATCAAGATGGATGGATGTTATCCTTGAAGTGACTGGCTTGACTTTGAGGGAGCTTGGGGTGGCGACAGCCAACAAGGAGCTTTGGCATGGGCTGGCCCATGAGGTCACAAAGAGTTGGAAACGACTGAACAGAGTTGGTTTTTGCCTTCATCTGAAGCTGAGAGTGTCTAACTTGCTCTAGGGTTCTTTTTAATGGCCTCATAAATCAGTCAAAATTTGCCTCCCCACTTTTAATGTGGTACCTTTATCTCCTACTTGACAAATGTAATGTCACGCCACAAGCCCCACAAGCCTTTGCTGCCCATGAACAATACCATTGCCATGATGGATTTACGATCCCTTCCAGGCCAGCCTGTCTCCCTCATGAAGGTCTGCCTGCCTGCTTTTCTCGTGAGAGCCTGGCACCAGGAATGCGGGATGAACTGGTCAAGGTTAGTAAAGCAGGCCTGGAAGATAAGCGGGGAGGCCCAAGCCGGAGTCAGGCTTGACTCCCTTTTACATCTGCGGATGCTAACGAGGTTTACATTCTTGAGGGACTGAGGTAGCTTAAACAACAGCTGCCATCTATCAAGCCACTTTGACGTCCAACGCAGACCTACGTCGCTAGATCAAAGGGTTGAGACAGTATAACCGTGTAGAGTTGGCCCGAAACGGGATCTCGTGCCAGCGCCGTATTTGGGATGATGCTCCTGTGAGAGAGGCCACTGGGCCTTCCAGGAAGACTTTGCCAGTCAGCTTTGGCTGCCTTGATTTCTGCCCGTTTGGGTGAAGCATACTTTCCTTGCCAAGTTCCTGTCTGTTCCTGAAAGGTTTTTCATTGCCTTTGCACCGGCTGCTTCCTAGAGAGACTTCCTTGCATTTATAATCCACCTTTGTTCCTGATTGCATCCGGCTTGATCCCTGGTTTACCATGGGACTATTTACTCAATGCTTTGTTCCTGAGATTTGCTGCTATTGGAAGTTATAGTATTGCTTCCAACTTCTTTCCTATAAACTATATTCTAAATGAACTTGTACCTCAGCTGATTGTGTGGTTTATCAAGGGAGGTCTTGAGCCAGGGCCAGGAGGGCGACATGTAACTGCCTTCAGGCTGCAAAGGTCGACAGCAGGCTACACTTAAGGTCGAGAACCCACCTCAACCTGGGCAGGCCTCGAACTCATGACCTACTGGTCAGAGAGATCTTATGCAGCTGACACTTAAGCAGCTGTGCCACATTCCTGGTGCAGTCATTCCTTATGACCAAAAGAACAGACTGAAGAAGTTTGGGGGACTGACCAGCATGATGGAAATTGTGGTTCACTCTACATCCAGGGTGCACTGTGATTCCCACAGTTGATGGATCTCAACCGAATTTGGCACATAGACCCTTTAGTACTGGTGGGGTTGAGCGGGATTATCCTGGCATGACATGAGTGGTAGTGCACCCACATCTTTATGCATTTTCTTCATGGGAACATTCATAAAATCCAAATTGTTTTTGACTTTTTCAAATAACTAGTGTGACAAATTACCAAATACCTACCCAAGGCACCACCATTTTAAATAAAAAATAATTGCTAGGAAACTTTTAGAAGTAATGGAGCTTGTCAAAATTAAGTTATCAAAGTCAGAATATCCTGACAAAATCTTGACCTCATTTGTTAAGATGAAAGAAACCCCAAATCCCATTACACAGAAATTTAATGTCAGCTGTTTTGCTTTTTAGATTGTGTCCCATTGGTGGAATACTGGCAGGATTAATATATAAATGCTACATTTTAGTCAAAATGGAGCACAACATTAAATGCAAATTGACTGTGACATGTAATGCTATGCATATGCAATGATGTGATTCTTAGATGTATGTCAACAGCCAGCTAAATGCTGCTCACTCTAACTGAAGAACTTGTGTTGCTATATTGCAGTTTTAAATATTTAATAACAACAGGATAGTGATACATATAGATAGGCAACCAGGAAAAGGGATCTTTGATTTAAATTCCCCTTAAACAAATCTTGTTTTGCAAACAATTCTGCTTCCCCCCCTCCCTCTGCAAGTCTGGGGATAATTATGAATTTAAAGAACGGGTTTCCTGAGAGTCAATAAATACCACCAGGAATGATAGACTAAGGAGAATTTCACACAATTTTCAGTTGCATTCAAATGTCCAAAAGTGTTGTAGAGTTTTTTTCTGCAGAAAAATTGGTGAAAATGCCATTATTTTTTCCTCACAGTATATGTCCTCCACAATATCTCAGGATATATTGATATGGAAAGAATACCACAGAGGAATACTATTATTTTTTCAACAATGGGGAATAATAATAATAATAACAATAACACTTTATTTATATTCCACCCTATCTCCTCGAGGGAATTCAGGGTGGATTCCAACAAACAAAAAAGGCAAACATTCAATGCCTCAGTCAGTACAACTACAAATACAAACATAATAGCCAGGGAAAAAACCACATTCAATTGTTCATCTTTGAATGTCAGAATGGGAGGGTAAAGTAAGCAGGGGCTTATATCCTTATTACACTGGATTTAAAAAAAAGAAATAATAAAACAATCTACAAATGACCTTCCACTTGCTTGCAATTTTATCTGGAAAGACTGGTGAATTACCCGGAAGGTCCTGGTTCCAGAAGAATGGTCCCTAGAGACCTAGAGATTTCTCATCCCTTGTTTAAATACATGTCCTCTGTGTATTATCTAGTAGTATTTGTGTAAAGATGTCTTGCCAGATGATTGAGAACCATGTGCAGTTTGATCACAAGCTGGACAGAATTGCCATAGCAGAAGAAGGGACTTTGACATCATTGTTGTTGTTTTACAAAAAAAATATTGAGTAGGCTACTTTCACTGTGTTCCTGCTTGATTACTTATACACCTTTAAATATCCCTGTACATGGCATCCTACAAATTCTATGTGGCTGAATATTTACACATACTGGAATGCTGATGATTTTAAAAACAGAATAATAGTTAAAATGACTCCCCAGAGCAATCATGCTTGAAATGATTGGTCTTGCCTCAAGTTTGACTATGAATTCCTTACCTGCATACATTTGTGCTTTATATCCTTTGCCAGGGCTAAAATATCATGGATTCATGGATACCAAGTGTATCGGTAGTTACTGAAAAGGACATTCAAGTGCCACCTCGGAGTTGGTTGAGGTAGGCAGAATTTCCCTGGGTACTGGTTGTGGGGGGTCGGGAGCAGGTCAGGGTTTTGCCCTCCCTTCTGCTCGAGATCCCTGTGTACAACTGGTGGGCCACTGTGTGATACAGAATGCTGGATTAGATGGGCTGAGGTCTGATTCAGCATGGCTCTTCTTATGTTCTTATGTTCTTATGTTCTTATATCAGTTCAATAATATGTTCCTAATCTTTACACTCCAATTTGTTAAGTATGACATAATTCACCATAAACTCAGGAAAAATATTTATTTTAATAAAATGTAGGTTTTATCCCCCCCCCCGCCCCCCCAGCACTGTGGGCTGTGCAGGTTGGTTAGTCTTAAAGATGCTTCCACCAATCTCTCTCTCCTGCACCTCTCTCTCCCTCCCTTCCTCTCTCTCTCTCCTTCCTGTGGCCTGCCTTGAGCCACAAGGTAAAGCAGGCAAGAAATTAAATGGTTGTTGTTGGTGGTGTTATTCCCTCCTTCCTTCCTACCTTCCTACCTTCCTACCTTCCTTCCTTCCTTCCTTTCATGATATGTATTTTTGCAAACTGTGTCTCACATACTAATTGAGATGAGTGGACATGAATGAGACCAACCATGTGAGTTGTTGAATGTGTCCATGAGATTCCATTGTTTTTGTTCATGAAGAAACTGGCAATAGATGCAAAACATGTCTTCTTAGAATGTCAACCTTCTTTCCAAACCAGTGAACAAAAACATACTTGAAGAGCCAGGATCTAATTAATATTGAAACAACAAGAACATATAAAGGTCAGTTAAATAAAAAAGGTGACTTTACATTCTCTGTCACAGTGATAGTTATGGGAAAGGAAAGGGCACATCATTAGATATCCCCAGTGTAAGACATTAAACCATGGCTGGTTGTTTAAATTTCAACATCAACTTCATAACCCCATTGATCACTATAAAGGTTATATAATTTCCTAGATGTCCCTCAGACCTCTTGGCAGTGTGACACCATGGCTGGCAGCAGTACATTTTGGAAATTAAGCAATGGCATCAAATTATTATATTTAAATTTATTGTATATATACCCGGAACATCAAATAAGACAAATCTGTCAGGTTCCATAATATAGGTCCAGGTCATAGAATCATAAAGTTGGAATAGATCTCAAGGGCCATCCAATTCAACTACGCAGGAATACATAATCAAGGAATTCCTACTAGATGGCCATTCAGAGGAGGAGATGCCACCAGATGCAGAGACAGTGTATTTCACTGTTGAACAGCATTTACTGGCAGGGAGTTCTTCTTCACAGTTAGGTGGAATCTCTTTTCTGGTACTTGAATCCATCACTCTGGATACTAGAGCTATAGAATTAAATAATACTTGCTCCATTTTCAATATGACATTCTTTCAATATGTAAACATGGGCATGAGGTCTTTGAATGCTTAACTGTTACAAGTATAGGTTAATGTACTTTTAAATCCCTCTTTATTCAACCACACAATTCCTACACTTGATTTATATTTCCAAGTTTTCATCTATGCAAATTATTATAGAAATAGAAAGTATATTAAGAAATAGTTAGAAAATAATTTTTAAACTGTTTTTTGAGTTTTGGCAAACTTTGTCAAAAAGAAAATTGAACTGATGGGGATCTTCACAGTTCTGGGCTTAGATGGTGCAAAATTCACATGTAGTTGTATTATGCAGAAAACAGCATTTTTCTGGACTGAAAATAACATATCTGCACAGAAAATGCTTGCCATCAAGAAACTGCTTTATTTGGATATTTTTTCTGCACAAAATAAACATGCATTAATTTGAATAGGAATCAAGCTTGAAGAAAGAAAAGACAGTCAACATGAGAAAGATAAGGAGGTGGATGAATCAGATGCAGAAAAAGATCAAATAAAAAGAGCATTTTCTAAAATGAGGAAGAATCAACTGTTAAGTCTGGAGCTTGAAACACAGGTGGAAAAATAAGCAGTTCATCTTTTAACCTACTTTGTGGAGTACTGCAGGAGAGGAGCTGCCTGTGTTTTCTCCATGGTCAGAGGCCAGGCTTAACAGTGTTAAATGGCCGGGCATTATGCCACAGAACACAAAGATTAGAGTTACATATACAGGTCCTCTCCATCGACCCACTGTCCTCTTTGGGATCTCTTTGTTAATCCATCTACTGCCTATGATAAAGTGGAAGATTTTATGGTCATGTTGAAAACAGATAAGAATTTCATCCCTCACGCACTCCCACCCTTGTTTTCCAAGTTCTTTTGTTACTCTACACTAGGCATGGTTAGGTTTGGTTGGAACCTTCATACTTCGGAATAAATTTGGAAAGATTTCTTTTGGAAGTAATTTTGACATTTTTAAGAAAACTGAAAGTCTTTTTCACCTTCCGAAGCTTTTCCTGCCATTTCTCTTACGAATCAGTAAGTGAGTCGGAAATGATTCAGCTTTCGCCCAACTTCTGTTCTCTGGCCTCGGTTCAAGCCAGAGAAGCCTTCTAAACCAGTGTGGATGGATTCCTTTCCTTTCCCTCCTGCATCAGTTTAAACCAGTGTGGATAAGATGGATCTGCGTCAGTTTAAACCAGTGTGGATGGATTCCTTTCCTTTCCTCCCACCTCCTGCTTCAGTCTCAAGCGAGAGAAGGATGTGGTTTCCTCTCAACTCCAGGGCTTCCTGGAGGACACCAATTATCTGGACCAGACACAGTCTGGGTTTAGGTTTGGTCACGGTACTGAGATGGTTTTGGTTACCTTGATGGATAACCTCTGTAGGAAGCTGGACAGGGGGAGTGTAACCCTGCTGGTTCTCTTGGATGTCTCAGCGGCTTTCGATACCATCGACCATGGTATTCTTCTGGGACGGCTCTCCAGGATGGATCTTGGGGGCACGGCTTTGCTATGGCTCTGGTCCTTCCTGGATGGTCGTTCCCAGTTGATTCCCTGGCCTTTGACCTGTGGGGTCCCGCAAGGTTCCATTCTGTCCTCCATGCTTTTCAACAACTACATGAAACTGCTGGGTGAGGTCATCCGGAGTTTTGGAGTGCGGTGCCATCTCTACGCACATGACACCCAACTCTACTACTCCTTTCCACCTAACTCCAAGGAAGCCCCTCAGGTGCTGGATGAGTTCCTGGCCACTGACAGTCTGGATGAGGATGATTAAGCTGAGGATCGTCCAGGTCAATCGTAGGCCGAATCAAGATATAGGGTGGCAACCTGTGCTGGATGGGGTTGCACTCCCTCTGAAGTCACAGGTTCGCAGCTTGGGTGTCCTCCTAGATTCAGCACTAACGCTTAAAGTGCAGGCATCAACGGTCGTTGGGAGGGCCTTCGCACAAGTGAAGCTCGTGTGCCAGCTGCGGCCGTACCTCGTGAAGTCGGATTTGGCCATGGTGGTCCACGCCTTAGTTACCTCTAGATTGGACTATTGCAATGCGCTCTACATGGGGCTGCCCTTGAAGACGGGCCAGAAATTTCAACTGGTCCAACGTGCTCCTGCCTCTATTGAAAGCGTGACTTGTGGGGACAAGGGAGAAGGCCTTCTCTGTAATGGCCCCTCGGCTCTGGAATTCGCTCCAAAGAGATATCAGGCAAGCTCCCACCCTGGCAATCTGTAGGAGGAGCCTGAAAACTGGGCTGTTCCAGTGAGCCTTCAATGATTGAATGTAATATAATTCCTGACCAAACTCTGCATATAAGAGTCCTGATATATTTAATTGCCCTATCACCCAGTGGTTTTTAAAAAAATTACCTTGAATTTGACCCTGCCCACTGTGCTCATGTTTAGTGTTTTAATGTTCTGATTTTATACTGTTGCACTGTCTATTTATATTAGTTTTGTATTTTATGTATTTTTTTCTCCTTGGTGTTCTTGTGTTATCTTGTGATATATTGTGTTACTGTACTGAAGGGTGTGGCCTCATGTAAGCTGCCCCGAGTCCCCTTGGGGAGATGGTGGGGTATAAATAATGATGATGATGATGATGATGATGATGATTTTTATTTCCAGAGTGGATGGATTTCTTCCCTTTGCTCCCCCCCCCCCCCCATTTCTTCTGGAGTAAAACAACTACTTTCAAAGCAAAGACTACCCAATGCAACAGGAAATATCACTTTGAAACCATTAGCTAAGGATTCATGAGTCTCGGAAGCTTTGAAAAGTTTTGAACTTTTTTTTCTGGGAAAATTGGAATTGACTTTACTGTAGCTCCGAACCACCAGCGCCCCGTACATCTGAAATGAGTTTTGAATCTTTTTTTATCAAATAAGCCTACTTTACACTGTTGGCTAGGGACTCTGACAATTGGCTTGTGATACTGCTTGAAATAGGCATTTACTTGGCAAGTATTACAGGAAGGTAATGTAGAACATGGTGAAAATCTATGGCACAATTTGGGTGATGGGAAGGGCCGTGAAACTAGCTCTTTAGAACATGTGATTTGTTGGTGAGGAAGGGAACTCCCCTTGGGACTGACCTAAAGATAGTGCCCTTGAGGGTGACATCCTTAGGTTGGCATTCTAGTTTTGAGTCAGCTGGGGAATAATCCAGTTTTTTTAATTCTCTTAAGTGTTCAGGTGTTTTGTCCAACGGAAAGCTGGGTATGAGGTCAGGATGAGACTACTGGTCTTAGCTGTGCCTACATTAGATTGCTTAAGAGTTAAATATTAGAATATTGAGTGCTTATTCAACTCCGTTTTTATGTGCGACCTTTTTATGTCCACAGCTGGTCAGCAAAGAAAAGTGTGCTAAAAAAACAGAGTCTGCAGAGTGGTGGCTACCTCTCGTGCTTTTTAGAGGGTAGTCCTCAATTTAAAGTCCTGTCTTCTCTGAGATTATTTCCAAGATGAAAAAGAGACAGAGATCTGAAATTATTAATCAGTAAGCTGGTAATGGTATGCTAGTTTAATGCACACCCTTTTAATGACACATTCAGAGTTACCATATTGTTTTAGGTTTTATGTTTTAAACTTTTTTGGTAGGTAATTTTCACGCCTTCAAAAATTGACCAGAAATCCCACCTAGGTCACACTGTATATACATAAAACACAACAGAGCATGAAAAAGGTTGTTCTGGTTCAATCCAGAGATATGCAATCATTGCTATAATGTCATTATCATCTTCGTCATCAATTTGATGAAGACAATGATAATGTCTTGGAATTTACATTGCCATCTTAAATAAATGTCATTCAAATGGAAGCACGACCTTAAATCTATCATGGTTACTAAAAAAAGTCATTAAATTCAAATCACGTTCTTACTTCCTACTTGTACAGGTAGGGTTCTAGTGCAAAATGATGTTTGTTCAAGCACATAAATGGCTTAGTTTCCTTGATATTTAGTGCATTCTTTTCCCCAGAAAGTGTACATTCTTTATCACTAAACACGACAAGCAGCCATATTTTTCAGCCTCTTTGTTCTGAACATTTTACTTTTCAGAGAGAGCAAAGAGCAACTTCAGAGTTTCACCAATCCTAATACGAAACCATGTAGAAGGAATTGTGATTCATATGTTCCAGGCATCTGGTAAGTACTTAAAACCCTGTTGTGCAAAGTGAAATGCTGTAAGATAAATTAGTTATAAAACATAAAAATTGCTCTCCTGTGAAGGAGGATAGATAGCAAGTATAAACATTGCCAAGTATAAAAGTGTAGAGCAGCAGGAGGAAGAAACTGAGGGAAAAGAAATTTAGATTCCAAATTGTACATAGTATCATTAAATGACAGTTTTATTAAGTATGCTGATTTAAACAGAACAACCTGTCTGATTTTCTAATCTACTTATATATATGCCAGTTCCCAATGTCCCATTTCACTTTCCAGTGATCTGTCATGTTTTGGTGATGTGAAGAAGCAGAGTCCTGAATGAGATTATGAAAATAGTTGCCATTTCTGCCTGTCTATGGCAAATGGAAAACAATATGCCAAGGAATGGTATTGTAATCGAGGATAACTTCTCAATCACCACCAACTCTGATGTTAATTTTCTATCCACATAGTACTGACATAGATACCATTGGATATTCTGCCTGCCTCAGTGCAGAGACCTTTAAAATATGTGGTATTTCTCAGGTTATGCAAACACTTCCTCTTAATACAACCTGTCTATCCCAACAATCACCAAACTTGAATCTCAATTTATCATATTTTAAATACCCCAAACCCTTGCTCCCATATCATGGTATTAAAATTTTCCTTAAGCATACTTAAACTTACACATTATTCCTCAGGAGCACCATATGAAAACTCTGAGAAAAACTAAAATAGTTTGCTAAGACAGGCAAAATCATGATAATTCTACTTCAGAATTAGCCCCAAGGCCTTATTGCATCTTGAGGGGAAAACAAACAAGCAAAACAACACAAAATTACCTTTCTTCATTAAAAATATTTATTTATTTATTTAAAACTTTTGTACCCTGGCCTTCTCACCTCTATCGAGAGACTCAGACTGGCATAACAGCAAAAAATCCATGCTATACAATTTAAAAACAACTACAACAACGTATTAAAATACATAAAAACCCATCATAAAACCAGATTGCCATTAAAACAATTCCACTCAATCTGTAAACGTGGTCATACATTCAGACAATAGCCAATCTCAGCCTATTCTGAGAAGGCTTGGTTCCACATCCAGGTCTTCACCAGCCTCCTAAAGGACAACAGAGATGGGGCAGATCTAGCATCACTTGGTAGAGAGTTCCACAGCCGAGGGGCGACCACAGAGAAGGCCTTGTCTCTCATCCCCACCAACCACGCTTGCGAAGCCGGCGGGACCGAGAGCAGGGCCTCTCCGGAGGACCTTAATGTTCTTGATGGTTCGTAGGGGAGAATCCGTTCGGACAGGTAAACTGGGCCAGAACCATATAGGGCTTTGCAGGTTAAAAATAAAGCTCATATAAAGTGCAAAAGCTGGAGATTTTAGGAATAAATGGAAATTTTTGCATGCTTGATAAGAAAGGTTGTTCTGTAACAGGTGGTGGCCAAACAACTTCAGGGGTTCTTGGATGAAGTAGATTTTCTTGATCCATTTCAATCTGGCTTCAGGCTGGGTCATGGGGCAGAAATGGTTTTGGTCGCCTTGGTGGATGAACTACACGGAGAACTAGATAAGGGGAGTGTGACCTATTTGGTTCTCCTCAACCTCACACTGGCTTTCAATACCATCGACCATGATATCCTTCTGGAGTGCCTAATGGGTATGGGGCTGAGAGGCACTGTTTTGCAGTGGTTTCAGTCCTTTCTCATGGATTGCAGCCAGAAGGTGGTACAGGGGAGTCCCACAGGGCTCATCACTTTCCCAAGTGTTTTTTAATATCTACATGAAACTGCTGGGAGAGATCACCCAGAGGTTTGGAGTTCAGTATCATCTGTACGCAGATGATGCCCAACTCTACTACTCCTTTTCACCAGAAATTATCAAGGAAACCATGCTGTGCCTAAACTGGTGCCTGGAGGCAGTAATGGGCTGGATAAGGGTGAACAAATGAAAACTGAATCCAGATAAGATGGAAGTAATATTGGTCTTGTATAAGACTGATCCAGGAATAGGGTTACAACTGGAGCTGGAAGGGGGTCACACTCCCCCTTAAAGTTCAGGTTCGCAGTTTGGGTGTAATTCTGAATTCTTCTCTTAAACCTGGAAGCACAGGTGGTGGTGGCAGTTACCGGGATCACTTTTGCACAATTTAAACTGGTGCACCAACTGCGACCGTTCCTGGAAAAATCTGACCTAGCCAAAGTGGTACATGCCCTGGTAGCCCATCAGGACTACTGTTCAGAAACTCCAATTTGTTCAAAGATCAGCAGCTAGGCTGTTGTTTGGAGCGAACGTAAGAGAACTTACCACTCTGCTCCTTAAACAGCTGCACTGGTTCCCTATTAGTTTCTGGGCCCGATTCAAAGTGCTGGTGTTGACCTTTAAAGCACTACATGTCATTGGCCCAGATTACTTGACAGACTGGGTTCCTCAGTATACCTTGGGGAGATCTCTTAGGTCCCATGGGGAATTGTTAGTATCCTCTAACATCCAAGACACTCTACATTTGAGGAGCGCTAGAGAAATGTCAAAAAATGAACAAGAAAGAATTAGAGAACACCCTTGACACTGATATCTACTGAATGACGATGCCATGAATGCATTATGTGCTTCCTTGATACACGTCCATTCATTTTTGTAACCTACAGTAGTCCCAATGGTTGGGAAGGCAAAACATCTTCTAGAGCAGGGGTGCTCACACTTTTTCAGCATGCAAGCTACTCTTAAAGCAACCAAGTTCAAAAGATCTACCTGCCCCAGCCGCTGTGCACTCCTGCGTGCTCCCGCCACCACGCGCTCTTGCCACCGCACGTGCTCCTGCTGCTGTTTTCTGCCCGCACAGTGTTTCTTCTGCCTGCGGGGCATTGCAGGAAGGAGAAAACATAAGGTGGGGCATCCAGAGGGAGCGCCCTGCCTGTCTCGCCAGCAACGGAGGCTGCACAGCTGCTTCTGAATGAGAGAGAGGCAGGGCGCTCCCTCCAAAGGCCCCACCTCGTGCGTCCTTCTTCCTGCAATGCCCCGCAGGCAAAAGAAAAACCGCGAGAGCGGAAGCCAGCAGCAGGAGCGTGCGTGGGTTCAGGGTGTGCGCGCACATGGCAGGAGCGCCCATCCGGCTGGTGAGGCCTGAAGATCACCTGGAAGAGGGCCGAAGATCTACTAGTAGCTCCCGAGCTATTTAATGAGCACCCCTGTTCTAGAGACTATTTTATTTAAGGAGGTTTGCCGTAAGAATTACTTTTTCCAGACACGTTTTGGTGTGGATTCATGAGCAGGAGTCCCAACTACTACACAACAAAAAAAAACCTGTAAAATTTGAACTGGTATGTAAGTCTGACAAAAATAAAGTTAGTTTAGTTTATTTCATTGCATAAGGAATATTATTCCTTGTTAAGTTACAGTAAGTCATATCTGTATACTTTTATAAAACGGAATGTTTGTATGTGTGTATGCGGGTATGCGGTTATGCGGAGGGCGGGAGGGCGGAAGGGCGGATATGTGGCAGCCACTTTCACAGGCCAGGAAGGATATGTGGCAGCATTATTTGCATAAACGACTCCCATTGGCCAGCCACGAACATTCCGAGACTCTAAAGTGCCAGAGGGAGGTAAGGAAAAGCCCTGAGGCAGTCAGGCATGGTGGGAGTTTAAGTCCAAAACACTTTGCAGCCCCCAACAATGAGACAACAAAACCAAACTTGGCACACAGAACCCCCAAGACCCACTTTACGTCTTGGTGCAGTTTGAGGGAGGCTGGAACATGGATAGGCCAGCATTCCAACATCCCAAATCTCAAAGGTGCCAGACAGAGTTCTTTACAAAAAGGCTTCCTTCAGCTGATTTTACAAACTAGGCCTCAGCCTGTATTGACAGTAAGGCTTCCTCAACTTGATTTTTCGATACTAGGCCTCGGCTTGAATTCACAGTAAGGCTTCCTCAACTTGATTCTCCTGACTAGGCCTCAGCCTGAATTGACAGAAAGGCTTACTTAACTTTATTTTCCTGACTAGGCCCCCAAAAATGACAGAACAAGATTACAGTTGGTACATAGACACCCCCCCAAAGACCCACGCTAGATTCTGGTGCAGTTTGAAGGACTTGCAGTACCTTCACTCACTTACTCTGACCAGCACGGGTGACGGACCTGGACCAAACTTGGCACACATAACCCCCATGATGCCCTTTATGTCCTGGTGCAGTTTGAGAAAGATGAACCATGGATTATGGGATTTGTAGTACTTCAAAGCGCTTTGCTTCCCAGAGAGCACTGTGCAATTTGGAGAAGAGCAGAGCATGGATGATGGGGCTTGAAGTACCTCCACTCACTCTATGTCCTGGTGCAGTTTGGAGAAGAGCAGAGCATGGATGATGGGGCTTGAAGTACCTCCACTCACTTCCTGAGACCGCTGCGACCCTCATCCAATGACTGATCAAGACCAAACTTGGCACACAGAGCTCCCATTACCTACACTACATGCTGGTACAGCTTCGAGTAGGATGGACCATGGATGATGGTGAAGCAGAACCGGGAGTTATGGAACTCCAAGTACCAAGTTAACCTTACCAAAGCTGCCCGAACGTGCGGATACTAGGATGAGGGAGAACACGCGACAACTGTGAAGTAGGGTGAAAAGCAAAAAGGTTTTATTCCTGGCACCAGCTGGTGGGTTTTGCCAGCAGAACACAGCTGCAGATAGGGGCAAAAAGACCCCGTTACATCTCATACAAAGACATTTATACCCCAATGGAGTCCATTCAGTTAAACCCACCCCTTCTTCATGGTTAAAACAATCATAATTGGCTGGTGATTACTGTTGTTACATGACATTTCATTAATCCAATAAACATTGCACAAATCATTTGCATCATTTCTCTGTCATCACTAAAAATGAGAACAATAGCCATCTATAAGGTATTCCTTTCTCACAGTGCAAGCTATCAATGTTGAGCCTCTCTGTTCTTTGACTTGCAACATTAGTTCCGGGCTCCCTGCCAGCAGCGGAGAAGGTCGGACTCTTTGCCATGCGCAGTGGTGTTTTTCCATTTACATTAAGAGTTCCATTAACTTTTATAGCTCAAGCTGCACTGTTTCCACCCATCTAGCCTATATGGTTTAAATTGGGCACAGGGTGTATTAAAATGCATTTAATCATGGTGTTAGTCTTTCATTGCAAGTGCCTGTCTGATTCCTGGCACCAAAACCCTCTTTTTCAGAGTTGACACGCAAGTAGCATCACTCTCTGACTGTACTTTTATGCTCGGAAAAGTACCAAACCTGCTTCATTCCAGAATTTCTCTTTGTGGGAAACTCATCGCAAGGAGTTTCCTACACTTACGTCTGGAACACCTATTTAGACCAATCGACCCTCCAGTCTCGTAAGACCCCGGCCTTCCGCTTTTGACAGTATGTACATTTCTCACAGTGCAAGCTATCAATGTTGAGCCTCTCTGTTCTTTGACTTGCAACATTAGTTCCGGGCTCCCTGCCAGCAGCGGAGAAGGTCGGACTCTTTGCCATGCGCAGTGGTGTTTTCCATTTACATTAAGAGTTCCATTAACTTTTATAGCTCAAGCTGCACTGTTTCCACCCATCTAGCCTATATGGTTTAAATTGGGCACAGGGTGTATTAAAATGCATTTAATCATGGTGTTAGTCTTTCATTGCAAGTGCCTGTCTGATTCCTGGCACCAAAACCCTCTTTTTCAGAGTTGACACGCAAGTAGCATCACTCTCTGACTGTACTTTTTATGCTCGGAAAAGTACCAAACCTGCTTCAATGGTACTTGAAGTACCTCCACTCCCTGAGACCACAGCGACACTCATCCAATTACCAATAAAGACAAAAATTGGCAAAGAGTGCCCCCATGGCCAACTCAACATTCTGGTGCAGTTTGTGGGAGGACGGATTATGGATGATGGGACTTGCAGTACCTTTACTCACTTCCTGAGACCGCTGCGACTCTCATCCAGTGACCGATCAAGACCAAACTTGGCACATAGAGCCCCCATGACCCACTTTACACCCTGGTGCAGTTTTCAGGAGGATGGACCACGGATGATGGGACTTGAAGTACCTCCACTCACTTCCTGAGACTGCTGCGACCCTCATTCAATAACTGTTCAAGACCACATTTGCCACACAGAACCCCCTACATCCTGGTGCAATTTGGAGGAGGATGGACCATGGATTATGGTCCATGGTCCATAATCCTTCACTCACTTCCCGAAACCACTGAGAGCCAAATGAACAACTGATACGGACCAACCTTGGCACACAATGCCATCCTCAAATAACCCGGGCACCGCCGGGTCCTCAGCTGAAGTTTGGAGGGGGACAGAACATGGATGATGTGTCTTGCAGTACCTTCCCTCACTTTCCAAGACTGCTACAAACCTAATCCTATGATTGATCAACACCAAACTTGCCACACAGAGCCCTCATGACCCACTCTACATCCTGGTGCAGTTTGGAGGAGGGTGGACCATGGATTATGGGACTTTAAGTACCTCTACTCACTTCCCAAGTCTGCTGCGACCCTCATCCAATTACTGATTGAGGCCAAACTTGGCACACAGAACCCCCATGATTGCCTTCATGTCCTGGTGAGGTTCGGGGGACGACTAACAATGGATGATGGAATTTGTAGTATTTTCACACCCTTCTGTTCCCACAGACCACTGCGGCCCCCAACAAACACCGATAAAGACCACACTTGGCACATAGAGCCCCAGTGACCCACTCCACATCCTACTGAAGTTTGGAGGGGGACAGAACATGGATGATGGGACTTGCAGTACCTTCCCTCACTTCCCAATCCTGCTACTAACCTATTCCAATGACTGATCAACACCAAATCTGGCACACAGAGCCCTCATGACCCATTCTACAGCCTGGTGCAGTTTACTGTGAGATGGACCACGGATGATGGGACTTGAAGTACCTTCACTCACGTCCGAAAAACAATGCACCCCTCATCCATTCACCAATACAGACCAAACTTAGCACACAGAGCCCCCATGACCCAATCTACATCCTACTACACTTTGGGGGGGACAGAGATGATGGGACTTGCACTACCTTCAGTAATTTCATGATACCACTGCAACTCCCAATAATGATGGATCAAGACCAAACTTGGCACACAGAGCCCCCATGACCCACTCTACATGCTGCTGCGCTTCTCAAATAACCTGGGCAGGGCCGGGTCCCCAAGCTAGTTGATCATAAAACACAAGGCAATACAGTAGCAGCAATTAAAATAGCATATATTGCTTAAAAAGATGGAAAAGAACATTGCAAACTTTCAAAAGGATTTGTGCAGGAACTAGACAGTTATGGTGAATTAAATATAGTTTAGAGTTTTTTGGTGTTGTTTTCTTTTGCATCATTGCCAAAGAAACTCAGGTTCACAGTGGTGGACAAGGAAGAAGAAACACAACATTTTATAAGCAAACACCCAATGCGACACTCTCCCAGGACCCAGAGACACTTAAAATGTGTGAACTATTGACTTATTTGTACTTAAGTAACAGATAGTTACCCCACACTGTCCCCCGAGATCACTACGCTCCGAGGATGCTAATTTGTTAGAGATACCCTCGGCGAAATCGGCTAAACTGACATCTACTCGCCGGAGGGCGTTCTCCGTTATAGCTCCTACGCTGTGGAACGCCCTCCCGGCTGGAACGTGGGCTATAAAGGACCTGCTCCCGTTTAGACGCGCCTGCAAAACTTATTTGTTTAAGCAGGCCTTCGGTGAGTAGGTCCTGCCCATGTTCCGCTTTAGCCGCTGTCCTGGGGTGTCACGCTATCTAATTTCTGAACTGTACCTGGGGGTTTTGTATTTTGCTGTTTTAACTGTTTAATTGTCTTAGATGTTTTATCGCATTGCTTGTGTGTAGTTGTACCTTCGGTTCCTGTGAGCCGCCGCGAGCCTCAGGGAGTCGGCGGCATAGAAACCCGAATAATAAATAAATAAATAAATAAATAAATAGTGATCAGAATTGAATTACGAATATCCCCGCTCCTTCACACTTGGGGCTTTATTTCAGGAAGCAGAAAAACTAATGTTGAAGAAGGACCTTGGTTGCAATTCCTATTGCATGACACCATGCACATCCTGCTGCTACTCTGCCTTCTCCCCACAATGAATGCCATCACAGCTATTGATGCAGAAATCTGCCATTTGAATGTGATCCCGTAATGCTCCCACCACCTAGCTGGGTGTGTTGAATCCATTTTACTTTTCTGCCAGCAGTAAAGTGAAATGAAGGGGTGATATTCTTCTTCCCTCTCCCCCTTCTCTTGATATTCCCAAGCTGTATGTTGTCTTTTTTATTTTATATTTGCAGCTATATTTGCCTTTTTTGTTGTTGTTTATAGCTAAAATTGTAAAATTGCTCTTAAAAAGGAAAAATGGAAGAAATATGTGGAACAACAGAAGAATGGGAGTGTAGGGTTATTATGGCATGGGAAATTAAGATTGTGAGACCACATATTGTTGAACCAGTGCAATTGTGTGAATGAAGAGAGATGCACTTTCAAAGGTGCACATCCTTGTATGTGTCCACTATCAGTGGTAGCATGACTGCTGTGGAATAGCAGTTTCATGTGAAAAAACCTAGAGGAATAAAACAAACACAGCTTTCTAAAGTAAAAGCAAATAACACCATTCTATTCATGACCTTTTCATTTCTACAGTGATACAAGGTTAACTTTGCAGAAAGGAAAGAAATGAAGGTTCTTTAGTCCAGGGATTCAGCTTTGCACCTTCCCAGCCATACAGTTAATGGAGAATGTAAGAGGACAATGTCTGGAAAGAGGAAGAGGAAGAAAGGGCAAAGCAAAAAGTAAAAAACAAGGAACTACATAATCAGAAATAAAATCATTCACTCTATAGTGATAGCAGACAAGCTGGCCCATCCCTAATATTCTAAAAGTTGGACTAAATTGTTGCACTCCAGAACAGGAAAACCCCTCTGACTTAAAACACACCACACGTTGAGTGAAAAATCCAATCTTTTTAAATGAAGCTTAATAAAATTGCCAGTAGATATACAGTAGATGCTTGTGAGAAGGTAAGAAAGTTCCAAAAATTATTAAGTCAGTAAAATGCAGTAACAAAAAGTAATATCCATAAAAGATGAAAGCAATTCCAAAGCAGTATTAATCCAGACAGGAATCAACAGGATACAAAGACAATCCAGGCAGTGCTAGACAACACCAATAGGCTAAAAATATCCACAGGAACAATACCCCTTAAACAGGATTTCCATGGCACATGAACTTGATTTCCAAATGATGCCTGATCTAACAGGTTTTTCCTTGAAGCAAACCTTATATCCTAAATCCCAGAAAACTGGTTTCGTCCCCCCCCCCTCCCACTCTTGTCTCTTATCTGACAAAGTCTTTCAGAGCGACGTAAACCTTGAATTTACTGCCAATCCTGGCTAAACTCCAGCCGCCTATTTTTCAACTCCTTATCTGGCTGCTCATTAAAATTCCCAGGTGTCAGATTGTTGCCCAAACCCAAATCTTGAGAGCTCACAGAGAGAGGGAGTAAACCATCATCTCTCTGCCCAGCAGGAATATTCTCATGAGAAACTGCCCTTTGCACTGGGGCCTCTATGTCATTGTCTGCATGAAAATCATTGACCAAACCATCTCCATCTTACACCTCAACCTCGGCACCATAATTTCCCTCATCATTTTCCATATCAATGTCCACATCATTGCCCACATCAGAAGCATCATGATCCTGAAACACAAACACAGGCTGGTTCCCAAAATAAATTCTATTTCTAAATGTTCAACTGAAGTCCTGCAGAGATAGAAATTTGGGGAGTGATAGAAAAATGTCATTGTGAATGTAGAATTCTTACAGAGGGGAGCATTGCCTTCACACACATGAATTGTATGAATTATTAGCAATTCATACATATATGAATTGCTAACAAGTTTCCATCTGAAATGGTCAATTTTAGATTTGATCTACTTCTGATAAGCTTAATTTCCATTTATCAAACTTGTCAAAATCAACCAGATTTAGTTTGGGATTTGAGATTTATCCAATTCAAGGCACATCCCAAAAAAATAGTTATTTTGATTTTTTAATGATTAGTTTGTTAATTTACTGTTGGCATAGAATATTCCAAAATGATAATGAATTTCTAAAGGCATATGCTATATCTAATGGGGAATTTGAGAAAGCACAAAGCATTTCCAGTCCCATGGAACAAATCATCGCATTTAAAGTTCTGCCATTTAGCCAATGTATCCCCTTTTATCCAAGATGAAAGACCTTAAGATGTATGTATGCATGAGGCTTGTTTGATCCCCAAAAAATGATTCAAAACTTGTTTCGGATATAGGGGGCACTGGTAGTTCAGATCTAAAGTCAATTCCAATTTTCACAGAAAAAAAGTTCAAAACTTTTCAAAAAATCTGGGACTTCTGAATCCTTTGTTAATGGTTTCACAGTGTTATTTCCTGTTTCATTGGGTGGTATTTACTTTGAAAGTAGATGTTTTACTCCAGAAAAGGGGGGGGGGAGCAAAGGGAAGAAATCCATCCACTCTGGTTAAAACCGCTGGGAAAGGAAAGGAATCCATCCACACTGGTTTAAATTGACACCGATCCATCTCATCCACACTGGTTTAAACTGATGCAGGAGAGAAAGGAAAGGAATCCATCCACACTGGTTTAAACTTACATTTTTCCTGTTGTTTTTCTCCCTTCCCTTCTCCTCTTTCCTTATCTCTCTTCCTTTCCCATTTCCATTTCTCCTCCAAATCGCAGCCCATTCCGGAAAACATGGGGGCATTTTACTAGGTTCCCTGGATACGTTGTTCCCTTGCAAAGCAGTGGCATGACACCTTTCCCACCCAAGCAGCCTGTCTTAGTCCCTTTGCCTTCATGTCCCCAGCTCTCAATGAGCCCACGAGGCACGTGCAGCCTTTTTTAAAAGGGCAATGGCTGCTGTGCCAAAACCCTGCCCCTCTCGAGGTGGTTTCCCCTCATTGGCTGGAGGCAAGCATCCCAGCATGCAAGCAGCTGCTTACCCCCAAACGATGATTAATTTCCGATTCACTTCCTGGATCAGAAAAAAGATGGCGACAGTGGCTTCAAAATGTCAAGGATACTTCCAGGTTCCCAAATCACTTCAAAATCGCTTCAAAAAGGGATTTATTCCAATTTTAATCTGAATAACAAAGATTCCGACTGAATCTACCCATGCCTAGTACGTACGTATGTACGTACATATGAATGTATGTATGTATAAATGGAACCTTCGAGCTAGATAGAATATGGATAACATTCAAAATGGGTTCCTCACATTCTCAAAAAGGACATGTTTCTGCTGGCTCACAGAAACTATTTGATATTATCTTCTATTTTTAAATGATTCAACATTTCACTAAACAAAGTTTCCAAACCATCTCATCTCATTTATCTGTGCCTTATCTGAAACATAATCCTTCTAGGTGAAAATGCATCTACTAGTTTCTACTGCTAAGGTAAATTGTTTTCCCCTTCTGTAGCTAGCTGCTCATTTAACTTTGTCCAGTTGGCTCTTTTGTCTGTCATATGAGAATTTGCATTCTTCTGTGCATTTTGGTATCAGGGTTGCGATATTAACCTCTTCCTCAGTTGAAATGTTTGCTTTGTGACTACTGTCAATGGAGCAACATGTCATAAGTGCCCTAAGACAGAATCCTGTCTGCTGCTCTCCCCGTTCTTTTTCTTCCCACTCACCCCCTTTATTTAGGTAGAAGCAATTTATTTGAAGAAGTTGAGATGGGAAAATCTAAAAGCAAGAAAAGACTAATAAAAAGTCAATATTTTTCTTCTTTGTGGCATGTCAGTCAGCCTGATTGAAATGGAAAGCATAGCTGCATGTGAGAAAACAGAAGGTATTTCATGCTGCAAGCAACCTTAGAGTGTACCTTAGCTGTCCTTATTAGATGGGGAGACCTAGAGACTGTACTTGGCATCACCTATACACACCCTCTCTTTTCTCCAGCAAATGTATAAAAAGTAAGCAGTAAGCCTGCAATGTATAGCTAGAGTCCATCCAAACTTTTACAGGGCTTTACAACTAAATGGCCCTGGAGGGATTGATCAGCTACTATTGTAGAGCAATTGAGGAGAGTGTCAAGATTCTCCAGATGCCTCCTGAGCACGTCTTCCCTCTTGATTACCCACCATGGGGGTTCCTACAAGACAACCACTTCACTTGTCACTGCCACCATTAGAAATGATGAAACAGCTTTCATTGGGTGGCAATTTACAGGGTAGCAGAAAATGAGCAATTATTTCACATGTTACTATATTTTATAGCCACAGGGATGCTGTTTCCTGCCTTTGTCACTGAAATGTCACTGGTTACCTCTATATCTGAATCCCACACTGCCAAAATATCAGAAGACCCATGCCGTTCAGAGGATTTGGTTTCCCAATGGCCAAGTGAACCATCTAAAGGAAATAGCTATCTATTTCTTGTTTTTCCTGCTTATGTTGGTTCTATGATGTTGTTTGAGGGTTGGAACTAGGTTTCCAAGTAGGTTGTCATCACAGAGTAACTACTAGGTGATATGCTGCCATCTTGTTCAACATTCTTCTTTTTTTTATATGGCCAGGAAAGAGAATTGCATTGCCTGCCTTGAGATCCCTCCAGAACAACTGAATAACAGCAGAAGCAACATCTAATACAAAACATCCACTATTTTCAACTTTCTTCTTGTGTATAATTTTTTAGTCAAGTATATATAGTGCCTGTCAAACAAAGCCAAAAAAAGCAGGACTTTCTCTGTTGATTTCACACCAACATTTATTTATATATAATCTCTGTGAACACTTGATTTATTTATCATGGTCAGTGGGAACGAGGGAGAATTTTCTCATCTTTAGAAATAAGAAAGTGGTGGAACATTATTTCTTGCCTATGTATGTTTCACATTTGTTCATTCACAATTCCACCTGTGTAATATTCTTAAATGTGTAACTGTATTTTTAAAATGTTACATTAGTATACATGGCATTACATATGTTTGACATATACAGCATCTGTAAGGTTTTTTCAGATGTAATAATATATGTACTTCTTACACAATTTGATGTTCTCTTTGAATATGCATTGAATATGTTTTAATGGTTTTTAACTGTGAAATTTTTAATACTGTTCATATTTAATTCTGTTTTGATGTTTGTATATTTATATATTTTAAATTGTATACTAATGTTTTTATGTTAAACAGTTTTGAGTCGCCTTCCGGAAAGATAAAGTGGGGTAGAAATAATAATAATAATAATAATAACATACCAAGAAAAGAGCACTTAGCTTCACATAAGATAGGAGAAACCTGGATCTCAAAAGAACTTACTTTCTGTTGTTAGGGTCACCTCTATACTGCCCGATATCCCAGAATCTGATCTCCTGAAACCCTCTTATAGTGATGAGGTAACAAGGATGTCGGGTGGGGAGAGGCTGACTACCCACGAAAGATTACTACTACCACATCAGCTCTAGATTATTAAATACGGTTTTCTGTGGGTGAGCAGATGGTGACTACTGGATGGCATATGTTTTGTATGAGAAACTAGAGCTGATGTGGTCTAGCCAATGCAATTTTCTGAATCAGCACCCCAAATAACCAAACCAAAACTAAAGTTGACCAAAAACTAATTCACAACCCCTTCACAACTGTAAGTAGTTGCCTTCCAATCAAAGCATTTGTTTGTAAAATAGCATTCAGGACCGTTCATTTAAAAATACAAACTCAATTATTTTTTCTCAAGCATTGCTATGACAAAATTCTTGGAAGCTTTCTCTAGATTATTTTATTGGGTAATTCTCATGAATGTGTGAGTTTTATTAGCTGGAGATAGCTGCCACCCTGCCAGGTCTGGGCTTAGAAATTTATCTATTTCAAAAACAAAAGCTCCCCTACCCAGCTTTATTGCCAGTTTCCATATTATATATGACTTTCAGACAGACTGCTAAACAATTGAGCAAAGTTTCTGTAGAAAAAGGAGAGAAGTAATCAATGCTGTGATGACTTGAGCTTCCTATAATAGAATAGGGAAACTCCTAATTAATTATGTTACCATTATTTGACTTCCCTCTTTCAAGCCAGATAGCCTTCTCAGAGATTCCTCGGTGTTTGTTTTCTTCCAGAAAAAATAAATGTATGCAACTACTCAATATGTAAATGTGTATGTGTGTGTTACGTTAAGTAGTCTTTCAACTTATGCATTTTGCAGAATTTTCTTAAGCAAGGGAAACTCAGAGGTGATTTTGTGGTTTCTTCTTCCAAAATACAGCCTACAGCAGGGGTGCTCACACTTTTTCAGCACGGGAGCTACTGATTAAAAAACCAAGTCCCAAAGATCACCTACCCAGAAATGTAAAATGTATAACTATTTTCTTATTTATTTATTTATATATATTTATTATTCATTTTTATGTACCGCTCCTTCCAGCAGGCTCGGGGCAGTTTACATAAAATGAAGTTATAAAACATCAACATTTCAATTTAATAACAACAATATAAAACAGAGCATAAAAATACATCCAACCACCCCATTACTCCCACACTGCCATATTACCCCACATCTTATCAGCCAGAAAGTAAGAAGAGAGGCTTTTGAACTGCAAGGCCATTTAATACTCAGCAAGGTAAACAAAGGGGCATGCAAAAATACATCCAACCACCCCATTTCTCCCACATTTCCATATTCCCCAACATATATTTCTCAAGGAACAAAGCAAGCAGAGAGGCTTTGGAGCTAAAAGGCCATTTTTAAACATTAAAAATAAACAAAGAGACATGCCACAGAACAATCAAGCACCCACCCCAAAGTAAAAAGACCGACCTTTGAGATGCGGTAAGGAAATTACCCCAAAGCATCCTTCTTCTTCTCCTCTGTCGTTGCTCCTATTTCCATGCCGCCAGCATGCGTGCCGCCTCCAAGAGCTCACGAGAAGTCCGAGAGGCAGAATGGGCGCTTCTGCGCATGTTGTGGGCCAGCCATGCATCGCGTCATCCAAGCCCGCCCCCTTTGGTCTCCTACGACTCTGAGTGGCTGGAGAAGGACAGAGGGAGGAGGAGGAATCCAAAAGAGGGGGCCCATTCTGCCTCTTGGACTCTGGAGCTTTTGGAGGCGGCGCACGAGCAGGGAGCGGGGAGGAGCAACGATGGAGGTCTTCTTTGCAGCGTGCAGGGGCACGTGAAGAGGACCAACAGCAAAAAACCTGGTCAGGGGTCTGAAGATCACCAGGATGAGGCCCGAAGATCACCCTGGTGATCGAGATCACCATTCTGAGCACCCCTGGCCTACAGCATATGTAGATGATTTCTTATACAAATATTAATCAGAGCTGACCTTGCTTAACTTCCAAGATCAAATCAAATTTGATTACTCTAAAATATTTTGATATAACTTAAAATATGCATAGTTGGACGAGAAATTTCTCACATGCCTCCCCCCCCCCCCAGTATTATAGTGGGTACAAATATATGGCTTTTCAAATGGTTAAATACGTAATACTTTACACCTTGTAAATACTTGTGCATAACCACTTGGCATTTTTTTTCATGTACAAGAGTCTGTATATATTTTTCTTTGAAGCTATTATAACATAAAGCTGAACTAAAATATTAAAAAGTTTACTTCAACTAAGTATAGATGAATCTGTCAGTTCTGCTTACTCCCATATTTTTAAAGTTATTTCACCTATGAAAAATCCTTAAATTTGGAAGATTTCTTATCAAAAATGAAATGAATGAAATTGTCAGTAGCCTCTGGGGCCAAATCCAAATTGATTCAATTCTGAGCAGAGAGAGGCCCATGTTGTTGACATACAGCAATTAAAAATCACAAGGCAGCCTGTAAAGAAAGATAACTGAACTCACTGTAGTAATTTTATTTATTTATTTATTTATTTATGACATCTCTATCCTGCCTTTCTCAGCCCGAAGGTGATTCAAGGAGGCTTTGAAGTTGACAGCAATTTAATGCCATAACAATCCACAATATACAATTAAAACATTTAAAACAATATTATAAAATCCATACAAAACTATTAAAACATATAATAATCAATGTCTTCCTGTTTATCTCATTTTCCAGTAGCATTGTCTAAACCAGTGGTTCTCAACCTGTGGGTCCCCAGGTGTTTTGGCCTATAACTCCCTGAACTCCCAGCCAATTTACCAACTGTTAGAATTTCTGGGAGTTGAAGGCCAAAACATCTGGGGACCCACAGGTTGAGAACCACTGGTCTAAGCACTGTTGAATACAGAAGGATTAAAAACTTTAAAGAGATAAGCACTCAGATGGACAAATCCTTCAATTTCAGTTTCTCTCATTCTATTATTTTTCAAATCTCACGTTCTTTCCATCAATTTTCTTAAGAAATTTGGGGATTTTAGTAATTTCCTATACAAATGAACCTAACAGAGTGGTTACCTATCTGTACTGTTTGATCATTATAGTGATGTCCATTGTTGTTTCCAGTAGCAAATAAGCTCTTCCTGGGGGAAAATAACATGAATATGATAATGCTTGCTGATGTTTGTCCCCATACTCTTATAGTAAGCGATCTGTTGGCTCCAAGCATTGAAGATCCATTTGCCCCTCTCACCATGATAGTTCAATCATTCAGATTAGTTTTGCATAAATACAAGGTCTCACAAGGCCATGCATGAAAATTCAATTTATCCATGCCATTTTTCCCCAACATGAAATAACACACTTGCTGTGGTTTCACTTTTACAGTTAAGTTGAGCTGACTTCTGCTGTGGTGGCTAGAATAGCTCTATATAATTGTCTAGCCATTATTAATCCCTTTAGTGTTTCTTGTGATAACATTATTCTTGATGAACTCATTTGGTATTAATGCAAATGTCATATGTAGTTTAATAGGATTTTCTCTGTAATTCAGTATTAATTAAGTGGATCTGTGTTGTTATGAATTCCCCAAATACACTTAGCTTCCTGGTGTGCTGAGAAATACCAGAGTCTTCTTTTCAAATCTTTTATTTTTCTGGAAAGCCACCAGTCTTCAAAGACATTTCAGAATCAGAAGGAGAAGGAAAAAGAAGGAAGAAAAAGGAAGGAACGCAGGAAGGAAGGAAGAAGAGGAAAGGAAAGGTGGGAAAACCAGGCATCCATACAAATTTACCCATAAAAGTATCACCCAACATAGGAACATTTATCTTATAAGTCATATGCACACCTTTTAATCTATCATTCCTTTGAATCCATTTGGTCATGCTCTTCTATTGAAGCAGCAAAAAGCAAACCTGCTACATCTTCTTTATAATATGCCCTTCAAAATACTTAATACGGTCTATTCAACGATAATGGTAGGTTACATACCTGTGACCATCTTTCTTCGAGTGAAGCTCTGTGAATCCACACTTATGAAGTTTGCGCGCCAGCGCGGGCTTCCAACGGAAACTTTCCCAGTTTGAAAAGTTTTGGCGGTAGCTCCGCCCAGCCGGCCCGGAGGGCATAAAAGGCGCCTCCATGCGCGCCCACCCCATTCCTACGCCACATTAGCAACTAGGAAAGGGTGGTTTGAGAGAGTGGGGACGGCCGGGCGGGTTCGTGTGGATTCACAGAGCTTCACTCGAAGAAAGATGGTCACAGGTATGTAACCTACCATTCTTCTTCGAGAGCTCTGTGAATGCACACTTATGAAGATTTACCGAGCTAAGGTAAAGGAGGTGGGAACAAACCAGCCAATTCTAGAACAAATGAACAGGTTTATTACAACCACAACACGAATAAATAACACATCAATCATATAAATATGAGTGGAAGGCATGCTCCCACTTGTAAACACAGTGCAACAAGCACCATTCATGTCAGGCACACAGGCCTCACAGCATAAGTGCAACAAGCACCATTCATGTCAGGCACACAGGCCTCATAACAGTGAGTGCAACAAGCACAACTGAGAACATAAGTGCACAACTGGTGCAACTTGAACCCGTGAGTGGGTAAAGCGCTTTACCGGTAGACTGTGCCCCTACCGGGGCACGGCACACACTTGAACGTTAGCTAGTGCAACCGAGACGGGGAAGAGTTCGACCGACCGTAACTGTCGACCGAACTGTGCATAGAGGGGAGACGGGGCTGCTTACTCGGCACCACCCCGAGGGCCCTTGGGGTTAAGAATCGACCTACCAAAAGCCGCCTCCCTTCCAAACAGGGTGTCTACCGGTAGTGTGATGTGAAGGTGGGGGTTGGCCCAGATGGCCGCCCTACAAATTTGGTCCAGGGGATCCCTTGAGAAAAGCGGTCAACGTGGCTACTGCCCTAGTCGAGCGACCCTTGACCCTAGGGGGACACGGTTGACGTGCTATCTGATAGCACAGTTCAACCAAGGAAGCCACCCAATTCGAGAGTCTTTGTGACGACACCGGCAAGCCCAGCTTGTCGGTGGCGTAAGAAGCAAAAAGTCTAGTCGACCGACGGTAGTCCGCCGATCGGTCCTTGTAGACCCAGAGGGCTCTCCTGACGTCGAGAGCTCTGAGCGTCGAGTCCTTGTCCCCGGGTTGGGAGGACCCCATGTCCGGGAGCACAATGTCGGTGTTCACGTGGAACGGAGACACCACTTTAGGCAAAAAGTGATGTCCGTCCGCAAGATGGCCCTGTCTGCCAAAAACAGCAGGTAGGGCTCGTCGACCGGAGCGCCGCCAGCTCGGAAGGCCTGCGCGCCGAAGCAATGGCGACCAGGAAGGCCACCTTCCAGGAGAGGAGCCGCAGGTCGATGGACGACAACGGCTCAAACGGCGGAGATGACAGGCAGGACAGCACCAGGTCGAGGTTCCAACCCGGTGTAGGTGGATGCACCGGGGGGCGGGTGTTGTTGACACCCCTCAGGAATCTCTTGACCATCGGGAACTGGAACAGCGAGGGACCATCCCTCTGCTGGTTCTGCCAGGTGAGGGCCGCCAAGTGGGTCTTCACCGAGGACATGGACAGACCCCTGTCGACCAACTCCGCCAGGAATTCCAGGACCGCCGGGACCGACAGTGGGAAGACGGCGGCGGATCGAGAAGACTGGAACTTCGCGTAGCGGGCGATGCAAGCCGAATACGCCTTCGACGTGGCCGGCTTGTGGGCTGCTGCCAGGATCGCTGCTACTGCTGGAGAGACGTCTGGCGCCGGTGGATCCTCCATGCCGTTAAGTGCAAGGATGGAAGGTCCGGATGGAGGAGCATCCCTTTCTCCCGGGTCAGCAGGTCTGGCCGGTGAGGGAGTGGCATGTGGTCCTGGCCCGCTAGGTGGAGCAGGGTCGGGAACCAGACTTGTCTCGGCCAGTAGGGAGCGATGAGGATGCAATCGGTCCCCGAGAGCTGGATCTTCTCGACGATTCGGAGAAGAAGCGGGAACGGCGGGAAGAGGTAGAAGAAACCCGTCGTCCAGTCGAGCAGGAGTGCGTCCCCGAGGCAACCCCGGCGTGCATCCGGGGCAAGCCTGGCACCGAAAACTGGCAGTTGGTTGTTTTCCGGCGATGCGAAGAGATCTGCGTCTGGGAATCCCCACCGTTGGAAGACACGGTGGAGCTCGTCCGGATGCAGCATCCATTCGTGGGACGACCAGCCGGTTCTGCTGAGGGAGTCCGCCTCCCGTTCTCGACTCCCGGGAGATGAATGGCCCTGGGGTCACTTGATGAAGGACGCACCACTCCCACAGGCTCTGGGCCAGGGCCAGGAGCTTCCTCGAGCCCGTTCCGCCCTGCTTGTTGACGTAGTACATGGCCACTATATTGTCTGTCCTGACCAGTACTACGTGTCCCCTGACTAGGGGGGCGAAGGCCCGAAGAGTCTTGGCTATGGCCAGGAGCTCGAGGTAGTTGATGTGGTGGAGTCTCTCCACCGCCGACCATTGGCCGTTGATCGACAAGTTGTTCATGTGGCCTCCCCAGGCCAGCATCGAAGCGTCGGTCGTCAGCGTGGCGGACGGGGTCAACGTGTGGAAAGGCACCCCTTTGCAGACGTTGGCTTCGGACGTCCACCACCGGAGGGAGTCCTTGACCGCCTTCGGGAGAGAGAGTCTCTTCGAGTGGTGTTCTCTGACCGGATCGAAGTGGTCGAGAAACCAGCGCTGTAGAGGCCTGAATCGGAGCCTTGCCAGCGGAGTGACTGACACCGTGGACGCCATGTGGCCCAGCGTGACCTGGATCTGCTTTGCCGTGATGCAGGGGCCGGTGCAGGTGTTCACCTCTCGTCGAAGTGCCTGGAATCTGACGTCTGGCAGATAGGCGAGCTGATCGACGGAGTCGAAAATCGTCCCGATGAACTTTATGGACTGGGACGGGGCGAGCTGGGATTTTTCCTCGTTGAGCCGCAGGCCTAATGACGAGAGTAATTGTAGTGCCGTCGAGACCTGTTGATGCAGCAGGTCTGGAGACTGGGCCGCCAGCAGCCAGTCGTCCAGGTACGGGAAAATCCGGATTTTCTCCCTTCTCAAGTGCGCAGCCACGACCGACATGCACTTGGAGAATGTTCGGGGAGCCGTCCCGAGGCCGAAGGGAAGGACGTTGAATTGGTACGCCCTTCCTGCCACCTTGAAGCTGAGGAAGCGTCGATGGGCAGGCCTGATCGAGATGTGGAAGTACGCATCCCGAAGGTCTATTGAGGCGAAGTGGTCTCCTCTCCGGAGCAGCGGGAGAATGGACGACACTGACACCATCCTGAATTTCCTCGGCGAAACGTACGCGTTTAAGTCTCTGAGGTCCAGGATGGGTCGCAGGGAACCGTCTGGCTTCGGCACGGTGAAGTACCGTGAGAAGAATGCCCCTCTTTCCTTGCTCTGGGGGAGCTGTGAGATTGCTCCTTTTTGAAGCAAGGCGTCGACCTCCTCCAAGATCACCTTGGACGGCTCTGTCTCGACGATGAACCCCGTTGGAGGAAGCTCGTCGAATTCCAAGGCATAGCCGTCTTCGACAATCCGGAGAACCCATGCATCTGAGGTGATGCGTCGCCAGGCATCGATGTAGCGGGCCAGGCGGTCTCCGAATGGCGGGTGAGGTGGTGGAGGTCGAGGGCTGGGGGGAGGCATGGTGGTGGCAGCGGTACCTAGCGACGAGGCGGTGTCGTCCCTCGCCCCGTCAAACGCGGCGGTTGGATTGTCCATTGCCATTATTATGGCGAGGCCTTGACTTATTACCCTGACGGGGTCGATTGGCCTGCTGCTGCTGTTGTTGCCTCGGCTGTTGCTGCTGCTGCTGCTGAGGGGCCGAGTATGACCGTGGGGCTTGGCGGTACTGTGGCCTGGGCTGAAACTTCGCCCGTTGGTAGTACCTAGGCTTTGGCTGTGGCTGGGGCCGGTCCAGTTTGGCCGTCAGGACTCTGAAGTCGTGAGTGGCCTTCAGTTTGTCGTCCGTGCCCGCAAAGAAAAGTCCCTGGGCATCGAACGGCAGATCCTCGATGGTCTTCTTGGAATTTGAAGAGAGACCAGAGGACTTCAACCACGCGTGCCTCCGGATGGCGACACCGTGGGCCAGCAGCTTTCCTGAGGTGTCCCCCGTATGGCGGGCCATCAGGATTTGGTGGTGTGCCAACGACTGCGCCTCTTGGGAGATGGAAAGAAGTGCAGCCTGTTGTTCCTGGGAGAGATCCTGGAAAAAGGGTTGAGCCCTTTCCCACAAGATCTGGTGGTAAGCTCCCATGCACGCCCCGTAGTTGGCCATTTTGGTCAGTAGGAGTCCAGCCTTGTAAATCTTTCGACCGACCGTGTCGAACCTCTTTCCCTCCTGGTCTGAGGGGGCTGCAGACTCTCGGCCCGAGGACTGGGAGGAGGTGACGATCATCGAGTTGGGGGTCGGATGATCATGTAGCCAGCTCTTCTCCCTCTCATCTATCTTGTACCATGCCTCGATACGCCCGGACGTAGGAGGAATGGTCGATGGAGTCGTCCACGAAGCCTTCACCACCTCTTCCAGTGGCTCTAGCATGGGGAGGTGTGGTTGGGCCGCTTCTTCGACCTGCACCCTGCTGAAAACGGGGCAGGCACTGGCTCTCATGGGAACGTAGGTCTGCATCCCCAGAGATCTCGCCATCCGGCCCACTTGCTCACCGAAGGCTCTTGCGTTGTCGGTCGGTGAGGACGAAGGTTCCACTTCGCATCCTGTATGGGAAGGCGTCCTGTCCATGTTGAGGGACAGGATGGAGCCCGATCTTGTCGATCGAGGGACCTCGCCATCTTCCATCTCGTCTCCCGACCAAGGCCGAACCGTGTCTTGGTTCGCCGGGGGCTGTGCCTGTGGTGGCGACCTAGAAGTCGAAGGGGCCGCAGTCATCACAGGAGGGAGGTTCCGCTCGGCCGGGGCCAAGGCGAGCCTCGTGGTTTGTGACAAAAAGTTGTCGGACCGAGGTCGGCCCCGATGGGACTCGGACGACGGTCTGGACTGAGTCCTCTGGCGACACGTGGTGCTCTACCCCTGTCTCCACAGCGAGAACAGGGATAGGCGACGAGTCGGGGCAGGAGACTGAAGACGATGACGTCAGAGTCCTGCGCCTCTTCGGCGATGGAGGTCTCGAGGCCGCGGCCTCCAGAGACTTGCCCGGAGTCACAGGAACCAGGCCTCTGGTCTGGGCTCTACGGGCTTCCTCACTCGACCTCCGGAAAGCTATCTCCATAGCCCGGTCAGAGGGAGTCCTCGAGATGGCCGACCTCTGGGAGAGGCCCGACGTCATCGAGCTTGTCGAGAGCCGACGAGGCGGAGGCAGCTGGACCGTTTCGGTGGTTACGGTGCAGGGCCTCTTCGGCGCCCGAAGTCTTCGAGGAGACAGAGGCGTTCTTCTCCTTTCGTGGGCGCTTCTTCCCGGCCGGGTGAGCGGTCGACACGACGGGGACGAAGCAGCCGCCTCGGACCCCAAGGAGGCAGATGGGACAGCCGTCGCCATCTTCGGAGGGCAGAGAGCACGCTCCGTCAGGTAGGCCTGAAGCCTGCGGGCTCTCGCTCGCCTGGTGTTCGACGAGAAGGCCTGGCAGTGTCGACAGGTCGGAACAACGTGTCCCTCCCCGAGACACCGAAGGCACTTCGAGTGACCGTCGCAATCCGGGATCTTGCTACCGCAGGATAAGCACCTTTTGAAGCTGGTTGTGGACATGCTATGCTCACACAACCAGCCGTATTTCCGATGTTGCCCAAGTGGCGGAAAACAAAGGAATGGGGTGGGCGCGCATGGAGGCGCCTTTTATGCCCTCCGGGCCGGCTGGGCGGAGCTACCGCCAAAACTTTTCAAACTGGGAAAGTTTCCGTTGGAACCCGCGCTGGCGCGCAAACTTCATAAGTGTGCATTCACAGAGCTCTCGAAGAAGAACAGAGCCATTAGCCTTTTTTGAATTAATAGCTATACTACCCCATCCAGTCATATGAAGTAGAAGTTAGAAAGTCAACATATCAGTGCTGGAACACCAGAAAAGGGGAAGGGCAGGATTTCTTTTTCATGTAGTAATTTTGAAAAAATAGAGAAATTTTCTGTTGAAGAAGGAATTATTTTTAGTTGCATTTTCATTTTGCAGATCAATTTTATTTATTTTTACAGCCAGAATAAATTCATTTCTATGGTTGTACATTTTCTTTTTTCTTCATTGATTTCAATGGAATAGCTATATATGTACTATTCTCTTACTTACAACTCCAGTATTTTTCAACTAAATGGAATCAAATATGCAAAATATTCTATTTTTGCCCCTGGGTATGCCATATGCCAGATTTAATTGATTGAGAATGTTGGTTATTTTAAATGTGGATGTATTTTAGTCTTCCCACTACATTCAACATATCACCTTTAAAATTTGAACTTAATACATACAGAGGTGCATCTGAATTCAGAATATGGATGTCTTAAGTATTTAGTTCTTCAATGTAGGAATAGATAGATCTAAATAGTGAACATGTAGATACATATTAGAAAGGTGACTGTATTAAAGATAACCACTGACACATTAGAAGTGTAATGTAGTTCAGTTCTGAAATGACATCTTCAAGTGTATGATAGCTCTAGTTGTTCAGATTCCTATGTGTTTACTCCAGTATACTGATATACCAAAGTTTAGATCTTCCACTTTGTCACTGATCGCAGCATAACTCTAGAACTGATGAAGGTGGCTCATAGGATTCTATATTATATTAATATTGCTTGTATCCTATCTTTGTTAACATGATGGCTCCAAACATCTGCTATTTTGGCTTTTTTTAAACGTATTTTATTGAGTTGTTTGGCATTTAAGAACTTATGTAAATACGGAAAACCTTTAATAGAGGATAGAAATCATGTTATCATCCATATGTTGTTGGACAATTCCTAAGTTTACTAGTTAGGACAGCCAGTACTGTAATATGCTGGCAGTTGAAGTCTCACATCATCTGTCTCAGTATTTCAAATTCAGTCTTGGAAGGCCAGTGGTGCCTGTTTTGTAGTCATAACAGTAAGAGCTGAACAGGAGCTCCATTAATAGCTGAATACAACAGGCATTCTGTGGTGATGACTAGTGGGGGAGTTTTAAGGGGATGCCTGTCTCAGTGCCTGCTTAAGACTACTGAATATAGATGGTGAGAGAGTTGCTGCAATCATCTGCTACAATTGTGCTATGTTTCTGCTCTTGCCAGATAATGTGGATAGCTAGACCTGCAGCAATGGCAAGTTGTTTTGCAAGTTGGAAGAGACATTCTAGCAACTTGAGCTCATATATCTACTCTTCAGCATATTAGTGAACAGGGGGCTTTCTTGGACAGAGGCCCCACCTGAACTTACCATTTAATGCAGTTTCAAACTGGCATTGAAGAAAGTGATTTTACTGTGCAGATGATTACAAAGGAAATCCTGGAACCAGACTGGGGACTGAATTTTGATTAGATAAACCAAAGAGCACTGATTTGCATGGGTTGGGGGGGGGGGTTGGAAGTTTGTTGTCTGGCCAATGGCCACCACAGTTTGAAGCTAATGTAGATGAAGCAGGCTGTTTTGGACAAGGACAAGTGATATTTCTGAGGAAGAGGTCAAGAGGAGGAGATAGAGATTTGTAAGAATGTGAGACACAGAAGTAGAAGGACCAGAAATCATTCTTTGAGTTTGAAGCTACAAAATTGATTTGAATCTCTTTCCCTTATCAATGATTATGAAACTGAAGGATCTTGATCCAATGGTTATCATTTTGCCTCTACTCTCAATCAAAGGACCTGTCCCAGAAAATGAGAGAAGAATCACACATATGAAAACTAGATCTGCAGATGGTGCTACCAGGAGAAAAATGAATTCTTAGACCAGAGTCTCTGCTCTGGTTTATGAAGATGAATTACTGGCAAGTGATGGGTTGTGTCTCACAGCAATTTGCTGAGAGGCTCACAAACCCAATCTGGAAGACTTTAAAATTAGTTATGAGTTAGAGGAAGACTGCATCTTTGCGCAATGAATTAATCAAATGCTGGAGATAATAGTCCAAATGTTATAGAGAGAACTGGACAAATAGTACTATAACGTAACAACAGAAAGAAAGAAAATCCCTTAAATAAGCACCTAGGGGAAATGGGATCTTATGTTGGATGTCTCTTCACTTATAAACATAGCATGAGAAATAAACAAGAGGAGTTTGAACTCTTAACACAGTAAAGCAAATATAATGTAATGCAAATCACTAAAAGTAGAATTAATCTCTTGATTTGCAAGAGAGTTACTGTTGCACTCCAGGCCAGGAAAGCCCTCTTACTTTAAACACCACACAGCTGAGTAAAAGTGCAAGCAGCTTATTGAAGATAATTTAAAAAAACAATAACAGTAAAAGACACTCCATAAAAATAGGTAAATCCAATTAGGCAGAAAGATAAGCAGAAACAATAGTCCAGGAAACTTCCAAGGTAAAACTCCAAAACTTGAATCATGAAATTGAACAAGGCACTTATCACATGAATCTATCTAAAGCAAAGCTTCCAAAGACCAGGAAAAATGTCTTGATTCAATTCCAATGTCTCTTCATCGGACTATAGATTCTGTACTTGGCACTTTTATTCTCTCATCTAGTCTATGTCCCAAGTGGCCAGGAATGGATTTCGTTTCATCCTTCACTCTGTTATCAATCTCTCTCTCAGTCTGGTAGAACATGAGAGATTGGTTTGTTTGCCTGTACTGACTGAAAATATACCTTCTATCTACTGGCTCATTAATTTCTGCAGCTGGGCCAGGTGCCGAGCTTTTCTTAGACTCAAAGTCCTATGAATTCTCTGGTAGCAATTCAGGCCCTCTTCCAGGGACCATAACATCATCTATAACAAACAGTGGGCTGCACAGTGTTAAACACAAAAAGGCAGATTCAACCAACGAGATTGTTCCTAAGATCCGGAAATGCTACAGATACATTGATGATTTGTATCTCATAGCCCAAGGTGACCTTAACATGGATGCTTGGACGTATCCACTTACGTTACCCAATCTAGAATAGCAGTAAGGAACTTCCAAAAACCAACCCAAAAAACTCTCTCCTGCACTATAGGAGTTACCACTCCTACAGTCTTAAAAATAACCTTCCTTTTGCTCAGCTTCTAAGACTAAAACGAAATTGTACCAATAATCTACATTACAAGGAAGAAGCTGACAAACTCCTGCACAACCTCAGTCTTAGAGGCTATCCAGACAATGTCCTGAGGAAGGCTTTCAGAAGGGCTGAATGTACCAACAGAGGGAACCTTTTCCAACCCAAGCCAAAAACAGAAAACAACCGCATAGTGTGGCCCCTAACCCTTAGCCCCCACAAACACCAAATTGAACAAATTGTAAAACGCTACTGGCCCCTGGTCTCACATGTGCAGGGCTTAGAACAAACCCCAATGACAGCCCACAAGCGCACACAAAATATAGGGGACATACTATCCCATACAAATTTAGTCCAGCCCAAACTTAAAAGCACACTTGCTATGGGCACTTACATTTGTGGGAAATGCAGCATATGCAGAAATATAAAACAATCCAAAACTGTCACCAGTAGCACCAACAACAGAACGTTCAAACTTAGATCTTATGCCAACTGCCAAACTTCAGGGATAGTGTATTTACTAGAATGCAAATGTAAAAAATAATACACTGGATATAGCTCTAGAAGTCTTAAAGAGAGATCTTTGGAACACAAGTCAAGAATTAAACTTAAAGCTACAGATTCCACTCTTTACCAACACTGCACGGAGTTGGGACATTCCTTTGACCAAATTGCCATACAAGTACTTGAAAAGGTACAGGGACCCCCCACTCTGATCTGATAAGTTTACTCAAAAGGAGAGAAACTTTCTGGATAATCCAGCTGGCCACAGAAAAGCAATTTGGAGGTTTAAATGATCCTCTTAGTATCAACGCCCTACTAAACAAGTAATCTCTCCTCCCAGTATCTCTAATCACTATAAAGGGCCCCTCCTGCCTCCCAATCCTTACCATCTCGCTAGAGTGGAGAGGTCCGTCCTCCTTGCAACTTGGAAGAAATCATATGGTAAATATAAATGTTATTCTAATTCCCACTTTTCCTAGCATCTTTTCTAGTGGTAAATAGATTATTCATTATTTTCCTCATTCATTGCTGTAGATAATTCATCTAAGTGTGAGGACGCTATATTTACACAGCCTCTGAGGAAGTTTGTATACGAAACGACCCGTTGCTGGCCCCTGGAAAGAGCTCACGCCGTCAGGCTACTCAAGACGGAACGCCCCTACCAGGGCCCCATCCGAAAGGTCTGTGTTCACTGTAACACAGTCCCACCTTGCTTCCAGCTCGGATTCCGCGGGCACTTGCCCACCAGCGACTACAACTACCAGAACCCTTAGCGATACGCCATTGGGCGGAGCCTGGTGTTGAAACTACTAGCGCTTCCTGGCGCTCTCAGCGGGATTTCCCTTTGCTACCAGCTCCCTTTCGAGCTTCCTGCAGTAGTTTCCTTTTGAACCCTTATCATCACAGAAACAGCCCCCATCCTATATCTTCGTGAGCAAGTCTCCTACTCCCACTCCAAAGTACAATGGTTATTTCCACAGGCATTAGCCTTCTTTATTGATTATTTGTTATTGTGAGTGATGCTCTGTAATTTCATGCTGTATCATGGAGGGCAGAAGCAACTTTTAGCATTAAAGGAAAAGGTGCCCAGGGTTTTCCCACTTAATGCACACATTATTGTCATGTCTGGAAATGTGTTAACTTCTCCTGCTCTTTTTTAAAAAAAGCATGTTCTGGATATGTCCCAAAAGCGAAAATAACTTAGAACATTTCTGTTATTTTTCCAGACACATAAAGTGATGGGTGTTTGTGCTTTTCTATAGTACTGTTGATGTACGCTGAAGAAGCATAGGATGCTTTTATACCAGGAATGGGCAAACTTTGCCCATGACTGGTGTTAGGAATTGTGAGAGTTGAAATCCAAAACAATCTGACAGAAAACTGGGAGTTGTAGTTTGGTATGGTACTGGCTCTCTTTGGCAGGGAAGGCAAAGGACCTTGTAAAACTACAACTCCTGTGATTTCTGTGACATTGAACACGTGGCAGGATTTTTGGGGGCAATTCCCCTTTAAGGAGACTCTCCTTGCACTGGCAATTCCCCTTTAAAGCTAGCTCCCTCCTGGCTGAAGAAACAAAACAAAACAGGGGAAATTTTTTTCTTCCTCCCTTTGCAGGCCATGTAAGACTTTTAAGACTTAAGAGCTACTGAAAGAAAGGGGGAGCTGAGCAGAGAGAAAGAAAGAAAAGAGACCTCAAAGAGGTGGGACAGACCAGGAGAAAGAAGTTTCTCCACACAGGACTTTCTCTGATGCATCTTTGTTTTGATTCTCCTCCAGCCTGCCTGCACTGTTGGCAAAGAGAGAGGGAGAAAGAGGAAGAGGCCTGAGTTCATTTATTTATTTATTTACTTAAAACTTTTGTACCCTGACCTTCTCACCTCAATAGAAAGACTCAGACCAGCTTACAACAAGATTCAATGCTATACAATTAAAAACAACTACAACAACATATTAAAATACATAAAAAACCCAAGCATAAAACCACATCGCCACTAAAAACAATTCCACTCGATCTGTAAATGTGGTCATTTATTCAGACTATAGACAATCTCAGCCTATTCTGGGAAGACTTCGTTCCACATCCAAGTCTTCACCAGCCTCCTAAAGGACAACAGATCTAGCATCGCTTGGGAGAGAGTTGGTCAGGGAAAGGAAGATCTGCTACTTGGGGGGGGGGGGTGGCAGCCTCTCCCTCCCATCCCTCCCCAGGAGCCCAACCTGATACAGAGGGCCATGCTGTTGCCCTCTTTGTGACTTTTGCTGCTGCCTGGCTGCTTGACTCTTGTTTGCTTTCTTTCTTGTTTGGCCGCTTCTTTGCTTTCTTCCCTCATCTGATGTCGCTCCCAATTGTTTCCTCCTTGCCCTTTCCTGCTTCCTTTCCTCCAGTGTTTGATCTCCCTTCCTCTTCTTCTCTGACTGTCTGACCTCTCCCCTCTCCTTGTTCTTGGGGAAGGCTTGCATTGCTCAGCTGCAGGTTTGCCTCCTTTCTGAGGAAGGGGGCTGGAGGAGGCACAGCTGTGCCTCCTCCGCCGGCTGCATGGTGCTTAGCTGGCCTCAGAGCTTTTTTCTTTCAGCCTCCCATCCCACAGCAGCTTATAGCTTGAATCAAACATAAGCTGAGGGAGGTTTTCAGCCTTAAAAAAGGGCTGGAATAACCTGGCCTATATTCAAGGATATACGGTATGTTTAAGCTGGAGGAGGGGAGATTAAGAATCGGCATGTTTAAATATTTGAATAGCTGTCATATGGAAGATGAAACAAGCTTATTTTCTGCTGATCTGGAGACCAGGAAGCTCTTAGCATAGGGCCAATGGCCATTTGTTGGGAGTCCTTTGATTGTATAATGGCAGGGGGTTGGACTGGATGGCTTTTAGGGCCTCCTCTAACACGATTCTATTCTATGATTCTATGTGACCTGCAACTACATTTTCATCAGCCTCCATTTGAAGTGATTTTCAGCTGCTTAAAGAAGCCCCAAAGTCTTTCACTTTGTTGATGCAAGTAATATTTGAAAGCTGTAAAGAAAGGTGGGAACCAGAGTCTGCTGTATAGCAGAGCTAGGAGCAGGCTTCATAAAGTGAAATTGATAGCTCTAGCATTAGAGGAATTTATAGCATACAGTTCCTATCATTCCCCGAGAGATTTAAGTCCACTTTTGCAAAAACTCCAAGGAATGTAAAGCACATTGCTGCTCAGCAAAGATTATTCATTGCTATGTGCTACTATGTAGCCATTTGAATAAAAAAAAGTTTCAAAAGATTCATGTCAGGAATAATAATGATTATGAATATATTTCTTTATTGGGGCCACTGAACAGCTTATTAAAAACAGGAATAAAAAGAATATATTTTCACTCAAAACTAAATTGACCACATATTAAATCATCAAATATGCTCACTTTAAAAAACCTGCTGGACTAATATTGCTTCAGCAGGTGGTCTCTAGGTAATCCAGCTTGAAGAAAATTTTGAAAAGCATTCATCTTTTATGTTTCTGGAAGATAAGGTGCAACCCAGTTCTGCAGACTTGCAGAGGTCAACTGCCAGGTTTCTGGTAATCTTCCAGCATTGGTGCAGGCTCCAACAGATTGTGAGGATTCCCATTAACTGAACAGTTACTCACTAAAATTAACTCACTATCAGGTTTCTGGTAGGCATGTTTGATCTAGGAAAACATGGTTCAAAACTCGTTTTGAATATAGGGGGTGCTGGTGATTTGATTCTGAAATGATTTCAGAATTTTTCCGAAAAAAATCAGAAATTTCCAAAATTGCTTCGTTAATGGCGGGCACTATTGTGCAATACGCAAAAACCTGCAAAAGGGGCAGGTAAAACTTGGGGGATTCCTTTTCCCTCAGTTTTAGAACGTTACTGACAAAACTTGCCACAACGGTAGAAAATATTCTTCTCTGTCAGCATACTGACTTTCAACGTGTATAGAAGATCCCTGGGATTTTGACAATTATAAAATTACTAGCTGTACCCGGCACGCGTTGCTGTGCCCTATTTAGGAGATGCGAGAAAGTCTGAGTATGTAAGGGTTGGAACTGATGTGACTTATGGTGTTGAAGTGAATTGGGTGTTTTATGTTTGTGCCTCAGCTCTTTGCCTGCAGTCCTTCGGGTTTGACTTGTACCATGGCCAGGACGGATCAGCTTGGGGAGGGCTTGTCCTGTCAGGGGATCTCTATCTTCACAGGTGCGTCCAGTATCTGTTGGGGGACTGTTAAAAATCCTTTCCGTATCCTTTTTAGCCACCTTTCTCAAGATCTTCATGTCTAGCTTACTTTCTGCTCCTCTCTTTTTCAAGATGTCCTGCTCTGTGTCTTTTGCACCCATTGGTCGATTTCCCAAAAGCCACTGGAGATCTTTTGGGAAAGGAAGAAGAGCTCCCCTTGAATGGTGTTGATCTCCATCATGGGCTTCTGATTTGAAAGTGTTGGAGGAGGCTCTGGCTGACAGTTTGTTATGGGTCGGAATGTTCATGTTGGCTGGCCAGTACAGCAGTTATGCAAATCCGCCCTTATTGGCAGCCAATCATGTTGTCAGTATGTAGAGGCTGGGGGAGTCTTTGGCAGCCCCGGAGGATGCTGGGAAATGTAGGTTTTTTTACTCGTTGTTTTGGGGGCCTTTTAGGTTTTGGGGGGGAAAGTTTCTTTGCTACAAACGTACCTTGCTTGAGGCCTATTTCTGTTGGCAAGTTTTGTGTTTCTGCGTTGTAAGGTTTCTCTGTTTCAGGTAGTCTTCACATGACGACTGTTCCTTTATATATATAGATAATGTCAGTGATTTAATATGGAATATTACAAGAAGAAATGTGCTGTCTCTAGGATTGCCTTGGAAAATTTTAATCTGTTTTGCATATTTGTCAAGAGCACACCCCTCTGAATATGAGAAAGTGGAATAACATTAAATTAATTTATAACATTTGCTTTTTTCCAAGATAAGGGGAGGCCAGGCCACGGTTCAACATTGCCCCATCCTCCCAGATCAGGAGGGAGGACTTGACCGCCCTGTGGACGGCAGCATCCCACCCCAGCCCTCCAAGTTGTCTCCAAAAGGACAACGTGTAACCCCAAGGAGAGGAAAGGGGCCTCTGAAGTTTTGTTGTGTTGTTCCTCTAGGAAAATATTGGATTAGTAAATTTCTAGTTCTCAAAAGTTTAACGTGTAACCCCCAAGGAGAGGAAACAGACCTTTCAAAGTTTTAATTTGTTGATCCCCAAGGAAAAAATTAGATTAGTAGATTTCTAGTTTTCAAAAGTACAACGTGTAACCTCAAGGAGAGGAAAGGAGTCTTCCAAACATTTATTGTGTGGTTCCCCAAGGAAAAGATTTGATTAGTACATTTCTAGTTTGCAAATGGCAAAGTCAACATCTGTCCAGGAACCAATGGGAATTAGCATGTTTTATTTATTATTTCTTTATTTACATCATTTCTACCCCGCTATTCTCAACCCCCGAGGGGGGACTCAGAGAGGCCTGACAAAACGGCAACAATTTGATGCCATTACACAATATAAATACAATATAAAACCATAAACATTAAACATTCAGCATTAAAATACAGTTAACATTAACACATAATATACATTCACTTAAGTTAAAAACAGTGTTCCATCCACAACATGAGCATTGAGCCATATCCATCAACTTGCCATTACAATTACAATCCAAAGTGCTGCATTGAGCTAATGTGCAAAAGTCTGGTCCCACAGCCAAGATTTCACTTTTTTCCTGAATGCCAGGAGGGATGGGGTTGATTGTATGTCGCTTGAAAGCACATTCCACAGATGGGGAGCAACCACTGAGAAGGCCCTATCTCTCGTCCCCACCAGCCACATTTGAGAAGTTGGTGGGAGCGAGAGCAGGTTAATGTATAATGTGGCTCTGGGGCCACAGTGAAGAAGGTAGCAGGGAAGATAGTTCCATCTTGTCTCCTGCAGTATCAGAGCCCTTCCCCCACCACCAACGGCCGCATTATACATTAATGGCATTATACATTAACCTTTCATATGCATTCATTACAATTCTTTCCCTATCTCCTGGATAAGAACACCTGCACTTAGGCTAGATTGCGTCCCTGCAAATCTGCCACTTTTCCAATACTTCCAATACTCCTTCCCTTCCAACCTGAGAAGGAGGCAGAGAACCAGACTTCTGCTTTCTTTGCAGATCTGTTGCCCTGAAAATACACCATCCCTGTTCTTCCCATGAAACAGAGCATGGTGGGTGACAAGATCAGCTGTCTGCCACAATTTTGGACTATTAGAAGGTCACTTATATAGCAGTTTTCTGCTGATACTGTTCCAGTTGTCTTTGTAAATTAATGACAAGTTGTTTTCCAGCCCCCTGTTGTGTCAGCTACACTGGCTGCCTGTCCACTTCCGAGCTCAATTCAAAGTGCTGGTTTTGACCTTTAAAGCTCTATACGGTTCTGGCCCAGCTCTGGGGCCACAGTGATGAAGGGAGCAGGGAAGACAGGTCCACCTTGTCTCCTGCAGCATCAGAGCCCTTCCCCCACCACCAACGGCCACTCTGGGGCCAGAGTAAAGAAGGGAGCAGAGAAGACAGTTCCATCTTGTCTCCTGTGGCATCAGAGCTTTTTCCCCACCACCAATGGCTGCTCTGGGGCTAGAGTAAAGAAGGGAGCAGAGAAGACAGTTCCATCTTGTCTCCTGTGGCATCAGAGCCCTTTCCCCACCACCAGTGGCCGCTCTGGGGCCACAGGGAAGAAGGGAGCAAGGAAGATAGTTCCATCTTGTCTCCTGCAGCATCAGAGCCCTTCCCCCACCACCAACGGCCACTCTGGGGCCACAGTGAAGAAGAGAGTAGAGAAGACATTTCCATCTTTTCTCCTGCAGCATCAGAGCCCTTCCCCCACCACCAATGGCCACTCTGGGGCCAGAGTAAAGAAGGGAGCAGAGAAGACATTTCCATCTTTTCTCCTGCAGCATCAGAGCCCTTCCCCCACCACCAATGGCCACTCTGGGGCCAGAGTAAAGAAGGGAGCAGAGAAGACAGTTCCATCTTGTCTCCTGTGGCATCAGAGCCCTTTCCCCACCACCAGTGGCCGCTCTGGGGCCACAGTGAAGAAGGGAGCAAGGAAGACAGTTCCATCTTGTCTCCTGCAGCATCAGAGCCCTTCCCCCACCACCAACGGCCACTCTGGGGCCACAGTGAAGAAGGGAGTAGAGAAGACATTTCCATCTTTTCTCCTGCAGCATCAGAGCCCTTCCCCCACCACCAATGGCCACTCTGGGGCCAGAGTAAAGAAGGGAGCAGAGAAGACAGTTCCATCTTGTCTCCTGTGGCATCAGAGCCCTTTCCCCACCACCAGTGGCCACTCTGGGGCCACAGTGAAGAAGGGAGCAAGGAAGACAGTTCCATCTTGTCTCCTGCAGCATCAGAGCCCTTCCCCTACCACCAACAACCGTTCTGGGGCCACAGTGAAGAAGGGAGCAGAGAAGACAGGTCCACCTTTTCTCCTGTGGCATCAGAGCCTTTCAACCACCACCAACGGCTGCTCTGGGGCCACAGTGAAGAAGGGAGCAGGGATGAGAAGGGCGGCATATAAATGTCGTAAATAACTAATTAAATAAGTAAATGAATTTGTAGTGTTAATGCTGAGTAGATGTGGAATTCCCTTTGTTTGTTAACCAATGTAGCTTAGATAATCTCTCTGTGTGTGTGTGTGTGTGTGTGTGTGTATATATATATATATATTCCCCCAGGCCTGCAAATGACTCAAGCACAGGCTTTTATCCCTCTATAAATATAGATGCTGGCCAAAATATGACTGGGATTTGGCAGAACATAATATTTTACTAGCCTAAGGATTTTTCAGCCTACATTCTCTAACATTGGCTGCTTTTATCTAGAGTCATCTATACATCCTCAGATTTTGAAGCGAGCCTCAGAAACATGGGATCACCTAAGCTACAGAACTCATAAGCAGCTCTGGAGAGCACAAACTGGCATCTTTTTTTCTCTTCTGTCCAATGTCAGTAATTTTATGTTTTCAAACTGTTTCAATCAACTCTCCTGCCTCATTCACACACCATTTTTAACTTTATATATGACACATTTTATTTGCTCCTATAAAAGCAGGACTGAATGACCAACGTCCAAGAGGTTTATCTTGCTGAACACCACAAGATATTCCTGGCATTGATTGGTGAGGGTCAGACACAGAGTAAAGATCAGGCAGATCAGCAAAGTGACAAGGGCAAGAAGTGGAAGCAAGGATACAAGATTTATCACCAGTTTCCTCTTTGCCTTGTTGCTTTTGCTCTGCAAGATCAGTTGCCCAGCATACACAAGATAAGCGCTGAGTCCTGAGATGAACAGTAAAGGCATATCTAATGTTTAATAGTAATACTATACTTGCAAATGCTATAATCATTATATGGAAATTAGCTCTGTAATCTTTGCAATTCAGGCAAGCCTTCAGCTCTTAACATATTACGAGGCAAGATGTTATGCTTGTATCCATTCCTCAAACATGCCCTATTCCTGATGCAGTTACATCTAAAGATGCCTTCAAAGATAGCACTGCATGGATCAAAGTTCTACTCTCAGGGGACTGCATAGCAAACCAGTATGGCTTCTTTCCACATTGCAAAAGAGAACAGAGACATTTTTGTAGTAGTTGGCTTAAGACTGCCTAGTTTGCTAAGGTAACCTGGCAGAGAGAGTGCGTCTCATTTTAGAACAGCCTTCTGCAGGCTCTGTGAAATTGTTTGGAAAATTACTTCTCAGAGGGATGAATACAATCATTTTAATAACCTGCTGAAGCCCTCTGTAATGGAGCAGTGAGATGATACTCTGTGAATAGTGGTAAGGTCACTTTGCTCAAAAGTTGTCATCCTATGTACACGACTTTTGAATAAACTCTACTGAATGGGACATTTTCCTGAGGGGAAAAGACTTGTAAAGGTTCACTTTGCCAGCCACCATAATAAATTAAATCCCTATAAGATGCCAGGATTAATGGTTCTTTATAAGTATTCAACAGGGACAATGTACAGCATTGAAATTATTCATTTTTTTTAAAAAAAATCCATGACAAGTCTCCTCCTCCTCCTCCTCCTGAGCTCAAGATAGCATCCATGTTCCTGCTCCTTATTTTATTCTTCCAATAGACCTATGAGGTACATTAGACTGAAAGAGACCAATCAGGTCTTCTAATTATTTATTTTATTTATTAATTAATCAAACTTGTATACCACCACTCCCCGAAAGCTCGGAGCGGTTTACAATATGCATAAACAGTACATTACATTTAAAAATGAAGAGAGTTTCCAATCCACCAATCAACAGGATTCAAATACCAGCCGGAAAAGATAAGTTTTACAAGCTCTATGAAAGGAAAGTAAATCTCAGAGGGCTTGTGTTTCCGCTGGCAAGGCATTTCAGAGGCAAGGTGCCACCACTGTGAATGCTCTATGCCTAGTAGCCATCAAATGAAATGTCTTAAAGTTGGGTACTTCAAGTAGATTCTGATCTTCTGAATGGAGTGATCTCTGGGGTTGGTAGGGGGTGAGGCGGTCCCTCAGGTACACCGGCCCCAGACCATACAAGGCCTTGAAGGTAAGAACTAACACTGAAGGTAATCCGGTCCTCAATTGGCAACCAGTGCAATTGCTGCAAGATTGGAGTAATATGGGACCTCGCTGACACAACAGCTAGAAGCTGGGCAGCAGCATTTTGCACTAGTTTAAGTTTCCAGATCACCGACAAGGGTAGGCCAATGTAGAGGGCATTACAGTAGTCTAATCTTGAGATGACCATAGCTTGAATCACCGTAGCCAGGTCATCCCTGGACAGGGAGCCAGTCGCCTAGCCTGACGTATATGGAAAAATGCAACTCTGCTCACAGTGGAGACCTGGGCCTCCATTGTCAGCAGAGGGTCCAAAAGGACTCCCAGACTCTTTATCAAGGACAATGGGCATAGTGCCTTGCCATCCAGGGTAGGCAACTGGATCACCCCTCCATCCGGGTGACCCAGCCAAAGGATCTCTGTCTTCACTGGATTCACCGTCAACCTGCTGACACGCAACCATCCAGTGACGGCCACAAGGCAGTGATGGAAATTATCGGGTATGGAGTGTGGCTGGCCTTCCATCCTCAGAATGAGCTGAGTGTCATCAGCGTACTGATGGCACTCAAGCACAAAGCTTCATACCAGCTGGGCAAGTGGTCGCAACAGAGGGGATAGGATAGCCCCCTGAGGGACCCCACATATAAGAGGGGCCCTTTCAGAAGCCAACCCTCCTCTCCACACGCTGACCCCGATTTTGAAGAAAGGAGGACAGCCATTTAAGGGCCAGCCACCTAACTCCAGTAATGGCTAGGCGGTGAATCTAAAGGTTGTGGTTGACCGTGTCAAATGCTGCCGTGAGGTCCAATAACAGCACTGATCCTCCTTGATCCGTCTGGCAACGAAGCTGATCTGTGATGGGGACCAGCACAGTCTCCGTCCCATGCCCCTTACGGAAGCCGGACTGGAAGGGATCTAATCCGGCTGCGTCTTGTAGGAACTGCTGTAGTTGCTCTGCTACCGCCCTCTCAATCACCTTTCCCAGAAATTGGAGGGAACTGAGCAATCTAATTATGTTTTTAGCCCATGGGGATTTGAAAACTGGTAATAAAACTGGTTTTAACCTGTAATGCATTAGATTACCTACAGTTTTCATCTGTATGGCCAATGACAGTACTGACTGCAGATGAAAGAGGACATTTAGGACACACTATTAGAGACAGCCTGTCTATATATTGGCATCACTGAAATGTTATTCAAGATTGTGTGTACTAAATTCTCAACCTAAATTACTTACTATATAGAAAGGTAAATCAATAAGTTTTTTGAAAGATTTTTGAGAGAACAGCTCTTAGTCCTCAAACATTGAGTGTGTAGATATGGATCGGGAGCTGATATTTGCTAAATAAATATGAAAATAGTTTTAAAAGATGTGTTTATTTAATCTTGGATACAACTGCAATGCCCCTTATTAATGCTTTCAGTTATGCTCTCTTTTTTATCCATATAAAAAGCCTTGGTAAAGAAAGTTAGACTTACCACCTTTCCATGTTTAAATTAAATGATTTCTCATTAGTAGTGACATCAAATTGGAAAACAGAAAACATGTCCTGCTGTATGGCGCACACACTTCACACACACACACTTACACTGACCCATTTTTAAATGTCATAGCAGTGCTAAAAGAAGAATGAGAATGAAAGACATATGTTTAGCCATTCTACAAGCATCAGTTTCTCTTTATTACTATTTTATGCAGAATGAGAATGAGTTTCCACTGGAAGCACGTTTTAAGTAAGCTTCAGTAACCTTGGTTGTCTCAATCTGTTGCTGAATACAGCAGGGGGAAGTTCTCACATCTTACATTTACATTTTCAGGGGATATTTATCAAATTAAATTAGCCCTCTAAAAGTCACATCTGCTGGAGAATTCTGTTGTGAGATTAGTTCTACAATTACATTTCCAGTGCACTGGAAATGTGTGACACTTCAGTTCTCCAAATAATAGTTTTGTTCAATAGCCAAGCTGTTAAATCTTACTAGAGTAATAAAAAGTGCTCTTTTGTAAGCACTTTTTTATTAGCATCCTGATTTTTTAAAATCTTATTTATTTTGTTAAATGTTTATTGTAAATCCATTTCACTGTTTGGATTTGATTTTTTTTTTTAGGGAGAGCGAGAACTAAAGTAATAGTAGTTCACACTTCCTAGCATCTGTTGATGACATCTCATCTATATATGAAATGACTATCATGGTTATCCTGATTGTTCTTCTGCAAGATTTAAAAACAAAAACAGAGAGCCCTGCACATTAAAGCAATTGTTAAAAACACTGAGAAATGTAGTCCTATTTTAACTTAAACATTGTTCTTTTCTATGAGCCCAAATAAATTGTGTTATTACATTTTCTTTTAACTCAAAATGCATCTAATGCACCCAAATAGTAAGTGGCAAACTGTATATCATACAGCAGAGGTCATCAAACAAGCAAAGATTGTGTTCATGGTCCCTCAGACTGTCACAACGGGGTATGATGGGAGGACTATGATTTGAAAAAAGTGACCAAATTCCTATGCACACTGCCAACATCTTATTTTTAGTGCACAATAACATGGAAGAACGATATAATATTTAAAATGAATAACAATTTTAACTAACATAAACATACCAGCATTTCAATGGGAAGTATGGGTCTGCTTTTGGCTGATGAGTCAAGATAATTAGGATTATCATTGTGTACCTTCAAGTCGTTTCAAACTTAGGATGGCCCTTAATCAAAGTTTAGGGAAAGGGCTGGGTTAATGACCTTAGAATTTGGCCTATGGACCTTAGTTTGAGGACCCCTGCCATAGAAAAAGGAACTGGCTCATGTTTTGCCACACATACGCTGGAGTGAACAGTACAGTCACTTGATAAGATGGGTGTGTGTGTATGCATTAATTCCAAGTATTCCTAAACTACCATTCATGTTGCACTTTATGATGTAGAAAATTAATTAATTAAATAAATACAGCCACAAAACTCCACACAAAAGTGAAGCATATAAATATTTCAAGAATGCAAAGAAAAAGTAATGTTTAACAACTTAAAAATTGGTAGGTGAAAACAGGACACAGATGTTTATAAAGAGCAGGCACACCTAAAAAATGCTAATCAAGGTGGCCAATTGAAACATTCATAGCTAGCTCAAACAGATGAGTTCTTTCTCCCACCCTGGACATTCCACAGATCTATACACCCAATGTTCCTAGTTTCCAACAGACCTCACAACCTCTGAAGATGCTTGCCATAGATGCAGGTGAAATGTCAGGAAAGAATGCTTCTAGAACATGGCCATATAGCCTGAAAAACCTACAACACTTATGAAAGCTGGTTTGTTACCAGTAAATGTAAATGTTTGATCTTTATATCATGTAAAAAAATTCTCGAGCCAAAAGGGGCCCTGAGTGGAAAAGTTTAAAAAGCCCTGGCCTAGAGCACTTAGTATTCCTCCACCCCACCCACCCCAATTCAATGCTAACCAGTAGGCATGAGAAAAAAGTTATGAAAATTAAAAGATTCGTAAGAAATTTGTAAGAAATGCTACTTTTGAGTATTTCCGCATCTGGAACGCCAACCAGGAAGTGGACTTTCTTTATAGAACTTCGGGGGCCAGGATTTTCTTCAGTATCGTTATTAGGTCGTAATGGGGGGGGCACCCTCCTTCCCTCTCACCACCCTCCCGCCTCCCTTGCCAATAAGTATTATGGCAAGGCAAGCCCTAAACTCGCTCCTTCTTTCGGCTGGAAGCCTGGAAAAATGTAAACAGAGAGGTTTACTCAGAAGTAAATCTGCAAAGGGAGTAAACAGAGAGGTTTATTTCATGAGTAATCCGCAAAGGAGGGCACTTTGGATGAAGTGCCCTCCTTTGTGGATTTACTTCTGAGTAAACCTCTCTGTTTACATTTCTCCAGGCTTCCCTGCCCCTCCTGCCTGCCAGGATCTAAAGCATCAAAGAGTATTGGGGTAGTTGCACACAACATGTATAAGTAATCCAACTGGTCATATACCTACATTCCATGCACATGCAATAATACAGCAGTAATAACAATGGGTATAAGAAGAGGTAAAATTCAAACCGAAGTATTCTGACTGTGGTCCCTCCTCAAGCGGTGCAAACTGCAAACAGGAGGCAGCCTCTCCCGGGAAAAGCCAAAAGCCCAGGCACAGTGTTTGCTTGCTGCAGAACCCCGGACTCATAGAGAAGAGCCCGTTTGCACCGCTTGAGGAGGGACCAGTCAGAATACTTCGGTTTGAATTTTACCTCTTCTTATACCCATTGTTATTCCTGCTGTATTATTGCATGTGCATGGAATGTAGGTATATGACCAGTTGGATTACTTATAATATTTAGGCACTTACTCTATAAGTTAGCATTCATTCTATTATACATTAGGTTGGTTTCTCACAGGATCTAAAGCGTGCCAAGCCTTGATGCACTTTAGATCCTGGCAGGGGCAGGAGGACTGGACCTCCCTGCCCCTTCTGCCTGCCAGGATCTAAAGCTTGAAGAGGCTTCATGACGGGCCAACTTCAGCCCTCCAGGTGTTTTGGACTTCAACTCCCACCATTCCTCACAGCCTCAGGCCTCTTCCTTTTCCTCTCAGCCTGGGCAAACTTGGGCCCTCGCTCCCTCAGGATCGGGGTGAGAGAGAGGCAGCGAGGAGCGGGGGGGGGGCTCCTCCTTTTTTTGCTGCTTCCAAGAATAGAATACCTCCCTCCCTCCTTCCCTCCCTCCCTCCTTCCTATTTGGAGAGTCCCATCTAGAATTCAGTGTGATTTATTCAAGTTTTGGCCTACAACTCCCAGAAATCCCAGCCAATTTACCAGCTGTTAGGATTTCTGGGAGTTGTAGGCCAAAACCATTTGGAATGCGCATGCGCTGGCATACGAACTACTAACGAATTTCGTTAGTAATTACGTTACATCTTAGAAATTTTTGGAATTTTTTTTTGTAAGTCTTTCTATTACTAATAAAAAAATCCCCCCATTAGATTTTCGATTTCCTATTTTTGGGTTCTAAACCATGCCTACTAACCAGGTCTAGTCCTAACCTTAGTGCAAAAAAACACAAGTCAGCAGTCCTGGATCAAGCTCTCATGTTTCCTAGTGCTGCATCACCTATATTATCTCAACCAGACAATCACTTGTAAGACCACAATGACTGACAAGACCTTCCATATTAAATGAAAGATCAGTCCTGCAATTTGATTCATATGATTAAGTATGATATACTATCTGGAGTGTGTAGGGAAAATAATAGACCTGTTGCCATATTTCAAGAGTCGTGTATTTACAGTTCTTACAAGTTCTGGTGCAGTTACCAGAGAAATATTTTCATGTGGAGTACCATGACTAGAAGAGTCAGTATTGTGTAGCCCCAAATCTCCAAACCTTTCATTAGAGTCTAAAAATACGGCTCTTTACATGGGCCTTTGACCTGAAGTAATGTGCTGTGGTCATGTGGCGCAGCACCATGAACTGTGGCGCAGCTGGCTGGGAGTCAGGTGCATTAAGATCACTACTGACTGAAAGGTCATGAGTTCGAAGCCAGCCTGGGTTGGAGTGAGCTTCTGAGCAATTGTGTAGCTTGTTGTCGACCTTTGCAACCCAAAAGTTGTATCTGTCAAAAATAAATGGATTGTAAATTTACAATGCGAGGAACCTCAAGGATTAAATGACAAACTCGCTATTAGTGAATTGCTCATTTAATTACATGCCTGGTTATTGTTCTATTTAACTGCGGCTTTCCTCTGTAATTGCACTCTTAGCCCCGTATCGACAGATACTGTAAGCATTTTGTAGTGCTCCTGTTACTTCAGTGATGGTATGTATTTTTTCCCCTTTCTAATGGATGTTATGATATATTTTCCAAATGATCTTGGCTGTCTCCATGTGGAAGCACGTCTCTATAATATGTATATATATATTTCGCATTATTTTGTTGATACTCCAGTGTTGTTCCTGCTGCGAGACGCTCGCGAGAATTTGCCATACTGGCCACGCCCTGGTCCTGCGGAAGCCCTTCAGGGAGAAATGAAGACGCGCAGCATACTATCAGTTTGTTGACCACTGGACGACCTCCCGAAACCAATACTGATATGGAATATGTGGTCATATAGACTAGAACATTTTATTATTATGTGAACATTTTCATAATTTGGGATGGCGTCTGGGACTGTATCCTTCTTTGATGACGGAGGAACTTTCCTCCGCCCATACCCGGCATCTCCGCTCACTTGTGTGTGAGCCAGCTGCCCGTAATTGCCAATACAAGTGTATGTATGTATGGTACTTACCGTTGCAATGTGTTGATGTTTTTCTATTTGTATGGTTGCTATGTATTGTTGCTAATGCTACACAGGGACCAGAGAGTCCTAAATTAATATAGATTATTGCTAAAGATTTGAATGATACTTTATTCGCTCCTGTTTTGTTCTACTTGCTAGTGGTACAGCCAGCCTTTCCTTTCTCTCTCTTCTGTGGTGCATCAGTCAGAAGCAGGCAGTCTGATACCTTAATCCAGGATCCATGTATGGCTGTCAATCCTGTTTTCAGTTGTAACCAATAAACAAGTTGTGGCCTTTGGTTATCCCAACATCTTGTGTGGGACTGTTATTTTGTCAGTGGGGTGTGTGGTCTCTCTTTCCCATGCAAATAATCTTGCACAGTCTCACCCAGACTTGCATCGTAATGTTTGTGCTATTCACATCAGATAAATTTTGGAACAATATGATAACAAAAAACATCTATTTTTCACAGGCTGCATACTTTTCAGTCAGTGAAAAGGTCAACTCCTAGGATGGATGGGGATATTCATCTAATTGTAGTGTGGGGCCTCTTGTCTGCATGTATAAAACTACAGTAAATGGGAACCAAAAATTCTGATAAAAAATATCTGGTCATCTTTTTGGAAAGCATTTCTTACAGTCCAGGAGCCACCAGGGCAAGGACATTAAGTAGTATGATCTAACTCTGTGATGTGATCTGCAAGATAGAAACCATTAAAGGACACAAATTGAATCAATGCATACTGGGCTACTTCCTGTTGTGGACATATATGCCCATACAATTACTTACATTTGTCCTTGTACTTTTTGGACCTTATGTGGAAATAGATATTCACAAGGGTTTCATATGGCACACAGTGTCTGGGAACATACTGTTATCTCAGGGTATATCTACAGTGTAGAATTAATGCAGCTTGACACCACTAATGGCCATGGTTCAATGTTATGGAATCATAGGTAATGGAGTTTGGAGAGACAACAGTACTCTTTGGCAGAGCAGGCTAAAATCCTTGTAAAACTACAACTCATGATTCCATATCATTGCACCATGATGGTTACAATGGTTTCAAACTGCATTATTTCTATGGTGTAGATCAGGGGTGCTCATTAGGTAGATCGCATAGGGCATCCTGGTAGATCGCAGGCAGGGTGGGAGGAAGGCTCAGTCCCACCCCGCAGGCTCCCAATGCCGCCCAAGTGCTGCCAGCCCTGGGTTAACTGAGGTCCTTTCCACACAGTTGAATAAAATCCCATGTTATCTGCTTTGAATCAGAATATATGGCAATGTAGACTCAGAAAACCCAGTTCAAAGCAGATATTGTGTTATATGTTTCACATTTTTGCAGTGGGTAGGTAGATCATTTTGACTTGGTTGTTTTATAAGTAGCTCGCATGCTGAAAAAGTGTGAGCACCCCTGGTGTAGATATACCTTCAAAAACCATTGACTAGCTGTCAAAGTGCACCCAGGCTTATTCTGGCTGCTTTTGAGCAGTAGGAGAAGAAGGTCCTTCATCCTTCTGTACTCAAAACCAGTTGGGGCAAGCAACGGGTAGTGAACAGGATAAATCCTCCAACAAGGACTGCATATCGCAGGGATGAGTTAGACTGAGGTAGAGGGATTTAAAAAAATTATATAGCAAGAAAAGAAAAACTTCCGCCAATAAATAAGCTGGGCTGGGCAAGGGAATCCTTTTGTTCATAATCACTCTCAAATAATTGTATTGCCTCCCAGATTTGTGAGCTAAAAATAGAATGAGAAAGGAGAGGTAGGAATGGAAATTCACATCAGTCCTAAGCAAAACACATCCCAGTGGCTTTTGAACTGAGCAAGTATTTTATGAATATTTCACTTTATCTTTCCTGTCACGTTGGATTGTAACAGTTGCAGGATTCTTGTGGCTGGTTTTTCTTATATATAGTATCTTCTGTACATAGTTTTATTTTACAGTTTGAATTCTGTTTTCAAGGGCTGCAAAGGAACTTTGTATTTTTTCATTTTTGGAGTGGTAAAATGTAAGTTACATGGCAATACTTTATTTCATTTCATTTTATTTGAAATGTAAATCCATTATCACTATTGAAGCATTGTGTGAATTCAGCACTGGGGGCCTGAAAAGGCTTCCTTTGTACTCTATCTTCATTGTTGAGGTTGTAAAATTCATATGCATGGTGATCTCTCATAACATTAAGGAGAACTTTGCCTGGATGTATCTATAGAAATATTTTCCACAATATTTTTATTACTGTTGCAACATCTTGCTTACACTTAGTTTCCAAAGGTGCTCATACTTATACACACTTCATTTTCATGTAACACCTTTTGTCTGCACCTTCTTTTTTATGCATCCTTCTCTTTGGTAACATTTTTATTGTTAACACTCATCCCCCCCATCACCCTTCTTCCTGAGCCTATATCTTTATTTTTAACCATGCACACAATTTCCTTAATTTCTATACATTATTTACATTGGCTTTGCCTCTTTCTAACCATTCTAAATATATCTTGATTCATTTATTTTATGTTTTAGCCTTCTGTGTATCCTCCCAAATTATATATGCTATAATTTCATATTGGTTCTGATCATAAACATAGTTATTCCAATTTTCTATACTCCGTTTCTTTTTCATTTTTCCATCTCCAGGCTATTACAGTTTGTCCAACTCAAATCATCATTTGGAACAGTTCTTGTTCTTTTGTGTTAATCTTGTTATTCCCTAACACTCTCATTAACATACATTCGATATTCACTTTGAGTGGTATAGCGCTATTAAATAGTTTTTCCCCATTTTTCTATTATTTTTTCCATTTTTTTTCCTTTACCAACTTTTGCTTGTGCTACAATGCAAACACATTGAACTAATCTCTTTTGTCATGTATTAGAGTTGGGCTGAGGTCCTATACCATTTTAATAAGAACTCCATTTCCAATTATTTATATTTTTCCATTTTAATATTTTTAATCCCTTTCATTAGGCTGTTTGTCTTGCCAGTGGCCCTTCTTTCTGCCATTTAGTTTGTATTGTCTTTATCATATAATCACTGTTTTTCACTATCAGCTTGTATATTAGTCATGCCAATCTTTATTCTAGTTTCTGTGTTTTTAAAAAATATCTTTTCCATCTTTTCTTCCTCTATTTTCCTTCCATATCCCCCTTGTTTAAGTTTATTATGTAGCCATAACACTTTTAACCAATTTCTATTTCCAGTCTTTTCCATTATTCTATCCAAAGGTATTAATGGCCATTCACATCATAAATATTTTTAATTCTGTATAAACCTTTCTTCCTAATTTCTTTCCACCACTTTGGTCAGTCCCTATTTTGTATAGACATTCTAGAGGTGTCTCTTTTAGATGTTACTGACATCTATTTTGACTGCCATTTTTTCCATATCTTTGATGCTACCTTTCTGGAAACTTTTTAAAATATTATTTTTATTTCCACTATTAAAGTATGTGTGAGTGCTATATAACTCCCTTGATCTTCATTAGCCTCTTTTTCTAACCTAATCCTTTTATCTCTCTTCTCACTTTTAATTTCTAGTAATGATTTTAGTTGGACTGTCTTATAGCTCTAAATTTGGGTTTAACCAATTGTGCCACCGGGGTCTCCTTAGTTCTAAATTTGGTACTTCCCATCCTAGCTCCTCTTGAGGTATATATAACCTTTTCTCTAAAAATCCAATCTTTTAAATGTTTGTTCCATATATTAAGTTGTCTTTTTATTAATTTCTAATGGGAGACAAGTGTATAACAGTAGTTATAGAAAAATACAAGTGAACAGCAGTTGCTTGCTAAGCTAACATTTGCACAGCTCTTGAAAACAGATTGATGAGCTATTTTGCAATGGAGCATATGGATTTAAAAATATATTGAAGCTGCAGATTTTTCCTGATACTCTTAATATCTGCTAATTTCATGGTATGGTTATCCATTTGGATGCCAAACTTGATATAGTTAATAGGTCCAGCAAAGAATTAGAAATAGATACCTTAAGTACTATATAATTTATTTTAAAAATAGGGGGGGGGGGGTGTTATATGATCTGCATAGAGCCTTGACTTGTTTGCCAAATAACTATACACATGCAGGTGAGGAGCTAGATGGAGAAATGTAATAGAGAGGGTAATGATTACTCTATTTAAAATCACCAAATTGTTGAGATCCTTGGTGAGGGCTTTTTGACCATTGATCAACAAGAATATGTTAAAGAGAATGATTTGTAAGGATGACTGTTCCTGTGAACTGTCTTCACATGCAGCAAAGCTGTCTTTTCCCTAATCATGTGTTACTAAATAAAGTAGTTTGTTTGTTTAGACATGTTAAAACATGTTTTAAAGTAATGCACCTAATAGGAGAGTTCATTTAACTGTTTGTAAACTCTTATAATGATTGTTTTAATCTGTATTTAGCTTCATTCTACAGGAACTACCCTGGGACCCATATATTGGGAGAAAAGTGGATATAAATAAAATAAAGAACTGAAATACAAGAAATACAAAGAGTGATCGTTAACCTTTAAGGATGCTCACAAGTCACCTCTGATGTTGCTGCAGGTCAATACAATTACATTCTTAGAAACATATGCATACAGTGTATCAGTGTTTGTTTTGTTGTATGCATTCAGATTGTTAGCCTTTCTCTTTTATTTCTTTCAAATTTTGCATTTTTTTGAAATTCCATTGGAATCTTAACACATTGAAATACCCTCCTCAGTTTTTAATTAAGAACTTCTTTGATTCCAATGTATAATCACACTTATATTTAAAGTGATATTTTATTTTTTGGGAAATATGAGTGATTGCAGTGGACCTCTCAAACAGAATAATCAAATTGGCATTGCAAAAGCTGAACAACTATCAGTCCCACACCAAACCTGACAAAACTATTCAAGGTGTAGCAGTGAGAAAAATAAACAAGCTTGGCCCTTTTTATCAAACATGTGAATGTAGTTTTAATTATAAATAGTTCTTGATAAGAAAATTTGTGGTCTAATGGAGGAAGGAGGGGGTTAAAGAAAAGAAACCTACAGGTTAGTGTGATACGGAAATACAGTCTGTGGAATCTAATAATACCATAAATATGTTTTATGTCCAAACTCATGGAGAGTAACATGCAAAATAACAATTAATTAGTATAGGAAGTCAAAGGTAATTAACTCTAACATTTACCTTTTCAAATATCATCTAGATAAACAAGTTTTTCTCACAATGTGCTGCCAGTCCTTTCTCTTCACAAACCATATTTCCAATACAAAGGTTACATTCCATACAGTGAGTGATAAAGGTCAGCCACCAAGCAGTATGTATCATTAATTGTTAAATTAATAATTCAGACAGATGTGGCATGAAGCCAGTGCAGGTAACTTTTTGTATGTTCATGAATATAGAAAGGAACTAAAATAGACAGACTATTTAAACCTTAAAATATTCCATTAAACTTGTATCCAGACCAGGGATTCATCATGGGACCTGCTGCTGATAAATGTATAATGAGATGTCTAAGAACTGGTTCTCACATGCATGTTCATCACTTGACATTCAATCCTGGCTTTCTGAATACAATAACAGATATTATACAAGGTATTAAGTAAGTATTATTGTGTTTTTCAAACACAAAAAGGTTTTACTTATAATAGCTGGTTTTAAAAACCTTATTGTTACACACAAACACATGTACATCTGATCCAGCCCATGGTCTACATCCTTTTATGTGAGCCATAATTTCTCGCATTGCTGTGCTATATCTTATACTGATAAAATGGCCTTCAGACTTAGATCCAAAGTGTGCTGTGGACCATGGATGCAGATCCACAGTGGAAAGAGCAGCTAAGGGTAAAGAAAACACAAGGAAGGGGAGAATACCAAACAGCCCTTTCAGTCATGGAGTAAACATTTTTTCACCTACTCTTTATAAGAGAGCAACAAACCTAAGGAATCAAGACTGACAAAAAACACCAGGTATTTTATTTCCTTTACATTTTTTGTGTACCAAATCAATTTTTTGATGTTGATCACATAAATAACTTCAAAATTGTCACATCACATATGTTTCTAAGAAACAGCCAATTTTGTGTTACAATTATTGTGACATTTTAAAACATTTTCTTGCTCAACAGTAACTTCCATGATTTTGAGCTTGCTCATATCTTTGACAGCAGTAAACCAACATTATGTAACATGTTACAGAGACTCAGTCTGTTTAAATACCAAAAGAATAGATGTCTAATTATGTAGAAACTTGAACAGGCATGCCAGTGACATGAACACTAAAGGATAAAGATCTAGGCAATGATGGCGATCAGATGCAGATGGATCCTGATGTTGTGCCATCAACATCCAGCTATCATTCTTTTTTGTAGTATCTCTTGCATATCATCCTCATTGTATCCTTTTTGTGAGATATTTGGTTTGCTTTTTTCTTGTTCATCCAATTCTCCCATTGTCCTCTTTTTTAAATAATTTTCCCCAAAACATTTTCACTTTAGCCTCTGATGTTAGCCAGTATTTTGTCTCATACCATGTCACCATCAATCCCTCTCTCTTTTCCCATTTAAACCTGATGTTCCTTTTTAAAAAAATTCATCTGTCAGAAAGTAATATTTACATCTTCTTTCTAGTGTTGTTGAAGGGAATTCTTTTAGAATTGCTATTTTATTTCCTTTGTAATTGATAGGAGATTTTGTGTTTTCTCTTAATATTTCATCTCTCACACTCTTTCTCCCCAAATAGATAATCACATCTCTGGGTGTCTTGCTTCATTTTGCATAACTTGTTTGGGTTCTGAAGACTTGATCTATATTTATCTATGTCTCTCCTTTAGTCTTTTTCATTATATGTGCTACCATATCAGCAATCATCTCCCTAATATTCTCATTGTCTTCCTCTTGTATATTGTGAAATCTTAATTGATATTCTTTCTCTTTAGTTTCCAAAATCTCCTGTTGTATCTTAATTGAGGTGATTGATTCTTCCAAATTTTTAATTCTTTTCTTTATACCTTCTTGTTGAGCTTTGATGTTTTTATTTTTGTTTGATAATTCTTTATTTTCTTGTTTTAGTGTTTCTGTCATCCCTCACTGCCTTCAGCTCCTCCTTCAATAATGTCTGTAATTTTTCTTTTATTACTTTTTTCGTCTTGCTCATTTCTTCTTTGATTATCCTATTTTGCTTGTCCTGGTTATCATGAATCCTCTGGACTTCTGTTTGTAGTTTTAGGAATTCTCTCATCATGTCCTTGATACAAAGTTCTTCTGGGAGTGAACTTTCCCTCCCCATCCCTCTCTTTACTCTGTCCTTTTCTTTCTCCATCTTGTCTTTTTGTGTTAACATCTTTGTTTTTAGATAACCCAGTCTTAATTTCTTTTTGTAATGTAGTCCCAGTCTTTATCACCTTTCTTCTTTCTTAATTTTCCTTTTCCTAACTTTTTCTTTTAATTGTCTTGTTATATTTTGTATCTCAGTATAATATCTAAGTTGTAGTATATTATTATAATATCTTGCAATTTATTTCATCCAAAGATTCTGTCCAGTATTAATTCAGAACCCTATTCCTTCCCTACCCTTCCCTTCCTTTGGTGCTTGATCTTACCGTAGCAAGTTATTTCTAGCAGTTCTTAGCTTTTGTTTCCTTTTTGGTCATGGGTTCATTGTTCTTCGGATATAAACTCTTCAAATTCACTTGTTCCCTTTCTCTTTTCTCCTTCCTCCCAGGGCTCCCAGCGTTTGTCAATACCATTTCTTCTTGGTTTTTGACTTTACTAGTTTTTCTACTATCCTAGAATTTTTTATTGTAAAGTTAGTTTTTTGTTTCATTCCTTGCTTGGGTTTACTCTTGTTCCATTCCTTCTTTCCCCCTGGTTTTTCCCCTTTTTGTATCTCTGTGCCTATTCCCAAATAATACAGGGAGCTTCCACTTCTTATTTCTAAATTTAACTTTCTTTTCCAATATCTTTTCTTTTCTGACCTTGGCGTGCATCCTTTCCTTCCTTTTCCAACAGGTTGCTTCTTGTTCTCAGCCACCTGTTTCTATTTCTACTCTTTTCTCTGCTTTGTCTCTGCCCTTAGTGCCTCTGTTTTCACTTTTACTTTTCACCCTCTTCCACCCTCAGTTCTCACATTGTGTCACTTCTTCCCTCTTCCCTTTTTCTTTTCCATGTATTTTCTAATTCCACCCCCATTCGCCTTGCCAATTCAAGTTCACTAGTTTAAAGTTTGTTTATTATTTATTTAATTATTTAATTACCTTGTGTCTTCGTTTGTTCCTTTTACACTTCCACCGGGGGTGGTGGGAGTGGGGGGGAAGCAAAGGTGAGGGAGTGGGAGTCAGGCAAGTCAGCAACAGGTAGATCTCTTGCACCTCACTTTTCCTTCCCCTTTGTCCCTTTTTTAAACGCAGTACTGGCAGTTTCCTGCAACAGCAGTGGTCGTGGCTTTTAAAGAGCCTTTCCTTCTTTCCAGTTTGTTTTCCAGCTACTTCACTGTTCTTGTTTTAGTCTCTGTTTCTTTCTCCGTTCCTACTCTGTCTGGATCTTCCCTCCTCCTTCTCCTCCAAGCCTTCTCCTCAGCTATCCAGCAACATTCTGGTACAACCTGGAGTTCCCTTCTTTCTTGGTGTTTACTTCTCTTCTTCTTTCTTTAGTTTAAAATAGTGGCTGGCATTCTTTCTCATTGTAAGCCGGGTATCCTTGCCACGTCCTGCTTCAATTGGACCAAGCGGAATATCTTTTGGTTTTCAAGTCTGGTCCTTATATTTTTTCAAATTTCAAGTCCAGTCCAATTGGTATGTGCCACCCAGCTTCTATCCACCGGCCTGGCAAGGGCAGGTCTCTGGAAAGCTTCAGAGAACTGCTGCATCTACCATCTCTGCCACTATTTGAAAACATAGAATAAATTAAAAAAATTTAACTGGTGACCAAAAAAGAGGAGGCCTAGGCCCTCCAGACTTTCAGTTGTATTATAACGCCTCTGCTTTGAGTTGGATAAGAGATTGGACAATGCTAGAAAAAGGAAAGATATTAGCTTTAGAAGGATATGACTTGATACAGGGTTCGCATAGCTACCGATGGAGGAAAAAAGCAAAGACAGAGAAGAACTTTAGAAACCATTTTATAAGGTCCATGCTTGCGGTGAAGCTACGTTCAAATCAACCGGCTGGACAGGGTGGACCCTCTCTTAAAGATCCCACCGCTGCCGCCAATATGTGACCACTCCACTTCTTGACCGGCCTCAGACTGGACAATCTTTTGTAGTGAACGCTGAGATTCCTTGAATAGACCTCTGTAAGGACGACGCACAGACAGCAACTTGATCCTACAAGATTTAATCACAGGTATCATAACTTGTGAAGCCAGATCTGGCTTCACCCCGCCCCCAACATAGTTTATATACAGTCTCCGCCTCCACCATCTGTCCATCATCCCAAAGACCCAACCCCCCTAGCATGCAATGCTAAACAGAGGTTGCATCAGACCCAAATGATACAGCAATCCCAGTAGTCCATTGGGGCATGACCCCAGGGGTCACAGAGTTAGTGTCATGAGTCCAATTGTCCAATGACTGCTCAGTCACCTCTCCCTGAGTCAGCATAACACAAGGCAGTGCTTCCCATGTTGGTGTGGTGTGGCCCATAGCTCAAGGCTCTCTCTCAGCACTGCTCAAGCCTCCAAGGTCGCACCTGGTCGGGATTACCAGTATTGGAAGGGTCTAAGATTAGAGCACACTCTGCTCTAATTGACAGAACCTTACATAATACCCCCTCTCCTCCCCCCTGAGAGAAAGAGGATTTGAACATACCTTTAACCTATAATCTAAATCCTATTCCTAAATCCTATTCTAACACCAAACACAAATACCAAGACCTTGCTCCACAATACACCCACTAGAACAAAGCCTGGCTGTCCATTTCTCATATAAACCTGGAACTCCCCCACACTCAGATAACCAGGCACAACTCTACCAAACGCTCAGCTTGTTCAAGGTTAAATTCCACCTCTATTTACTGAAACCTAAACCAACACCATCCCTTTACTACCATAGCAAAAGGGACCACAGAACCACACTTCCCAGGCAACTACTTATACTACAGATCCCAACAGTCCACTGCACAGGAACAAATCAACTGCGCATCTACTACCACACAATCAACACTCCAAGTCCCATAACTCTCAAAATCCTCCACTGCCCAAAGCAGGAGGCCCCAGAGACAAAATTACACCACCATCTCTATCACACACAATCAGGATTCTAAGGCCCATAACTCTCAATAACTACTAACTGCCACCAGAACGCAGGCATAAACATCTGCATCCAAACATTCTTTCAAAACCAAAACCTCTAATATGCCACATCCTCACCTGCGACACAGGACCCATTCAACTGTGCCCAGCGAATACCCCAAAATAATCCCACTATCCTACTGCCCTTGCAGAAGGCACCTGAGAAAACTACAACTCTCAACTCTTACATTCAACACCGGACCAACTCAACTGTGCTTCGCAAGTACACAACAGAAACCCACTATCCTTACTGCTCCGGCAGCAACACTATCCTATTACCCTGGCAGAAGGCACTTGGGAAACTACAACTCTCCCCACTGCACAAGCAGGAAGTCACACTATAATCCAAATTACAACTTTCCACACAATAAACACTAAATGAATGAACATCCACACTTCTCCCAAACTATCTTTTGACCTAACTCCTCTTGGCACCCAGCCACGAGGCCTAAGACCACCATAACCCACTACTACAAACAACCTTTAACTATACAACCAGCCACACAGGATCATTCAACTGTGTCAAGTACTCTATTAACAGAAATCTCACACCCCTGCTACCTTAACAAGAGGCACATACCAATCTCTCCTGCGACCAAACTCAGTCATCTAACCCCTCTATCCATCGCCTGCTCCCACACCAGGGAACATCTACATAAAATCCACACCTCCAATTTCAATACTAACACACAACCCTAAATCAACACAACAAACCCAGGAACAAATCAACTGGGCAGTCTCGCTAACTCCTCTTCTCAAGGAAGGCCCTACAAACTCTTTACTAACTTATCCAATTGCCACAATCAAAGTTAAAACACTAATAACACCACAACTTCTAATCTAACTCTAAAACCTATCTTCTAAACTGAATATACCAATACCAAACGCAGGCACGGCCATCTGCGCATAACCAACACATTCACACCATCACTACCATAACTCCGAATTTCTCTCCTCCTGGCCAATTCAACAGGAGGCAATACCATACCAAATCCACTTCAAAACTATCCTTCCCCAAACAACCTTCCTGCTGCAACTAACCTCATTGCAGATCCCAACAAGGCTGTACCTATTTCTCTAACTACTGGGACCGAAATCCCCAATGCAACAGCAGAATACACATTCTAAATCTCACCCCATCTAACATCTCTAACAATGAATGCATGTCTAAACATTCCCCAATCTAATCATACAATAAAACACATGTAATCATAGCATCTTACATCAACAGTAACTAATGCAATATTACCCCCCAATTATAAATGTGACATAAGCATTAAATGCATTCTAAAAAATACATTAGGCACATTACTTTCTCTAATACACAAAATCCCAGTGTCATACAATCCCAGTTCTGCACCATCAATTCCTGTCTGATTTAAGCATAGTATTCCGTTCATGTTACATCTGCTTTCCATAACACTTTCTCTCCCCAAAAGACCACAATTAGGCAACACATAAACATTCCTATCACCATGCCACCCCCCAAAGTTACCTCCATCATAACCAACAGGCAAGAATGCAATTCAATTTTTTGAAGTTCCAAGTTCAATACATTGCAAAGTTCATCAAGAGTTTTCTTCAATAATTCAGGCACAAAAATCAAGGCCAGTATGCTGTAAAGTTCATCAGGGGTTTTCTTCCATATATTAGGCACCTTAACCAAATTTAGCCCTTTGCAAAGTTCAGCAATGGCTCGCATCCATAGCTCGTGCACCAAAATTTTCTCTGGAACAGCGCCTTCAAACACCTGATTCCATCCTCCCCCCGAGTGATCAAAACCCCTGGCCAAATTAGCCGGCACTAGCTCGGCAAGCCAAGGCTCTAGCAACAGGGCACTCCTCACACCTTCCTTCAGGGGAACAGCCAACGGTCGGCACCCAGTCGCACCAGCCACCATGGATCTCGCCGACTGCTCGCACTGGATCTCGCCAACTGCTCCACTCAGCAACTCCACAGCTCCATTACTCCCAGCTGCCACTGGCTCCTTCAGAGGAATATCGGCTCGCTGACACTTGACTGGCATCTCCACTGCATTCCATGGCTCTCCTCCTTCAGGCAAGGCCAAAACAGCCACACTCTCCTCCAAAATAAAGGCATCTCTTCCTGCTGCTCCCATCAGCACGGCCGGCTCCTTCTCTTCAGGGAGCTCCAGCTCACAAAGAGTCTCGCCACACTCCAGAAGTTGGCTTGCTTCTAGGGAGGAATCACCTTGGCCAGGCTTCACTTCCCTTCTCTCTTCAACACCTCCGGGCCACTTTTCAAACTTCTCCAGCCAAGAAGTCTTCCCCACACTTCCTCCTTTCTTGGTAGTTTCACTTTCCAGGCTGGGCAGCACTCCAATCTCTTCTTTCGGCAGCTTAATCATCTCTGTAACTTTGCCAGACTGATCTTCCTCCACAGCTTCAGAAAACAGCTCTTCTGCACAAAGAACCTGGCCTCTTTCTGCTGCACTCCCACCTTCCAAGCCCAGACCGAGTAACGTTGCAGACCATGCAAGCGCAATTCCAACACTTTGCAGGAAGGGTTCCTCCTTTTCTTCCACAACACAAGAAGCCTCTTGCCCACTTGCTGGCTCCAACATTCCTTCCATCGGGCGAAAGGAACCCTCTTCTCCTTTCTTCCTCCCCGGTAATGCAGTCTCTGAAGTTAAAGCCGTCTCGCTTTCCCCTTTACTGCCTACCGGGACTTCAAAGGACAGGCATTCCTTTGCAGTTTCTCCCACAGGAGCCTTGACTTCCATCTCCACATGGCACTCTTCCGTCTTTTCGGCCGTCCACACAAATTCCTCTGGTAAGACGGCTTCTGCAACGGGTTTTGGCCCGCTTTTAGCTTCCCCAACGCTCCATGCCTCTGGTTGGGATTCCTCATCGGCATCATCAAAGCGTCCCTCCTCTTCCCCTGGGAGACACATCCATTCAGGGGAACACATTATTTCATAGAGCTCCTTGGTTCTCTCGTACAACACATCTACCTCCTTATGCAGCACACTCACATCATGCTGCCCATAACGAAGAGCTTCCTGCAACACATGCAGTCTCCGACAAACCTGCTTCCATTCCTGGACCACCCCATCTCTGGTCCCCATGGAATACTGAGCTCTCTCCTGCCCAGTCTCTTCAGCCTTCCAAACTGGCCCTTCCTTTGGCACAGTCACCTTGGCTGCCTCAGGTTCTGGGGACTCTCTCCCCCCTTCTGCCAGGTCCACCTGACCATCCCTGGCACACACCAGACGAGCACTCCTATGCTCCACCGCCTGGTAAGCGCTCCTGCGCTCCTCCGGTTCTCTGGGCGCATCTTCCTCCTCCTTCTCACAAGAAGGGGCACCATCTGACGATCCTTCCATCACCCAGTGAGGGAACAAGCCTTGCAGGATCCTTCTAGCCTGCTGCTGCTCCACCTCACTCGGGACCCATGAATCGTCCTCTTCCTCCTCATCCGAGTCACTGTCCCAGAACTCTTCCGGACTCACCCATTCCACCTCCATCATGGGTCTGGACTTTGCGGATGGCATCTCTCTTGATAAGCCCTCGATAGATTTCTCTATGATAGGCTTTTTGATGAGATCTGGCTTTCTGTAGTGAACGCTGAGATTCCTTGAATAGACCTCTGTAAGGACGACGCACAGACAGCAACTTGATCCTACAAGATTTAATCACAGGTATCATAACTTGTGAAGCCAGATCTGGCTTCACCCCGCCCCAACATGGGTTATATACAGTCTCCGCCTCCACCATCTGTCCATCATCCCTAAGACCCAACCCCCCTAGCATGCACTGCTAACCAGAGGTTGCATCCGACCCAAATGATTCAGCAATCCCAGTAGTCCATTGGGGCATGACCCCAGGGGTCACAGAGTTAGTGTCATGAGTCCAATTGTCCAATGGATATTCAGTCATATCCTCCCTGAGTCAGCATAACACAAGGCAGTGCTTCCCATGTTGGTGTGGTGTGGCCCATAGCTCAAGGCTCTCTCTCAGCACTGCTCAAGCCTCCAAGGTCGCACCTGGTCGGGATTACCAGTATTGGAAGGGTCTAAGATTAGAGCACACTCTGCTCTAATTGACAGAACCTTACATCAGTCCTTAGGACACTCTAAACTAGAACATAACTCCTCCCCCTCTCATTTGGCAGTTGGCTTCCCGCTCTTTTCCAACTGTAGAATTCAAACCTGAACATTCTACTAGCCTCTAGCCCTGGTTGCCATGGCGACAGCTCTTCTAAGCTTCTGCCATGCCTCCCTTCTGTTTCACCCACAGAAACAAACCATAGAACATTCAAAACAACATACATTTTAACACATGTCACACAACATTTACACACAAATAATCAACATCATTACATTACCTTCCTTCCTCCCGAAATTATTTTTAATTCTCTCTGTCCAGAGTGAATTAAAAATAATGCCGTTAGCAAGACATTATATAATCTTATACATTTCACATATACATTTATACTTACACAACTATATACAAACCATATCCATTCTGTAATCTGAATTTAAGTAACTCTCGATAAAGAGTCAGCTACTACATTCGATTTGCCTTTCACATGCACTACCTTAAAATCGTAGTCTTGCAAGAGTAAACTCCATCTTAAGAGTTTGTTGTTAGTACCCTTAACATTACTCAGCCATTTTAATGGCGCATGATCCGTCTGCAAAACAAACTTCCTGCCCCACAGATATGGTCTCAGTTTTTGAATCGACCACACTATGGCGAGACATTCTTTCTCGATGGTAGAAAGACCACTCTCTCTCGGCAATAGCCCCTTACTTAAAAACATTACAGGATGCCCTTCATCAAGCTCCACCTGACTCACACTCCTGTCAGCCTTCCCATTCCCTTCCCAGAAATGAAACGATCCATTTACACCTTCACCAACCATCATACATACATCTACTGATCTTTCAACATAAGGTTCAAGCGAGTCAACAAGCACCAGTCTTTCCAGTCCTGATTGTAATTCTTGTATCAAGTAGTTAACTCTGCTGGCACGCCCAACAACTGTCCATGGTCCTGTCCATTTCAATTGAAGTTTGTTGACTCTTTCCGGGATCAAATATAGTACTTTATCACCAACGTCGAAGGATCTCTCTCGGGCTGATTGATCATACCAGGTCTTCTGTTTCTGCTGTGCTGCTGCAAGGTTGTCTTGAGCGATAACTCTTGCCATCTCCATCGTCTCCCGTAAACTCTGTAGATACCGACTCACTGGAACTGGCTCTGCAACCGAGGAAGTCTCCCAGTGCTCTCTCACTAGATCAGCGGACCTCTCGCCTTCCTTCCAAAGAGTAACTCGAAAGGGCTGTATCCTGTACTGCCTTGTGGAGTCTCTCTGCATGCAAACAGGAGTTGCTGTAGTTTCTCATCCCAATCGGCTGGATGTTGTTGAGTGTACGCCTTGATCATTCTTACTAAGGTCTTATTTAGGTTTTCCACAAGACCATTAGTTTGTGGATGGTAAGCAGACGATGTCAGATGTTTAATTCCACACATCTCCAACAGTCTTTCCATCAGTCTTGACGTAAACTGAGTTCCCAAATCCGAAATCAGTTCTTTGGGATATCCTGTTCTTCCCCATATAGACAACAAGGCGTTCGCTACTGTGGTTGTATCAATATTAGTCAACGCCACTGCTTCTGGGTACCTCGTGGCATAGTCCATCAAAGTAAGGATATACCGACGTCCTCTACGACTTGCCTTTGGTAAGGGTCCCACAATATCGATCCCCACACGATAAAATGGTTCTCCAATTAGTGGCATAGGAATTAGGGGAACCTTGGTCTTGTCTTTTCCTGTTCCGACACGCTGACATGTATCACACGATTGACAAAACTCTTTAATGTGCTGATACATATTGGGCCAAAAGAAATTTCTGGTGATGCGCTGTGTGGTGCGTCGATTCCCATATGGCCACCTTGTGTGCTTGCGTGTGCCAAATTCATAAGTTGTTCCCTATAAGCTTGGGGCACAACTATTTGTGTACAAGAACTAGTTCCTCCTGGAGACTTTACACACATGGTCTCTCTATACAACACTCGTCCTTTAACTACAAATCTTGAAGGATTTTCTTTTGATAAGACTTTCGTCTCATCCTGAGCCGCAGTAAATAAAGATCTCAGTGTTTCATCTGCCTTTTGCTCATTAGCAATATCCTCTTCTCCTGCTCCTGTTTTCACTAACTCTATTATATTTGAACTTGTCTCAGGATTTTCTTCAGGGATAATATCAACTGGTAAACAAGAAACATCTTGCTGTTTAACTGACCTTCAGTTAACTCATCATCTCTTGTTAAATACTTGATCTTCCTTACAATATCATTCCCCAGCAGACAATCAAAAGGAATGTCCTCATATATTGCAAAATCCCAAAATCCTTTCCAATTCTTATATTGATTGGCAAAGACACAACGTTGCACAACACTGCCCCTACTCCTTTTAGTCTAAGCTGAGACACAGGTTTTCTGAATGCCTCTGGCACATGTTCAGGGCGAATCACACAGACCTCCGATCCGGTGTCTCTCCATCCTAATATTTCGTTTTGACCTACTTGAAGTGGTTCAAAGTAGTCATCTCTATCTGTGTCCAACATAACAAAAAGGCATTGTTTTTCTAAGGGATTATGTACTTGCATTGGTTCCAAAGAACTCTTTCCTTTATTAGACTCAAGCCCCTTCTCAAAACTCTTTTCTAATATTGAGTTATACATAAGGAAGATTTTTCCTTGCTATGTAGATAACATTGTGCTTTCATATGTCCAAACTTGCCGCATGAAAAACACATTCTCTTAGCCATATCAAAGCTTGACGATTTCCACTACTGAGGGAGCCATCTCTGAGGTAATTTTTCTCCTCAGGCCTTCTGTAACGAGCGTACTCTCCTGCAGCATTTTTAGCCTCTTGATACTGTGGCAACACTTTGTATGGTTTCTTGAAACAATGTTTCTCCACTGGTTTGTAGCCTTCAGCCTTACAAACTCCTTCTCTCAATGTCACCATCTTATCCACCATAAGAGCTGCTTGACTGGGTGTTTCAGGATTCCTTTCTTGAACTAACCATTTATACTCTGAGGGAACATTTTGATAAAACTGTTCCAGGATCATCAGATCCTAAGTTGCTGAAAACTGGTAATTTGAGCACCTTTTAACCAACTATCGAAATACTGGCTTTGCTTTGATGCTAGCTGACAGAAACTTTCGGTTTTCTCCTTTTCAAGGACCTGAACTTAACTCTGTAATGTTCTGGCGTCAACTGAAGCTTCTGTTGACCTGTTGTTTAAACTTCTGGTAAACCTTGTGGTCCTGTTCTGCCATATCGCTATAAATCTCCAGCAACTGTCCGCAGATCTGTGGTCGTAAATATGTCATCCATCTCTCCTCTTCAATTTCAAAATCATAGCAACATCTTTCAAAAGAAACCAAAAATTTCTCCACACTATCCCTTTTACATACTTCGGGAATCTCCTCAGGAGTTGGTCTATAGAACCTTCTGCCTGCACCTCTTGAACTGGCCTGGCACGCTGAGAGGCATTCCCTCTCTCAGACTCCAACCTGGCTATTTCTCTTGCAACTCTCTCTCCTTTCTCTCTCTTCTCTTTCCTTCTCTTCTCTTTCTCTTTGCATCTCTCTCCTTTTCTTCTCTTTCTTTCGATCTCTCTCCTTTTCTTTCTTTCCCTTTGCATCTCAAGTTTCATCACCTCAAGCCTAAACCGGTATTCTCCAGACATTTTACTTGACTCTGATTCTGAAATTTCAGAGTCTTCTCCTTCCTGCAGAACCTCAGGCTGCCCTGCTTCCTCCAAAGCCCTCGTTTGTCTCCTGGTGGTCATTTTGCCGAACTTTTACCTCAGAACTTTAAACTAAACTATTAAAGTTCCTACTACCACACGACTTTGGTCAGTAAACTGAGAAATTAAACAAATTCCTCTGGTAGCCTTGCTTTCGCACTGGATCAGTTTTCTTACACGATCCCACCGCTCTGCCGCCAATATGCGGTGAAGCTACGTTCAAATCAACCGGCTGGACAGGGTGGACCCTCTCTTAAAGATCCCACCGCTGCCGCCAATATGTGACCACTCCACTTCTTGACCGGCCTCAGACGGACAATCTTTCTATGTCCACACTGCTGACCTCCAATCCAAGGAAACCTCGGTTACCTCAGCAACTTCACGTTTATTGGCAGGGTACTGTCTCACCCCTTCACCATTTAACTGACTGGAGTTTTAAAACTTCTCAGTGACCACTTGACCACGCTGCCACCATTTATCCGGCTGACCACTGACTTTGAGGGCCACCACCAATAAAAGAATCAGGAGAGGTGTTTTCCTTTAAGATGCAAACAATTTATTTTGACACAAATGGGTACAATCTTGGTTGGTTTCAAACTTCCTTAGAGGCACAACTTTTTCTGTTACATAACACAATGGGGACCTATTATAGGGTTTCCACTAAACCTCTATAAACCCCTGCAACTTTAACTAGGGTCTCTATACCCTTTAACTGACTGCTCACTAGCAGACCTTAAGACACACACTAACACTGGACCGTTCTCTTTCAGTCCTTAGGACACTCTAAACTAGAACATAACTCCTCCCCCTCTCATTTGGCAGTTGGCTTCCCGCTCTTTTCCAACTGTAGAATTCAAACCTGAACATTCTACTAGCCTCTAGCCCTGGTTGCCATGGCGACAGCTCTTCTAAGCTTCTGCCATGCCTCCCTTCTGTTTCACCCACAGAAACAAACCATAGAACATTCAAAACAACATACATTTTAACACATGTCACACAACATTTACACACAAATAATCAACATCATTACAATGCTGATTTGGGATAAGATACTAAAAACAGATATGAAATTAATAAGAAATAATATATCAACAGTTACTACTGTGGTCAACAGAAGTAGAACAGGTGAAGGAAAACATGATAAAATGGGCCAGAGATATAAGTTGATTGATAAGTATATCAGAATGGGAAGAGATATGCTTAAAGAAATTAAAATACACATACTCAACCGAGCTTTAAAAGAACTGGTACAAGATGTTCTATATAAAATTTTCCAAGATTAATAAAGGAAGAACAAACAAGAAATGCTGAAAGTGTGGGAAACATACAGGCAATTTTATTCATATGTGGTGGAAATGCAAGAAAGTAAAAAAAAACCTGTTGGCACCAGATATACAAAAGGGTAGAATTAATCTTGCAGATAAAATTTGAGTTCAAACCAGAATACTTTCTATTAGGGATCATGGCTTTCAAAATGGATAAGAACACAAACAAGATCTTCTTTTACCTGGTAATAGCAGCGAGAATCACCCTGGCCAAATTATGAAAATCTCATGAAACACCCACGTTAGAACAGTGGATTTTGAAAGTAATTGACATTATGAATATGGACATACTCACGCAAAGAATGACACATAGTAACACACATAGAATGGAATGGGGAAAATTTCTGAAATTCCTAAAAAAGGAAAATAGAGAAATCTCTTTTCACATGGCATGAAAGAAGCTCTAAAGATCAAGCAATATGAAACCAATGACAAAAGGACACAACAACTTCAGAAAAAAGATGAATCCACAACCCAGAGAGACCTGGAATCATTTCACCTCTCTCCTGCCTTCTATTCCCTTCCCCTCTCCCCCCTTTTTTTCTTTTTTCTATCCCCCTTTTCCCTTTGTGTCCAGTAATTTTCTCTTTCCTACTTTTCTTGTTCACATTGTTCTCACACTTTTTATGTAAACAAGATAATATTTCAATTTATATTACACAATCTCTTTTTTATTTTGCTCCCCATCTTTTGGAGCAACTTTTATTCTCAATAAAAACATTTTTTTAAAACAAACAAACATCCAGCTATCATTATTTAATATCTCAGACAGAGCTGTTTGAATCAAGGCTGGAAGGAAGAAATATTTTGTCATCCAGTATGAACATCGCAAATTTTCTCCACTATGATGAAAATTTGACCAAATATTTTAGTCAGATGCAACCATAACTCAACATAATGGCAATTTTTAATTGACTCATTAATCTTAAGTTTGAAGGCTGTTTTGCTGCCCAACAGCAATATCTACCCTTCTAAACCTGCTGAACATGCCATTCATATGAAAGAATCATATGAGAACATGCAACTTCTGCTGAATCACCTTAAATATTTGGAGCACAATTGAAATTTTTATGGTGAACTTAGGGTAGTTGCAATTCTACTGGGTCTGCAGCTTTGCTATATGAAGTATTGCTGTTTCCTTTGTGAGTGGGACATTTGAGCAAGAGATTTGCATTATATCAGAAAAGACTTGCCTCTCCAAAATAAATTGGTTCCATGGCAGAAGAATGTTTCACATGACCCATCAGCTGTTCCAAAGAAGATATTTCTTCCACCTTGACACATCAATCTTCATTAAGACAATGAACAAGCAAAAGGAAGCATTAATTTATTTGCAGCAGACGTTTCCATGCATACATGATGTGAACATAAAATAAGTTGTTTTCATTGATCCACAAATATGAGATATGATGAATAGCTTCTTTCATGGTCTTCTACAGGGTACAGAACATGTTGCATGAACAGCCTTCAAGAATGTTGTTTGTAACTTTCTAGGGAACTATAAAGCACCAGATTATGTTGAACAGGTTGAAAGTCTATTTCAGGCATACAAATCAATGAAGTGCAACATGTCACAGAAGATATGTTTTTTTCATTTTCACTTTGACTTCTTTCCAGACAATCTGGGTGCTGTGAGTGACAAACACAGTGAAAGGTTTCATCAGGACATTGCCAAGATGGAGAAATGGTATCAGGGCAAGTGGAATCTGTCTATGTTGGATGACTATTGTTAGACTCTCATCCACAAAGTATTGGATAGTGATTACAAATGAAAATCTGTGGCAAAACATTTTCAGTTTTGTTTTCTGATGATACCAGTATTGTCATAGTGTATGCTGCTATAGGAATATAGCAATGCTTCAGATGTATCACCTTTTTCTGGAAAGCTGTACATGATACAGACATGATAAATACATAGTTGTGTTCAGCATATTAAAATCTAATTGGTTCACCAAAATTATGGAGGAAACAAAACATTCCTAAAAATTTGTTTATCAATGATAAACAAATCCTAACTGAGTCAAAGGTAACATTATCACAAAGTGCAAAGCTCCAATAGGGTTACTCTTGAAGAATACAATCTTGAAAGGCATTACTGTGACTTTTGCACTGGTCCAGTCCCATTGACGTTTTTTGAGAGAACAAACCTGAAAATACTTACTACAACATTGGATCTGATCCAGCACCATTATTTTACAGCCTCTCGGAGCCCAATCATGAAGAAATTCATAGTGTCAGGAGTCTCATCCTGAGAGAAGGAATCTAAGCCTTTTACTGCCCTATAGGTCTGCATCTCCAAGCTATGCAGTGTGATATGTCTGGCTGAGAGCACAGAATGAAACACAGAAAAACAAGAATTGAAAGACTATTAGAAAATATTTTATAAATGGTCACAAATGGTTTGGTTTTTCGAGGGGGGTTGACAAACCCTAAAGTGAAGAATCTTTAGTGAGAATCTTCATCATTTAGGACCTATTCTGTACAAAATTTGCATATGGTTGAATGATTGTAATTTATTTAGCTGAAACTCTATGCATTATTTCATCCCAAAAATCAAAGAAAAAAATATTATTACATGAGACTGGTAATATACAGTACGAACTGAAGGTCTGAAGGAAATTGAGTCTATGTGGCAAGTATAGCATATGCAAACATCTTCTACTTGCCACATGTTCTCTGAATACATACAGTCCTGAGACAATATCCACATAAACTGGGTTGAATAACACTGATAGAGTCTAAGATTAATTTCATAAACAACATACAAAATTCCATACTCTCCAGAACAATTTGACACCAAATCATGGAACCAAATTTTAGTGACAAATCATGGACACTTTCATATTGTACATTTAGGGCACTATGATTCAGAATTAATTACCATGGCATATGGAATCCTAGGATTTGAGATGACGGAGGAGCTCTCTGGCTGAGAACTCCATAGGTCCATCTCTAAAATGCAAGCCCAAGGATCCTATGGAATGTGGAAACAAAGTGCTATAATTGTGTAGTGTGAAAAGGCATTAAGCAAAACCAAAATGCTTGTTCTGAAGAATTTCCTCCAATTTCTTTGGTGGCAAAATGTGTGACCATGTGGCTGCATGTGACCTAAAAGTCACATGTTGCCTATCCCTGATTAAAATACTAGTTACTGTCAGAAACAGCATTCTAGGTACATGATGATTTGGATTCATGACTATGATGAGTTTTTTTTATGGAAGTCCTTACTTTGCTGTTTCATGTGGAACTAGTCCTAAACAATTCTGTATAGTAACATGCATCTCTATCATTTAAAACATTTAGTTGGTGATAATTACAGAAACAGATAAATATTTAACAAAGAGTTTAAAATATCGCGTGTGCAAAATAACAGATCTTTACTATTGATATCCAGGCAGAAAAAAAAGCTGCGTGCCTTTTGTTTTTGTTTGTTAGTTTTGGACTAAGACAATTTTTAAAACAGGCTACAGTTTTCAACACTGTTTAATGCTGTCCATTTTATTTTTCATCATTTTCCTTCTAAATTTCAACACTAGACTTCCAAGTACTGATTCTAAAATAGCTCTTACATTTCCAATGCAGAAGAGGTTGGATGCATCTGAAATCAAACTCATTAGGCTGGAAAGAAAAACATACATTTTTCCAAATATAATCTTGCAGGACACACACAAGCAGTTTCCAAATTAAGCGCACAGTCCAAATCAGTCAAGAACAACATTCTAGCTAATGTATTGTAGTTAAAGCACTCTGAATGATATGTCAAATCAGAATGCAGACCAACTGAGCTGCAGTAGTTGAAACACAGGGAGATTAAAAGACCTAATGTAAGAGTTTGGGGCTGAAGTAGAAAAGGCTTTGTGCTGTTGGTGACAGAATCATTAAAGAGGTGTCAACAGCAAGATCAGAGGTGATGAACTAATAGACAATGTGCAAAGGGTATTTGCATTTCAAATGAATAGATGGGACACTGTAAAGGAAATGTATTGTGTGAAGAGGTGATAACTGAAAAAATATAATTTTGAAACTATTGACATAAAGTTTGTAAAGGACCTAACACCTTTTTTTTAGTACTGTTAGCATTTTTGCAACTGTACAATAAAAGCTGGTTGATGGCTGCAACTATATCTCAGTTTAAATTGTTAATGCATCACTTGGCTCCATGCTTTCAGTCCCTAGAAAAAATCTTTAACAGAGGCTGTAAAATGAACTTGGCAAAAAGAGATGTGAAAATCTTTCACTAGCAATTTTGTTGGCTATCTCCAAATCCCACCTGCATTTTTCTTCTTGTGATTAGTCTATATCAGGCATCGAGACTTTTGTGTGGGGAAAGCACAAAAATTCACTTAAATTCATGCACATTTTTCAAGTGTTTTCCTAATTTGAGCATTTCTGCATCTTTCCCCCATTTACTGAAGTGAATTTGCCCACTATTACCTCCGAGTCATACCTTCCAACTTTTAACAGATGAAAATCAGTGCATGTGCATCAAAAACATCAGTTTATGTTCAGGATGACAAAAGTTAATGAGGAAAAATACAGAAGCTAGATGAGGCTAAAGCAGTTTGATTTTGCCTGAACCCACTGAGGACAAAATTCTACCCCCTCAGCTCATCTCCTGGGCAGAGGTAATTGAGTTACTTTTAAAAATTGATGTTAGTTTGCTCGGTATGTATAATTGATATATTGTCTCTTTATGGGTTTATGCATTAGGTTTTGGAGATTTTTTATAATATTCCCTTTTACAGATATGGACAAATGGCATATTGTTTATCTTTGGCCTTGAGAAAGCTCCGCCCGGGAGCAAAACGCAAGTTGAGTGGCCCGCAATCTCAGCCATCACAGGCTCCTTTGACCCCAGGCTTATGTTTATCCACAGATGTAGCAACCCAGTTCCCTTTCGTGCCTGGGGGGCAGGGGGCAGCACCGGGGGTCCCACTTGCATTAGGGCCAGCTGCAGTTGATGAGGACATGGAGGAAGGGGCTGATGAGTTAGCTGGGCCTTCCTCTCCCACAGAGAGCTTGGCCTGGGATGATGAATGGCCTGACGGCTATGCTAGCTGGGAAGTTCAGGCTGACACTGAGAGTAATGATTCTAATCATTATGAGAAACCAGGTGGTTATGGGTCACAGGAAAGGATCAGGGAAACAGTGGAGGATGAGCCCATGGAAGCTGAAAGGGAGTTCGGCTCTCATGAAGATAGCGACGCAGGTGCTGGGAGGCAAGAACGGAGCTTTGATAGGAGACGGAGCATTGAGTCCAGCAGGAGAGATTGGCACCATAGCCTAGAGCGCCAGAGAGGCGCTAGATCCCATAGCACAGATTGGCGCAGAAGCCTAGAGTGTCGGGGGCCTCGCCAAGGGGATTAAGTATAGGATCCGTGGGAACGGATCCTCAGTAGCTCGGCCACTTCCATTCTAAGAGGAGTGAAGCGAGCGGAGTTCCACGAAGCCAAGTTGCCGGCTCAAGCCCTGCCAAGAAGTTTCTTGGGTTTGTTCATGAACTTTGCCTTGTTCTTTGCCATGGACAAAGTCCTTGATTCGCATAGTTTTGTGGAGCCTTTGCCACGTTTGCCTTTGGATTTTACCTACGGACTCTTTACCTTGTGGATTGAACTTTTTGATACTTTTTATGGACAATTTACCTTTTCACCTGTTTCTTATTATTCAATAAATAGTTAGCTGATTACCTTCTCTGTGTGTGTGATTAAGGGGCTGGGCCAAGACCCTGCATCGTGACAACGGAGGAGTAAACAACAGCTCCTTTTCTACCATATCGGTTATTGGCTAATGCCTTTTTGACATTGGAACATCTTTACAGCTATAGAACTTTCGGCACCTCTCCTTCACATGACTACGGACTAATGAATTTAAATTTGGACTTTTCCCATTGATGAACTGTGATACCGCACTTCGGTCATGTGAGAATATATCCGTGATCCTGCAGCTTTGTATTTTGTCATAAGGTTCTTGAATGTGAATTTCAACAGCCCTTTGATATCTAAAATATATTTGATATGTTTCATATTGCCTTTGTGCAGTAGTGTTTATGTTATCTAAGTCCACACTAAGATAATGTGGGATTTTCTGCCTCAATATTCTAGGATATAGAGCTGTGTGGAAGGGCCCTAAGTGTGGATACAGAAGAAAATGAAAAAATATCTCAACATCAGTATACTATTTTCTCTTCTTGTATCGTTTTTCCAAGTTCCCCATGTTCCACACTATATGCATATATGAATATATGAAAGTGTCATTTACAACCTGTGAATCCGCTTTAGAAAATATAAGACATGTAGGAAAGCATGGAAGGGATGGGTGGGCAGGTAGAGAGAAACCAGACATTGACAAGTTTCCTTTGCTTTCTCCATGGAGCCTTTGATGGATGCATTTTACTGGCAATCATAAACACCCAATACATCTTCAGAATGAAAAATAATTCCAAATTATCCTGCACAGACAGTTTCGTACCAATAGCAAAAGGAGGCAATCTCTTAGGTCTCAGTTGATAACATGTATAAATTGTTGCGAAATGGATGGAACTAAAGAGTTCATGGTTATGATCGAATCTTCATGAAATATTAGCACTTTGAAATATATATTGTTCTGTAAGTGGTCTAATGGGTTAAAAAAAGATTGTGGGGAGGCACCAAGTGACAGCCAGATCCAGCCTTGCTAGTGAAGTAGAATTTGAGATATAAGTACTCTCAATGATCTCTTGCATTGGTGGAGCAGCTGTTAATAGACACCATTCTGGGATAGAAGGAAACATAAGTGTCAGCCAGGCTGATGGAATAAACCTTACTGTCTTGCCTTTCTATCTGCTGCAGCCAAGTAGAATGTGTCCCAAATGGTTACATCTATAAGAAACAAAATAGTCATAGTTTAAAATCGTATTAAAATTTAATCAAAACTTCACCTCAATTTCATGTAATTTTGTGGCAGGAAATTTGCACCGAAAGTTTCAATACAATGATTTTTTTCATAATTTTTTTTATTTTACATGGTGGCCAGAAATACTAGGGGGGGGGGGGACCTAATTAGTATGTCCCACACCAGCTTCCTCATGAATCAAATACCTCTGGGCAGAGATAAAATGAGTTTGGGGTTCTTTTCCCAGTGGAAAACTAGGTTCCTTCTACACAGCTGAATAAAATCCCACGTTATCTACTTTGAACTGGGATATATGGCAGTGTGGACTCAGATAACCCAGTTCAAAGCAGATATTGTGGGTTATTCTGTCTTGATATTCTGGATTACATGGCTGTGTGGAAGGGCCTTGGGAGAGAGATGGTTCTTAGGGCAATTCCACACAGCCCTATATCCCAGAATATCAAGGAAGAAAATCCCACACTATCTGCTTTGAACAGACAGTACCTTTATTGTGGAAACTTCTGCAATAAAAAGGGGGCTGTCCAGACAACGTTCTGGACAATCCCAAATTAATTTTCTACAAACCAGGAACACCCAGGAAAAAGGACAGGACCTTTTTAGTTGCTGTTCACAAACTTTGTAACTCCTTCCTAAAAGAGACCAGGAGGGCCCCATCCATTCTTGCCTTTCACAGGCAAGTTAAGACATTTCCTTGTCAGTAGGCATTTGGGATATGGGACACACTGCTGGGGAGCTTGTGCAGTGGAGTTAAGGAGGTGTAGCACCCATGGGTCCGTTCGTGCCACTGGGGGGGGGGGATGCGCCGGGGGTCCCGTTGGCATTGGGACCCGCACAGGCTGGAAGGGACTCGGAGGATGAGTTGGAAGGCCCAGAGCAAGATTGGTCAGCCATACCTTTGCCCAGTTCACCTGTAGAGAGTTTAGCCTGGGATCTCGAGTGGGAGCATTCTCCCGGGGAAGGAGCGGACCAGGTGGAGATGGGAGGCAGCGAAGCAGATAGCGGAGATAGTTATGAATTCCCAAACGGTCGAGGTTCCCAAGAGCTGGCCGGGCAGCAGATGGAGGCTAGCGGCTGGGAAACTCCGGGGGAGGCTGCTTCTCAGGAAGATAGCGATTCTGGACTGCCAGAACGGGGCCGTTCTCATAACAGGCGCAGGGACATAGAGGAGGGCAGGAGGAGCTGGCATCTGTCCCTAGACCGTCGCCGTTCGGAAAGTAGAGACTGGAGACGCCGGGCCCTAGATCGTCGGGGTTCCAGGCCGAGGGATTAAGAACGGCCCCATGGGAACTGATCGTCAGTTCTCCGGCCACGTCTGATCTGAAGGGCGTTGAAGCGGAGTGAATCTTGGAGCCTAGTTTGGCTCGCCTTGAACCAAGACCTTGCCTTGATTGGATTCGCATTGGTGCGGATCCTTGCTACGTTCGGAGTGAATCCGGGAGCCTTGCCAAGCTTTTTACCACGCTTGCCTTTGAATCTACCTTTTGGAACTTTGCTTACTTTACTGAACTGCAGCTTCGTGCTGATTGCTTTATTTTATGAACTTTATTAAGTGAATTGCTTTTTGGATTTGTTTTTATTCAATAAACATAGTTAGCCTTTGCTACGTCTCCGTGTGTGTGTTAAAGGGGCAGTTCTAAGTCGGTGATTGTGACAGTTGGCCGGAGAACTCCTCGAACCCCTTTTCGCACCACGGGACGTACCAGGAACCGCCGGCAGCGCACCCAGGCTCCCATCGTCCCCACTGTCGCCATGGCAAACCTGACGGATCAGCAGGTGGTGGCGTTGCAGCAGGAGGTGGCGGAGTTGCGGACCCGAGCGGGGCGGCACCCGGCGGTGAATGCCCCGGCACGTTTCAATGGACATCCGGCGGCGGTGGAAGTTTTTATTGCCCAGGTCAGGATGTACCTGGAGCTGCGGCCCAACGAGTTTGCCACCCCCAGAGCCCAGGTGGGGTTCGTGTTCAACTGCATGGAGGGGATGGCAGCGACTTGGGCAACTTCCCTCATCAATGCAGCGTCTCCTCATGTGGCTACTTTGGACACTTTTCTGGCGGCGATCCGGGCGACCTGGGGACCTCCAGTCAACGAGGACCTGGCGGAACGGGATTTGGCACGGCTGACCATGAAGGACATGTCTTTGGCTCAGTACATTTCCCGTTTCCGAGTTTTGGCCAGCCAGACCAAGTGGGAAGTGGCGGCCTTACGCTATACGTATCTAGCGGGACTCTCGTTCGAGCTTCAGCAACAGATGCTACAGTTGCCCCGGCCGGCCGACCTGGAGGAGGCCATCGCTCTGAGTCTGCGGGCGGAGACGGCCACGCAACACAAGAGAAGGTGGGGGGGCGGCCCGACAGAGAAACCGCCGAACAAGCGAGAGGCCGGGACCGGCCAGTTTGTGCCCCGCCAGATCCCTGCTCCCACTCCTTTTGTGGATGATTCTGAACCGATGCAACTGGGCACGGTGCGGCCTAAAGTGGATGCCGCTGAAAAGGCCCGGCGCCAAAGACTCAACCTTTGTTGGTACTGTGGGGGCTCGGGTCATTTTTCTCGTGACTGCCCCCAGAAACCGCGTGGGAAGACCCCTCGGGCCTCTGCAGCGGTGGCCAGCGCCCGGAGCCGGAGGAAGCCCTTCAGGCGGCGGGGAAAGGTTCGGCCGAGTGTAAGAGGGTTCGCTCACTCGGCCGGCGTCGCTCACCTTCCTCCGGAACCCAAGACTGGACAACTGTTCCTTGTTATGGTTACCCTCTGGTCTCCCGAGAAGGGGCCGATGATGGTCCATGCCATGATCGACTCGAGGGCTACCAACAACTTCATTGACACTGACTATGCCCAGTCTGCTGGATTGCAATTTCTGGATCTTCAAGAGCCCAAGGGCATTCAGACTATTGATGGGAGGCCCTTGAAAGCTGGGGCTGTGACCCAGTATACCGCTCCCACCAGGATGTGGACTAGTTCTCACAAGGAGGAGATTTCCTTTCTCTTGACCAAGCTGTCAGACTTTCCTATTGTGTTGGGGGTCGTGTGGCTGACGCTGCATGATCCCCAGATCTCCTGGGCCAAGAGACAGCTTGTTTTTGCTTCTGACCATTGCCAGAGCCAGTGCATGATGGCCCGGGCGTGTGCAGCGCAGGAGGTGACTACGGTGGCGACGCTGCCCAGGAAGTACGCTGGCTTTTGGGACGTTTTCAGTGAGAAGGAGGCGGAACGGCTGCCTCCGCACCGGCCTTATGACTGTGCCATTGATTTGGAACCCGGAGCCCCGATCCCGAGGGGGGAGGCTCTACCCCCCTCTCGGACCCGGAGCAGCAGGCCCTTCGCGATTTTCTGGACGAAAACCTGCGGAAGGGGTTCATCCGCCTCGCAGTCCCGGCGGGGGCGCCCATCCTGTTTGTCAAGAAGAAATCAGGGGAATTGCGGTTGTGTAATGACTATCGGGAGCTCAACAAGATCACGATTCGCAACCGTTACCCCTTGCCCCTGATCCCCGAGTTGCTGGAACGGATGCGGGACGCCAAGGTATTCACGAAACTGGACCTCCGGGGTGCCTATAATCTTGTCCAGATTCGTCAGGGAGATGAGTGGAAGACTGCGTTCCAGACCAAGTGGGGCAGTTTCGAATACCTGGTGATGGGATTCGGTTTGTGCAACGCCCCAGCCTGTTTCCAACATTTCATGAATGACATTTTCCGAGACCTGCTGGATCGATATCTGGCCGTCTATCTTGATGATCTGCTGATTTTTCTCCGGATCAGGCCACCCATGACCGCCACGTCAGGGAAGTGCTCCAGAGACTGCGGGCCCACGGGCTCTATGCTAAGCTGGAGAAGTGTGCCTTTGATCTGCGTGAGGTGGACTTTCTGGGCTACCGTATTTCCCCCACGGGCATAGCCATGGATGACACCAAGATCCAGGCTGTGGTTGACTGGGCGGCTCCGGCCAGCAAAAAGGACATTCAACGCTTCCTGGGCTTTGCCAACTACTACAGAAAGTTCATTCCTGACTTTGCCAAGTGGGCTGATCCGATCACCCAGTGCCTGCGGGGTAAGGTGCCGGTCCGGTGGGCGCCGGCGGGTGGGGTTCCGGAGGCTGAAGCAGCTGTTCACCACTCAGCCTTTTGCAGCACCCCAACCCCGCACTCCTTCCTCGTGCAGGCTGATGCTTCTGATGTAGCAGTGGGAGCGATCCTGCTACAGCCACAGGGGACGGACTTGTTGCCCTGCGCCTACTATTCCCGGCAGCTCACGGCGCCGGAGAAGAACTATACCATTTGGGAGAAGGAACTTTTGGCCATCAAGGTGGCGTTTGAAGTCTGGAGACACCTCCTGGAAGGGGCCAAATTCCCGGTGGAAGTTCACACCGACCACCGGAATTTGGAGCACTTGAAGTCTCAGCGCAAATTGAACCAAAGGCAACAGAGATGGTCCCTGTTCTTTGAGCGCTTCAATTTCCGCATTCACTATGTGACCCCCAAGCAGACCAAGCAAGCTGATGCCCTGTCCCGGAAGCCGGAGTATGTCCGCGGGGGCAGGCCTCCCCGAGCAGCCTCTGCTCAAAGCGGAGAACTTTGCAGCCGCTCGAACGGCTCCCGTGCCGGCTCCGGCGGCCCCGCCTGGCCCTGTAGATAAGCGGCCGTTGAGTGTGCGGGTCCAGGCCCGCCAACGGGACGACCCTTGGGTGCAAGAGCAGCTGACTAAGGGGGTGCAGGCTCCGTTTCAGGTAAGAGACGGGGTGCTCTATCACCGTGACTCTGTTTATGTTTCTCCGGGCCCTGAGCGGGGGGACATTCTGAAGCTTTGCCATGACACCAAGGCAGCGGGACATTTTGGGCTCTTTAAGACTCTGCAGCTGGTCCTACGGGACTTTTGGTGGCTCAAAGTACGCAGGGATGTGGAGGACTTTGTGGGATCCTGCCCTGTGTGCCAGCGGGCCAAGAACCCGGGGGGCAAGCCGGCCGGTTTGCTCCAGCCGCTTCCGACCCCTCCGCTCCCTGGAAGATGATTTCGGCCGATTTCATCACCGATTTGCCCAAGTCCAAGGGGCTCACCACGATCCTGGTCGTGGTGGACTGTCTCACCAAGATGGGACACTTCATCCCCTGTGTGGGGTGCCTACGGCCAAGGAGACGGCCGATATGTTTGTGCAACATGTGTTTCGGTTGCATGGCCTGCCCGAGAGTTTGGTGACGGACCGTGGTTCCCAGTTCACTTCCCAGTTCTGGAAGGGTGTCCAGAAGCAGCTGGGGATTGAGGCGCGGATGTCTACGGCCCATCACCCTCAGACCGATGGCCAGACCGAACGGGTGAATGCCACCTTGGAGCAGTATCTGCGGTGCTATGTTAACTACCAGCAAAGCAACTGGGCGTCTTTGTTGTCCATGGCGGAGTTTGCTTACAACAATGCGACGCAGGAATCCATCAAAGAGACTCCTTTCTTTGCCAACTATGGATACCATCCCGGTTCTACCCTCCCGTGACTCCGTCGGGAGGTGCCGTGGCGGAGGATTGGCTGCGGGAGCTCGCTGCCCTTCAAGATTTGCTACGTACTCAATTGGACCAGGCCAAGGCCGACTACAAGCGGATGGCTGATCGGCGGCGCCAGGAGGGTCCTGACATCCTAGTGGGGGACCGAGTCTGGTTGTCTACCAAGAACTTGCCCACTCAACGCCCGAGCCGCACATTGGATGCGAGATTTTTGGGCCCCTACAAGGTGTTGGAGAAGGTGGGCCCTGTTTCCTTCAAACTACAACTCCCTGCGGACATGAAACTCCACCCGGTGTTCCATCGCTCCTTGCTCCGCCCGGCGAACGGGTGTGGCCTGACGTGGCGCAGCCGCCTCCTCCCCATGATGCGGGAGGGCGGAGAGGAGGTCGAGGTGCAGGACATCTTGGATGCCCGCCTCCGTTACAGGAAGTTGGAGTACTTCATTGACTGGAAAGGTTTTGGCCCGGAAGAACGTGCTTGGGTCAAGGCTCGAGATGTACACGCGCCGGAGCTGGTGGCTCGTTTCCACAGCAAGTATCCTGACAAGCCCAAGCCCCCGGGGGCGGCCCAGGGGGGGCCCTGAGGGGGGGGATAGTGTAGCACCCATGGGTCCGTTCGTGCCACTGGGGGGGGGGCGATGCGCCGGGGGTCCCGTTGGCATTGGGACCCGCACAGGCTGGAAGGGACTCGGAGGATGAGTTGGAAGGCCCAGAGCAAGATTGGTCAGCCATACCTTTGCCCAGTTCACCTGTAGAGAGTTTAGCCTGGGATCTCGAGTGGGAGCATTCTCCCGGGGAAGGAGCGGACCAGGTGGAGATGGGAGGCAGCGAAGCAGATAGCGGAGATAGTTATGAATTCCCAAACGGTCGAGGTTCCCAAGAGCTGGCCGGGCAGCAGATGGAGGCTAGCGGCTGGGAAACTGCTTCTCAGGAAGATAGCGATTCTGGACTGCCAGAACGGGGCCGTTCTCATAACAGGCGCAGGGACATAGAGGAGGGCAGGAGGAGCTGGCATCTGTCCCTAGACCGTCGCCGTTCGGAAAGTAGAGACTGGAGACGCCGGGCCCTAGATCGTCGGGGTTCCAGGCCGAGGGATTAAGAACGGCCCCGTGGGAACTGATCGTCAGTTCTCCGGCCACGTCTGATCTGAAGGGCGTTGAAGCGGAGTGAATCTTGGAGCCTAGTTTGGCTCGCCTTGAACCAAGACCTTGCCTTGGATTGGATTCGCATTGGTGCGGATCCTTGCTACGTTCGGAGTGAATCCGGGAGCCTTGCCAAGCTTTTACCACGCTTGCCTTTGAATCTACCTTTTGGAACTTTGCTTACTTTACTGAACTGCAGCTTCGTGCTGATTGCTTTATTTTATGAACTTTATTAAGTGAATTGCTTTTTGGATTTGTTTTTATTCAATAAACATAGTTAGCCTTTGCTACGTCTCCGTGTGTGTGTTAAAGGGGCAGTTCTAAGTCGGTGATTGTGACAGGAGGTTATTTAGTTTTACATGTAATTTTAATTCTACATATAATTTATTGTATCTTAATTGTATTTAACTTATATAAATGACACAAATATTTGTTTTTATTCTTTTCAGTTTCTGTATTTGCCATCTTTTTAATTTATTGGGCTGTATCTTGTTTTTGTAAGATGCCTTATGTCTTCATGTGGAAAAGGGCAGAGTAGAAATAAATAAATAAATAAATAAATACATGAATGAATGAATGAATGAATGAATGAATGATACCATGTTTATTAAGAACCCATACCTATAACCTTCCTTGGGATCCCAAGAAGTCCAACAATAAAAATATGGATTTTTTTCCTAGCACATATTGTCTACACACCGCTTTCTTTCAAAAACAATATTTTCTGCAAACATTCTTACTAGCAATTAGAAACAGTTCAAACTGTTGAACTGTTATCATTACTTTGGTTCAAGTCATAATGAAATGCAATTCCCCACCCCTTTTATATCATTAACACCTTCCCATAGCATTCCCTGTAAACACAAAGATATAAAAAGGATTTTACTTTATGACTATGTTTTCTCTTTGGAAAGATTAATTTTATCACAAAGCTCTGCACAATTCCATCCATCATGGTGAACAACTAGGGGAGATGCTTCTGGGAGACTGGTGATCCCGTCTTCAGCCTCTAATCTTGTGAGCTTTGGAGAAGCAGAGAATCCACATAAAGCTCGTTTTGCCAGCCATTCTTCAGGTGGACAAGGAAGTGCAACACATCCACCTAACAAAGTGAAACACTTGGGGAAGATTTTTTTTAGTTGGAAGGATGTTTAAGAATTAGCATAGCTCCAATTAAACATCATGTTCTTGTGTTTTTGTTGCCTTCTCTGTGACATTTTTGCACCTGGGTTGAATTTACTATGAAATATTAGCTATTTTGGGAAGGAAACAGCAGCAACAGTAATTTCAAGAGGACATACATGTATTTGGAAGAATTATCTTGGTTGACACTGTAGATCACGCACTGTTGACCCACCGTTTAGCCGGGTCTGGGGTCGGGGGGACCGCCCTTAAATGGGTGGCCTCCTTCCTCCAGGACCGGGGACAACGTGTGGATGGGGGCAGGGGGGTCTCCAGGAGACTCCCACTTAACTGTGGGGTCCCCCAGGGGGCCATCCTCTCCCCTTTATTATTCAACATTTACATGTGCCCCCTGGCCCAGCTGGCCCGCGACTTTGGTCTGGAGTGTTATCAGTATGCTGATGACACCCAGCTTCTGCTGAGAATGGACGGCAGGCCGGATACCGTACCCGATTGTTTCCATCTATGCCTTGAAGCCGTGACTGGTTGGCTGTGGGCCAGCCGGCTGAAGGTGAATCCGTCGAAGACGGAGATCTTGTGGCCCGGTCGCCCTGGGCTGGATGAGTGCCGGTTTGAACTGGAATACATGGCAGTGTGGATAAGATAACCCAATCCAAAGCAGATAATGTGGGATTTTCTGCCTTGATATTCTGGGCCTAAGATTTATAGGGGAAATCACCAAAGAGGAATTCGTACAAAGAGTCAGTATGTGTAGGAAAAAAGTTGGAAACATGGGTTGTGGGGTTTGGGGTTTTACGCTGTTGATGTGGCACCGAATTGTGCCTGCTGTAAGCCGCTCTGAGTCCCCCCTCGGGGGTTGAGAAGAGCGGGGTAAAATCCTGAAATAAATAAATAACATTGGGGAGGGGGACAAACTTTTCTTTTTTGCTTGAGGCCCCTTCCACACAGCTGTATAAAATCCTACATTATCTGCGTTGAACTGGATTATATGGCAGTGTGGATTCCGATAATCTAGTTCAAAGCAGATATTTTGGATTATCTGTCTTGATATTCTGGGTTATATGACTGTGTGGAAGAGCCCTGTGTTATGTTATGGCTCAACAGTGTGCCTAATAGAAAACACTTACATTTCCTGGCAAGGGGAAGTAGCTTATCTATTAGTTGGTCATCTGGTGTGAGGTGAATTGTGATGGGAAGACATTGCACTCAGCCATCCGCTCCAGTCTCAACATGCACAGACACAAAGGTCAATAGCTGGAGTATGATACTCTGTTCCTTTTAATAAAGTTGTGGTTTGGCAGCTTCCCTTTCTTTATTTTCTTTACACTGCAACAATAAGATCTTGCTATCTGCAAAAAGAAAAAAAGAAAAAAAACCCCTGATCTCTGGCAAGAAGAGATTGTACTTCAAAGCCTGACTAACAGACATCATATGTTGCTTCTTTGGGAGATTCAAAACTGTAAGCCTATACTACCGGTAGTTACAATTGGGTGTGCAGTTTCTCAAATTGCTCCACACACACACACACACACACACACACACACACACACACTGGGGTGGGGAGAGGTGTTTCTTTAGAAAAACAGGAGTGACAGTCAAGAATTTTTAAAGGGAAGAATATTATTTCAGTCTATCTAATCCTAACCTGATTCCAGTTTAGCTAAATTTAGTAACACGTAGCTAAGATGAACATAGGGTTCACGCCACACTGTCATTCTGGATCTTGAAAAAGGCAGCAGAGAGGGAGTATTTGTCAGGTATTGTTCAAGAAATCTAAGCGGTAAGATTTTTTGAAAACTGGGGGCCCTTGCACACAGCGCTATATCCCAGAATAGCAAGGCAGAAAATCCCACATTATCTGAATGTGGACTCAGATAACCCAGGGCAGTTCCAGACAGCCCTTTATCCCAGAAGCATCAGTGTTTAAAAAACATAGATGTTCCTGGGGGCTTGTCTACACCAACACCAGAAAGCACACACTTTCTGGGGTGGGTGACATATGTTCTGCTGGGACTGGCCAATGTTCTGCTGGGACTTTGAATTGTGCCCAGAAACGGGTTGGCAGCCCATGGTGCTTTTGAGCCCTTTTAATTTGGTTGATTGGTTGGATACAATGCTGATGGCCATGACTGAAAAATATATAACAGGCTGCAAGCACAGAGAAGATGAGCTTCCTCAATATGAGAGGACAGAAGAGACCCAAATACTTGAGTTCAGCTGGAAGATACAGTAACAATGATGGCAGCTTCAGTCGCAGAAATGAGGCCTGGAAAGCCAGTCAGGAATCCAAGGTTACTCTAGCAAAAGCAGAACCAGGTCTGCATAATGAGAGGGGGTGAAGTTTTTGACATCTTTGTGAAGACCAGAGTGATAGAATCATATAATAGAGTTGGAAGAGGCCACATGGACCATTTAGTCAACCCACTGCCATGAGGGAAAATAATAATCAAAGCACCCCCAACAGATGGCCAAACAGCCTCTGTTTAAAAGCCTCCAAGGAAGGAGCTTCCAATACACTCCGAACCAGAGATTTTCATTGTTGAATGACTCTTACTGTCAAGTTCTTCCTAATGTTCAGGTGGAATCTCCTTTCCTGTAAATTGTACCCATTGTTCTGAGTCTTAGTCTCCAGGGTAGTAGAAAACAAGTCTGTGCTCCTCTCAGCCTTCTTTTCTACATACCCATCTCTTTAAGCCACTCCTCAAAGGGCATGGTCCCCAGACCTCTGATCATATTAGTTGCCCTCCTTTGGACACATTCCACTTTGTCAATATTTCTCTTAAATTGGGGTGCCCTTAATAGGACACAGTATTCCAGGTGAGGTTCAAAGTGTTTGTGAAGAGCCCAGATTATCATTCACAATGATATCAAATTAAATTGCTATAAAGTTCCAGGCTAAAGTTAAACTTAACAAAATCAAGTATTTAGAAAAAGTGGGACACAACATAATAGGTGAATTGGACATTAGTTAGATGGGGAATGGAACTATAGCCTAGCTTTCTCAAAGGTAATTTTGTATTAGTATCATGCAATGGCTTTTAAGAAATATTGCCTATATATCTGTTTATATTTAATATACACTTTAATGTTTACATGGACTAATAAAATTGTTTCTTTTCTTCATCCTGCAACTCTGTCCCACTACCAAAGTCACAGAGATAATTATTAAATGAGGGAGTATATCTTATATGTTTCTAGTGCGAAATGGCTAAAGTATTCCATAAGGAGCCATAACGATGATGTGCGTAACAAGACTTCACTGACATACAAGGTATGGATTCCTATTCATGCTGTACAGAATATACATATATTTTGTACTGATGGGCTCTTGTGAATCATTTTGAGTTATTTTCTTATTAGACAGGATAAGCATAAACATTTCTTTATACATTTCCCATGACAACACATGATGCAAAGTATAACAAAGATTCATAAAATATGCATAATAATAATATTTTTTTTAAAAAAATCAGATTCATACTGTTCATTAGAGGAAACAAAACCAAACATAAAACTAAAGAAATGCATTAGTCCACAATTGCTTTGTGTATTTATTATCTTTCTTCTCCTTTTAAGGTGCTTAAAGAATTTGATACTTGCGCATTCCAGTACAAGAAACTACAGAATGAGACTAGTTGTATCCTGATTTGTGCTATTAAGTAAAACTGACAGTGTTTGAGAACCAATGCTCTGAATGTGATTTTCCTGCTTCTTGGCAGGGGGTTGGACTGGATGGCCCATGACGTCTCTTCCAACTCTATGATTCTACTTTCGAGTATTTCCGCACCTGGAACGCCAACCAGGAAGTGGACTTTCTTTTTCGAACTTCGGGGGCCAGGATTTTCTTAAGTGTCGTTATTAGGTCGTGAGGGGGCACCCTCCTTCTCTCTCACCACCCTCCGCCTCCCTTGCCAATAAGTATTATGGCAAGGCAAGCCCTAAACTCACTCCTTCTTTCGGCTGGAAGCCGGAAAAATGTAAACAGAGAGGATTACTCAAGTAAATCTGCAAAGGAGGGCACTTTGGATGAAGGGCCCTCCTTTGTGGATTTACTTCTGAGTAAACCTCTCTGTTTACATTTTTCAGGCTTCCCTGCCTCTCCTGCCCTGCCAGGATCTAAAGCATCAAAGAGTATTGGGGTGAGAAACCAACCTAATGTATAATAGAATGAATGCTACTGTAAGTGCCTAATATTATAAGTAATCCAACTGGTCATACCTACATTCCATGCACATGCAATAATACAGCAGTAATAACAATAACAAGAGGTAAAATTCAAACCGAAGTATTCTGACTGGTCTCTCCTCATGCAGTGCAAGCGGGCTCTTCTCTTATTAGCCCGGGAAATTAGCGGGGGAAAAGCCAGCGTTTGCTGCTTGGGAGCACACATACATATTCTTGGGGGGATTTGCTGCAGAATCCGGGCTCATAGAGAAGATTCTGCAGCAAATCCCCCAAAGAATATGTATGTGTGTGCACCCAAGCAGAAAACGCTGGCTTTTCCCGGGCTCACAGAGAAGACCCGTTTGCACCGCATGAGGCAGGGACCAGTCAGAATACTTCGGTTTGAATTTTTACCTCTTCTCTTTTAAAAATATATTTATTGGGGTTTTCCATAAACAAACAAACAGTGAAAGTGGGGGAACAGTCTCAGGGACAGGACAGTAGGAAAAATAAAGGAGAGGCTGAGTATGGTGATGGGAGAGGGGGGGTAGAGGGAGTGGGAAGGGGGTGGTGGTGCTGGGGGGGGGTGGTGGCAAGGGATGGGGGTAGAAAGGGGTAAGGGTGGTGGGCGGTGAAGGAGGCTGCTTGGTCCGGGTTCTGGGAAGGCTAGTGATGGGTAATGGTGATGGGAAGAGATGAAGACAGGAATAGCTTGTTTCCTTCTAGGGTCCTTGTTCATGGGTGCTCCTTCGTGTTCTCTTGCAGTCTCCCTCCTTGTTGAGCTGGTCACTTCATTTTTACAGGTCTTCTTTCTAGGCTCCTTTTTCCTTCTTTTTTCCGAGGCGTGCCTTCCTAACCCTCTGTATCTGAGAGCAATCTGTTGTTTTTAGCTTTTGTCCTTTTGAAAGAACTTTTGTTTTTCCTGCAGCCTCAAAATCTTTCCAGCGTTTGATGCCCATTGTCCGTTCCCCGTCTTCCAGCGTAGCCGGACCCGTGCCCCTTCACATCCTCCAACCTCCATCCTAGCCGTTCTCCCTAGGCGATTCGAGGCCTTCCGTGTCCATCCCGGGATGCCACATCTCGTAGGCCTGACATACGCCTCAAGAGAATAAGGGCAGCTTTTCTTCAGATTATTCTTCCTTTCTTGCTGGGTTGTTCCTGTCCAGCCTCTCTTCCTAGTGGGCTGCATCCCATTCTTTTTGCCGTCCTTCTTAGCTGCATCCCGGCTGGGGTTTTTGGGTGTTGCAGTGACCTCTTGGTTCTTCCCCTCTTCTCTTTCTTGGGAGCAGAGGTGTTAGGGCTCTTCGAGGTCATTCCTGCAGCATCCAGCAGGTCTGCCTCCCTACTTCTGGGGTGTGGTCCTCTTTCCTCTGATCCTGCCCACGGCTTTACGTTCTCCTTCCCTCTCTCCTCTCCACCTGCACATATTGTTGCGCTCTCTCCCTTGACCAGGGGGGCGTCCTCTCCATCCTCATAGAAGATCGGCAACCCTGGCCCTGTGGGGAGCGCCTCTTCATTTGGTTCTGATCTTTCCTGTAAGGGATGCCCCTGGTTCGCGCCCATTTGGTCTTCCTGCCGGGACAGCATGGCATCCATCCTCCGCAGGAAACCGTCTTGGCCTTCCCTATCTTTCGCAGCTCTGCGAGGACATCGCCCAGAGTTATTTCCTCCTCTTCTGATCCCTCTTCCTGTCTCATCCTCCGCTCTTTTACTCTTGAGGTGTACATTTTTTATTTATTTGTTGTTTGTTTACTTGTTCAGTTATTCACTTATTTAGAATGCCTTTCCTCCCTGTTGTGTATTAGAGAGAGGGCTTTGGGTTGCTCCACATCCTGTCTATTCCCCCGAATTTTACCTCTTCTTATACCCATTGTTATTACTGCTGTATTATTGCATGTGCATGGAATGTAGGTATATGGCCAGCCTGGGCAAACTTGGGCCCTCGCTCCCTCAGGATCGGGGTGAGAGAGAGGCAGCGAGGAGCCGGGGGGGGGCTCCTCCTCCTTTTCTTTTGCTGCTTCCAAGAATAGAATACCCCCTCCCTCCCTCCTTTGCTCCCTCCTTCCTATTTGGAGAGTCCCATCTAGAATTCAGTGTGATTTATTCAAGTTTTGGCCTACAACTCCCAGAAATCCCAGCCAATTTACCAGCTGTTAGGATTTCTGGGAGTTGTAGGCCAAAATCATCTGGAATGTGCATGCGCTGGCATATGAACTACTAACGTATTTCGTTAGTAATTAAGTTACATTTTAGAAATTTTTGGAAATTTTTTTGTAAGTCTTCCTATTACTAATTTTAAAAAATCCCCCCCCCCCCATTAGATTTTCGATTTCCTATTTTTGGGTTCTAAACCATGCCTAGTACTCACTACTGGCCCACAAACTTGGGTACGAAAAAGGGTAAGAAATTTATTTAATTTCTGCCATTTTGCTCTTTTTAAAAATCTATCCCTCTATTTTGGAAGCTACTGTATATTCTCATATATAAGTCTAGACATTTTAGTCAAAAATCAACTCCCCAAACTGTTTTAAGTTATACATGTGTCAATGTAAGTACTGTATTTTATGTCATATCATAAAAAAGGGAACTGGTGCCATCTCTGAGTAGAGAAAGATGAAAGCTTAGTCCATCCAGAGATAACTTCAAAGAAGCACCAAACCCCTCTACTCTCTCTGCAGTGGTGCCACTTCTGACCTTTTTGAATCACTGAGAAGGAAAATTGTGGCAGTGACTGGCCCCTGAGGTGGTTTTGGTGCTTTCTTCTTGCTACGGAATAACCCTTGACGGATCTAAAAGTCATTGCGAAATCCATAATCTTGACCTCAAAACCTGCCTTTATACATGAGCTCAAATTATACATGAGTATATACAATAAGTGAGACCAATTTCTTCCTGAAAGTATGCAGGTTATACATGTTGATGGTGACATTAACAAAGAAACAACTACAAACCTGAAACAAATTGCAGAGAAATCCAGTTAGATAAATATCCATGAAGGACCAAGGTACGAAATGGATTATTTTATAAAGATGGCATTCAGTCAGTAGCATTCTATATAATGAGATAATTCTCCGATGTGCTCCAGTGGCAAAGAGAAGAATTTGAAAGGAAATGAAGGAAGCCCTTGTGTGTTTGAAAGGTTACAGTGATCAGCTTGTCTCTTGGAAAGACAGAATATTTATTCGTTCTTTCATTAAAACTCTAGCAAGCTAGTGACAACAACAGACTTTCAGATGGATGTCTAGTGGAAATAAACATAGTACAATTGGAGAAAAAAGATTTGGTGTTTAAAGAGGCTGTCAGGGATAACAGCAGTGCAAAGAAAAGCCAAAGCAGCAGACCCTTCCAGTATCTCTAGATGTTAAGCCTTGGGACAAACGTTATCTATTTATACACTTACCAAGATGCTTCTGATTGCCACAGCATGGTCCAAAAGTCATGCATTGTATAGATCTTGCTGCTGTCTAACACTGGGCAAAATCCACCTTAAGTTAAGCCCTTTGAAGTCTATTGATTTCCTTGGGAGGTTAAGCACACACTTAAATCTCTCTCTCTCTCTCTCTCTCTCTCTCTCTCTCTCTCTCTCTCTCTCTCTGCAATCAATGAGAATATTTAACTTTAGCTGCTTCATTTTCATTCATATAGTGGCAAACCAGCCTGCACAGATGAAAGAGACTAAAAGAGACTCCTGATATTCTAAAGTATACTAACACCTTCAGCCCAACACAAGGTTGAAGTGTATATGTTCTGGCTTCTGCCACCATTTTGATCTGAGGGGCAGTGTGAGCCTGTTCAGGAGGGGAGGGGGGGAGGGCGGAAGACGTGACCCGTGCGGGTGCTACTGTGCAGACTCGACGCAGAGCAAAGCTAGCAGAGTGAGGCTGGGAAGAAGGGAGCCTGAGTGGAGAAGAAAAAGTGTTCGGCAGGAGGGGGAAGAAAGGGTATTGGAGGTTCCAATTTCCCACGGCACACCTGATGATCACTCACGGCACACTGGTTGGGAAACACTGGTCTATACAATATACAATCCTGTAGGTGAGGAAGATATAAAGCATATTATCTAAGAATATATGAATAAATCAAGATGTCTAAACCACTAAATGTTGAGTAAGTGTGTTAATTTATATAAATGTACACATCAATCTAATAAGGCACAGTAATATGGAAGCAGGTACTCAACAAGATAGGTAATGGAAAGAAGAGTAGACAAAAAATGGAAAGTGGTCTATATAATATACAATACACACACAGAGAGAGAGATCATTTGTTTGACTACTTATCTTATATATAGCAGAGTGCTTAGGTTCTCCTTGCATGTAGAAGTGTGATGTTTTCAGATTCTTAGAGCATTGTGGTATGCTTCATACATACATCTGATGCCTTATTAGATATTTATATAGAGAAGATGAGGACCTCTCTGGCTAAGAATTCCAAAGTTCTCTCCCTAAACTACATTTCCCTGAATTCTGCAGGAGGCAACAACTCAACAGGAAAGCAGGAGTACCTGTCTTAGAACACTAATGTGATATTGTTGTATATTCATAAAAGTTCATGTTAAAATAAAAACCAAATTGTTTTAATGATGTTGTCACATTCCTCGCACATACCCTTTTTCTCCTTTAAGATGCAAGGTACAAATACAGCTACTTCTCTGAAAAATATAACAATAGTTAATGATTCTTGTGAGTAATGGTGTGTGCTACAATAAAGCAATATATTGGCATTTATGGAAAAGCGCTTTAAAAAAAATCTCAGCACACTGATGTAAGGCAAGTTAGCAACCCTCCTCCCCATCATGTTTTGTTGCAAAATGCATAAATAGACCTACAATGCAGGCATTCTGCAATATTGACAATTAAACAATTGCAAATATTTGCCCCAATTTTGCCACTTGTTGTTTGCTTGCACTTGATATGAATCAGGAACAAACATGTCCCAATGAATGTATTGTTTTGCCAACTGGTCCCACTGTCCACCAACAAATATTTATGATTTTAGAAAATGTCTGACTCTGCTTTTGTGCAGAACTATGACAGTTTTCAGCTATAGCAGTGGTTGCCCAACTTTGTACTTCAGCTCCCAGAATTCCTGACTACTGGAAAAGCTGCCTTTCCAATGGCACTTTCTAGGCAATCTGTCTGGGGCTTTCTGGGAACTGAAGTCCAAAACAATGGGAGGGCTGAAGTTTGGGAATCACTGATACAGGGAAAATAAACATTTCATCCAAGGGGGGTGTCCCTGGAATTCTCATTGTGGTTGTTAAACCATAATCACAACCACTCATGCTAATATTCATTATGTTGCCATTCTACTCATGTTGTCAATTTTATTTTCTTTCCTTTGTAGTGCACCAGATTGAGATGTAAAATTGAATCCACAATGACCAGATGATGTTATACGTATCACCTCTTTCTTGTTTAATGAAATCACTGATTACAAACAGCCTGTTCAACACCAATATTCTCAGATTCTCTCTCTCAATAATATGCACTGAGATTTCAGCTGGATGTTTGTGCTTCCTGAATATACTGTGTGAACAAATAACATAAATTTGAATGCCGTGCTGTTCACTGTAATTTGAAAGCAGATAAATACTGGTCAAGTGTTAATTACTTTATTTCAATATTTACAAAATAAAGCAGTTTATCATCATTAGAGATTTCTTTGAATTTTCTAATTATCTGGACCACTGGAAAGTTCTATAAATATTGAAATTTAGTCATTTTCCCTAGCACTGTTCTCATTGCTTCCAAGGTTTGACTAAATAAGGACAAGAAGAAGGCATAGAGTTAACTAGGACTGCTAGGTCTATAGCCCAGCCCGCACCACAAGAGGAACGCCATCATCCCCACATCAACATTGACAAATCTGTACTCAAGTCCATTCAGCAGTTCACCTACCTGGGGAGCATCATCTCTTCAGATGCCAAGATTGATAAAGAGATAGATCGCAGATTAGCAAAGGCATATAGTGCTTTCAGAAGGCTTCACAAAAGAGTCTGGAACAACAAGCACCTGAGGAAAAACACCAAAATCAGTGTGTACAGAGCTATCGTACTGTCTATTTTCCTATATGGGTCTGAAACATGGGTCATCTATCACCAACACCTATGACTCCTCGAATGCTTACATCAGCTTAGGGGCATCCTTTCTCTGGGTGGTGTTCACTGGCACTTTATTCGTTTCTGCTAATAGGGTTTTCAGGGCTTATTGGAAGGTCACATTGTTTCCCACAACTGCTATTCTCCAATCATCTTTGGTATGTTGGTCCCATAGAGAAAAAAAATTATATTCCGGCGTACTAGATGACTTTTTATGCCTGGAAAATCTTATGAAAAGTTCGGGGTTGTCTAGTATGCTGGGTATAAAATAAAATATGTTTTTAAAAAAAACGCCCTTAGTGGTGCAGCTTGAGGAGGAAGGGAAGAGGAGGGTGGAGAGAGGGAGGGAGGGCATGGAAAGAAGGAGTAGCAGGCCACATTGCCACAGAGACCAGCTGGGGGTGATGGCTCGCTGGGATTTCTCTGCGGCCCCCACCGCTCTCCATCCAAATACCTCCTCCGCCCTCACCGCTTACCTCTTCCGAAGGCTTGCCTAGGCCCAAGGAAGTGCCTCTGGATGCCTAATCCTAGCAGTGCTAGGCAGCGGCATGCTTTGGGTGTGCTCCTAGAGGCATTCTGGGAGCAGTAGGAGTCAGGGGACTATTGCTCCCAGCATGCCTCTGGGAGCACATGAAAGGCACACCATCACCTAGTGCTGCTAGGCGTCATCAAGAGATGCTTCCTTGGGCCTCCGGACACTGACTCCTAGGAGCACTGGGCGACAGCATGCCTTGGATGTGCTCCCAGAGGCATTCTGGGAGCAGTGGGAGTCAGGCGACTACTGCTCCCAGCATGCCTCTGGGAGCATATCCAAGGCATGCTGTCGACCACCACTGCTAGGAGTCATTCGGAGATGCTTCCTTGGGCCTAGGCAAGCCCAGTGGCCTTCAGAAGAGATAAGTGGCAAGGGCGAAGAGGTCATTGAACTGAAAGTGGTGGAGGCTGCGGGGGCATAGTCTTGGAAGAGGGGGTAGTCTTATATATATATATATATATCCCTAACTCTGTATTTTATCTTTAAAAGTTGGGGGGGGGGGTTGTCTTATATCCCCAGTCGCCTTGTATTGCAGAATATAACACCGGAATACTGTGGTGCAGCTGGCTGGGAGTCAGCTGCATAAGATCTCTACTGACCAGGTCAGGAGTTCGAAGCCTGCCTGGCTCGGGGTAAGCTCTCAACCAAATTGTGTAGCTTGTTGTCGACCTTTGCAACCCAAAAGACAGTTGCACCTGTCAAGTAGGAAATTTAGGTGCCACTTTGTCGGGAGGCTAATTTAACTGATTTATGAGGCCATAAAATCTCCAGGAAGTATGCACAAGAATGAAGGAATGTGACAGCTCCCCCTGGTGGTCAGAAGCTGGAATGTTAAATTGCCTCTGAGTGTCTGTCTATATATGTTGTGTGTCTATGACATTGAATGTTTGCCTTTATATGTACATTGTAATCCGCCCTGAGTCCCCTGTGGGGTGTGAAGGGTGGAATATAAATGATGTGCTTAATAAATAAATATACATTACATGTCTGTTGATAAACCTGAGGGACACAATCTTGCAGCAGCTGCCAATGCCCAAAGCAAAATCCTACCTCACTCAAGCATTGGCAGATATAGATTTCAAGGGACTTTTAGGTAAGATGTCTAAACAAAAACACGTCCTTCCTTCCTTCCACCAACATTTGTGGCCATGATTCGCTCTCTCCTCCTGGGCCCAATTAGCCCAAATGTCCAGGGCAAATAGACAATCTTCATTCACTTTTTGTCCCACGGGCCTTCTTGAAGATGGCAGGTGAACTGACATGAACAACAAATAGGTAGTACTGAAGTCAACTGGCCTTTGTGGTTGTCATTTGGACCCCTGTTGCAGTCTGGCTTCAACAGCAACCCCACGATACAGACAGACCCTCAATGCTGGCCCTAGAGAGGAGGAAATGCTCCCTGCCCCATCCCATGTGAACTTTCCTCACAAAATGCAGACACTGAGTTTACTGCCAAATATTGAATCTTTCCTCTTGTATGCCTTCTTTTGAGAATTCACCAACAGATGTTTCTGGCAATTGCAGCTAGCATGCTAATACTTAGAAACATGGATACATCTTGTTAGAAGTATTATTTATCATTACATTTGTATCATGGCTGCAATCTCCTGAAAGCTACACAGAACTTTAAATATTTGTGTTGCAGGAATGAACAGTGTGCAACAGAGTGGAAAAATAGACTAACTTATCTCCACCCTCTGCAGGGCTTAAACTTACAGGAAATATCAAACAACCCTTGAGAGGTTTCAAGAATGGGTTTGGCCTGTGTATTGAAACAACTGGAGCAGAAGTGAAAAGAAACCCTGGAAGGCTTCCCTTGCTATTTTTAGTGGTAAGAATATGTTTGTCTTCATGCATATAATATTATACACATAACAGAGAAAAGGAGGGGAAGAAATAAATCAACTGTTATAATGTGTGCCCTTATAAAGTAAAATGAACATATGCATTCTAAGCAGGTCTAAAGGGCAAATATTCTGAAAGGGTCTAAAGGGCAAATATTCTGGTTTATATCCATCAAGTCCTTCCCAGTTTTCTAATTACTCTTGTGATCTCAGAAGCAAATAAACATACCGTTTCCTTAACATTGTGTATATTCTCAGAAATCAGGAATGTACTGTTGGTTAGAGATAGGGAGCACATTTTCCATGTGTTCTTGATTGCAACTTTTATCAACCATAGTCAGTGTAACCAATTGTGAGGAATAAAGGGAAGCTCACTCCAGCAACATCTGCACAGCCACTATTCACTATGTTATAAATGCAGAGGAGGGATATAGAAGATTTCAGAAAGTGGGTTCCAGAAAGTAGGTTTTACTGGTGCCTCTTGGTTCACCAATATCATGATACAAAATTATATTCATGGAAAAAATTGATTGAACATTTTAAACATCCTAGTGAGAAAAAAGAAACTAGTCCTGGGATTCTTTACATTTCAGGGCTTAACTTAAAAGAATGCATTTTGTCAAAATTATATGTTTTCCCCCTGGACAACAAGCCTGTTTTTGGACAATGTGTAAGAAATACAATAATTCAAAAATATTGCTGAAGCATCAGGATTATGGAAAGTTGTTGCTTTTCCTTAAAAGAAAATTACATATGATTTTTGACATATGAATCCACAAATTAACACTTCTGTGTAAAAGCACACAGATTCATCCACAGATAAACTATATGTAATTTCCCTCCATAATTTTCTGTACAGAAACTCCAAAAATCCCGCAATGTTTTGTGCAAGAATCACAATATATTTTTGCCACAAAATATGTTTTCTATACTAAAAGTGTCCTGGAATTTTCTGTAAACAATTTTCTGCCAATGAAAAAAGTATGATATTGGAAATTTGATAATTGTGGGAAAATGTTCATATGTATTCTTGGATATGGAAACAAAATATGTAAAATGAAATGAAATGCTTATACCTAATCTGGTATCCAGCAAATATAAAAAGTATTAGAGAACTGGGAAAATAGCACTCAATTTTATTTTCATTACCTGTCCCCTCAATACTCTTATGTGGGGTTAGCCATAAGTGTGACTCATCTACCACGAAGGAGTATATGCCTCAACTTAGAATTTGAGGACATAAGTATGAAGTTGAAGTTGGGGAAGTTGAAGTATGAAGTTGGGGAAGCTATCTACGGGGAGTCTACACTGGCTATTCATTCTGCAGCCAATCTGGGCCATAAATGCTCTGGACTCGCTCCAGAGGTAACCAGGTGTACCCAGCTGAACCTGGTGTGGATTTGTGTGGGCATCTGCATGGTCCAAAACTGCATCAATCTTGCTGGAGCGTCATATCACATTTCATGTTGCTGATGCCATTTTCAGCCAGATATAAAGTTCCCCATGAGTTTCTGGCCATTGTGGGCAACATATTTTGACATCAGCTGATGTACACACAAGACCAAGAAAAAGGAAAGGGTGGTCTGTTCCCTTTTCTAGTCGTGTAATCTCTGTGTCTGGTTAAGAATGAGGGTAGTGGCAACATGGGCACAATCCATCTCCCTTCCCTGCACTGAGTGCAAGGAAAAGATGATGGAGCAGTCTAGACAATTGGATTGGGTCTTATTCTGGCTGGTATCTCATCTGGACAACAAACCAGCAAGAATAAGACCCAATCTCGTTGTCCAGACTCCTCCAAATTCCAGAATTCCCAGTACACTATGAAATATTGCTTTGCCAACTTTTACTTGAAACAGCTGAGTTATCCCCAACTTTGCTGAAAGCAGAACAAAACTAGGTTACTCCTGTAAAATCTGAGATACTCACAGGAAGTTGGTGGACATCATGGGAACAGCCAGAAGTGGCTTTGAGGTGAGTCCAGGTTTTCTTTCCAGTGTAGTCTCACTCCTAGTCTATCACAAGCTGTTGATTCTTGGGTGGAATGCATATCATTTTCTTTATGTATAACTCTGTTTTTTTCATATTTAATCTGAATATGTTGCTGCTGCTTTTGTGCTCACTGCACTGCAACTTGTTTGTAAGTATGAGAACAGAGAACAGGGGTGTGTGTGCACATATCTACAGTATACATTTCTTTTTCAGAAAGATTTATAGGAAAGCCATTTCAGATCTATCTTTAGAAAATGTCCTATATAGGAATATTTACATGGATAACATCTTCATCCATTGATGTTTTGTCTTTTCCATCTCTCTGTCCTTCCCATTCCACCTCTTTTCATTCAAAAGGACAACATCAGCTCCCTTCTTTGCTTATTTTCCCCAAATGTATGTATTCAAAATGTTTCCATCTCATGGGATGATTTAGATTTTTCCCACATTCCACACCCACATATCAATGAGACACCCATTCATTATTAAAGGTTTCATATATCATTGACATGGGTGCTTAGAATTGAAATGAAATTAACAGGATATTTTAAGGTTGCTTAACTTTACATTGGAGGTGAAGAAGCAGGCAATGATAACATGTCTCATATTGTCTTTTGGATCAAAAGAAAATGATTAGACACTTTCTCTTCCTAGACTGTGACATTAGTAGTTCTTCAAAGTTCACCCTGCTGTATGATTAGAACAACCCAAAGTCACAACATATTGGCGCTTGCTTTGGAAAACACTGCTTTCTATCAGATTATTGTTATTATTATCATTGTTATTATTTTAGAACTGTGAAAACATGACTGGCAATCAATAATGTACATGTTGTACAAGTGGAAGCCTATAACATTATTAGTTTTGATTTTCCAAGAATCCCTTCCTCAATAGTCCTGGATTACAATGAACCAGAAAAAGTCGTAAAATTGAGTCATCAAATATGGTTCTCTGTTTGAGAATAAAAAGGCCCTCTTGAAACCTTAAGTCTATCTGTAGTTTGTGCACAGCTCACAGGTCACTTTGTTTGAAGAGAAGAGCAAATTTCTGAGTAGCCTCTACATTGTCAGAGCTGGAAGTGCATTTGGATACTTGAACAGACAAAGGAAATAAGCACAAACCAATAACAAAGGAAAAGTTCTCAGAAAATAAAATTCTCGAACAAGTTGGTACAAGCACCTTTTTCCCAAAGTAAAACTGGATTTTTTTTCAGGCCATAGCAATACTTCAGTGGTAAAAGCTTGCTTTTCTAATAATTTTATTAGAGTTCATTGCAATGTTTTGTTGACTGCCCTTTATTAAAAGTATTTTTAAAGTCACATACTTACCATATAATCTGATCACTTATTTTTTCTGTAACAGGCTTCTTGACTAGTAGTATTATGACAAATGTTCACAGAAAGAAAGAGGTTTCCATCACGTCAGTGCTGTGTTGTATCTATTACATATACTGAACATACATTCTTTGCTATATATCAAAATGCAAGTTTGTACAAGTAGCCAATCAGAGAACATCCATTTCCTCTGATAATCTTGAAATAAGCTGCAAATTGTTAGAAAAATGTTGATGACTATTATCAGCAAGAAAGGAAATTGTTCTGTAATGGAGCCCTTGAATAATGTATTATCCTTTCTTGTACATTAGGTGTCATATCCGGAATTAAATTGTGATAGGTAAGAGAAAAGGACAAGATTCTGGCTACGTCTTTAAAGGTAGGGAAGATGAAGAATTCTTGAAATATACTCTATACGTTTTGAATTTGCAAGGCCATTAACTTTATGCCTGCTGCCGAGGTCCTAGGTGCATCTTGCCAGCCACTGAGAGACTGAATAGGTATTTGGTCTCTTCAAATAAGAAAACATTTTAAAAATAAGTTGAAATGGCACAGGGCAGGACTACTCATCCACAGATGGTGCCTGAATAAGTGGGCTGGCTGATTTGTTGATACAGACATGACTCAGACTCAGTGCAGTGAACTGATGAGGT